>JAZGQO010000018.1:3750000-5000000 GCA_036850965.1 Patella caerulea | reverse complement strand
AAACAATTAAATACTCTAAAATAGTAGCTCAACCTTTTGACCTAAGCTCATTAATTTACCATTTTGTATGTGAGCGACTTGTTATTCTTCTTATATGACATATTGCACGTGTCTGATTTCAAAGGGGAGTTTGGTGGCTGAATGGTTAGTACGCGCGCGCTGTATCATAAAGCCTGTCATCGAGTCAGCTAGCGTGTTTTCGAATCTCCGGTCGTGCCTGACAAGGAGTAAGGTTGCCTGTCCATCTTGGTGGGTTTTCTTCATTTCCCCCGGTTTCCTTCCACTGCCAAAGACCTCTACGCGCAAGCGAAATATTGAAATAAAATCGAACTATATGTTAGTCCCGAAATGATCTAGTTTGGGACACAATAACTCTCTTTCTAATTCAGCTAGACTTGGTGTGGGTGTTTATTAGGCCAATATCTTGATGACTCTGGAACACAATAACTCTTCTTCTAATTGGGGTACAATGTTCAAACTTGGTATAGGCATTCACTAGGTCAATGTCTTGATGAAGTTCGAAGTAGAATTTTGATTTAGGTCAACTGGTAGTCACCATTTTGAAGTGAATATGAAACATAGTGAAAAATCGACATTTACGGACTTGTAAACAAACACAATAGAGCATAGTATGTTCAATGCGTCTCCTATGTCTGACATTAATACATTTCATCATAGTCGGGATACGGCATTTGAATATTTCAAAAATTCGATTTTTGCCTTTGATGTTTTTCGCGCTGACAAAATTCTTTACCAGTGAAAAAAATTAACTTTACTTGATTGTGACCGATTTTAATGGGGTTTTTTCCTTGTTCGGATTATTCATATGACCCATGACATGTGACAGGAAGTGACTGTGAATATGAAAGCTTTCATATCTGCATGGGACAGTAGCAGATCTAGTTAAGCTTTCATATTACATATGAAAGCTTATTGTTTCTGTTAAAGTTATTATTAAGCTATTACATATGAAAGCTTATTGTTTCTGTTAAAGTTATTATTAAGCTTTCATATTACATATGAAAGCTTATTGTTTCTGTTAAGATTATTATTATTATTATTTTTTTTTTTGTGTGTTTTCTGCAAATCGGATTTCTCAGAATCTATCCGTAGGATCTTTCTGAAATTTTGACCTACCCCCCCCCCCAAAAAATGGGGTGCGAACCTTGATTAAATATATTTTCAAAACGTTTTACGAATCCGAAATCACCGAAATTTACGAACGACGAAATGGACAAAGCATAGTCGTAACTTTGTTATTTTTTGACCGATTTTACTAATTCTTTTTTCTTTGAATACCTTGAAAAAAATCATTTTCATCTGCAGTTTCACATTTTCGAATTTCGAAAATTCGTCGCTGTGATTTCGAACCGGAAGTTTAGACCAATTTGACAACTTCTTTAATAGTTGTACGATTGTCATGAAATTTAGTATATATGTAGACCTTACCGATGTGACTTCAAAAATATAATTAGAAATTTTCTAAATTATCTCCCCTTGACGAAATTAAAGATCAAAATTTTCAAAAAAATCATCGAAATATAGGTCAGAATGACCTGATTTTTTTTTTTGATACTAGACAAGTAATTACTGATTTGTACACAAAATATAAAGTTTGTTGATCGAGCCGGAAGTGCCACCATCTTGAAACGTGAAAAATCCCTAAGGCTTTTTTGCTATTTTACTTACAGACACGGGATTTATGTTTTCTGAATCCTTGAAAGATGATCTAAAAATTGTTCAGAGAAGAATTTTGATTTAGGTCAATTGATGGTTGCCATTTTGAAGTGAATATGAAAAGTAGTAGCAATTTGAAGGGCCGAAACTTTGAAACACAATAACTCTCCTTCTAATTGAGCTAGAATGTTCAATCTTGGTGTAGACGTTCACTATGTCAATGTCATGATTGAGTTCAAAGATGAGCATTTTCTGCCAAGGGTAAGCAGAAATAAGCATGCTGATTTGTTGATTCTTTAGGGCAAGATAACTTCGGTTATAATGAAGGGAGGGCGGCGAAACTCTTGTTAATCGAGAGTGTAATAGCTGGCCTGTTGTGTGAAATCGTTGTATCTTTTTTTTAAATATCAGGGATAGCTGACAAAAAGAGATCGAAAATCCAAAAAGTCGTATGTTTACGATTTGGAGCATCTTTAAAGGTTCTTTTCTCTTAAAGTCAACATAATACTTTTTGGGAACTTCTTCTACAAAGAGTCTTATCGGTAGTCTTTTATATGAAAACTTCGATCAACAGTCCAAAATATCTGGAGTAGAAGAATAAAAGGATCGAACATTGAAAACGGCACCCTTTCATTGTTAAGCGAAACATATAGTGTGTGTGACTACAATCTGCACATTTAGTCATTGTATAGAGCTTATTCAACAGTATCGAATTCCAACTGCTTAGGGATATTTTACGTGCACTCCAATGTGTACACGCGACCTTGGTTTTTCGTCCCACCCGAACGACTAGACAGCTGTCCTTGTCAGGCCCTCCGTTCTGCCTCACTGACAAGGGGGGACCACGCCGGAAAATCGAGATGATCTTCCTCGTTGCAGAACTTTCAATTCAGGCCAAACGTTTATTGCATACGATTAAGCTGGTCAGTTGGAGCTTATTTTCAAAAGTTTTGTAATAATCGGTTGGTAATTAAAATACCGTGCGAATTAAACTGTTAAAACATAAAATTTCGCCCGGTTATAATGTTTCTCACTTTAAAGTCAGCAATTTGCCGATTTTAGAGGGCAAATGTTTATTGCGAACAATTAAGCTGGTCAGGGGCAGCTTATTTTTAAGGGAGGCTGAATGGCTGAATGGTTAGCATGTGCACGCTGTATCGTAACGTCTGTCATTGAGTCAACGGGCGTCGTTTCGATTTCGAGATTGCACGTGACATGGAGTATGGTGTCCAACCTCGTGGGTTTTCTCCGTGCCATTCAGTTTCCTCCCAACAGCTAAAGACCAGTACGCGCAAGGGAAGTTTTTAAATAAAATTAAAAAACATATGTTAGTCCCGAAATGACCTAGTTTGTGTCGAATGGACGTTAAGCCGCATTTCTCTCTTTTTTTTATTTTTAAAGTTTTGTAATAATCGGTTGGTAATCAAAGATACTGTAAAAGTGATAAAACAGAAAAATTCACCCGGTTGTAATGTTTCTCACTTTAAAGTCAGCAATTTGCCGATTTTAAGGGGAAAACGTTTATTGCGAACGACTTAGCTGGTCAGGGGGAGCTTATTTTTAAAAGTTTTGTAATATTCTAAAGGTACCGTGCAAATTAAACTAATAAAATAGAAGATTTCGCCCGGTTGAAATGTTTCTATCTGTAGGTCAGCAATTTGCAGATTTTAGGGAGGTTGCGTGACTGAATGGTTAGCACGTGCGCTCTGTATCATAACGTCTGTCATTGAGTCAACTGGCGTTGTTTCGATTTCTTGGTTGTACGTGACAAGGAGTATGGTCGCCTGTCCAACCTCGTAGGCCGTAACGCCGCTGCCCGGATAAAATTTCCCTCATTGCACACTTTATGGCTTATGCCCGTCTTCATTAGCCCATTTTAGGAGCAAAACAGTAGGACGTTAAACAACCATTCAATTTGATTTCATTTTCTCTATGTTGCTTATTTATTATAGTGGATAAATGTTTTTCTGGTTCTATTAATTATTTCATTTCTGCATAGAAATCTTGCTTTGAACAGTTTTTTTTTTTTATTGCAAAGTGCCATTCTTGTATATTGCAGTCTATGACCCTTTGTTTAAAACATGCTTAAGAAGTTGTCACGATTTCCTACTTATAACCAAACATATTGGAAACCATAATTATATAACATATCTCTAATTTTGGAAGCCCGATTACAGCTATACAAGTTTGGGTTATTTCCCTTTAGTTTAAAGATTATTTTTTTGCCCCGGTGCAATGTTTCTCACTACATTTAAATTTATAACTTTGTGAGTTTTGACCGATTTTGATAATTATGTCTTTATAATTTTCCAAATTTACATATTTAACGTAAATATTCAAACAATTGGAATCAACATGATTCAAAAGTTTTTAGTTTAGTTCAAAGTTTTCTCATTTAATTTTTCGATGTTTTCTTACCATTTTCATTTCATTTTTCTGAAAGTTTTGAAGTGGGAAGTCATCCCGATTACAGCAACACAAGTATCAGTTATTTCCCTTTAGTTTTCAGATTATGCAATGTTTCATACTATATTTAGACTTGTAACTTCGCGAGTTTTTGACCAATTTTGATAGTTTGTTATTCTTATCCTTTTATTTGAGATACTTGATATAATCTATGACACGTGACGATGAATATGAAAGCTTTCATATCTGCATGGGACAGTAGCAGATCTAGTTATTAATTTTTTTTTTTTTTTCGTGTATTTTCTGCAAATCGGATTTCTCAGAATCTAACCATAGGATCTTTCTGAAACTTTGACCTACCCCCCCATAAATGGGGTGCGAACCTTGATTAAATATATTTTCAAAACGTTTTACGAATCCGAAATCACCGAATTTTACGAACGAAAAAACTGACAATGCATAGTCGTAACTTTGTTATTTTTTGACCGATTTTACTAATTCTTTTTTCTTTGAATACCTTTAAAAAAATCATTTTCATCTGCAGTTTCACATTTTCGAATTTCGAAAATTCGTCGCTGTGATTTCGAACCGGAAGTTTAGACCAATTTGACAACTTCTTTAATAGTTGTACGATTTTCATGAAATTTAGTATCTAAGTAGATCTTACCGATGTGACTTCAAAAATATAATTAGAAATTTTCTAAATTATCTCCCCTTGACGAAATTAAGGATCAAAATTTTCAAAAAAATCATCGAAATATAGGTCAGAATGACCTGATTTTTTTTTTGGTTACTAGATAAGTAATTACTGATTTGTACACAAAATATGGAGTTTGTCGATCGAACCGGAAGTGCCGCCATATTTAAAAGTGAAAAATCAATAAGGCTTTTTTGCTATTTTACTTACAGACTCGGGAGTTATATTTTCTGAATCCTTGTAGGAAGGCCTAAAAAATGTCGCGAATAGAATTTTGATTTCGGTCACGTGATGGTCACCATTTTGAATTGAAAATCAAAAATAGAAGCAATTTGAAGGGTCGGGAATTTGGAACACAATTACTCTCCTTCTAATTAAGCTAGAATGTTCAAACTTGGTGTAGCCGTTCACTAGGTCAATGTTATGATTGAGTTTAAAGATGAGCATCTTCTGCTTAGGGTAAGCAGAGATAAGCATGCTAATTTGTTGATTCTTTAGGGCACGATAACTTCGGTTATAATGAAGGGAGGGCGGTGAAACTTTTGTCAAGAGAGAGTCTAATAGCTAGCCTGTTGTGTGAAATCATTGTATTATTTTTTCTAAATATCAGGGATAGCCGAAAAAAAGAGATTGAAAATCCAAAAAGTCGTATTTTTACAATTTGGAGCATGTTTAGAGGTCTTTCTCGTAAAGTCAACATAATATTTTTTGGGAACTTCTTCTACAAAGAGTCTTATTGGTAGTCTTTTATATGAAACCATCGATCAACAGTCCATCATATCAGGAGTAGAAGAACAAAAGGATCGAACATTGAAAAACGGCACCCTTTCATTGTTAAGCGAAACATGCAGTGTGGGTGACTACAATCTACACATTTAGTCATCGTATAGAGCTTATTCAACAGTATCGAATTCCAACTGCTTAGGGATATTTTACGTGCACTCCAATGTGTACACGGGACCTTGGTTTTTCGTCCCATCCGAATGACTAGACAGCTGTGCTTGTCAGGCCCTCCGTTCTGCCTCACTGACAAGGGGAACCACGCCGGGAAATCGAGATGAACTTTCTCCGTGCAGAACTTTCAATTCAGGCGAAAACGTTTATTGCATACGATTAAGCTGGTCAGTTGGAGCTTATTTTCAAAAGTTTTGTAATAATCGATTGGTAATTAAAGTACCGTGCACATTAAACTGTTAAAACAGAAAATTTCGCCCGGTTGAAATGTTTCTTGCTATAAGTCAGCAATTTTCTGAATTCAGGGAGGCTGAATGGTTAGCATGTGCGCACTGTATCGTAACGTCTGTCATTGAGTCAACGGGCGTCGTTTCGATCTCCAGGTTGGACGTGACATGAAGTATGATGTCCAACCTCGTGGGTTTTCTCCGTGTCCTTTAGTTTCCTCCCAACGGCTAAAGACCTGTAAGCGCAAGGGGAGTTTTTAAATAAAATTAAAAAACATATGTTAGTCCCGAAATGACCTAGTTTGTGTCGAATTGACATTAGGCCGCATTTCTCTCTTTCTCTTTTATTTTTTAAAGTTTTGTAATAATCGGTTGGTAATCAAAGGTACTGTAAAAGTGATAAAACAGAAAATTTGGCCCGGTTGTAATGTTTCTCACTTTAAAGTCAGCAATTTGCCGATTTTAAGGGGCAAACGTTTATTGCGAACGCTTAAGCTGGTCAGGGGGAGCTTATTTTTAAAAGTTTTGTAATATTCGGTTGATAACTAAAGGTACCGTGCAAATTAAACTGTTACAATAGAAAATTTGGCCCGGTTGAAATGTTTCTCGCTGTAGGTCAGCAATTTGCCGATTTTAGGGAGGTTGCGTGGCTGAATGGTTAGCACGTGCGCTCTGTATCATAACGTCTGTCATTGAGTCAACTGGCGTTGTACGTGACAAGGAGTATGGTCGCCTGTCCAACCTCGTAGGCCGTAACCGCCGCTGCCCGGGTAAAATTTCCCTCATTGCACACTTTATGGCATATGCCCGTCTTCATTAGCCCATTTTAGGAGCAGAACAGTCGGACGTTAAACCCCATTCAATTTCATTTCATTTTCTCTATGTTGCTTATTTATTAGAGTGGATACATATTTTTCTGGTTCTAGCAATTATCTAATTTCTGCATAGAAATCTTGCTTTGGCCAGTTTTTTTTATTGCAGAGTGCCATTCTTGTTTAAACAAACATGATCCTTTTTTTAAAACATGCTTAAGAAGTCGTCACGATTTCCTACTTATAACCAAACATATTGTAAATATTAGTCTGGCATTATTAAATCCTAATTTTATTGGTCTTATTTAAAATTAAACTTTCATTTAACTATGAACAACCCTTAACGTGTCTCTTTAAAACTATTAAGTACTCTGAAACAGTAGCTCAACCTTTTGACCTAAACTCATTAATTTACCATTTTGTTGTGAGCGACTTCTTATTCTTCCTATATGACATATTGCACGTGTCTGATTTCAAAGGGGGGTTGGGGGCCTGAATGGTTAGCACGCGCGCCTGTCATTGAGTTAACTGGCGTGTTTTCGAATGCCCGGTTGTACGTGACAAGGAGTAAGGTCGCCTGTCCAACCTGCCATTTTTAATTTTTTTTCCCGCCATTTTCATTTCATTTTCTCATCCGTCTCATTACAGTAATACAAGTTTCAGTTATTTCCCTTTAGTTTTGGGTGCAATGTTTCATACTATATTTAGACTTGTAACTTCGCGAGTTTTTGACCAATTTTAATAATTTTTTCTTCTTATCCTTTTATTTAGGATACTTGATACAATCAATGACACGTGACGATGAATATGAAAGCTTTCATATCTGCATGGGACAGTAGCAGATCTAGTTAAGCTTTCATATTACATATGAAAGCTTATTGTTTCTGTTAAGATTATTAAACTTTCATATTACATATGAAAGCTTATTGTTTCTGTTAAGATTATTGTTATTTTTTTTTTGTGTTTTATCCACAAATCGGATTTCTCAGAATCTAACCACAGTATCTTTATGAAACTTTTACCTACCCCCCCAGAAATGGGTGGTAGCTGTTGATTAAATATATTTTCAAAACGTTTTACGAATCCGAAATCACCGAAATTTACGAACGACAAAATGGACATTGCATAGTCGTAACTTTATTGTTTTTTGACCGATTTTACTAATTCTTTTTTCTTTGAATACCTTGAAAAAAATCATTTTCATCTGCAGTTTCCTTTTTTTCAAATTTCGAAAATTCGTCGCTGTGATTTCGAACCGGAAGTTTAGACCAATTTGACAACTTCTTTAATAGTTGTACGATTTTCATGAAATTTAGTATACAAGTAGATCTTACCGATGTGACTTCAAAAATATAATTAGAAATTTTCTAAATTATCTCCCCTTGGTGAAATTAAGGATCAAAATTTTCAAAAAAATCGTCGAAATATAGGTCAGAATGACCTGAAAATTTTTTTCGATACTCGACAGGTAATTACTGATTCCTACACAAAATAGGGAGTTTGTCGATCAAACCGGAAATGCCACCATCTTGAAACATGAAAAATCCCTAAGGCTTTTTTGCTATCTTACTTACAGACACGGGAGTTATATTTTCTGAATCCTTGAAGGATGGCCCAAAAATCGTAGGGAGCAGAATTTTGATTTCGGTCATGTGATGGTCACAATTTTGAATTGAAAATGAAAAATAGAAGCAATTTGAAAGGCCCGGACTTCGGAACACAATAACTCTCCTTCTAATTAAGCTAGAATGTTCAAACTTGGTGTAGACGTTCACTAGGTCAATGTTATGATTGAGTTCAAAGATGAGCATTTTTTGCTTAGGGTAAGCCGAGATAAGCATGCTGATTTGTTGATTCTTTAGTGCACGATAACTTCGGTTATAATGAAGGGAGGGCGGTGAAACTTTTGTCAATAGAGAGTCTAATGGGTAGCCTGTTGTGTGAAATGATTGTATCATTTTTTTTAAATATCAGGGATAGCCGAAATAAAGAGATTGAAAATCCAAAAAGTCGTATTTTTACAATTTGGAGCATGTTTAGAGGTCTTTCTCGTAAAGTCAACATACTATTTTTTGGGAACTTCTTCTACAAAGAGTCTTATTGGTAGTCTTTTATATGAAACCATCGATCAACAGTCCAACATATCAGGAGTAGAAGAACAAAAGGATCGAACACTGAAAACGGCACCCTTTCATTGTTGAGCGAAACATGAAGTGTGGGTGACTACAATCTACGCATTTAGTCATCGTATAGAGCTTATTCAACAGTATCGAATTCCAACCGCTTAAGATTATTTTACGTGCACTCCAATGTGTACACGGGACCTTGGTTTTTCGTCCCATCCGAAGGACTAGTTATTATTATTTTTTTTTTTTTGTGTATTTTCTGCAAATCGGATTTCTCAGAATCTAACCATAGGATCTTTCTGAAACTTTGACCTACCCCCCCCCAAAAATGGGGTGCGAACCTTGATTAAATATATTTTCAAAACGTTTTTCGAATCCGAAATCACCGAATTTTACGAACGAATGCTTTTGACCTACAATGCTGTAACTTTGTGACTATTTGACCTATTTAATTAATTCTTTTTTCTATGAGTACTTTGAGACATTTACTTCAAATCTGCAATTTCGGATTTTCGAATTTCGAAAATTCGTCGCTCTGATTTCGAACCGGAAGTTTAGACCAACTCGACAACTTCTTTAGTAGTTGTACGATTTTCATGAAATTTAATATGTAAGTAAACCTTAATGATGCGACTTGAAAAAATACTTTAGAAATTTTCTAAATTATCTCCCCTTGGAGAAATTGAGGATCGAAATTTTCAAAAAAATCGACGAAATATAGGTCAAATCATCTTGAATTTGTTTTTTAGGTACTAGCTACGAAACCACTGATTCGTACACAAAAAATGGAGTTTGTAGCTCAATCCGGAAGTGCCACCATCTTGAAATGTAAAAACCTCAAACGCCATTTTGCTATTTTACATACAGACACGGGGGTTATATTTTCTGAATCCTTGAAGGGATGGCTATAAAATGTTGGCAGTAGAATTTTGATTTAAGTCAATGGATAGTCACCATATTGAATTGAATATCAGAAATAGTGAAAAATGGAGATAAACGGGCATGTAAAATATCAGAACAGACCGTAGTTTGTTGAATTCGTTTCTTATCTTTGAAATTAATACATTTGGGGATAGCCTGGCTCATTGTCGAATTTTTGGTATTTGCAAATTTCAAAATTTCAAATTTCGCCGTTGATGTTTTCCGTGCCGACAAATTTGTTTTCGCGTGAATAACTCCGATTAACAGCTTGAAAATAATCAAATGGATCGCAGTTTCGCGATTTCGTCTCAAATCTGGGAAATCAATACATTTCTGGTTAGCCTCCTTTGAAAAATGGGTGGTGGCCTTGGAATCAATATATTTTCAAAACGTTTTGCGAATCCAAAATCACCGAAAACAACTGATGAAAAAATTGACCTTGACAGCTGTGTTACTTCGTGATTTTGTGATCTATTTTACTTTTCTGCTTAGCCTCCTTTCAAAAATGGGTGGTGGCCTTGGAATCAATATATTTTCAAAACGTTTTGCGAATCCAAAATCACCGTAAATAACTGATGAAAAAATTGAGCTTTGATGGAAACTATATAGAAAAATAAAAGGAAACATCAACAATATATAGGTCTTGCACACATAGGCTTAGAACTTTGCAGCCAGTCCTCATATTAATTGAAATTGAATAGGTTTGATTTGATATAATTATTTGTTTTCTATTTTAAAACTATCTAAAAAAAATATTTGTAATCATTTATGTTATTGATTTAGATTAATACTGTTTATATTGTGTACATTTTAACACCTTCATCGATTAATAATGGTTTGCATAGTCATCGTATAGAGATTATTCAACAGTATCGAATTCCAACTGCTTAGGGATATTTTACGTGCACTCCAATGTGTACACCGGACCTTGGTTTTTCGTCCCATCTATATGTTAGTTTGTGTCGAATGGACGTTAAGCCGCATTTATCTCTTTCTCTTTTATTTTTAAAGTTTTGTAATAATCGGTTGTACTGTACTGTACTGTAAAAGTTATAAAACAGAAAATTTCGCCCGGTAGTAATTTTTCTCACTTTAAAGTCACCAATTTGCTCATTTTAGGGGGCAAACGTTTATTGCGAACGATTAAGCTGGTCAAGGGGAGCTTACTTTTAAAAGTTTTGTAATATTCGGTTGATAATTAAAGGTACCGTGCAAATTAAACTGTTAAAATAGAAAATTTCGCCCGGTTGAAATGTTTCTCCTTGTAGGTCAGCAATTTGCCAAATTTAGGGAGGTTGCGTGGCTAAATGGTTAGCACCTGCGCACTGTATCGTAACGTCTGTCATTGAGTCAACTGGCGTTGTTTAGATTGAAATGCCCGGTTGAAATGTTTCTTGCTATAAGTCAGCAATTTATCGATTTTAGGGAGCCTGAATGGCTGTATGGTTAGCATGATAAAACAGAAAATTTCGCCCGGTAGTAATTTTTCTCACTTTAAAGTCACCAATTTGCTCATTTTAGGGGGCAAACGTTTATTACGAACGATTGAGCTGGTCAAGGGGAGCTTATTTTAAAAAGTTTTGTAATATTCGGTTGATAATTAAAGGTACCGTGCAAATTAAACTGTTAAAATAGAAAATTTCGCCCGGTTGAAATGTTTCTCCTTGTAGGTCAGCAATTTGCCAAATTTAGGGAGGTTGCGTGGCTAAATGGTTAGCACCTGCGCACTGTATCGTAACGTCTGTCATTGAGTCAACCGGCATCGTTTCGATTGCCAGGTTGCACGTGACATGGAGTATGGTGTCCAACCTCGTGGGTTTTCTCCGTGTCCTTCGGTTTCCTCCCATGGCTGATTTCAGATTATTGTTATGACTGGGTGCAATGTTTCATACTATATTTAGATTTGTAACTTCGCGAGTTTTTGACAAATTTTGATAATTTTTTCTTCTTATCCTTTTATTTAGGATACTTGATACAATCAATGACACGTGACGATGAATATGAAAGCTTTCATATCTGCATGGGACAGTAGCAGATCTAGTTATTAAGCTTTCATATTACATATGAAAGCTTATTGTTTCTGTTAAGATTATTAAGCTTTCATATTACATATGAAAGCTTATTGTTTCTGTTAAGATTATTATTATTTTTTTTTTGTGTTTTATCCACAAATCGGATTTCTCAGAATCTAACCACAGTATCTTTATGAAACTTTTACCTACCCCCCCAAAAATGGGTGGTAGCTGTTGATTAAATATATTTTCAAAACGTTTTACGAATCCGAAATCACCGAAATTTACGAACGACAAAATGGACATTGCATAGTCGTAACTTTATTGTTTTTTGACCGATTTTACTAAATCTTTTTTCTTTGAATACCTTGAAAAAAATCATTTTCATCGGCAGTTTCACATTTTCGAATTTCGAAAATTCGTCGCTGTGATTTTGAACCGGAAGTTTAGACCAATTTGACAACTTCTTTAATAGTTGTACGATTTTCATGAAATTTAGTATATAAGTAGATCTTACCAATGTGACTTCAAAAATATAATTAGAAATTTTCTAAATTATCTCCCCTTGGTGAAATTAAGGATCAAAATTTTCAAAAAAATCGTCGAAATATAGGTCAGAATGACCTAATTTTTTTTTTTCGATACTAGACAAGGAATTACTGATTCGTACACAAAATATGGAGTTTGTCGATCAAACCGGAAATGCCACCATCTTGAAACGTGAAAAATCCCTAAGGCTTTTTTGCTATCTTACTTACAGACACGGGAGTTATATTTTCTGAATCCTTGAAGGATGGCCCGAAAATCGTAGGGAGCAGAATTTTGATTTAGGTCAACTGATGGTTGCCATTTTGAAGTGAATATGAAAAGTAGTAGCAATTTGAAGGGCTGAAACTTTGAAACACAATAACTCTCCTTCTAATTGAGCTAGAATGTTCAATCTTGGTGTAGACGTTCACTAGGTCAATGTCATGATTGAGTGCAAAGATGAACATTTTTTGCCTAGGGTAAGCAGAGATAAGCATGCTGATTTGTTGATTCTTTAGGGCACAATAACTTCGGTTATAATGAAGGGAGGGTGATGAAACTCTTGTCAATCTAGAGTCTAATAGCTAGCCCATTGTGTGAAATCATTGTATCATTTTTTTTAAATATCAGGGGTAGCAGAAAAAAGAGATCGAAAATCCAAAAAGTCGTATTTTTACGATTTGGAGCATTTTTAAAGGTCCTTTTCTCTTAAAGTCAACATAATATTTTTGGGGAACTTCTTCTATAAAGAGTCTTATCGGTAGTCTTTTATATGAAACCATAGATCAACAGTCCAAAATATCAGGAGTAGTAGAATAAAAGGATCGAAAATTGAAAACCGCACCCTTTCATTGTTAAGCAAAACATGCAGTGTGGGTGGCTACAATCTGCACATTTAGTCATCGTGTAGAGATTATTCAACAATATAGAATTCCAACTGCTAAGGGATCTTTTACGTGCACTCCAATGTGTACACGGCGGATGGGGGGACACGCCAGAATATCGAGATGAACTTTCTCGGCCAATGCAGGGATGGAACACCCGACCTCCTGGCTAGCAGGTCAACGCCTTAGCCACATAGTGTGAACACCCATCGTACATTTCATCCGTCAAATCAAAGCATTTCATTGCATTAGACCAATAATTAATTATTCTTAATTTAAAACTTTATTTAATATTAGTCTGGCATTATTAAATCCTAATTTTATTGGTCTTATTTAAAATTTAACTTTAATTTAACTATGAACAACCCTTAACGTGTCTCTTTAAAACAATTAAATACTCTAAAACAAAAAACAAAACAAAAAATCAATAAGCGGGTCAATTCAGGTAAGTATAACTACGGGTTCTGTCCAGCTTCTCTTGTCTACGGCCATACCACGTTGAAAACACCAGTTTTCGTCCGATCACTGAAGTTAAGCAACGTCGGGCCCGGTTAGTACTTGGATGGGTGACCGCCTGGGAACACCGGGTGCTGTAGACGCCTTTTTGCCCTGATTCTTCGTGAAAAAATCAATTTTCCGCCAATCAGACCACAGCGCGCACTGTTTTGCACCACTCCAGCTCTGCGCTCGGCCCGTCTCCCCAGAGAATAAGACACAAAAAGAATTTGAGTAAGCACAAGTATGGGTTCTGTCCACCTTCTCTCGTCTACGGCCACACCACGTTGAAAACACCAGTTCTCGTCCGATCACTGAAGTTAAGAAACGTCGGGCCCGGTCAGTACTTGGATGGGTGACCGCCTGGGAACACCGGGTGCTGTAGACGCCTTTTTAAAACCGACCCCCCCCCCCCAAAAAAAAAAAAATCAATAAGCGGGTCAATTCAGGTAAGTATAACTACGGGTTCTGTACACGTTCTCTCGTCTACGGCCACACCACGTTGAAAACGCCAGTTCTCGTCCGATCACTGAAGTTAAGCAACGTCAGGCCCGGTCAGTACTTGGATGGGTGACCGCCTGGGAACACCGGGTGCTGTAGACGCCTTTTTAAAACCGACACCTCCCCTCCCCCCCCCCTCACAAAAAAAAAATCAATAAGCGGGTCAATTCAGGTAAGTATAACTACGGGTTCTGCCCACCTTCTCTCGGCTACGGCCACACCACGTTGAAAACACCAGTTCTTGTCCGATCACTGAAGTTAAGCAACGTCGGGCCCGGTTAGTACTTGGATGGGTGGCCGCCTGGGAACACCGGGTGCTATAGACGCCTTTTTAAAACCGACAAAAACCGCCCCAAAAATCAATAAGCGGGTCAATTCCGGTAAGTATAACTACGGGTTCTGTCCACCCCCTCTCGTCTACGGCCATACCACGTTGAAAACACCAGTTCTCGTCCGACCACTGAAGTTAAGCAACGTCGGGCCCGGTCAGTACTTGGATGGGTGACCGCCTGGGAACATCGGATGCTGTAGGCGCCTTTTTAAAACCGACAAAAAACAAAAAAAAATCAATAAGCGGGTCAATTCAGGTAAGTATAACTACGGGTTCTGTCCACCTTCTCTCGTCTACGGCCACACCACGTTGAAAACACCAGTTCTCGTCCGATCACTGAAGTTAAGCAACGTCGGGCCCGGTCAGTACTTGGATGGGTGACCGCCTGGGAACACCGGGTGCTGTGCTGTGCTTTTTAAAACCGACAAAACCCCCCAAAAAAATCAATAAGCGGGTCAATTCAAGTATGTATAACTACGGGTTCTGTCTACGGTCATACCATGTTGAAAGCACCAGTTCTCGTCCGATCACTCAAGTTAAGCAACGTCGGGCCCGGTTAGTACTAGGATGGGTGACCGCCTGGGAACATCGGGTGCTGTAGACGCCTTTTTGCCCTAAACTCATTAATTTACCATTTTGTTGTGAGTGGCTTGTACGTGTCTGATTTCAAAGGGGGGTTGGGCGGCTGAATGGTTAGCACGCGCGTGTTTTCGAATGCTCGGTTGTACGTGACAAGGAGTAAAGTCGCCTGTCCAACCTGTCATTTTTAATTTTTTTCCGGCAATTTTCATTTCATTTTCTCATCCGTCTCATTACAGTAATACAAGTTTCGGTTATTTCCCTTTAGTTTTCAGATTATTGTTATGCCTGGGTGCAATGTTTCATACTATATTTAGACTTGTAATTTTGCGAGTTTTTGACGAATTTTGATAATTTTTTCTTCTTATCCTTTTATTTAGGATACTTGATACAATCAATGACACGTGGCGATGAATATGAAAGCTTTCATATCTGCATGGGACAGTAGCAGATCTAGTTAAGCTTTCATATTACATATGAAAGCTTATTGTTTCTGTTAAAGTTATTAAGCTTTCATATTACATATGAAAGCTTATTGTTTCTGTTAAGATTATTATTATTTTTTTTTTGTGTATTTTCTGCAAATCGGATTTCTCAGAATCTAACCATGGGATCTTTCTAAAACCTTGACCTACCCCCCCAAAAATGGGGTGCGAACGTTGTTTAAATATATTTTCAAAACGTTTTACGAATCCGAAATCACCGAATTTTACGAACGAAAAACCTGACAATGCATAGTCGTAACTTTGTTATTTTTTGACCGATTTTACTAATTCTTTTTTCTTTGAATACCTTGAAAAAAATCATTTTCATCTGCAGTTTCACATTTTCGAATTTCGAAAATTCGTCGCTGTGATTTCGAACCGGAAGTTTAGACCAATTTGACAACTTCTTTAATAGTTGTACGATTTTCATGAAATTTAGTATACAAGTAGATCTTACCGATGTGACTTCAAAAATATAATTAGAAATTTTCTAAATTATCTCCCCTTGGTGAAATTAAGGATCAAAGTTTTCAAAAAAATCGTCGAAATATAGGTCAGAATGACCTAATTTTTTTTTTCGATACTAGACAAGGAATTAATGATTCGTACACAAAATATGGAGTTTGTCGATCGAACCGGAAGTGCCACCATCTTTAAACGTGAAAAATCAAAAAGGCTTTTTTGCTATTTTACTTACAGACTCGGGAGTTATATTTTGGGAATCCTTGAAGGAATGCCTAAAAATCTATCGGATCAGAATTTTGATTGCCATTTTGAAGTGAATATGAAAAGTAGTAGCAATTTGAAGGGCTGAAACTTTGAAACACAATAACTCTCCTTCTAATTGAGCTAGAATGTTCAATCTTGGTGTAGACGTTCACTAGGTCAATGTCATGATTGAGTGCAAAGATGAACATTTTTTGCCTAGGGTAAGCAGAGATAAGCATGCTGATTTGTTGATTCTTTAGGGCACAATAACTTCGGTTATAATGAAGGGAGGGTGATGAAACTCTTGTCAATCTAGAGTCTAATAGCTAGCCCATTGTGTGAAATCATTGTATCATTTTTTTTAAATATCAGGGGTAGCAGAAAAAAGAGATCGAAAATCCAAAAAGTCGTATTTTTACGATTTGGAGCATTTTTAAAGGTCCTTTTCTCTTAAAGTCAACATAATATTTTTGGGGAACTTCTTCTATAAAGAGTCTTATCGGTAGTCTTTTATATGAAACCATAGATCAACAGTCCAAAATATCAGGAGTAGTAGAATAAAAGGATCGAAAATTGAAAACCGCACCCTTTCATTGTTAAGCAAAACATGCAGTGTGGGTGGCTACAATCTGCACATTTAGTCATCGTGTAGAGATTATTCAACAATATAGAATTCCAACTGCTAAGGGATCTTTTACGTGCACTCCAATGTGTACACGGCGGATGGGGGGACACGCCAGAATATCGAGATGAACTTTCTCGGCCAATGCAGGGATGGAACACCCGACCTCCTGGCTAGCAGGTCAACGCCTTAGCCACATAGTGTGAACACCCATCGTACATTTCATCCGTCAAATCAAAGCATTTCATTGCATTAGACCAATAATTAATTATTCTTAATTTAAAACTTTATTTAATATTAGTCTGGCATTATTAAATCCTAATTTTATTGGTCTTATTTAAAATTTAACTTTAATTTAACTATGAACAACCCTTAACGTGTCTCTTTAAAACAATTAAATACTCTAAAACAAAAAACAAAACAAAAAATCAATAAGCGGGTCAATTCAGGTAAGTATAACTACGGGTTCTGTCCAGCTTCTCTTGTCTACGGCCATACCACGTTGAAAACACCAGTTTTCGTCCGATCACTGAAGTTAAGCAACGTCGGGCCCGGTTAGTACTTGGATGGGTGACCGCCTGGGAACACCGGGTGCTGTAGACGCCTTTTTGCCCTGATTCTTCGTGAAAAAATCAATTTTCCGCCAATCAGACCACAGCGCGCACTGTTTTGCACCACTCCAGCTCTGCGCTCGGCCCGTCTCCCCAGAGAATAAGACACAAAAAGAATTTGAGTAAGCACAAGTATGGGTTCTGTCCACCTTCTCTCGTCTACGGCCACACCACGTTGAAAACACCAGTTCTCGTCCGATCACTGAAGTTAAGAAACGTCGGGCCCGGTCAGTACTTGGATGGGTGACCGCCTGGGAACACCGGGTGCTGTAGACGCCTTTTTAAAACCGACCCCCCCCCCCCAAAAAAAAAAAAATCAATAAGCGGGTCAATTCAGGTAAGTATAACTACGGGTTCTGTACACGTTCTCTCGTCTACGGCCACACCACGTTGAAAACGCCAGTTCTCGTCCGATCACTGAAGTTAAGCAACGTCAGGCCCGGTCAGTACTTGGATGGGTGACCGCCTGGGAACACCGGGTGCTGTAGACGCCTTTTTAAAACCGACACCTCCCCTCCCCCCCCCCCTCACAAAAAAAAAATCAATAAGCGGGTCAATTCAGGTAAGTATAACTACGGGTTCTGCCCACCTTCTCTCGGCTACGGCCACACCACGTTGAAAACACCAGTTCTTGTCCGATCACTGAAGTTAAGCAACGTCGGGCCCGGTTAGTACTTGGATGGGTGGCCGCCTGGGAACACCGGGTGCTATAGACGCCTTTTTAAAACCGACAAAAACCGCCCCAAAAATCAATAAGCGGGTCAATTCCGGTAAGTATAACTACGGGTTCTGTCCACCCCCTCTCGTCTACGGCCATACCACGTTGAAAACACCAGTTCTCGTCCGACCACTGAAGTTAAGCAACGTCGGGCCCGGTCAGTACTTGGATGGGTGACCGCCTGGGAACATCGGATGCTGTAGGCGCCTTTTTAAAACCGACAAAAAACAAAAAAAAATCAATAAGCGGGTCAATTCAGGTAAGTATAACTACGGGTTCTGTCCACCTTCTCTCGTCTACGGCCACACCACGTTGAAAACACCAGTTCTCGTCCGATCACTGAAGTTAAGCAACGTCGGGCCCGGTCAGTACTTGGATGGGTGACCGCCTGGGAACACCGGGTGCTGTGCTGTGCTTTTTAAAACCGACAAAACCCCCCAAAAAAATCAATAAGCGGGTCAATTCAAGTATGTATAACTACGGGTTCTGTCTACGGTCATACCATGTTGAAAGCACCAGTTCTCGTCCGATCACTCAAGTTAAGCAACGTCGGGCCCGGTTAGTACTAGGATGGGTGACCGCCTGGGAACATCGGGTGCTGTAGACGCCTTTTTGCCCTAAACTCATTAATTTACCATTTTGTTGTGAGTGGCTTGTACGTGTCTGATTTCAAAGGGGGGTTGGGCGGCTGAATGGTTAGCACGCGCGTGTTTTCGAATGCTCGGTTGTACGTGACAAGGAGTAAAGTCGCCTGTCCAACCTGTCATTTTTAATTTTTTTCCGGCAATTTTCATTTCATTTTCTCATCCGTCTCATTACAGTAATACAAGTTTCGGTTATTTCCCTTTAGTTTTCAGATTATTGTTATGCCTGGGTGCAATGTTTCATACTATATTTAGACTTGTAATTTTGCGAGTTTTTGACGAATTTTGATAATTTTTTCTTCTTATCCTTTTATTTAGGATACTTGATACAATCAATGACACGTGGCGATGAATATGAAAGCTTTCATATCTGCATGGGACAGTAGCAGATCTAGTTAAGCTTTCATATTACATATGAAAGCTTATTGTTTCTGTTAAAGTTATTAAGCTTTCATATTACATATGAAAGCTTATTGTTTCTGTTAAGATTATTATTATTTTTTTTTTGTGTATTTTCTGCAAATCGGATTTCTCAGAATCTAACCATGGGATCTTTCTAAAACCTTGACCTACCCCCCCAAAAATGGGGTGCGAACGTTGTTTAAATATATTTTCAAAACGTTTTACGAATCCGAAATCACCGAATTTTACGAACGAAAAACCTGACAATGCATAGTCGTAACTTTGTTATTTTTTGACCGATTTTACTAATTCTTTTTTCTTTGAATACCTTGAAAAAAATCATTTTCATCTGCAGTTTCACATTTTCGAATTTCGAAAATTCGTCGCTGTGATTTCGAACCGGAAGTTTAGACCAATTTGACAACTTCTTTAATAGTTGTACGATTTTCATGAAATTTAGTATACAAGTAGATCTTACCGATGTGACTTCAAAAATATAATTAGAAATTTTCTAAATTATCTCCCCTTGGTGAAATTAAGGATCAAAGTTTTCAAAAAAATCGTCGAAATATAGGTCAGAATGACCTAATTTTTTTTTTCGATACTAGACAAGGAATTAATGATTCGTACACAAAATATGGAGTTTGTCGATCGAACCGGAAGTGCCACCATCTTTAAACGTGAAAAATCAAAAAGGCTTTTTTGCTATTTTACTTACAGACTCGGGAGTTATATTTTGGGAATCCTTGAAGGAATGCCTAAAAATCTATCGGATCAAAATTTTGATTTCGGTCATGTGATGGTCACAATTTTGAATTGAAAATGAAAAATAGAAGCAATTTGAAAGGCCCGGACTTCGGAACACAATAACTCTCCTTCTAATTGAGCTAGAATGTTCAAACTTGGTGTAGACGTTCACTAGGTCACTATCTTGATTGAGTTCAAAGATGAGCATTTTCTGCTTAGGGTAAGCAGAGATAAGCATGCTGATTTGTTGATTCTTTAGGGCACGATAACTTCGGTTATAATGAAGGGAGGGCGGTGAAACTTTTGTCAATAGAGAGTCTAATGGGTAGCCTGTTGTGTGAAATGATTGTATCATTTTTTTTAAATATCAGGGATAGCCGAAAAAAAGAGATTGAAAATCCAAAAAGTCGTATTTTTACAATTTGGAGCATGTTTAGAGGTCTTTCTCGTAAAGTCAACATACTATTTTTTGGGAACTTCTTCTACAAAGAGTCTTATTGGTAGTCTTTTATATGAAACCATCGATCAACAGTCCAACATATCAGGAGTAGAAGAACAAAAGGATCGAACATTGAAAACGGCATCCTTTCATTGTTGAGCGAAACATGAAGTGTGGGTGACTACAATCTACCCATTTAGTCATCGTATAGAGCTTATTCAACAGTATCGAATTCCAACTGCTTAGGGATATTTTACGTGCACTCCAATGTGTACACGGGACCTTGGTTTTTCGTCCCATCCGAAGGACTAGACAGCTGTGCTTGTCAGGCCCTCCGTTCTGCCTTACTGACAAGGGAACCACGCCGGGAAATCGAGATGAACTTTCTCTGTGCAGAACTTTCAATTCAGGCAAAACGTTTATTGCATACGATTAAGCTGGTCAGTTGGAGCTTATTTTCAAAAGTTTTGTAATAATCGGTTGGTAATTAAAGTACCGTGCACATTAAACTGTTAAAACAGAAAATTTCGCCCGGTTGAAATGTTTCTTGCTATAAGTCAGCAATTTTCCGAATTCAGAGAGGCTGGATGGCTGAATGGTTAGCATGTGCTCGCTGTATCGTAACCTTTGTCATTGAGTCAACGGGCGTCGTTTCGATCTCCAGGTTGCACGTGACATGGTGTATGATTTCCAACCTCGTGGGTTTTCTCCGTGTTCTTCGGTTTCCTCCCAACGGCTAAAGACCAGTACGTGCAAGGGGAGTTTTTAAATAAAATTAAAAAACATATGTTAGTCCCGAAATGACCTAGTTTGTGTCAAATGGACGTTAGGCCGCATTTCTCTCTTTCTCTTTTTAAAGTTTTGTAATAATCGGTTGGTAATCAAAGGTACTGTTAAAGTGATAAAACAGAAAATTTGGCCCGGTTGTAATGTTTCTCACTTTAAATTCAGCAATTTGTCGATTTTAAGGGGCAAACGTTTATTGCGAACGATTAAGCTGGTCAGGGGGAGCTTATTTTTAAAAGTTTTGTAATATTCGGTTGATAACTAAAGGTACCGTGCAAATTAAACTGTTAAAATAGAAAATTTGGCCCGGTTGAAATGTTTCTCGCTGTAGGTCAGCAATTTGCCGATTTTAGGGAGGTTGCGTGGCTGAATGGTTAGCACATGCGCTCTGTATCATAACGTCTGTCATTGAGTCAACTGGCCTTGTTTCGATTTCTTGGTTGTACGTGACAAGGAGTATGGTCGCCTTACCAACCTCGTAGGCCGTAACGCCGCTGCCCGGGTAAAATTTCCCTCATTGCACACTTTATGGCGTATGCCCGTCTTCATTAGCCCATTGTAGGAGCAGAACAGTAGGACGTTAAACCCCATTCAATTTCATTTCATTTTCTCTATGTTGCTTATTTATTATAGTGGATAAATATTTTTCTGGTTCTAGCAATTATTATACGCCCACATTTTCATGTGGACGTATTATGTCGTCGCCCCTGTCCGTCCGGACGTCCGTCCGTCCGTCCGGACGTCCGTCCGTCCACAATTTGTTTGTGGACTCTCTACAGGTCACAATTCTTATCCGATTTTGACGAAACTTGAAATATAGGTTTATCCCCAAAAGATCTCGGTTCCTTTCGATATTGGCATGTATCGGATCAAAACTTCATGGATTATGGCCCCTGATTTTACGAAAAATCACGTTTTTAGCTTGTGGACCCTATACAGGTCACAATTTTGAACCGATTTTGATGAAACTTGACATGCATGTTTGTAACCCAAAGATCTTGGTTCCTTTCGATATTTGCGGCTATCGTAATGTAATTTCCTGAATTATGGCCCCTGATTGTCCGAAAAATCACCCTTTTTAGCTTGTGGTCCCTCTGGAGGTCACAATTATTATTCGATTTAAAAAACCGTTTGATTATATCACCGTTACACCCTAAGGAAGGTTGAGTTCGAATTTCGGGAAAATCGGACGAAAATTGCCATACAAAATGGCCGCCGTTAGTACGCGAATACTGTTAAAAAATGGTATATCAAGGTTGTGGACCCTGTGGAGGTCACAATTTTGATTCGATTTTGATGAAACTTGAAATTCATGGTTATAACCCAAAGATCTTGCTTCCTTTCGATATTTGCGCATATCGGATCGTAACTTCCTGAATTATGGCCCCTGATTATACGCAAAATCGCCTTTTTTTTAGCTTGGAGGTCACAATTATTATTCGATTTAAAAAAACGTTTGATTATATCACCGTTACACCCTAAGGAAGGTTGAGTTCGAATTTCGGGAAAATCGGACGAAAATTGCCATACAAAATGGCCGCCGTTTGTACGCGAATACTGTTAAAAAATGGTATATCAAGGTTGTGGACCCTGTGGAGGTCACAATTTTGATTCGATTGTGATGAAACTTGAAATTCAAGGTTATAACCCAAAGATCTTGCTTCTTTTCGATATTTGCGCATATCGGATCGTAACTTCCTGAATTATGGCCCCTGATTATACGCAAAATCGCCTTTTTTTTTAGCTTGGAGGTCACAATTATTATCCGATTTAAAAAAACGTTTGATTATATTACCGTTACACCGTAAGGAAGGTTGAGTTCGAATTTCGGGAAAATCAGACCAAAATTGCCATACAAAATGGCCACCGTTTGTACGTGAATACTGTTAAAAAATGGTATATCAAGGTTGTGGACCCTGTAAAGGTCACAATTTTAATTCGATTTTGATGAAACTTGAAATGCATGGTTATAACCCAAAGATCTTGGTTCCTTTCGGTATTTGCGCATATCGGATCGTAACTTCCTGAATTATTCGAATTTCGTGAAAATGGTACCAAAATTGCCGGAAGAAATGGTCGCCGTTTGTACGCGAATAGTGTAAAGATATGGTATATCATGGTTGTTGACTCTGTACAGGTCACAATTCTTATCCGATTTTGACGAAAAGTCACATTTCTAGGTTGTGTACCGTCACACCATAATCATTGTCGACTTCGAATTTCATGAATATCAGACTGGATCTGACCAACAAAATGGCTGCTCCCAATACAGTATGAAATACAGGACTTAATGATGTAGGAAAAATCACTTTCCGTATTGTTTGTTCTCTATCCATCTCTCGAAAATGTGGGCGTATCCTGCCTGGCAGTGCCAGCCTATCTTTTAATTTCTGCATAGAAATCTCTGGCCAGTTTTTTTTTTATTGCAGAGTGCCATTCTTGTATATTGCAGTCTATGACCCTTTGTTTAAAACATGCTTAAGAAGTCGTCACGATTTCCTACTTATAACCAAACATATTGGAAACCATAATTATATAACATATCTTGGAAGCCCGATTACAGCTATACAAGTTTCAGTTATTTCCCTTTAGTTTAAAGATTATTTTTTTGCCCGGGTGCAATGTTTCTCACTACATTTAAATTTGTAACTTTGTGAGTTTTTGACCGATTTTGATATTATGTCTTTCTAATTTTCCAAATCTACATATTTAACGTACATATTCAAACAGTTGAGTTCAACCTGATTGAAAAAGTTTTAGTTTTGTTCAAAGTTATCTCATTTAATTTTTCGATGTTTTCTTACCATTTTCATTTCATTTTTCTGAAAGTTTTGAAATCGGAAGTCATCCCGATTACAGCAACACAAGTATCAGTTATTTCCCTTTAGTTTTCAGATTACTCAATGTTTCATACTATATTTAGACTTGTAACTTCGCGAGTTTTTGACAAATTTTGATAGTTTGTTATTCTTATCCTTTTATTTGAGATACTTGATATAATCGATGACACGTGACGATGAATATGAAAGCTTTCATATCTGCATGGGACAGTAGCAGATCTAGTTAAGCTTTCATATTACATATGAAAGCTTATTGTTTCTGTTAAAGTTATTATTATTATTATTTTTTTTTTTGTGTGTTTTCTGCAAATCGGATTTCTCAGAATCTATCCATAGGATCTTTCTGAAATTTTGACCTACCCCCCCAAAAATGGGGTGCGAACCTTGATTAAATATATTTTCGAAACGTTTTACGAATCCGAAATCACCGAATTTTACGAACGAAAAAAATGACAATGCATAGTCGTAACTTTGTTATTTTTTGACCGATTTTACTAATTCTTTTTTCTTTGAATACCTTTAAAAAAACCATTTTCATCTGCAGTTTCACATTTTCGAATTTCGAAAATTCGTCGCTGTGATTTCGAACCGGAAGATTAGACCAATTTGACAACTTCTTTAATAGTTGTACGATTTTCATGAAATTTAGTATCTAAGTAGATCCTACCGATGTGACTTCAAAAATATAATTAGAAATTTTCTAAATTATCTCCCCTTGACGAAATTAAGGATCAAAATTTTCAAAAAAATCATCGAAATATAGGTCAGAATGACCTGATTTTTTTTTTGGATACTAGATAAGTAATTACTGATTTGAACACAAAATATGGAGTTTGTCGATCGAACCGGAAGTGCCGCCATATTTAAAAGCGAAAAATCAATAAGGCTTTTTTGCTATTTTACTTACAGACTCGGGAGTTATATTTTCTGAATCCTTGTAGGAAGGCCTAAAAAATGTCGCGAATAGAATTTTGATTTCGGTCACGTGATGGTCACCATTTTGAATTGAAAATGAAAAATAGAAGCAATTTGAAGGGTCGGGACTTTGGAACACAATTACTCTCCTTCTAATTAAGCTAGAATGTTCAAACTTGGTGTAGACGTTCACTAGGTCAATGTTATGATTGAGTTCAAAGATGAGCATTTTCTGCTTAGGGTAAGCAGAGATAAACAAGATAATTTGTTGATTCTTTAGGGCACGATAACTTCGGTTATAATGAAGGGAGGGCGGTGAAACTTTTGTCAATAGAGAGTCTAATAGCTAGCCTGTTGTGTGAAATCATTGTATTATTTTTTCTAAATATCAGGGATAGCCGAAAAAAAGAGATTGAAAACCCAAAAAGTCGTATTTTTACAATTTGGAGCATGTTTAGAGGTCTTTCTCGTAAAGTCAACATAATATTTTTTGGGAACTTCTTGTACAAAGAGTCTTATTGGTAGTCTTTTATATGAAACCATCGATCAACAGTCCAACATATCAGGAGTAGAAGAACAAAAGGATCGAACATTGAAAACGGCACCCTTTCATTGTTAAGCGAAACATGCAGTGTGGGTGACTACAATCTACACATTTAGTCATCGTATAGAGCTTATTCAACAGTATCGAATTCCAACTGCTTAGGGATATTTTACGTGCACTCCAATGTGTACACGGGACCTTGGTTTTTCGTCCCATCCGAATGACTAGACAGCTGTGCTTGTCAGGCCCTCCGTTCTGCCTCACTGACAAGGGGAACCACGCCGGGAAATCGAGATGAACTTTCTCCGTGCAGAACTTTCAATTCAGGCGAAAACGTTTATTGCATACGATTAAGCTGGTCAGTTGGAGCTTATTTTCAAAAGTTTTGTAATAATCGGTTGGTAATTAAAGTACCGTGCACATTAAACTGTTAAAACAGAAAATTTCGCCCGGTTGAAATGTTTCTTGCTATAAGTCAGCAATTTTCTGAATTCAGGGAGGCTGAATGGCTGAATGGTTAGCATGTGCGCACTGTATCGTAACGTCTGTCATTGAGTCAACGGGCGTCGTTTCGATCTCCAGGTTGCACGTGACATGAAGTATGATGTCCAACCTTGTGGGTTTTCTCCGTGTTCTTCGGTTTCCTCCCAACGGCTAAAGACCTGTAAGCGCAGGGGGAGTTTTTAAATAAAATTAAAAAACATATGTTAGTCCCGAAATGACCTAGTTTGTGTCGAATGGACATTAGGCCGCATTTCTCTCTTTCTCTTTTATTTTTAAAGTTTTGTAATAATCGGTTGGTAATCAAAGGTACTGTAAAAGTGATAAAACAGAAAATAATCGGTTGGTAATGAAAGGTACTGTAAAAGTCATAAAACAGAAAATTTCGCCCGGTTGTAATGTTTCTCACTTTAAAGTCAGCAATTTCCCGATTTTAAGTGGCAAACGTTTATTGCGAACGCTTAAGCTGGTCAGGGGGGAGCTTATTTTTAAAAGTTTTGTAATATTCGGTTGATAACTAAAGGTACCGTGCAAATTAAACTGTTACAATAGAAAATTTGGCCCGGTTGAAATGTTTCTCGCTGTAGGTCAGCAATTTGCCGATTTTAGGGAGGTTGCGTGGCTGAATGGTTAGCACGTGCGCTCTGTATCATAACGTCTGTCATTGAGTCAACTGCCGTTGTTTCGATTTTTTGGTTGTACGTGACAAGGAGTATGGTTGCCTGTCCAACCTCGTAGGCCGTAACCGCCGCTGCCCGGGTAAAATTTCCCTCATTGCACACATTATGGCATATGCCCGTCTTCATTAGCCCATTTTAGGAGCAGAACAGTCGGACGTTAAACCCCATTCAATTTCATTTCATTTTCTCTATGTTGCTTATTTATTATAGTGGATAAATATTTTTCTGGTTCTAGCAATTATTTAATTTCTGCATAGAAATCTTGCTTTGGCCAGTTTTTTTTATTGCAGAGTGCCATTCTTGTTTAAACAAACATGATCCTTTGTTTAAAACATGCTTAAGAAGTCGTCACGATTTCCTACTTATAACCAAACATTTTGGAAATATTAGTCTGGCATTATTAAATCCTAATTTTATTGGTCTTATTTAAAATTAAACTTTCATTTAACTATGAAGAACCCTTAACGTGTCTCTTTAAAACTATTAAGTACTCTAAAACAGTAGCTCAACCTTTTGACCTAAACTCATTAATTTACCATTTTGTTGTGAGCGACTTCTTATTCTTCCTATATGACATATTGCACGTGTCTGATTTCAAAGGGGGGTTGAGTGGCTGAATGGTAAGCACGCGCGCCTGTCATTGAGTAAACTAGCGTGTTTTCGAATGCCCGGTTGTACGTGACAAGGAGTAAGGTCGCCTGTCCAACCTGCCATTTTTAATTTTTTTTTCCCGCCATTTTCATTTCATTTTCTCATCCGTCTCATTACAGTAATACAAGTTTCAGTTATTTCCCTTTAGTTTTCAGATTATTGTTATGCCTGGGTGCAATGTTTCATACTATATTTAGACTTGTAACTTCGCGAGTTTTTGACCAATTTTAATAATTTTTTCTTCGTATCCTTTTATTTAGGTTACTTGATACAATCAATGACACGTGACGATGAATATGAAAGCTTTCATATCTGCATGGGACAGTAGCAGATCTAGTTATTATTATTTTTTTTTTGTGTGTGTTTTCTGCAAATCGGATTTCTCAGAATCTATCCATAGGATCTTTCTGAAATTTTGACCTACCCCCCCAAAAATGGGGTGCGAACCTTGATTAAATATATTTTCGAAACGTTTTACGAATCCGAAATCACCGAATTTTACGAGCGAAAAAAATGAGAATGCATAGTCGCAACTTTATTGTTTTTTGACCGATTTTACTAAATCTTTTTTCTTTGAATACCTTGAAAAAAATCATTTTCATCAGCAGTTTCACATTTTCAAATCCCTAAACAATATGCGAGGGTGGAATAATCGTACATTACTTTAAGGTTTGCGTGAAGTAATTGACATATCGAAATTACAGTTATATGCACTGAATAACCATGACACGGAGAGAAATGGGGTTTAACGTCCACTCGACGCAAACAAGGTAATTTTGGGACTAACATATGGTTTAATTTTATTTCAATAATCTGCTTGCGCATATTAACAGTGGGAGGGAACCGCAGGTCCCGGGATAAACCCAGGAGATTGGACAGGCGAGATTGTAGGTTAGGGTTAGGGTAAGCGCTAAGGTTAGGTCTTGGGTTAGAATTAGGATTAGCGATATCCCTATTTACATCTCGTGACCTTTGACCAAACGTAATGAAGACAGGATGTGACGTATATATGCACATTGAGGTTATCAAGCTATAGACCGGACTAGTAGTAAGCTATAAACGGATAAATAACAAGAGTTTATATGTATATTATTTTATTAAATTTATATATATCTTAACTCCCTGATTTACGTATATACATTATGCATGAACAATAGAAACTATATACTAGTATTTATAAGTATTAAAGCTATGGTAATATTATGCTATCAAATAGCCGTATTGTCTTAATATTTGTTGTAACCGCAACCTTGATAGTTATTGTAAGAAGGATAACGGTTGTAGTTGTTGTATCCGTTACCGTATCCGTTGTTATTGTAGTTGTTATATCCCTTCCCATATTCGTTGTTATTGTGGCCATTGTTGTAACCGTTGTTGTAATTGTAGGGGCCGTTGTAACTATTGTATCCTTTATTATTGTATTGGTTGTACTTGTATAGTCCGTTGTTGTATCGGTTGTATGGCCCGTTGTTGTACCCGTTGTAGTTGTATGATTGTTTGTAAGTTCCAATCTTTCCATGTCCAACAAATCCGTTTCCAATTATACCGTGTCCGATACCGTTACCAACGATACCATGACCAATTCCGTGTCCAACAATACCGTGTCCGATACCGTTACCAACGATGTCATGCCCAATGCCGTTACCAATCTTTCCATGTCCAATAAGTCCGTGTCCGATTCCGTTTCCAATGATACCATGTCCGATACCGTTACCAACGATACCATGACCAATTCCGTTTCCAACAATACCGTGTCCGATACCGTTACCAATCTCTCCATGCCCAATGGCGTTACCAATCTCTCCATGTCCAATAAGTCCGTGTCCGATTCCGTTTCCAATGATACCATGTCCGATACCGTTACCAACGATACCATGACCAATTCCGTTTCTAACAATACCGTGTCCGATACCGTTACCAACAATACCATGACCAATTCCGTTACCAATAACACCGACTTTGCAAACAGCTACTATTCCGTGTCTGAGTCGGTTTCCTTGGATACCATGTCCAATACCATGGTTGAGTTCGTTGCCAATAGCTCCTACACTAACAAGACCATGTCCAACACCGGCATGTCCTCTTCCATATCCTTTACCAATTCCGTTTGCAAAGACACCAACACCATGTCCGAAACCGTGTCCGATTTTAGCATCGAAGTATTGGGAAGCAGCTACTGTCAAACAGACAGCGAAAGCGACGAAAGCCTGAAAAAGAAAAAAAAAACATGTGTTTTACAGAAATAGCCGTAGATTTGATTCGATACTAAAAAAAAAAATCGCGAGGGTTTATTTATAACCAAAAACTTGACAATCAAGAAATTTTACTGTGCCGCCATTATTTAGTACATGATCGAGTTTTGGCGTTACCAGGCAAAATCACAAGTAATATTCAACTCTGGGTAATAATTTACACTTTTTATAATTTACCGTTCTGGCCCTATGAATATAAAACTGCCTTTAATACAATGTCAAGGGCGATAAGCAATAATACAACAGTGACGATGCAATACCATGTTCAACCCTCGGTAATTTCTACCAGTTTTAAATTTAAAGATGGACCTATGGGTATGCATGCCAAGTGCGATAAGCAATCATATAAAAATTTAGTATGTAATGAAACTTATTAGTGCTATACCAAATTAGATATCAGGTTTCTTGTCTAGAAAGTTCAAGTATATCCCATCTGGGTCACGATCCTTGTCACTACATACCGCTAATTAGAAGTATTGAAGATTATTTAGTCAACAAGTTAAATTTACTTTCTGTAGATTGTTACAATGTTTTACTGTATTAGCCCAGTCTGTACAGAACAGAGGGCGAAAAAGCAAGTCCCATTTAAGATTTCAGGGACCGGATATGCTTATCTTAAAACTTCAAAGATTTGAAATCTTATACGGAGTAGGGCAAAAGTCCTACTTTATACACCGACTGGACCATTGAAGACAAACAGGTAGATTTTGCCCGGACATCTGTATCACGATATACTCTATCAAGGAATCTTTTACGTGCACGCCAATGTGCACACTGAACGTTGCTTTTCGTCCCATCCTGACAATTAGACACTATTCCCTGTCAGACCGGGCAGACCTACTGTCCTGTACAGCTAACAAGGGCAGTCAAGCCTGTACAATTGACTTTCTGGTCAAACCCCGGGAGAGAGCCCAAGACCTACTGGTTAGTTAATCAGTGTCTCTTATCACTGAGCCACCATGATCCCCATACATTAAAAACGCGGAGTTCGTAGATGAGCATATTATGCTTAGGGTAAGCAGAGATAAGCAATTAGATTGGTTGATGATTTTGGACACTTTCACTTCAGTCAGAGTGATGAAACTTGGTGTGTAGTTTCATTACATCAATACCTTGAATACGTTCGACAATGAGCATTGTCTGCCCTGGATAAGCAGAGCGATGAGCAATTTGATTGGTCGAGAATTTGAAACAAAATAACTCTCCTTCTAATTGGGGCAGAATGTTCAATCTTCGTGAAGGCGTTCATTAGGTCAGTGCCATAAAGGAGTGCGAAGATGAGCATTGTCTGCTTACAGTTAGCAGAGATAAGCAATCTGATTGGTTGATTCTTTGGGGCACGATAACGTTGGTTATAATGAAGTGAGAGTGACAAAATTCTAAATATAGATTCATTATGTCATTACCTTGACTAAGTTTGATGTTGAGAATTTCTGCGTAGATTTAGGAGCAATAAGCAATTTGACAGATCACATTGGAACATAACACCTCTGTTTCTAATTAAGGTAGAATTTGAACCGGTTGAATTGTTTCTCGTTATAACTCGGTGAGTTTTTGGCGGATTTCATTAATTCTTTTTCCTTTTTAAGATTCTTTATATAACTCTTGAGATGCGACAGAAACTGACCGTGAATATGAAAGCTTTAATATCTGCTTAGCAGATCTAGTTATTATTATTTTTTTTTTTGTGTGTTTTCTGCAAATCGGATTTCTCAGAATCTATCCATAGGATCTTTCTGAAATTTTGACCTACCCCCCCCCAAAAATGGGGTGCGAACCTTGATTAAATATATTTTCGAAACGTTTTACGAATCCGAAATCACCGAATTTTACGAACGAAAAAAATGACAATGCATAGTCGTAACTTTGTTATTTTTTGACCGATTTTACTAATTCTTTTTTCTTTGAATACCTTTAAAAAAACCATTTTCATCTGCAGTTTCACATTTTCGAATTTCGAAAATTCGTCGTTGTGATTTCGAACCGGAAGATTAGACCAATTTGACAACTTCTTTAATAGTTGTACGATTTTCATGAAATTTAGTATCTAAGTAGATCCTACCGATGTGACTTCAAAAATATAATTAGAAATTTTCTAAATTATCTCCCCTTGACGAAATTAAGGATCAAAATTTTCAAAAAAATCATCGAAATATAGGTCAGAATGACCTGATTTTTTTTTTGGATACTAGATAAGTAATTACTGATTTGTACACAAAATATGGAGTTTGTCGATCGAACCGGAAGTGCCGCCATATTTAAAAGTGAAAAATCAATAAGGCTTTTTTGCTATTTTACTTACAGACTCGGGAGTTATATTTTCTGAATCCTTGTAGGAAGGCCTAAAAAATGTCGCGAATAGAATTTTGATTTCGGTCACGTGATGGTCACCATTTTGAATTGAAAATGAAAAATAGAAGCAATTTGAAGGGTCGGGACTTTGGAACACAATTACTCTCCTTCTAATTAAGCTAGAATGTTCAAACTTGGTGTAGACGTTCACTAGGTCAATGTTATGATTGAGTTCAAAGATGAGCATTTTCTGCTTAGGGTAAGCAGAGATAAACAAGCTAATTTGTTGATTCTTTAGGGCACGATAACTTCGGTTATAATGAAGGGAGGGCGGTGAAACTTTTGTCAATAGAGAGTCTAATAGCTAGCCTGTTGTGTGAAATCATTGTATTATTTTTTCTAAATATCAGGGATAGCCGAAAAAAAGAGATTGAAAACCCAAAAAGTCGTATTTTTACAATTTGGAGCATGTTTAGAGGTCTTTCTCGTAAAGTCAACATAATATTTTTTGAGAACTTCTTGTACAAAGAGTCTTATTGGTAGTCTTTTATATGAAACCATCGATCAACAGTCCAACATATCAGGAGTAGAAGAACAAAAGGATCGAACATTGAAAACGGCACCCTTTCATTGTTAAGCGAAACATGCAGTGTGGGTGACTACAATCTACACATTTAGTCATCGTATAGAGCTTATTCAACAGTATCGAATTCCAACTGCTTAGGGATATTTTACGTGCACTCCAATGTGTACACGGGACCTTGGTTTTTCGTCCCATCCGAATGACTAGACAGCTGTGCTTGTCAGGCCCTCCGTTCTGCCTCACTGACAAGGGGAACCACGCCGGGAAATCGAGATGAACTTTCTCCGTGCAGAACTTTCAATTCAGGCGAAAACGTTTATTGCATACGATTAAGCTGGTCAGTTGGAGCTTATTTTCAAAAGTTTTGTAATAATCGGTTGGTAATTAAAGTACCGTGCACATTAAACTGTTAAAACAGAAAATTTCGCCCGGTTGAAATGTTTCTTGCTATAAGTCAGCAATTTTCTGAATTCAGGGAGGCTGAATGGCTGAATGGTTAGCATGTGCGCACTGTATCGTAACGTCTGTCATTGAGTCAACGGGCGTCGTTTCGATCTCCAGGTTGCACGTGACATGAAGTATGATGTCCAACCTTGTGGGTTTTCTCCGTGTTCTTCGGTTTCCTCCCAACGGCTAAAGACCTGTAAGCGCAGGGGGAGTTTTTAAATAAAATTAAAAAACATATGTTAGTCCCGAAATGACCTAGTTTGTGTCGAATGGACATTAGGCCGCATTTCTCTCTTTCTCTTTTATTTTTAAAGTTTTGTAATAATCGGTTGGTAATCAAAGGTACTGTAAAAGTGATAAAACAGAAAATAATCGGTTGGTAATCAAAGGTACTGTAAAAGTCATAAAACAGAAAATTTCGCCCGGTTGTAATGTTTCTCACTTTAAAGTCAGCAATTTCCCGATTTTAAGTGGCAAACGTTTATTGCGAACGCTTAAGCTGGTCAGGGGGGAGCTTATTTTTAAAAGTTTTGTAATATTCGGTTGATAACTAAAGGTACCGTGCAAATTAAACTGTTACAATAGAAAATTTGGCCCGGTTGAAATGTTTCTCGCTGTAGGTCAGCAATTTGCCGATTTTAGGGAGGTTGCGTGGCTGAATGGTTAGCACGTGCGCTCTGTATCATAACGTCTGTCATTGAGTCAACTGCCGTTGTTTCGATTTTTTGGTTGTACGTGACAAGGAGTATGGTTGCCTGTCCAACCTCATAGGCCGTAACCGCCGCTGCCCGGGTAAAATTTCCCTCATTGCACACATTATGGCATATGCCCGTCTTCATTAGCCCATTTTAGGAGCAGAACAGTCGGACGTTAAACCCCATTCAATTTCATTTCATTTTCTCTATGTTGCTTATTTATTATAGTGGATAAATATTTTTCTGGTTCTAGCAATTATTTAATTTCTGCATAGAAATCTTGCTTTGGCCAGTTTTTTTTATTGCAGAGTGCCATTCTTGTTTAAACAAACATGATCCTTTGTTTAAAACATGCTTAAGAAGTCGTCACGATTTCCTACTTATAACCAAACATATTGGAAATATTAGTCTGGCATTATTAAATCCTAATTTTATTGGTCTTATTTAAAATTAAACTTTCATTTAACTATGAACAACCCTTAACGTGTCTCTTTAAAACTATTAAGTACTCTAAAACAGTAGCTCAACCTTTTGACCTAAACTCATTAATTTACCATTTTGTTGTGAGCGACTTCTTATTCTTCCTATATGACATATTGCACGTGTCTGATTTCAAAGGGGGGTTGAGTGGCTGAATGGTAAGCACGCGCGCCTGTCATTGAGTAAACTAGCGTGTTTTCGAATGCCCGGTTGTACGTGACAAGGAGTAAGGTCGCCTGTCCAACCTGCCATTTTTAATTTTTTTTTTCCCGCCATTTTCATTTCATTTTCTCATCCGTCTCATTACAGTAATACAAGTTTCAGTTATTTCCCTTTAGTTTTCAGATTATTGTTATGCCTGGGTGCAATGTTTCATACTATATTTAGACTTGTAACTTCGCGAGTTTTTGACAAATTTTAATAATTTTTTCTTCGTATCCTTTTATTTAGGTTACTTGATACAATCAATGACACGTGACGATGAATATGAAAGCTTTCATATCTGCATGGGACAGTAGCAGATCTAGTTATTATTATTTTTTTTTTTTGTGTCATTTCTGCAAATCGGATTTCTCAGAATCTAACCATGGGATCTTTCTGAAACTTTGACCTACCCCCCCATAAATGGGGTGCGAACCTTGATTAAATATATATTCAAAACGTTTTACGAATCCGAAATCACCGAATTTTACGAACGAATGCATTTGACCTACAATGCTGTAACTTTGTGACTAGTTGACCTATTTAATTAATTCTTTTTTCTATGAGTACCTTGAGACATTTACTTCAAATCTGCAATTTCGGATTTTCGAATTTCGGAAATTCGTCGCTGTGATATCGAACCGGAAGTTTAGACCAACTCGACAACTTCTTTAGTAGTTGTACGATTTTCATGAAATTTAATATGTAAGTAAACCTTAATAATGCGACTTGAACGATGACTTCAGAAATTTTCTAAATTATCTCCCCTTGGAGAAATTGAGGATCGAAATTTTCAAAAAAATCGACGAAATATAGGTCAAATCATCTTGAATTTTTTTTTGGTTACTAGTTCCGAGACCACTGATTCGTACACAAAAAATGGAGTTTGTAGCTCAACCCGGAAGTGCCACCATCTTGAAATGTAAAAACCTCAAACGCCATTTTGCTATTTTACTTACAGACACGGGAATTATATTTTCTGAATCCTTGGAGGAAGGCCTACAAAACGTCGGGAGTAGAATTTTCATTTAGGTCAACTGGGAGTCACCATTTTGAATTGAAAATGAAAAATAGAAGCAATATGAAGGGCCGAGATTTTGGAACACAATCACTCTCCTTCTAATTAAACTAGAATGTTTAAACTTGGGTTAGACGTTCACTGGGTCAATGTCATGGTTGAGTGTAAAGATGAGCATTTTCTGTCTGGGGTAAGCAGAGATAAGCAAGCTGATTTGTTGATTCTTTAGGGCACAATAACTTCGGTTATAATGAAGGGAGGGTGGTGAAACTCTTGTCAATCGAGAGTCTAATAGCTAGCCTGTTGTGTGAAATCATTGTATCAGGTTTTTTTTAAATATCAGGGATAGCAGAAAAAAGAGATCGAAAATCCAAAAAGTGGTATTTTTACGATTTAGAACATATTTAAAGATCCTTTTCTCTTAAAGTGAACATAATATTTTTGGGGAACTTCTTGTACAAAGAGTCTTATCGGTAGTCTTTTATATGAAACCATCGATCAACAGTCCAAAATATCAGGAGTAGAAGAATAAAAGGATCGAAAATTGAAAACGGCACCCTTTCATTGTTAAGCAAAACATGCAGTGTGGGTGGCTACAATCTGCACATTTAGTCATCGTATAGAGCTTATTCAACATTATCGAATTCCAACTGCTAAGGAATCTTTTACGTGCAGTCCAATGTGTACACGCCGGTGGGAGGACACGCCAGAAAATCGAGATGAACTTTCTCGGCCAATGCAGGGATCGAACACCCGACGTCCTGGCTTGCAGGTCAACGCCTGTGGACACCCATCGTACATTTCATCCGTCAAATCAAAGCATTTCATTGCCTTAGACCAATAATTAATCATTCTTAATTTGAAACTTTATTTTAATATTATTAAATCCTCATTTTATTGGTAGACGTTCGTCTTATTTAAAATTAAACTTTCATTTAACTATGAACAACCCTTAACGTGTCTCTTAACAAAACAATTAAATACTCTAAAATAGTAGCTCAACCTTTTGACCTAAGCTCATTAATTTACCATTTTGTATGTGAGCGACTTGTTATTCTTCTTATATGACATATTGCACGTGTCTGATTTCAAAGGGGAGTTTGGTGGCTGAATGGTTAGCACGCGCGCGCTGTATCATAAAGCCTGTCATCGTGTCAGCTAGCGTGTTTTCGAATCTCCGGTCGTACCTGACAAGGAGTAAGGTCGCCTGTCCATCTTGGTGGGTTTTCGTCATTTCCTCCGGTTTCCTTCCACTGCCAAAGACCTCTACGCGCAAGAGAAATATTGAAATGAAATCGAACTATATGTTAGTCCCGAAATGATCTAGTTTGGGACACAATAACTCTCTTTCTAATTCAGCTAGACTTGGTGTGGGTGTTTATTAGGCCAATACCTTGATGACTCTGGAACACAATAACTCTTCTTCTAATTGGGGTACAATGTTCAAACTTGGTATAGGCATTCACTAGGTCAATGTCTTGATGAAGTTCGAAGTAGAATTTTGATTTAGGTCAACTGGTAGTCACCATTTTGAAGTGAATATGAAACATAGTGAAAAATCGACATTTACGGACTTGTAAACAAACACAATAGAGCATAGTATGTTCAATGCGTCTCCTATGTCTGACATTAATACATTTCAAGATAGTCGGGATACGGTATTTGAATATTTCAAAAATTCGATTTTTGCCTTTGATGTTTTTCGTGCTGACAAAATTCTTTACGAGTGAAAAATCACATTAACTTTACTAGATTGTGACCGATTTTAATGATTTTTTTTTCCTTGTTCGGATTATTCATATGACCCATGACATGTGACAGGAAGTGACTGTGAATATGAAAGCTTTCATATCTGCATGGGACAGTAGCAGATCTAGTTATTATTATTATTATTTTTTTTTTGTGTATTTTCTGCAAATCGGATTTCTCAGAATCTAACCATAGGATCTTTCTGAAACTTTGACCTACCCCCCCATAAATGGGGTGCGAACCTTGATTAAATATATTTTCAAAACGTTTTACGAATCCGAAATCACCGAATTTTACGAACGAATGCATTTGACCTACAATGCTGTAACTTTGTGACTATTTGACCTATTTAATTAATTCTTTTTTCTATAAGTACCTTGAGACATTTACTTCAAATCTGCGATTTCGGATTTTCGAATTTCGAAAATTCGTCGCTGTGATATCGAACCGGAAGTTTAGACCAACTCGACAACTTCTTTAGTAGTTGTACGATTTTCATGAAATTTGATATGTAAGTAAACCTTAATGATCCGACTTGAAAAATGACTTTAGAAATTTTCTAGATTATCTCCCCTTGGAGAAATTAAGGATCGAAATTTTCAAAAAAATCGACGAAATATAGGTCAAATCATCTTGAATTTTTTTGGCTTACTAGCTACGAGACCACTGATTCATACACAAAAAATGGAGTTTGTAGCTCAACCCGGAAGTGCCACCATCTTGAAATGTAAAAACCTCAAACGCCATTTTGCTATTTTACTTACAGACACGGGAATTATATTTTCTGAATCCTTGGAGGAAGGCCTAAAAAACGTCGGGAGTAGAATTTTCATTTAGGTCAACTGGGAGTCACCATTTTGAATTGAAAATGAAAAATAGAAGCAATTTGAAGGGCCGAGTTTTTGGAACACAATAACTCTCCTTCTAATTAAGCTAGAATGTTTAAACTTGGGGTAGACGTTCACTAGGTCAATGTCATGATTGAGGGTAAAGATGAGCATTTTCTGCCTGGGGTAAGCAGAGATAAGCATGCTGATTTGTTAATTCTTTAGGGCACAATAACTTCGGTTATAATGAAGGGAGGGTGATGAAACTCTTGTAAATCGAGAGTCTAATAGCTAGCCTGTTGTGTGAAATCATTGTATCATTTTTTTTTAAATATCAGGGATAGCAGAAAAAAGAGATCGAAAATCCAAAAAATCGTATTTTTACGATTTAGAGGATTTTTAAAGGTCCTTTTCTCTTAAAGTCAACATAATATTTTTGGGGAACTTCTTGTACAAAGAGTCTTATCGGTAGTATTTTATATGAAACCATCGATCAACAGTCCAAAATATCAGGAGTAGAAGAATAAAAGGATCGAAAATTGAAAACGGCACCCTTTCATTGTTAAGCAAAACATGCAGTGTGGGTGGCTACAATCTGCACATTTAGTCATCGTATAGAGCTTATTCAACATTATCGAATTCCAACTGCTAAGGAATCTTTTACGTGCACTCCAAGGTGTACACACCGGTGGGAGGACACGCCAGAAAATCGAGATGAACTTTCTCGGCCAATGCAGGGATCGAACACCCGACCTCCTGGCTAGCAGGTCAACGCCTTCGCCACATAGTGTGGACACCCATCGTACATTTCATCCGTCAAATCAAAGCATTTCATTGCATTAGACCAATAATTAATTATTCTTAATTTTTAAACTTTATTTTAATATTATTAAATCCTCATTTTATTGGTAGACGTTCGTCTTATTTAAAATTAAACTTTCGTTTAACTATGAATAACCCTTAACATGTCTCTTTAAAACAATTAAATATTCTAAAACAGTAGCTCAACCTTTTGACCTAAGCTCATTAATTTACCATTTTGTATGTGAGCGACTTGTTATTCTTCTTATATGACATATTGCACGTGTCTGATTTCAAAGGGGAGTTTGGTGGCTGAATGGTTAGCACGCGCGCGCTGTATCATAAAGCCTGTCATTGAGTCAGCTAACGTGTTTTCGAATCTCCGGTCGTACCTGACAAGGAGTAAGGTCGCCTGTCCATCTTGGTGGGTTTTCTTCATTTCCTCCGGTTTCCTTCAACTGCTAAAGATCTCTACGCGCAAGCGAAATATTGAAATAAAATCGAACTATATGTTAGGCCCGAAATGATCTAGTTTGGGACACAATAACTCTCTTTCTAATTCAGCTAGACTTGGTGTGGGTGTTTATTAGGCCAATACCTTGATGACTCTGGAACACAATAACTCTTCTTCTAATTGGGGTACAAAGTTCAAACTTGGTATAGGCATTCACTAGGTCAATGTCTTGATGAAGTTCGAAGTAGAATTTTGATTTAGGTCAACTGGTAGTCACCATTTTGAAGTGAATATGAAACATAGTGAAAAATCGACATTTACGGACTTGTAAACAAACAAAATAGAGCATAGTATGTTCAATGCGTCTCCTATGTCTGAAATTAATACATTTCAGGATAGTCGGGATACGGTATTTGAATATTTCAAAAATTCGATTTTTGCCTATGATGTTTTTCGTGCTGACAAAATTCTTTACGAGTGAAAAATCACACTAACTTCACTAGATTGTGACCGATTTTAATGATTTTTTTTCTTCGTTTGGATTATTCATATGACCCATGACATGTGACAGGAAGTGACTGTGAATATGAAAGCTTTCATATCTGCATGGGACAGTAGCAGATCTAGTTATTATTTTTTTTTTGTGTTTTATCCACAAATCGGATTTCTCAGAATCTAACCACAGTATCTTTATGAAACTTTTACCTACCCCCTCAGAAATGGGTGGTAGCTGTTGATTAAATATATTTTCAAAACGTTTTACGAATCCGAAATCACCGAAATTTACGAACGACAAAATGGACATTGCATAGTCGTAACTTTATTGTTTTTTGACCGATTTTACTAAATCTTTTTTCTTTGAATACCTTGAAAAAAATCATTTTCATCAGCAGTTTCACATTTTCGAATTTCGAAAATTCGTCGCTGTGATTTCGAACCGGAAGTTTAGACCAATTTGACAACTTCTTTAATAGTTGTGCGATTTTCATTCAATTTAGTATATAAGTAGATCCTACCAATGTGACTTCAAAAATATAATTAGAAATTTTCTAAATTATCTCCCCTTGGTGAAATTAAGGATCAAAATTTTCAAAAAAATCGGCGAAATATAGGTCAGAATGACCTAAAATTTTTTTGATACTAGACAAGGAATTACTGATTCGTACACAAAATATGGAGTTTGTCGATCGAACCGGAAGTGCCACCATCTTTAAACGTGAAAAATCACCAAGGCTTTTTTGCTATCTTACTTACAGACACGGGAGTTATATTTTCTGAATCCTTGAAGGATGGCCCAAAAATCGTAGGGAGCAGAATTTTGATTTCGGTCATGTGATGGTCACAATTTTGAATTGAAAATGAAAAATAGAAGCAATTTGAAAGGCCCGGACTTCGGAACACAATAACTCTCCTTCTAATTAAGCTAGAATGTTCAAACTTGGTGTAGATGTTCACTAGGTCAATGTTATGATTGAGTTCAAAGATGAGCATTTTCTGCTTAGGGTAAGCCGAGATAAGCATGCTGATTTGTTGATTCTTTAGGGCACGATAACTTCGGTTATAATGAAGGGAGGGCGGTGAAACTTTTGTCAATAGAGAGTCTAATGGGTAGCCTGTTGTGTGAAATGATTGTATCATTTTTTTAAATATCAGGGATAGCCGAAATAAAGAGATTGAAAATCCAAAAAGTCGTATTTTTACAATTTGGAGCATGTTTAGAGGTCTTTCTCGTAAAGTCAACATACTATTTTTTGGGAACTTCTTCTACAAAGAGTCTTATTGGTAGTATTTTATATGAAACCATCGATCAACAGTCCAACATATCAGGAGTAGAAGAACAAAAGGATCGAACACTGAAAACGGCACCCTTTCATTGTTGAGCGAAACATGAAGTGTGGGTGACTACAATCTACGCATTTAGTCATCGTATAGAGCTTATTCAACAGTATCGAATTCCAACCGCTTAGGGATATTTTACGTGCACTCCAATGTGTACACGGGACCTTGGTTTTTCGTCACATCCGAAGGACTAGTTAAGCTTTCATATTACATATGAAAGCTTATTGTTTCTGTTAAGATTATTATTAAGCATTCATATTACATATGAAAGCTTATTGTTTCTGTTAAGATTATTAAGCTTTCATATTACATATGAAAGCTTATTGTTTCTGTTAAGATTATTATTATTATTTTTTTTTTGTGTGTGTTTTCTGCAAATCGGATTTCTCAGAATCTATCCGTAGGATCTTTCTGAAATTTTGACCTACCCCCCCAAAAATGGGGTGCGAACCTTGATTAAATATATTTTCAAAACGTTTTACGAATCCGAAATCACCGAAATTTACGAACGACGAAATGGACAAAGCATAGTCGTAACTTTGTTATTTTTTGACCGATTTTACTAATTCTTTTTTCTTTGAATACCTTGAAAAAAATCATTTTCATCTGCAGTTTCACATTTTCGAATTTCGAAAATTCGTCGCTGTGATTTCGAACCGGAAGTTTAGACCAATTTGACAACTTCTTTAATAGTTGTACGATTGTCATGAAATTTAGTATATATGTAGACCTTACCGATGTGACTTCAAAAATATAATTAGAAATTTTCTAAATTATCTCCCCTTGACGAAATTAAAGATCAAAATTTTCAAAAAAATCATCGAAATATAGGTCAGAATGACCTGATTTTTTTTTTGATACTAGACAAGTAATTACTGATATGTACACAAAATATAAAGTTTGTTGATCGAACCGGAAGTGCCACCATCTTGAAACGTGAAAAATCCCTAATGCTTTTTTGCTATTTTACTTACAGACACGTGAGTTATATTTTCTGAATCCTTGAAAGATGGTCTAAAAATTGTTCAGAGAAGAATTTTGATTTAGGTCAATTGATGGTTGCCATTTTGAAGTGAATATGAAAAGTAGTAGCAATTTGAAGGGCCGAAACTTTGAAACACAATAACTCTCCTTCTAATTGAGCTAGAATGTTCAATCTTGGTGTAGACGTTCACTATGTCAATGTCATGATTGAGTTCAAAGATGAGCATTTCCTGCCTAGGGTAAGCAGAAATAAGCATGCTGATTTGTTGATTCTTTAGGGCAAGATAACTTCGGTTATAATGAAGGGAGGGCGGTGAAACTCTTGTTAATCGAGAGTGTAATAGCTGGCCTGTTGTGTGAAATCGTTGTATCTTTTTTTTAAATATCAGGGATAGCTTAAAAAAAGAGATCGAAAATCCAAAAAGTCGTATGTTTACGATTTGGAGCATCTTTAAAGATTCTTTTCTCTTAAAGTCAACATAATACTTTTTGGGAACTTCTTCTACAAAGAGTCTTATCGGTAGTCTTTTATATGAAAACTTCGATCAACAGTCCAAAATATCTGGAGTAGAAGAATAAAAGGATCGAACATTGAAAACGGCACCCTTTCATTGTTAAGCGAAACATGCAGTGTGTGTGACTACAATCTGCACATTTAGTCATTGTATAGAGCTTATTCAACAGTATCGAATTCCAATTGCTTAGGGATATTTTACGTGCACTCCAATGTGTACACACCCGTACGACTAGACAGCTGACCTTGTCAGGCCCTCCGTTCTGCCTCACTGACAAGGGGGACCACGCCGGAAAATCGAGATGATCTTCCTCGTTGCAGAACTTTCAATTCAGGCCAAACGTTTATTGCATACGATTAAGCTGGTCAGTTGGAGCTTATTTTCAAAAGTTTTGTAATAATCGGTTGGTAATTAAAATACCGTGCGAATTAAACTGTTAAAACAGAAAATTTCGCCCGGTTATAATGTTTCTCACTTCAAAGTCAGCAATTTGCCGATTTTAGAGGGCAAATGTTTATTGCGAACAATTAAGCTGGTCAGGGGGAGCTTATTTTTAAGGGAGGCTGAATGGTTAGCATGTGCACGCTGTATCGTAACGTCTGTCATTGAGTCAACGGCCGTCGTTTCGATTTCGAGATTGAACGTGACATGGAGTATGGTGTCCAACCTCGTGGGTTTTCTCCGTGCCATTCGGTTTCCTCCCAACAGCTAAAGACCAGCACGCGCAAGGGGAGTTTTTAAATAAAATTAAAAAACATATGTTAGTCCCGAAATGACCTAGTTTGTGTCGAATGGACGTTAAGCCGCATTTCTCTCTTTTTTTTTATTTTTAAAGTTTTGTAATAATCGGTTGGTAATCAAAGATACTGTAAAAGTGATAAAACAGAAAAATTCACCCGGTTGTAATGTTTCTCACTTTAAAGTCAGCAATTTGCCGATTTTAAGGGGAAAACGTTTATTGGGAACGATTTAGCTGGTCAGGGGGAGCTTATTTTTAAAAGTTTTGTAATATTCGGTTGATAACTAAAGGTACCGTGCAAATTAAACTAATAAAATAGAAGATTTCGCCCGGTTGAAATGTTTCTATCTGTAGGTCAGCAATTTGCAGATTTTAGGAAGGTTGCGTGACTGAATGGTTAGCACGTGCGCTCTGTATCATAACGTCTGTCATTGAGTCAACTGGCGTTGTTTCGATTTCTTGGTTGTACGTGACAAGGAGTATGGTCGCCTGTCCAACCTCGTAGGCCGTAACGCCGCTGCCCGGGTAAAATTTCCCTCATTGCACACTTTATGGCGTATGCCCGTCTTCATTAGCCCATATTAGGAGCAAAACAGTAGGACGTTAAACAACCATTCAATTTGATTTCATTTTCTCTATGTTGCTTATTTATTATAGTGGATAAATGTTTTTCTGGTTCTATTAATTATTTCATTTCTGCATAGAAATCTTGCTTTGACCAGTTTTTTTTTTATTGCAAAGTGCCATTCTTGTATATTGCAGTCTATGACCCTTTGTTTAAAACATGCTTAAGAAGTTGTCACGATTTCCTACTTATAACCAAACATATTGGAAACCATAATTATATAACACATCTCTAATTTTGGAAGCCCGATTACAGCTATACAAGTTTGGGTTATTTCCCTTTAGTTTAAAGATTATTTTTTTGCCGAGGGTGCAATGTTTCTCACTACATTTAAATTTGTAACTTTGTGAGTTTTGACCGATTTTGATAATTATGTCTTTATAATTTTCCAAATTTACATATTTAACGTAAATATTCAAACAATTGGAATCAACCTGATTCAAAAGTTTTTAGTTTTGTTCAAAGTTTTCTCATTTAATTTTTCGATGTTTTCTTACCATTTTCATTTCATTTTTCTGAAAGTTTTGAAGTGGGAAGTCATCCCGATTACAGCAACACAAGTATCAGTTATTTCCCTTTAGTTTTCAGATTATGCAATGTTTCATACTATATTTAGACTTGTAACTTCGCAAGTTTTTGACCAATTTTGATAGTTTGTTATTCTTATCCTTTTATTTGAGATACTTGATATAATCTATGACACGTGACGATGAATATGAAAGCTTTCATATCTGCATGGGACAGTAGCAGATCTAGTTATTTTTTTTTTTTGTGTATTTTCTGCAAATCGGATTTCTCAGAATCTAACCATGGGATCTTTCTGAAACTTTGACCTACCCCCCCAAAAATGGGGTGCGAACGTTGTTTAAATATATTTTCAAAACGTTTTACGAATCCGAAATCACCGAATTTTACGAACGTAAAAACTGACAATGCATAGTCGTAACTTTGTTATTTTTTGACCGATTTTACTAATTCTTTTTTCTTTGAATACCTTGAAAAAAATCGTTTTCATCTGCAGTTTCACATTTTCGAATTTCGAAAATTCGTCGCTGTGATTTCGAACCGGAAGTTTAGACCAATTTGACAACTTCTTTAATAGTTGTACGATTTTCATGAAATTTAGTATACAAGTAGATCTTACCAATGTGACTTCAAAAATATAATTAGAAAGTTTCTAAATTATCTCCCCTTGGTGAAATTAAGGATCAAAGTTTTGAAAAAAATCGTCGAAATATAGGTCAGAATGACCTAAAAAAAATTTTCGATACTCGACAAGTAATTACTGATTCCTACACAAAATATGGAGTTTGTCGATCGAACCGGAAGTGCCACCATCTTGAAACATGAAAAATCCCTAAGGTTTTTTTGCTATTTTACTTACAGACACGGGAGTTATATTTTCTGAATCCTTGAAGGATGGCCCAAAAATCGTAGGGAGCAGAATTTTGATTTCGGTCACGTGATGGTCACCATTTTGAATTGAAAATGAAAAGTAGTAGCAATTTGAAGGGCCGAGACTTTGAAACACAATAACTCTCCTTCTAATTGAGCTAGAATGTTCAAACTTAGTGTAGACGTTCACTAGGTCAATGTCATGATTGAGTTCAAAGATGAGCATTTTCTGTCTAGGGTAAGCAGAGATAGGCATGCTGATTTGTTGATTCTTTAGGGCACGATAACTTCGGTTATAATGAAGGGAGGGCTGTGAAACTTTTGTCAATAGAGAGTCCAAAAGCTAGCCTGTTGTGTGAAATCATTGTATCATTTATTTTAAATATCAGGGATAGGCGAAAAAAAGAGATTGAAAATCCAAAAAGTCGTATTTTTACAATTTGGAGCATGTTTAGAGGTCTTTCTCGTAAAGTCAACTTAATATTTTTTGGGAACTTCTTCTACAAAGAGTCTTATTGGTAGTCTTTTATATAAAACCATCGATCAACAATCCAACATATCAGGAGTAGAAGAACAAAAGGATCGAACATTGAAAACGGCATCCTTTCATTGTTAAGCGAAACATGCAGTGTGGGTGACTACAATCTACACATTTAGTCATCGTATACAGCTTATTCAACAGTATCGAATTCCAACTGCTTAAGGATATTTTTTTTTCGTCCCATCCGAACGACTAGACAGCTGTGCTTGTCAGGCCCTCCGTTCTGCCTCAATGACAACGGGGAACTACGCCGGGAAATCAAGATGAACTTTTTCCGTGCAGAACTTTCAATTCAGGCCAGACGTTTAATGCATACGATTAAGCTGGTCAGTTGGAGCATATTTTCAAAAGTTTAGTAATAATCGGTTGGTAATTAAAGTACCGTGCACATTAAACTGTTAAAACAGAAAATTTCGCCCGGTTGAAATGTTTCTTGCTATAAGTCAGCAATTTTCCGAATTCAGGGAGGCTGAATGGCTGAATGGTTAGCATGTGCGCGCTGTATCGTAACGTCTGTCATTGAGTCAACAGGCGTCGTTTCGATCTCCAGGTTGCACGTGACATGGAGTATGATGCCCAACCTCGTGGGTTTTCTCCGTGTCCTTCGGTTTCCTCCCAACGGCTAAAGACCAGTAAGCGCAAGGGGAGTTTTTAAATAAAATTAAAAAACATATGTTAGTCACGAAATGACCTAGTTTGTGTCTAATGGACATTAGGCCGCATTTCTCTCTTTCTCTTTTATTTTTAAAGTTTTGTAATAAACGGTTGGTAATCAATGGTACTGTAAAAGTGATAAAACAGAAAATTTCGCCCGGTTGTAATGTTTCTCACTTTAAAGTCAGCAATTTGCCGATTTTAAGGGGCAAACGTTTATTGCGAACGATTAAGCTGGTCAAGGGGAGCTTATTTTTAAAAGTTTTGTAATATTCGGTTGATAACTAAAGGTACCGTGCAAATTAAACTGTTAAAATAGAAAATTTGGCCCGGTTGAACTGTTTCTCGCTGCAGGTCAGCAATTTGCCGATTTTAGGGAGGTTGCGTGGCTGAATAACGTCTGTCTTTGAGTCAACTGGCGTTGTTTCGATTTCTTGGTTGTACGTGACAAGGAGTATGTTCGCCTGTCCAACTTCGTAGGCCGTAACGCCGCTGCTCAGGTAAAATTTCCCTCATTGCACACTTTATGGCATATGACCGTCTTCATTAGCCCATTTTAGGAGCAGAACAGTAGGACGTTAAACCCCATTCAATTTCATTTCATTTTCTCTATGTTGCTTATTTATTATAGTGGATAAATATTTTTCTGGTTCTAGCAATTATTTAATTTCTGCATAGAAATCTTGCTTTGGCCAGTTTTTTTTATTGCAGAGTGCCATTCTTGTATAATTCAGTCTATGATCCTTTGTTTAAAACATGCTTAAGAAGTCGTCACGATTTCCTACTTATATCCAAACATATTGGAAATATTAGTCTGGCATTATTAAATCCTAATTTTATTGGTCTTATTTAAAATTAAACTTTCATTTAACTATGAACAACCCTTAACGTGTCTCTTTAAAACTATTAAATACTCTAAAACAGTAGCTCAACCTTTTGACCTAAACTCATTAATTTACCATTTTCTTGTGAGCGACTTCTTATTCTTCCTATATGACATATTGCACATGTCTGATTTCAAAGGGGGGTTGGGTGGCTGAATGGTTAGCACGCGCGCCTTTCATTGAGTTAACTAGCGTGTTTTCAAATGCCCGGTTGTACGTGACAAGGAGTAAGGTCGCCTGTCCAACCTGCAATTTTTGATTTGTTTTTTCCCGCCATTTTCATTTCATTTTCTCATCCGTCTCATTACAGTAATACAAGTTTCAGTTATTTCCCTTTAGTTTTCAGATTATTGTTATGCCTGGGTGCAATGTTTCATACTATATTTAGACTTGTAACTTCGAGGGTTTTTGACCAATTTTGATAATTTTTTCTTCTTATCCTTTTATTTAGGATACTTGATACAATCAATGACACGTGACGATGAATATGAAAGCTTTCATATCTGCATGGGACAGTAGCAGATCTAGTTATTATTATTATTATTTTTTTTTTTTGTGTATTTTCTGCAAATCGGATTTCTCAGAATCTAACCATAGGATCTTTCTGAAACTTTGACCTACCCCCCCAAAAATGGGGTGCGAACCTTGATTAAATATATTTTCAAAACGTTTTTCGAATCCGAAATCACCGAATTTTACGAACGAATGCTTTTGACCTACAATGCTGTAACTTTGTGACTATTTGACCTATTTAATTAATTCTTTTTTCTATGAGTACTTTGAGACATTTACTTCAAATCTGCAATTTCGGATTTTCGAATTTCGAAAATTCGTCGCTCTGATTTCGAACCGGAAGTTTAGACCAACTCGACAACTTCTTTAGTAGTTGTACGATTTTCATGAAATTTAATATGTAAGTAAACCTTAATGATGCGACTTGAAAAAATACTTTAGAAATTTTCTAAATTATCTCCCCTTGGAGAAATTGAGGATCGAAATTTTCAAAAAAATCGACGAAATATAGGTCAAATCATCTTGAATTTGTTTTTAGGTACTAGCTACGAAACCACTGATTCGTACACAAAAAATGGAGTTTGTAGCTCAATCCGGAAGTGCCACCATCTTGAAATGTAAAAACCTCAAACGCCATTTTGCTATTTTACATACAGACACGGGGGTTATATTTTCTGAATCCTTGAAGGGATGGCTATAAAATGTTGGCAGTAGAATTTTGATTTAAGTCAATGGATAGTCACCATATTGAATTGAATATCAGAAATAGTGAAAAATGGACATTAACGGGCATGTAAATTATCAGAACAGACCGTAGTTTGTTGAATTCGTTTCTTATCTTTGAAATTAATACATTTGGGGGTAGCCTGGCTCATTGTCGAATTTTTGGTATTTGCAAATTTCAAAATTTCAAATTTCGCCTTTGATGTTTTCCGTGCCGACAAATTTGTTTTCGCGTGAATAACTCCGATTAACAGCTTGAAAATAATCAAATGGATCGCAGTTTCGCGATTTCGTCTCAAATCTGGGAAATCAATACATTTCTGGTTAGCCTCCTTTGAAAAATGGGTGGTGGCCTTGGAATCAATATATTTTCAAAACGTTTTGCGAATCCAAAATCACCGAAAACAACTGATGAAAAAATTGACCTTGACAGCTGTGTTACTTCGTGATTTTGTGATCTATTTTACTTTTCTGGTAAGCCTCCTTTCAAAAATGGGTGGTGGCCTTGGAATCAATATATTTTCAAAACGTTTTGCGAATCCAAAATCACCGTAAATAACTGATGAAAAAATTGAGCTTTGATGGAAACTATATAGAAAAACAAAAGGAAACATCAACAATATATAGGTCTTGCACACATAGGCTTAGAACTTTGCAGCCAGTCCTCATATTAATTGAAATTGAATAGGTTTGATTTGATATAATTATTTGTTTTCTATTTTAAAACTATCTAAAAAAAATATTTGTAATCATTTATGTTATTGATTTAGATTAATACTGTTTATATTGTGTACATTTTAACACCTTCATCGATTAATAATGGTTTGCATAGTCATCGTATAGAGATTATTCAACAGTATCGAATTCCAACTGCTTAGGGATATTTTACGTGCACTCCAATGTGTACACCGGACCTTGGTTTTTCCGTCCCATCTATATGTTAGTTTGTGTCGAATGGACGTTAAGCCGCATTTATCTCCTTCTCTTTTATTTTTAAAGTTTTGTAATAATCGGTTGTACTGTACTGTACTGTAAAAGTTATAAACAGAAAATTTCGCCCGGTAGTAATGTTTCTCACTTTAAAGTCACCAATTTGCTCATTTTAGGGGGCAAACGTTTATTGCGAACGATTAAGCTGGTCAAGGGGAGCTTATTTTTAAAAGTTTTGTAATATTCGGTTGATAATTAAAGGTACCGTGCAAATTAAACTGTTAAAATAGAAAATTTCGCCCGGTTGAAATGTTTCTCCTTGTAGGTCAGCAAGTCAACTGGCGTTGTTTCGATTGAAATGCCCGGCTGAAATGTTTCTTGCTATAAGTCAGCAATTTATCGATTTTAGGGAGCCTGAATGGCTGTATGGTTAGCATGTGCGCGCTGTATCGTAACGTCTGTCATTGAGTCAACCGGCATCGTTTCGATTTCCAGGTTGCACGTGACATGGAGTATGGTGTCCAACCTCGTGGGTTTTCTCCGTGTCCTTCGGTTTCCTCCCATGGCTGATTTCAGATTATTGTTATGACTGGGTGCAATGTTTCATACTATATTTAGATTTGTAACTTCGCGAGTTTTTGACCAATTTTGATAATTTTTTCTTCTTATCCTTTTATTTAGGATACTTGATACAATCAATGACACGTGACGATGAATATGAAAGCTTTCATATCTGCATGGGACAGTAGCAGATCTAGTTATTATTATTATTATTCTTTTGTTTTGAGTAGATCTCAGCAACTGCTTGTCGCATCGTTACGATTTCTTTGGTTTTACTGGGAAAGTGGGTGTGACTTAGAGGATAAAGCTATTTTGAACGTTCTGCGACAATGCGAAATGTCCGAAATCACCGAAGTTATCGTTTTTTAAAATATTGCAGTAATTTTAACAATAATCATGGGATTTTAATTTTCGATACATTTTGGCATAGCCGGAGACATTGCACATAGCTACGCTACTTTCGATTTTTGATTTTCGGCAAATCTTCGAAGATATTAGGCGCCAAATTTGGAAAATTTAAAATTTTACAAAAAACTTTTTTATTTATGAATATTTTTTAGTCGTGTTGTACACAGAATTAAACAGTCATCTGATTTGCGCAAAAATGTTAAAATATTTTGTCTCAGTAATTTTCCTTGGCCGCCATTGGCTAATTCACTTTTTCAGTCCTAGATTATTTTGTTATTGTTCGATTTGTATAAAACAAAGTTCATATGCTTCGTTGTCTCAATTGTCATTTTTTTTTGTTACCGATAGTGTTATCTGTCGGCACCGGAAGTGGCATAATTTTACCAAAAACTACAATTTTGACAGTTATTTACGATCTTCAAAAACAAATATTATTTTTTTGAAAAATTATATGACTCAAAGAGTGTGTCCTTTCAAGGCGCAAAAAATGGCGGAAGCAGTTTTTTTAATTTCTATTTCATTTTCTAGCAAATTGGATTAAGAGGTGAAAAAAGGCGTAAAATTGACCTATTTACAACCCATTCAGGCTTTTCAGATTTTAAAATATTTTTACATAACTTTTATAAACTTGTAGCTATAATCCATACGAAGAGAATGTATGTGAAAATTAGTTTGTAATATAAGCAGTTGCCGAGAAAAGGGCAGTTTTGCATAAGTCACTGTTTTCGTAATTTTGCTTGTAAAATAGTCAATTATTAATGGATATTCACAAAAGTGACATCATTTGATTCAAAAAGCAAGTATGCGTCATATCAAGTTGATTATAATTTAAAATTGACACCGGAAGTGACACCATTTGGTCAAAAACTGCATTTTTAACTTTTAAATCGATATTTTTTTTCAACCAAGAATTATTTAATATGTAATAAGAATATTAACTTTTGGTTTAAATTAACATACTAACAAAACTCATACGATCATATAGATATCATAAAATTGTTTCTAACTTGTTCGATTGCCGAGATATAGGCGGTTTTCGAAAGGTCACTTTTGTAGGTTTTTGGCCCATAAAAGTGTCAATTATTATTCGATTTTCATAAGATTTTCACCCTTTGAAGCCCAATGTCATAGAGGATGTTATAAAACTAATTTAACTTTTTAAATGTCACCGGAAGTAATGTCGTTTTGGCAAAAACTGTTTTTTTAGCCTTCAAAAAAGAAATTTTATTCAAATGAGTCTGATTTGTAATGTTTTTTAAAATTATGATATTTGATGCCAATCAACAAATAGAATGGACCAATGCGATCATACAGATGCCACAAAATCGTTTCTAACTTGTACGGTTGCCGAGAAATAGCCGATTTTCTACACGTCACTTTTCATGGTTTTGGGTCTATAAAAGTGGCATATATTATTCGATTTGCATAATATTTTCACCATGTGATGCCTTTTGCCATTTCTGATTTCATAAAAGTAATTGAACATTTTCATTATCACCGGAAGTACTGTACACTTACATGCAACAAATGTATAAAATGAATTGATATTGCTGGGTTCGGTTGATTCTGTGTCCATTTTATTTGATGTGTGCAATGCTTATGTGGAAACCAGTTTATTGGTTTCTTTGGTACCGGAAGTGACATATGTTCAAGGGTAACGTGGCACCGAAAGTGACACAAGTTCAAGTTCAAAGGTAACGTGGCACCAGTGAAACCCGTCATTCCTGCATGCAGGTCTAGTTCCTACTTGTTATCTTTGATCTGGTTAATGTGTTATATGCTTTAATGTTATTGGCTTTAATGTTATTGTCTTTTCTGCTTTAATGTTTCTACTGGTAGTCTATATATTACATCTTTCATCTTGGTTAATTAGGTTGTTATTGTTTTATCTGCTAAATGGCTTCTAAAGCGTCCATCTATATATTGCACCACATTCATGTTAACTAATCATTATTTGCTTGATAACGATACCTGTATGTGTATTGAAACGTAGCATGTAAATAAAATTCAGAAGTAGTATATCCATACAAGTGTGTTTATTTTTAGTGAGATCTATTTCTATATGTCTTATAAGGATTATGTTAAACATCATTATGGAGATGAGACGTTAAATGTGATTAACAAGCTTAAATGTGTGCAATCGAAATTATGTAAATCATCATCTAGTTTAATCTTTTTGCTACGCTGTCGTGATAAAAACTTTATACCTAAAGGTCTTCGACTTAAGTCACCTATTAACTCTTCAAAAGCTAACCAAGCGGAAGATAAAGTAGTAAAATCCAAGGCTTCGGTGAACAGCAAGAAAGATTATTTAAAGAAAACAGTAGTCAACCTCTCCTCCCACACACTTACAGATGACCAGGTAGGCCTACTATCGAAAGGACTTAAATTTATACCATCAACCAACAAACCACCAACTGAAACCTTTATTACCAATATAGAGAAAGGCCTTCAGCAACTAGCCCCAAATGGTAAAATAGATCATATCAGACATCAAATCAAGAAGATTCTAGAAAAGCCAGCAGTTACCAAACCTAACCTAACTAAAGCTGAAACTAGGGCCATTAAAGAATTAAAAGAAAACAAAGATGTAGCAGCTGATAAAGGGAAAGCCACAGTTATAATAGATACATGTCATCTGAACGAACTAGTAAACAACACCTTGTCAGACTGTTCAACCTACAAACTACTAAAGAAGGACCTTACAGCTAAACTAGACAGACAACTCAAATCAACTTTAAAAACCCTTCGCGACAACAATGAAATAGATAAACAACTTTATGAGAAATTAAACATATCCCATCCGACGCCACCTTATGCCAGAGTACAGGTAAAAAGTCACAAAGATCCAATCAAAATTAGACTATTAACTTGCTCTCGGGTCAGGTACTATCGAAAGGACTTAAATTTATACCATCAACCAACAAACCACCAACTGAAACCTTTATTACCAATATAGAGAAAGGCCTTCAGCAACTAGCCCCAAATGGTAAAATAGATCATATCAGACATCAAATCAAGAAGATTCTAGAAAAGCCAGCAGTTACCAAACCTAACGTAACTAAAGCTGAAACTAGGGCCATTAAAGAATTAAAAGAAAACAAAGATGTAGCAGCTGATAAAGGGAAAGCCACAGTTATAATAGATACATGTCATCTGAACGAACTAGTAAACAACACCTTGTCAGACTGTTCAACCTACAAACTACTAAAGAAGGACCTTACAGCTAAACTAGACAGACAACTCAAATCAACTTTAAAAACCCTTCGCGACAACAATGAAATAGATAAACAACTTTATGAGAAATTAAACATATCCCATCCGACGCCACCTTATGCCAGAGTACAGGTAAAAAGTCACAAAGATCCAATCAAAATTAGACTATTAACTTGCTCTCGGGTATCTGTGTACTACAACACAGTACGGTACATTTCTAAATTGTTATCGCCTATAGCAACCAGCGCTAATTCTTACATTAAAGACTCGGCAGATTTCTGTGAAAGACTTAAGCTAAATGATGCAAATGGTCTGTTAGTTAGTTACGATGTAGTTGATTTGTTCACCAACATACCAAGAAAGGAAGCAGTAATTCTTTTGCGACAACGAGTTGAAGATATTTACCATGAATTGTCCACAAACCTAAAAATTGATAGTATAATTCAACTAGTAAAGTATTGCATCAACTCCACTTACTTCGCATGGCAAGCAGATATTTATGAACAGGTCCACGGGTTACCCATGGGTTCTCCAATAAGTCCACTCATAACGGAAGTGTACATGACACATTTTGAAGAAACTGCCCTATTGTCTGCACCAGAACAGCCAATACAATGGATGAGGAAAGTCGATGACATATTTGTCATCATGGAACCAAGTCACAACCCTCGGCACCTTCTTGATCATCTTAACGACGTCCACCCTCGCATGAAGTTTACAGTTGAATTAGAAAATGACAACCAGCTACCCTTTCTAGATGTAATGGTAAACAACTCAGCTGATAACAACCACTGTTTACCGTAAGCCGACCCACACAGACCAATATATACATAACAGTTCTAACCATCATAACAAAGTCAAAACAGGAATTATAAGTACTTTAACCAGACGTGCTAAGTTATTGTGTAACGAAGAACAACTAGTAAAGGATTGCATCAACTCCACTTACTTCGCATGGCAAGCAGATATTTATGAACAGGTCCACGGGTTACCCATGGGTTCTCCAATAAGTCCACTCATAACGGAAGTGTACATGACACATTTTGAAGAAACTGCCCTATTGTCTGCACCAGTCCAGCCAATACAATGGATGAGGAAAGTCGATGACATATTTGTCATCATGGAACCAAGTCACAACCCTCAGCACCTTCTTGATCATCTTAACGACGTCCACCCTCGCATGAAGTTTACAGTTGAATTAGAAAATGACAACCAGCTACCCTTTCTAGATGTAATGGTAAACAACTCAGCTGATAACAACCACTGTTTACCGTAAGCCGACCCACACAGACCAATATATACATAACAGTTCTAACCATCATAACAAAGTCAAAACAGGAATTATAAGAACTTTAACCAGACGTGCTAAGTTATTGTGTAACGAAGAACAACTACTTGACCATGAACTGAAACACATCAACAAAGTGCTTACTGAATACAATAACTACCCTGGAAACCAAGTTAAATCAATAATGACGAAAACCCTGACACATACGTGCAAACCACCCGAAGCAGTAAAAAATAATCACCCGATACTCATCACAATTCCATTCATAGAACCAGCCAGCTACCAAATCAAAAGAATTTTAAAAGAGCAAATAGGTGCAGATGTCGTGTTTAGCAGTGGAACTGCACTGAAAACCATGTTAAACGCAAATGGCAGAATAAAACCACTAAGAAACGACCCAAAGGGTGTCATATATAAAATAAAATGCGAGTGTGATGACGTATACATCGGGGAAACATCCAGACCGATTTCAGTACGAATTAAAGAACACCACACAGCAGTAAGAAAGCAAGAATACAATAAATCAGCAATTGCAGAACATCTTCACAACAACCCGCAGCATGAAATTAAATGGGAAAACACGGAAATTCTAGCCAGGAACTTGACAGTGTGGAAAAACAGAGTTCTCAGAGAAGCCCTAGAAATCCAAAAACATAAGCCCAGATTAAATAGAGACACAGGACATTTCCTCCCCAATCTATGGGTAGATTTATTTAATCCTTAATAACTGTGTAGTTCATTCATTCCCCCCCCCCCCATTATATTATAACTTTCTTATTTTTCCTGCTAATTGGTTTCTCCTTGTTATTCCTACTTGTTATCTTTGATCTGGTTAATTAATTGTTGTTATTGTGTTATATGCTTTAATGTTATTGGCTTTAATGTTATTGTCTTTTCTGCTTTAATGGTTTCTACTGGTTGTCTATATATTACATCTTTCATCTTGGTTAATTAAGTTGTTATTGTTTTATCTGCTAAATGGCTTCTAAAGCGTCCATTTATATATTGCACCACATTTATGTTAACTAATCATTATTTGTTTGATAACGATACCTGTATGTGTATTGAAACGTAGCATGTCAATAAAATTCAGAAGTAGTATATCCATACAAGTGTGTTTATTTTGACTGTTATATTATATAGCTTTCAGGAATCAGACAGGAAGTGCGTCATACAATAGCCGATCCATCGAGCTACCAAACGATACTGTAGTTGTTATGATTCAGTGACACCCGCTATCAGATTTGTAAGTAATATTTGCTTGCGAATACACCGGTCAAAATTGTAAAATCTGGCAAAATTACTTCACTTCCGGTGCCAAAAGAAATCATTATCGGTAACAAATAAGTTGAGAATTCGCAATTGAGAATTGTTTTATACACATCAGGCAATAAATAATAAACTACTGAAATTAAAAAGGGAGACTAAATATATCTCAAATTAATTATGCGGCACTACCGAGATGAGAGAAATGGGGTTTAAAGTCGACTAGACACAAACTATGTCATTTCGGGACTAGCATGATTTAATTTTATATCAATAATTCCTGTGTAAAATATCATCAAAAAATATTCATAAATAAAAAAGGTTTTCGTAAAAGAATTATTTTTTTCAAAATATCGGACATTTTTTCGACAACTTCCGGTTTTACGATCGTTGTTGTGGTAGCTTTACGAAGTTCTTTGGATACTTAACTTTACGTACCAGAAATGTCAGTAACATCCATTGAGTAGTTTTGGAAAAAAAGATAAATTAGAGAGCGTTTCCAAAATTTTACGATTTTTCAATTTTTTTCAAAGTTTGAGGCCATTTTTGGACCACTTATATTATTTCAATGCTTTTCATTTTGGATTCACTATATAGACAGCCGATAGGACATTGAGTAAGAAAAGTTTAAGAAAAATCTGCGGCGTCGTTTTCGAGAAAAGGGCGTCTCAAAATGTTAAAAAATCGGAAAATACTAGATTTTTGGCATACAATAATTTATTTCCTTACCATCGTATTATTTAGATACCATATGATGGTCCATTAATAGGGCTATCCAGCGACACTTTAGTTCTTTTGGTCTGCTATTACCTAAGGGAGAAATCAAGTTTTTCGCAAGTGCGACAATGTTTTTAACCCTTTCTTTCCATTTTTTTAATACTTCCGGTATGGTTATTATTGTCGGAATAGTTTTAATAGCCGGTTTGGGCACTAAGATAGCCACAGGGCTCTGTAATGATATATTACATTATCTGATCAGATAAAATGCCCCTGAGAAATCCTATGTTCAAAAGTGCCAAAAATGCAAAAAATTTAAAATATCGAAAGTTAAATTTCTATAACTACATCCATATTATATATCGTTAGAATCGTAATTAAGTCAGCTATCTGAATATACAACATTTTTTTGAAAATCTCTTAAAATAAAAAAATAGTAGAGAATTTTCCAAAATTTCACGATTTTTCGACTTTTTTCGATTTTCAGTCCGTTATTTCACCTATTCCATGGAATGTTTCGTACACAAGACTACCGCAAGGTCTCTCGATAGAGAAAGTTTCATTTTTAACTGTGGAGCAGTTTTCGAGATACAGGCATCTAAAAACGCTCCAAATCAGAAAATACTTGATTTTCAGCGTGCCATATTTTGCTTCCTGCTCATCGTCTCCGTACGAATTGGGTATCATTCAGTGGTCCAATCACCGCCCGACCAAATGATACCTTAATTTGTTTAATCCGTTGATATCGGAGGGAGAAATCGTGTTTTTACCCAAAACACCAATTTTTCACGTTTTTTTCAAAATATCGCATATTATTTCGACTACTCCCGGTTTACGGATTGTTGTTGAAATTGCTTTAAACGGTGGTTTGACCATATTGCTTCATGTTCCAGGATTTTCAGAAACGTCGATCCGGTCGTAAAACGAAACTTAAGCTCATAAAATGTGAAGAAAATTTGAAAAAAAAATCGAAAAATAAAGGACGATAACTCTGAATGAAAATTATATTACTGGAATCGGATGGACTTCAGGTATCCAAAAATGTAGGTCAAATTTGAAAATTTTGAAAAATAACAAAAATTGTCTTGTAGACGACGTGTTTTCCATTTTCGAACGACAGAAGTCAGCGACGAAGTTTCGAAATCGCAAAATGAGAGATTGCTATTATCTTGGAGAAGTCTCAGGGTTTCCAAAAATGTAATTTGTTTGAAGATAGGTAAAGAATTGACGAAACCATGGCCGTTTTTTAATTTCTTACCAATGTTCCAAATTTGGTCACTTCTGGTCTGCGCAGAAATCTAAAACTTGCTCTATTGAGTAACCAACACATGGTTTCCCTACAAAAAAATGAACCGCAAATTGGTATTTTTGTTCGATCATAGAGAAATGGGCTCCGGTAAAGAATAATAATAACTAGATCTGCAAACCTGCAGTGCGGAATCGGCTTTCGGGAATCAGACAGGAAGTGAATCATACAATAGCCGATCCATCGAGCTACCAAACGATACTGTAGTTGCTATGATTTAGTGACACCCTCTATCAGATTTGTAAGTAATATTTGCTTGCAAATACACCGGTCAAAATTGTAAAATCTGGCAAAATTACTTCACTCCCGGTGCCAAAAGAAATCATTATCGGTAACAAATAAGTTGAGAATTCACAATTGAGAATTGTTTTATACACATCAGTCAATAAATAATAAACTTGGATGAAATAAACTGAAATTAAAAAAGTAAAAAACTTAGGGAGACAAAATATATCTCAAATTAACCGGCACTACCGAGATGAGAGAAATGGGGTTTAGACACAAACTATGTCATTTCGGGAATAGCATGGTTTAATTTTATATTAATAATTCCTGTGTAAAATATCATCAAAAAATATTCATCAATAAGAAAGGTTTTCGTAAAAGAATTTGTTTTTTTCAAAATATCGGACATTTTTTCGAATACTTCCGGTTTTACGATCGTTGTTGTGATAGCTTTACGAAGTTCTGTGGATACTTAACTTTGCGTACCAGAAGTGTCAGAAACATCCATTGAGTAGTTTTGGAAAAAAAGATAAATTAAAGAGCGTTTCCAAAAATTTAACGATTTTTCATTTTTTATACGCTCACATTTTCATGTGGACGTATATTGTCGTCGCCCCTGTTCGTCCGTCCGTCCGTCCGTCCGTTCACAATTGTTTGTGAACAGTCTACAGGTCACAATTTTTTATCCGATTTCAATGAAACTTAAAACATAGGTTTATCACCCTAAGATCTCGGTTCCTTACGATATTGGCATGTATCGGACTGTAACTTCATGGGTTATGGCCCCTGATTGTACGAAAAATCACGTTTTTATACGCCCACATTTTCATGTGGACGTATATTGTCGTCGCCCCTGTTCGTCCGTCCGGACGTCCGTCCGTCCGTCCACAATTGTTTGTGAACAGTCTACAGGTCACAATTTTTATCCGATTTCAATGAAACTTAAAATATAGGTTTATCACCCTAAGATCTCGGTTCCTTTCGATATTGGCATGTATCGGATCGTAACTTCATGGGTTATGGCCCCTGATTGTACGAAAAATCACGTTTTTTAGCTTGTGAACAGTGTAGAGGTCACAATTTTGAACCGATTTGGATGAAACTTGAAATGCATGTTTATAAACCAAAGATCTTGGTTCCTTTCGATATTTGCGCCAATTGGATCGTAACTTCCTGAATTATGGCCCCTGATTGTCCGAAAAATCGCCCTTTTTAGCTTGTGGTCCCTCTGGAGGTCAAAATTGTTATCCGATTTAAAAAACCGTCTGATTATATCACCGTTACATGGTTATGAAGGTTGAGTTCAAATTTCGTGAAAATCGGACCAAAATTGACGGACAAAATGGCCGCCATTTGTACGCGAATAGTGTGAAAATATGTTATATCAAGGTTGTGAACATTGTAGAGGTCACAATTTTGAACCGATTTGGATGAAACTTGAAATGCATGTTTATAACCCAAAGATCTTGGTTCCTTTCGATATTTGCGCCAATCAGATCGTAACTTCCTGAATTATGGCCCCTGATTGTCCGAAAAATCGCCCTTTTTAGCATGTGGTCCCTCTGGAGGTCAAAATTGTTATCCGATTTAAAAAAACGTTTGATTATATCACCGTTCCATGGTTATGAAGGTTGAGTTCGAATTTCGTGAAAATCGGACCAAAATTGACGGACAAAATGGCCGCCATTTGTACGCGAATAGTGTGAAAATATGTTATATAAAGGTTGTGGACCTTATAGAGGTCACAATTTTGAACCGATTTTGATGAAACTTGACATGTATGTTTATAACCCAAAGATCTTGGTTCCTTTTGATATTTTCGCCCATTGGATCATAACTTCCTGAATTATGTCCCCGGATTGTCCGAAAAATCGCTTTTGTTCGCTTTTTGTGCCTCTGGAGGTCAAAATTATTATCCGATTTAAAAAAACGTTTGATTATATCACCGTTACATGGTAATGAAGAGAAAGTTTGAATTACGTGAAAATCGGACTAGAATTGACGGACAAAATGGCCGCCGTTTGTTCACGAGTAGTGTGAAAATATGTTATATCAAGGTTGTGGACCCTATAGAGGTCACAATTTTGAATCGATTTTGATGAAACTTGACATGTATGTTTATAACAGATCTTGGTTCCTTTCGATATTTGCGCCCATCGAGTCATTACTTCCTGAATTATGTCCCCTGATTGTACGAAAAATCGCCCTTTTTAGCTTGTTGTGCCTCTGGAGGTCACAATTATTATCTGATTTAAAAAAAAAAGGTTTGATTATAAAAACCAAACAAATTCTAATGATTTTCTGATAATTCCTTAATATGCCACAACTCTTGTTGACTGCCCGGACGATTTGGCTGCTGTGTGGGCGTATGTTTCGTTGCCTGGCAACCTATTTTTTAGCTTGTGAACAGTTTAGAGGTCACAATTTTGAACCGATTTGGACGAAACTTGAAATGCATGTTTATAACCCAAAGACCTTGGCTCCTTTCGATATTTGCGCCAATGGGATCGTAACTTCCTGAATTATGGCCCCTGATTGTCCGAAAAATCGCCCTTTTTAGCTTGTGGTCCCTCTGGAGGTCAAAATTGTTATCCGATTTAAAAAACCGTTTGATTATATCACCGTTCCATGGTTATGAAGGTTGAGTTGGAATTTCGTGAAAATCGGACCAAAATTGACGGACAAAATGGCCGCCATTTGTACGCGAATAGTGTGAAAATATGTTAAATCAAGGTTGTGAACAGTGTAGAGGACACAATTTTGAACCGATTTGGATGAAACTTGAAATGCATGTTTATAACCCAAAGATCTTGGTTCCTTTCGATATTTGCGCCAATCGGATCGTAACTTCCTGAATTATGGCCCCTGATTGTCCGAAAAATTGCCCTTTTTAGCTTGTGGTCCCTCTGGAGGTCAAAATTGTTATCCGATTTAAAAAACCGTTTGATTATATCATTTTTCCATGGTTATGAAGGTCGAGTTCGAATTTCGTGAAAATCGGACCAAAATTGACGGACAAAATGGCCGCCATTTGTACGCGAATAGTGTGCAAATATGTTATATCAAGGTTGAGAACAGTGTAGAGGACACAATTTTGAACCGATTTGGATGAAACTTGAAATGCATGTTTATAACCCAAAGATCTTGATTCCTTTCGATATTCGCGCCAATTGGATCGTAACTTCCTGAATTATGGCCCCTGATTGTCCGAAAAAATGCCCTTTTTAGCTTGTGGTCCCTCTGGAGGTCAAAATTGTTATCCGATTTAAAAAAAACGTTTGATTATATCACCGTTCCATGGTTATGAAGGTTGAGTATGAATTGTGTGAAAATCGGACCAAAATTGATGGACAAAATGGCCGCCGTTTGTACGCGAATATTGTGAAAATATGTTATATAAAGGTTGTGGACCTTATAGAGGTCACAATTTTGAACCGATTTTGATGAAACTTGACATGTATGTTTATAACCCAAAGATCGTGGTTCCTTTAGATATTTGCGCCCATTGGATCATAACTTCCTGAATTATGTCCCCGGATTGTCAGAAAAATCGCTTTTGTTCGCTTTTGGTCCCTCTGGAGGTCAAAATTATTATCCGATTTAAAAAAACGTTTGACTATATCACCGTTACATGGTAATGAAGAGAGAGTTTGAATTACGTGAAAACCGGACTAGAATTGACGGACAAAATGGCCGCTGTTTGTACACGAATAGTGTGAAAATATGTTATATCAAGGTTGTGGACCCTATAGAGGTCACAATTTTGAATCGATTTTGATGAAACTTGACAGGTATGTTTTAAACCCAAAGATCTTGGTTCCTTTCGATATTTGCGCCCATCGGGTCATTACTTCCTGAATTATGTCCCCTGATTGTACGAAAAATCACCCTTTTTAGCTTGTGGTGCCTCTGGAGGTCACAATTATTATATGATTTAAAAAAAAACGTTTGATTATAAAAACCAAACAAATTCTAATGATTTTCTGATAATTCCTTAATATGCGACAATTCTTGTTGACTGCCCGGACGATTTGGCTGCTGTGTGGGCGTATGTTTCGTTGCCTGGCAACCTATTTTTTTCAAAGTTTGTGGCCATTTTTGGACCACTTATATTATTTCAATGCTTTTCATTTTGGATTCACTATATAGACAACCGATAGGACTTTGATTAAGAAAAGTTTCAGAAAAATCTGCGCGTCATTTTCGAGAAAAGGGCATCTCAGAATGTTAAAAAATCGGAAAATACTAGATTTTTGGCATACAATAATTTATTTCCTTACCGTAGTATTATATAGATACCATATGATGGTCCATTAATAGGGCTATCCAGCGACACTTATTTAGTTCTTTTGGTCCGCTATTACCTAAGGGAGAAATCAAGTTTTTTCGCAAGTGCGACAATGTTTTTAACCTTTTTTTTTTCTATTTTTTTAATACTTCCGGTATGGTTATTATTGTCGGAATAGTTTTAATAGTCGGTTTGGGCACTAAAATAGCCACAGGGCTCTGCAATGATATATTACATTAACTGATCAGATAAAATGCCCCTGAGAAATCCTATGTTCAAAAGTGCCAAAAATGCAAAAAATTTAAAATATCGAAAATTAAATTTCAATAACTACATCCATATTATATATCGTTAGAATCGTAATTAGGTCAGCTATCTGAATATACAACCTTTTTTTGAAAATCTCTTAAAATAAAAAAATAGTAGAGCATTTTCCAAAATTTCACGATTTTTCGCCTTTTTATACGCCCACATTGAAATGTGGTCGTATATTGTCGTCGCCCCCGTCCGTCCGGCGTCCACAATTGATTATGGACGCTCTAGAGGCTAAAGTTAATATCCGCTTGACTTTAAATTTATACACAGTGTTTAAGGTCATGAGACGAAGAAGCCTATTGATTTTCAGCGATTTCCGATAATTAGTGCCAGAGTTATGGCCCTTGATCACTTAAACAAATCTTGTGGACGCTCTAGAAGCCAAAGTTAATATCCGATTGACTTCAAATTTATACATAGTGTTTACAGTCATGAGACTAAGACGTCTATCGATTTTCATTGATTTTCAATAATTACTGCCAGAGTTATGGCCCTTGATCACTTCGAAAAAGTCCTGTGGAAACTCTAGAGGCCAAAGTTAATATCCGATTGACTTTACACATTTTTACACAGTGTTTAAGGTCATGAGACGAAGAAGCCTATTGATTTTCAGAGATTTCAAATAATTACTGCCAGAGTTATCTCACTTGATAACTTCAAAAAATCTTGTGACGCTATAGAGGCCAAACTTATCATCTGATTGACTTCAGATTGATACATAGAGTTTAAGGTGTTGAAACGAACAAGTATTTTGATTTTCAATGAATTTTGATAACTGAACAGCTAAATCCATGATATTAAATGTTTCGTGTATACTAATTGTTAGCGTGGAGTAAAACTTTATGAAAAGCAATCAAATTCTGATGATTTTCTGATAATACATAATGAGTTGTTACTCTTAATCAGTTTTTAATGCATTACAAATGTTTCATTACCGAAAAAAGTAAAAATATGCGACAACCCTTGTTGACTGCCCGGGCGATTTAGCTGCTGTGGGCGTATGTTTCGTTGCCTGGCAACCTATCTTTTGATATTGTATTAACTACTAATTATTTTATATCAACTTATCTGAATATCATATGCATCATTTTGACTTTGTCAAAATCGATCCCATCAAATCGTCTGTATTTGGTTTGGGGGTGGTTGGAATGGCCTAGCGGTCTAGAGTGCCGCGCTTCGACCTCAAGCTGGCCGGGTCACCTCTGGCTTGCGGCTGTGGTTTCAAGCCCTGGTGTGAGCATATGTGGCATGGAGATAGGGGCGCCTTCTCAACCTCGTGGGTTTCCTCCGGGCACTCCGGTTTCCTCCAACTGCTAAAGACACCTACGTGCAAGCAAATTATTGAAATAAAATTAAACCATGTCCCGAAATGACCTATAGTTTGTGTTGAATGGACGTTAAACCCCATTTCTCTCTCTCTCTGTATTTGGTTTGTGTTCCTGTTTCTATTGATTGAAAGTTCCCCATTAAAATATGGTAGTATATTGTCATCGTGTTCGGCCCCCGGTCAGGTGTCCACAATTGCTTGTGGATGCTCTAGAGGCTAAAGTTAATATCCCATTGACTTATATTTATTATACACAGTGCTGATTTTCACCGATTACCGATAATTACTTCCTGACTTATGGCCCTTGATCACTTAGAATAAAATCTTGTCAGCGCATAAAAGCTATCCGATTGACTTTAAATTGATACCGTACACAATGTTTAAGGTCATGGGATGACAAATTCTATTGATTTTCACTGATTTGGGGTAATTACTGCCAGAGTTATGGCCCTTGAACACTTTGAAACATCTTGTCTAAAGGCTATAGTTCAGCTCTGAACGTCGGTCTCATTACACTCACCCTGAACATTCAATCAATGTCGAAAATAATTGGAGAACAGTCAATTTTACTGGACAACTATTCACTGCTAAACAACGGGGTGTCAATCCGTGTGAAAATCTGTACAATGTAAAGCCTGTACATTTCGTTTCGTCTTGTTTGACCGACATTCCTGAATGTGGACATGGACCTACAGTTAAGAGTATCATGGCGGCGAAAATCTAACTTGATAAGAGGGGACGTATTTTTAACAGTGTGTTGTGTCGCTCATACTGACTCTAGTGAAGTAAGCAAGTTCTTATTTTCTCACTAAGATGTTCGTTTACGTTGTACAGGCGTCCACACGGATTGACACCCCATCGTTTAGCAGTGAAATGTTGACCAGTCAAATTGACTGGGGCTCCAATTATTTTCGACATTGATTGAATGGGACAGTCCCTGAACGTTCAGGGTGAGTGTAATGAGACCGACGTTAAGAGCTGAACGAGTTAATACCCAATTGACTTTAAATCTATAGACAGTGTTTAAGGTCCTGTCACGATTATATAAATGTGTCTTAAATAGCGTCCCCATTAAGATCACTGTTTGATGAACAAAGTCTTTTGAATGGATGATTTGAACTTTTCTTTTACCAATATTATTATAATACGGCAGTACATGTACATCTGTATAAAGTTTATAATTTATATGCATTATTTAGATTAGTAAGACAAAACAAACAGCCTGTTGAATTTCGGCAATTTCTGTAAATTACTTCCAGAGTTAAGGCACTTGTTTCAATTTGTAGAAATTTAAACCCTCAAACAATGAAAATTATAATCTGAACAATAAGAGTAAGAAATGGTCTTTTAAATGACCCCATTACCTACAAAAGAATAAAAATGTAACTATCTTGTCGACCGCTCGGACTATTAAGCTTCGTACATGTATGTTTCATTGCCAGGATGTCTGGCAAAAATAGCATCCAAAAAATTCAAAGATAGGTTGCCAGGCAACGAAACATACGCCCACAGCAGCTAAATCGTCCGGGCAGTCAACAAGGGTTGTCGCATATTTTTACTTTTTTCGGTAATGAAACATTGGTAATACTCTAAAAACTGATTAAGAGTAACAACTCATTATGTAATTATCAGAAAATCATTAGAATTTGATTGCTTTTTATAAAGTTTTACCCCACGCTAACAATTGAATTAGTATATATACATGAAACATTTAAAATCATCGATTTAGCTGTTCAGTTATCAAAATTCATTGAAAATCAATATACTTGTTCGTTTCAACACCTTAAACTCTGTGTATCAATCTGAAGTCAATCAGATGATAAGTTTGGCCTTTAAAGCGTCCACAAGATTTTTTGAAGTGATCAAGGGCCATAACTCTGGCACTAATTATCGGAAATCGCTGAAAATCAATAGGCTTCTTCGTCTCATGACCTTAAACACTGTGTATAAATTTAAAGCCAATCGGATATTAACTTTGGCCTCTATAGCCTCCACAAGATTTTTTGAAGTGATCAAGGGCCATAACTCTGGCACTAATTATCGGAAATCGCTGAAAATCAATAGGCTTCTTCGTCTCATGACCTTTAACACTGTGTATAAATTTAAAGCCAATCGGATATTAACTTTGGCCTCTATAGCGTCCACAAGATTTTTTGAAGTGATCAAGGACAATAACTCTGGCACTAATTATCGGAAATCGCTGAAAATCAATAGGCTTCTTCGTCTCATGACCTTAAACACTGTGTATAAATTTAAAGCCAATCGGATATTAACTTTGGCCTCTATAGCGTCCACAAGATTTTGGGAAGTGATCAAGGGCCATAACTCTGGCACTAATTATCGGAAATCGATGAAAATCAATAGGCTTCTTTGTCTCATGACCTTAAACACTGTGTATAAATTTAAAGCCAATCGGATATTAACTTTGGCCTCTATAGCGTCCACAAGATTTTTTGAAGTGATCAAGGGCCATAACTCTGGCACTAATTATCGGAAATCGATGGAAATCAATAGGCTTCTTCGTCTCATGACCTTAAACACTGTGCATAAATTTAAAGCCAATCGGATATTAACTTTGGCCTCTAGAGCGTCCACAAGATTTTTTGAAGTGATCAAGGGCCATAACTCTGGTAGTTATTATCGGAAATCGCTGAAAAACAATAGGCTTCTTCGTCTCATGACCTTAAACACTGTGTATAAATTTAAAGTCAATCGGATATTAACTTTAGCCTCTAGAGCGTCCACAAGCAATTGTGGACGCCGGACCGACGGACCGACGGACGGACGGACGGACGGACGGACGGACGGACGGGGGCAACGACAATATACGACCACATTTCAATGTGGGCGTATAAAAACGCAATATATCGTGGTATATGTTCATTTTTCTGACAATAGTATTTCAAATAACCTCTAAGGTATGCCTAATTGGTATGAAATCTTGTTAGATATTTATACATTGTAGGCTAATGCCGCTTCAAATACATTTACATATCAATATGATTTTCAGTAATTTTCAATAATAATAATGAGATCATGTAAGTTTTATTATTTGATGTTTTGATCACACATGTACAAGGGCAATTCCAGTGTTACTCGGGTTACATTTAAAACAACAAACAATAGTCTACATTGATTGTTGAATATTGTGTATGGAAGAAAATAATAAGATAGAATAGAATGTGAACAATACTTTTTTTTGGTGACATCTGAAAACCATTGTGTTACTCACGTCAAACAATACATGAAATGGGCACCAAAATTTTGATGTTTTGTTTGCATATAAATATTACCTTCAAGTCTAATCTCTTTTTTTATAAAAAGTTTATAATACAGTAGGTATGGATATTTATTTTTTTGCAATAAAGTATGAAAAGGATCTGATTTTTTAAAATTAAGAGTGTAGAAAATGTTGTTACTCACTGTACGTTACTCACGTTACATTCAAATTGTAAAATCAAAACAAAAGAATACTTATAAATAAAACTTTATAAGGATAATATTCATCTAAAATTATCAACTTACTCTGTGGGGAGATCTGATCTAGACTGGATAATCTGCTCTAAATGACGTCAGACTTGTTCCTAAGTCACAGCACTATTCTGACTTCAAGAGAAGGAGCGAGTCGGATGTATTAGAGTGGGTTATTCAGTCAAGGGGGGGGGGGGAGCCAAATTTCTAAACCGAACAGAAAGTACATGCGGTTCCTAGAATGCCAATGACCTGAGACGAAGAAGCCTAATGATTTTCAGCAATTTCCGATAATTACTGCCAGGGTTATGACCCTTGATCACTTCAAAAAATCTTATGGACGCTCTAGAGGGCGATTGACTTTAAATTTATACACAGAGTTTGAGATCTTGAGATGAACAAGTATATTGTTTTCAACGAATTTTGATAACTGAACAACTAAATCCATATTAAATGTTTCGTATACTAAACATTAGCATGGGGCAGAGCTTTATGAAAACCAAACAAAATCATTTTGATTTTCAGTCCGTTATTTCACCTATTCCATGGAATGTTTCGTACACATGACTACTGCAAGGTCTCTCGATAGAGAAAGTTTCATAAAAAAAACTGTGGCGCAGTTTTCGAGATACAGGCATCTAAAAACGCTCCAAATCAGAAATTCTTGATTTTCAGTGTGCCATATTTTGGCATCAATACGATGGTAAGGAAATAAATTATTGTATGCCAAAAATCTAGTATTTTCCGATTTTTTAACATTCTGAGACGCCCTTTTCTCAAAAACGACGCCGCAGATTTTTCTTAAACTTTTCTTACTCAAAGTCCTATCGGTTGTCTATATAGTGACTCCAAAATGAAAAGCATTGAAATAATATACATGGTCCAAAAATGGCCTCAAACTTTGAAAAAAAATGAAAAATCGTTAAATTTTTGGAAACGCTCTTTAATTTATCTTTTTTTCCAAAACTACTCAATTGATGTTTCTGATACTTCTGGTATGTAAAGTTAAGTATCCACAGAACTTCGTAAAGCTATCACAACAACGATCGTAAAACCGGAAGTAGTCGAAAAAATGTCCGATATTTTGAAAAAAAAAAATTCTTTTACGAAAATCTTTCTTATTTATGAATATTTTTTGATGATATTTTACACAGGAATTATTAATATAAAATTAAACCATGCTATTCCCGAAATGACATAGTTTGTGTCTAGTCGACTTAAAACCCCATTTCTCTCATCTCGGTAGTGCCGGTTAATTTGAGATATATTTTGTCTCCCTTTAAGTTTTTTACCTTTTTAATTTCAGTTCATGGGATCCAAGTTTATTATTTATTGACTGATGTGTATAAAACATTTCTCAATTGCGAATTCTCAACTTATTTGTTACCGATAATGATTTCTTTTGGCAACGGAAGTGAAGTAATTTTGCCAGATTTTACAATTTTGACCGGTGTATTCGCAAGCAAATATTACTTACAAATCTGATAGAGGGTGTCACTGAATCATAACAACTACAGTATCGTTTGGTAGCTCGATGGATCGGCTATTGTATGACACACTTCCTGTCTGATTCCTGAGAGCCGATTCAGCACTGCAGGGTGGCAGGTCTAGTTATTATTATTCTTTACCGGAGCCTATTTCTCTATGATCGAACAAAAATACCAATTTGCGGTACATTTTTTTGTAGGGAAACCAGTGTTGGTTACTCAATAAAGCAATTTTTAGATTTCTGCGCAGACCAGAAGTGGCCAAATTTGGAACGTTGGTAAGAAATTAAAAAACGGCCATGGTTTCGTCAATTCTTTACCTATCTTCAAACAAATTACATTTTTGGAAACCCTGAGACTTTTCCAAGATAATAGCAATCTCACATTTTGCGATTTTTTTCGAAACTTTGTCACTGACTTCTGCTGTTCGAAAATGGAAAACACGTCGCCTACGAGACAATTTTTGTTATTTTTCAAAATTTTTAAATTTGACCTACATTTTTGGATACCTGAAGTCCATCCGATTCCAGTAATATAATTTTCATTCAGAGTTATCGCCCTTTATTTTTCGATTTTTTTTCAAATTTTCTTCACATTTTATGAGCTTAAGTTTCGTTTTACGACCGGATCGACGTTTCTGAAATTCCTGGAACATGAAGCAATATGGTCAATCCACCGTTTAAAGCAATTTCAACAACAATCCGTAAACCGGAAGTAGTCGAAATAATATGCGATATTTTGAAAAAAACGTGAAAAATTGGTTTTTGGGTAAAAACATGATTTCTCCGTCCGATATCAACGGATTAAACAAATTAAGGTATCATTTGGTCGGGCGGTGATTGGACCACTGAATGATATCCAATTCGTACGGATACGATGAGCAGGAAGCAAAATATGGCACGCTGAAAATCAAGTATTTTCTGATTTGGAGCGGTTTTAGATGCCTGTATCTCAAAAACTGGGCCACAGTTTTTTATGAAACAAAAAGATAGGTTGCCAGGCAACAAAACATACGCCCACTGCAGCTAAATCGTCAGAGCAGTCAACAACAGTTGTCGCATATTTTTACTTTTTTCGATAATGAAACATTTATCATACACTAAAATCTGATTAAGATTATAAGATAACATCTCATAATGTAATAATCTGAAAATCATTAGAATTTGTTTGGTTTTCATAAAGCTCTGCCCCATGCTAATGTTTAGTATACGAAACATTTAATATCATGGATTTAGTTGTTCAGTTATCAAAATTCGTTGAAAACAATATACTTGTTCATCTCAAGATCTCAAACTCTGTGTATAAATTTAAAGTCAATCGGATATTAACTTTAGCCTCTAGAGCATCCACAAGCAATTGTGGACGCCGGACCGACGGACGGACGGACGGGGGCGACGACAATATACGACCAGATTTCAATGTGAGCGTATAAAAAGGCGAAAAATCGTGAAATTTTGAAAAATGCTCTACTATTTCTTATTTTAAGAGATTTTCAAAAAAAGGTAGTATATTCAGATAGCTGACCTAATTACGATTCTAACGATATATAATATGGATGTAGTTATTGAAATTTAATTTTCGATATTTTAAATTTTTGGCATTTTTGAACATAGGATTTCTCAGGGGCATTTTATCTGATCAGATAATGTAATATATCATTACAGAGCCCTGTGGCTATTTTAGTGCCCAAACCGACTATTAAAACTATTCCGACAATAATAACCATACCGGAAGTATTACAGATAGGTTGCCAGGCAACAAAACATACGCCCACAACAGCTAAGTGGTCCGGGCAGTCAACAAGGGTTGTCGCATATTGTTTCTTTTATTAGTAAGGAGAACATTTACAACACATGATAATCTAATTACGAGTAATAGCCCATTAAATAATTATCAGAAATGATTAGAACAGTTTTGATGATTTGTCTCAAGGCCTTTATCGACAAGATATTTCAAAGTGATCAAGTGCCAGAAATTATCAGATATCACTGAAAATCAAATAGGATTCTTCGTCTCATGACCCTAAACACTGTGTACAAATTTAAAGTCAATCGGATATTAACTTTAGCCTTTAGAGCATTCACAGGTTTTTTCAAAGTGATCAAGGGTCATAACTCTGGCAGTAATTATCGGATATCGCTGAAAATAAATAGGCTATTTTGTATCATGACCGTAAATAGTGTGTATAAATTTAAAGTCAATCGGATATTAACTTTAGATTTTTCAAAGTGATCAAGGGTCATAACTCTGGGAGTAATTATCGGATATTGCTGAAAATCAATAGGCTTCTTTGTGTCATGATTTTAAACACTGTGTATAATTTTAATTCAATCAAATATTAACTTTAGCCTACAGAGCGTTCACAAGATTTTTCAAAGTGATCAAGGGTCATAACTCGGGCAGAAATTATCGGATATTGCTGAAAATCAACAGGCTTCTTCGTATCATGACCTTAAACACTGTGTATAATTCGAAAGTCAATCGGATATTAACTTGAGCCTCTAGAACGCTTTAGAGGCTCAAGTTAATATCCGATTGACTTTAGATTTATATGACTCATAACTCTGGTAGTAATTATCGGATATCACCGAAAATCGATAGGCTTCTTCGTCTCATGCCCTTAAACACTGTGTATAAATTTAAAGTCAATCGGATATTAACTTTAGCCTCTAAAGCGTTCACAAGATTTTTCAAAGTGATCAAGGGTCATAACTCTGGCAGTAATTATCAGATATCACCGAAAATCAATAGGCTTCTTTGTATCATGACCTTAAACACTGTGTATAAATTTAAAGTCAATCGGATATTAACTATAGCCTCTAGAGCGTTCACAAGACTTTTCAAAGTGATCAAGGGTCATAACTCTGGTAGTAATTATCGGATATCGCTGAAAATCAATAGGCTTCTTTGTATCATTAACTTTAGCCTCTAGAGCGTTCACAAGATTTTTCAAAGTGATCAAGGGTCATAACTGTGGCAGTAATTATCAGATATCACCGAATTATCAGATATCAACTTGGGCAGGAATTATCGGATATTGCTGAAAATCAACAGGCTTCTTCGTATCATGACCTTACACACTGTGTATACATTTAAAGTCAATCGGATATTAACTTTAGCCTCTATAGCGTTCACAAGATTTTTCAAAGTGATCAAGGGTCATAACTCTGGTAGTAATTATCGGATATCACCGAAAATCAATAGGATTCTTCACCTCATGCCCTTAAACACTGTGTATAAATTTCAAGTCAATCGGATATTAACTTTAGCCTCTAAAGCGTTCACAAGATTTTTCAAAGTGATCAAGGGTCATAACTCTGGCAGTAATTATCAGATATCACCGAAAATCAATAGGCTTCTTCGTCTCATGACCTTAAACACTGTGTATAAAATTAAAGTCAATCGGATATTAACTATAGCCTCTAGAGCGTTCACAAGATTTTTCAAAGTGATCAAGGGTCATAACTCTGGTAGTAATTATCGGATATCGCTGAAAATCAAAAGGCTTCTTCGTCTCACGACCTTAAACACCGTGTATAAATTTAAAGTCAATCTTATATTAACTTTAGCCTCTAAAGCATTCACAAGATTTTTCAAAGTGATCAAGGGTCATAACTCTGGTAGTAATTATCGGATATCGCTGAAAATCAATAGGCTTCTTCGTACACATGACTACTGCAAGGTCTCTCGATAGAGAAAGTTTCATAAAAAAAACTGTGGCGCAGTTTTCGAGATACAGGCATCTAAAAACGCTCCAAATCAGAAATTCTTGATTTTCAGTGTGCCATATTTTGGCATCAATACGATGGTAAGGAAATAAATTATTGTATGCCAAAAATCTAGTATTTTCCGATTTTTTAACATTCTGAGACGCCCTTTTCTCAAAAACGACGCCGCAGATTTTTCTTAAACTTTTCTTACTCAAAGTCCTATCGGTTGTCTATATAGTGAATCCAAAATGAAAAGCATTGAAATAATATACATGGTCCAAAAATGGCCTCAAACTTTGAAAAAAAATGAAAAATCGTTAAATTTTTGGAAACACTCTTTAATTTATCTTTTTTTCCAAAACTACTCAACGGATGTTACTGACACTTCTGGTACGCAAAGTTAAGTATCCACAGAACTTCGTAAAGCTATCACAACAACGATCGTAAAACCGGAAGTAGTCAAAAAAATGTCAGATATTTTGAAAAAAAAAAATTCTTTTACGAAAACCTTTCTTATTTATGAATATTTTTTGATGATATTTTACACAGGAATAATTAAAGTTACATTATGGGAGATAAGATAAAGAGATGGCAGTTCTCACTATAATAGTTAAAAACTAGATAGTGTAAAGATAATTTGCTGAAAATTTCAGTCAAATTGATTCACTAATAGCCGAGAAAATAGCTTCTGAAATATTCATAGCCTCGGTCATCATTACTCAAATCATTAATATAAACAGCATAGTCTCGATTATCCACTTGATTGATTTAATTATCAACTGCCATTAAGCGGCACATACGATTTTAATCTGCCAACATCGAAGGCTAGCCTTGACATAAAGAGTTTATTATGGTCTGGATATGTTAATTAATGTCTAATTGATTTTTTAGATAACATCTCAGGCTTAAAGAAAAACTTGTAAAAAGCAGATTTTGCTCTCGCATAATGCTATTTTAATATAAAATTAAACCATGCTATTCCCGAAATGACCTAGTTTGTGTCTAGTCGACGTTAAACCCTTTTTTCTCTCATCTCGGTAGTGCCGGTTAATTTGAGATATATTTTGTCTCCCGTTAAGTTTTTTACCTTTTTTAATTTCAGTTTATGGGTTCCAAGTTTATTATTTATTGCCTGGTGTGTATAAAACAATTCTCAGTTGCGAATGCTCAACTTATTTGTTACCGATAATGATTTCTTTTGGCACCGGAAGTGAAGTAATTTTGCCAGATTTTACAATTTTGACCGGTGTATTCGCAAGCAAATATTACTTACAAATCTGATAGAGGGTGTCACTGAATCATAACAACTACAGTTTCGTTTGGTAGCTCGATGGATCGGCTATTGTATGATGCACTTCCTGTCTGATTCCTGAAAGCCGATTCCGCACTGCAGGTTTGCAGGTCTAGTTATTATTATTCTTTACTGGAGCCTATTCCTCTATGATCGAACAAAAATACCAATTTGCGGTTCATTTATTGTAGGGAAACCATGTGTTGGTTACTCAATAAAAGAATTTTTAGATTTCTGCGCAGACCATAAGTGGCCGAATTTGGAACGTTGGTAAGAAATTCAAAAACGGACGTGGTTTCGTCAATTCTTTACCTATCTTCAAACAAATTACATTTTTGGAAACCCTGAGACTTTTCCAAGATAATAGTAATCTCACATTTTGCGATTTCGAAACTTCGTCGCTGACTTCTGTCGTTCGAAAATACGTCGCCTACGAGACAATTTTTGTTATTTTTCAAAATTTTCAAATTTGACCTACATTTTTGGATACCTGAAGTCCATCCGATTCCAGTAATATAATTTTCATTCAGAGTTATCGCCCTTTATTTTTCGTTTTTTTTTTCGAATTTTCTTCACATTTTGTGAGCTTAAGTTTCGTTTTACGACCGGATCGACGTTTCTGAAATTCCTGGAACATGAAGCAATATGGTCAATCCACCGTTTAAAGCAATTTCAACAACAATCCATAAACCGGAAGTAGTCGAAATAATATGCGATATTTTGAAAAAAACGTGAAAAATTGGTGTTTTGGGTAAAAACATGATTTCTCCGTCCGATATCAACGGATTAAACAAATTAAGGTATCATTTGGTCGGGCGGTGATTGGACCACTGAATGATACCCAATTCGTACGGATACGATGAGCAGGAAGCAAAATATGGCACGCTGAAAATCATGTATTTTCTGATTTGGAGCGTTTTTAGATGCCTGTATCTTGAAAACTGCGCCACAGTTTTTTTTATGAAACTTTCTCTATCTAGAGACCTTGCGGTAGTCTTGTGTACGAAACATTCCATGGAATAGGTGAAATAACGGACTGAAAATCAAAAAAAGGCGAAAAATCATGAAATTTTGGAAAATGCTCTACTATTTTTTTATTTTAAGAGATTTTCATAAAAAGGTTGTAAATTCAGATAGCTGACCTAATTACGATTCTAACGATATATAATATGGATGTAGTTATTGAAATTAAATTTTCGATATTTTAAATTTTTTGCATTTTTGGCACTTTTGAACATAGGATTTCTCAGGTGCATTTTATCTGATCAGATAATGTAATATATCATTACAGAGCCCTGTGGCTATTTTAGTGCACAAACCGGCTATTAAAACTATTCAGACAATAATAACCATACCGGAATTATTAAAAAAATTGAAAAAAAAAGGTTAAAAACATTGTCGCACTTGCGAAAAACTTGATTTCTCCCTTAGGTAATAGCGGACCAAAGAACTAAAGTGTCGCTGGATAGCCCTATTAATGGACCACCATATGGTATCTAAATAATACGATTTCGATGGTAAGGAAATAAATTATTCTCGAAAACGACGCCACAGATTTTTCTTAAATTTTTCTTACTCAACGTCCTATCGGTTGTCTATATAGTGAATCCAAAATGAAAAGCGTTGAAATAATATAAGTGGTCCAAAAATGGCCTCAAACTTTGAAAAATCGTTAAATTTTTGGAAACGCTCTTTAATTTATCTTTTTTTCCAAAACTACTCAATCGAAAAAATGTCCAATATTTTGTGAAAAATAATTCTTTTACGAAAACCTTTTTTATTCATGAATATTTTTTGATGATATTTTACACAGGAATTATTGATATAAAATTAAATCATGCTAGTCCCGAAATGACATAGTTTGTGTCTAGTCGACTTTAAACCCCATTTCTCTCATCTTTGTAGTGCCGCTTAATTAATTTGAGATATATTTAGTCTCCCTTTTTAATTTCATTTTATGGGTTCCAAGTTTATTATTTATTGCCTGATGTGTATAAAACAATTCTCAATTGCGAATTCTCAACTTAGTGAAGTGAAGTAATTTTGCCAGATTTTACAATTTTGACCGGTGTATTCGCAAGCAAATATAACTTACAAATCTGATAGAGGGTGTCACTGAATCATAACAACTACAGTATCGTTTGGTAGCTCGATGGATCGGCTATTGTATGACGCACTTCCTGTCTGATTCCTGAAAGCCGATTCAGCACTGCAGGTCTAATTATGTTTATAATTATATCATGTTTGAGCACTTGCTGTCAGTTGTCCAGATTTTTGAATAAATACTTCAATACAGTAAATGAAACCGACAGTTCTTGAATAAGAACTATTGAAAACTGAGGGCATGTGTTTTGTAAGGCTGTCTTTGTTAGGCCACTGAATCAGAAAGTTAATTTTTCCTGCCAACTTAGGTAAGCCCTGATTTAATATGTCGGATATGGTTGAAAGAGAAATGTTTGTTTTATTCTATTGTAATATTAAAACATGGGCAAAGCAATAAATGACTGAAGATTCTAATCTTTTTTTTTCAAAGATTCCAACATTTACCTAAATTTCGTTTCGTCTTGTATGACCGACATTCCTAAATATGGATATTGACCTATATTTAGAGTGTCATGGCGCCGAAAAGTTAACTTGATAGGAGGGGAGGTATTTTTAACAGCGTGTTGTGTCGCTCATACAGGTTCTAGCTAGGTAAGCAAGGTCTTATTTTCTCACTAAGATGTTCATTTACATTGTTCAGGCGTTCACGGGGACTGACACGCGACCGTTTAGCTGTGAAAAGTTGCCCAGTAAAATTGACTGGGAACTCAATTCTGTTTGACATTGATTCAATCGGGCACCCCCTGAACGTTCAGGTGAGTGTAATGAGACTGAGTACGTTCAGAGCTGAACTAATGCTGGTGGTGATCTTGCTAGATAAATGGCATCATGTTGTACAGAACTACGCTCAGCTCAGTGATGTACGCGACGCAATAATCTGCCAGAACTCTAAAACTACTCTGACGCAACATGTCACGTATACGTTACAGATACGTGATACAGATAGGGAAAATGCAACTTGCCAAAAGTCTCTAATGAATACACACGCCGGTTGTATATAGTTAATGAAGGAATAAACATTCCGAATATGCATTCGGTCATTGTGACCTCACTGGAGTCTAAGGGGTTTAAGAGTGTTTTCGATATTGGCAAAGTCGTTTTTACGGGATATAACTTTGAGTGGAGATAGATGAATTAATTTTAGTCGGATTGATGTGAATTTGCCGTAAAGTGGATAAAATAACTAGACATATAGAAAAAATTTTAGGGCTATTTTATGTGCACTTTAATGAAACATCTATAATACACTAAAATCTGATTAAGAATAAAAACTCATTATGTAATTATCAAAAAATCATTAGAATTTGTTTGGCCCATGCTAGCATTGAGTAAACAAAATAATTAATATCATGAATTTAGCTGTTCAAGTTATCAAACATCATTGAAAACAATATTATACTTGTTTGTCTTAAGAACTTCAACTCTGTGTATCAATCTAAAGTCAAGCGAAACGATTACATATAGTTGTAAACACAGTCTATAAATATAAAGTCAATCAGATGATAACTTTGGCCTCTAGAGCATCAACAAGATCTTTCAAAGTGATCAAGGACCATAACTCTGGCAGTTTTTATCGGAAATTGTTGAAAATCAATAGGCTTCTTCATCTCATATCTTTAATCGGATATTAACTATAGCTTCTAGAGCACCTACAAGCAATTGGGCGAATAAAAAGGCAATTTTTTTGACAGACACACACTTGTGATATGGTAATTTGAGACTATAAGCAGCCATTTGGTTGGAATCATTATTATCACACACAGCCACACCTCCAAATCGACACCATGTATGGTATGCACAAATTAAAACAAGAATTGTGGTGGTGTATATGGATTTGTTGATTGCTGGCAGAATGACCTCATTTCCACTGGCTTGAATTAAATTAATAAAGGTTTTCAATTCATTACCATAATTTTATTATGTCTGAAATAGATATTAATAATTGATGACTATGATGATGACGTTGATAATTAAATACTTGTACAAAAGTCAATGTATGTTTTGGCATTTGTAGTACTTACTTATTTACAGCAGATATACCAACCACTTTCTACACACAAATATCAGTTAGCATTATTTTAACTCCAAATATACAAAATTCTATTATTCAGTTCATTAATCCAGAAAGCAGTTGCCATGCAAGATACTCCCACATTTTGCAAGAGATGGACAAAGAACAAGATAAAAAAAATAATGTGATTTTATGTAACATCAGGGGCCATAATCCAGAAAGATAAGATCCGATATGCGTGAATATTGCAAGGAACCAAGATCTTTGGGTTATGAACACACATTTCAAGTTTCATCAAAACCAGATAAAAGTTTTGACCTCTAGAGAGTTCACAACTTTCGTAATACATACTTTTACACAATTTGCCTACAAAAGGCGACAAATTTCGTAGGGCAGTTTTATTTCAATATTCCCGAAATTCAAATGCAATATATTTTAACGGTTTTTAAAATCGGAAAAAAATATTTGTGACCTTTAGAGAATCTGCAAGCTGAAAATGTGATTTTTTGAACAATCTGTGACCATAATCCAGGAAGTTACGTTCTGATATGCGCAATTATCAAAAAGAACCAAGATCTTAGTGTGTAAAAAAAAAAAAAATAAAAAAAAAATGTGACCTTCTTAACTTTGTACAATCAAGGGGCATAATTCAGGAAGTTCCAATCCAATATGCACAAATATCGAAAGCAACCACTATTTTGATTTTCAAAGATGCATTTCAAGTACGATTTTTGTACAATAAGGGGCCATAATTCAGGAGGTTAAAATCTGATGTGCACAAATATCAAAAGCATTATAAAGGTGCAATTCAAGTTTCATCAAAAGCTAAAAATGCGATTTTTCGTACAAACAAGGGCTATAATCCATGAAGTTTTGATCCATTGCATGCTAATATTGAAAGAATCCCGGATCTTTTGGAGATAAACCTATATTTCAAGTTTCGTTAAAATCGGATAAGAATTGTGACCTGTACAGAGATCTTTTAGAGATAAACCTATATTTAAAGTTTCGTTAAAATTAGATAAGACTTGTGACCTGTACAGTGTCCACAAGCAAATTGTGGACGGACAGGCAGACGGATGGACAAGGGCTACGAGAATAATATATGTTCACATGAATCTGTGGGCGTATAAAAATGTCGATATTTGATTTGGAATAAAATCAATTATTTTAAATTCTTACTTCGATTAAAGATACATTATAGAAAAGCTAAATTTACTTTTTAAAGACCATAATCAGCTATCGATGCCAGCGGATACACAAGATTTTAATTAGATTAGAATGGTTCACCATTTAATGATTTAAAAATGAGTAAGATGTAGCTAAGCCTCAAATATACCAGTACTGTGGTAACAATAATAAACAATCAATACAAACTACAAACAGTGATAACTTGTCTCAAAATAAAGTAATTCGAATAAAATCAACTATTTTTCATTATTCTTCATTCTATAAACAATCCTTAAAACAGTTCTTAAAAGGCACTTATATATTAATAAATAAAAGGATTAGAAAATTAATGTCTAATTTATCAATATGGAAGACTTTTAATTTCTTGTCCACATTAGAAACAATGTATATAAACATCTATTAGAAATTAAAAAAAAATAGGTTGCCAGGCAACGAAACATACGCCCACACAGCAGCTAAATCGTCCGGGCAGTCAACAAGAGTTGTCGCATATTAAGTAATTATCAGAAAATCATTAGAATTTGTTTGGTTTTTATAAAGTTCTGCTCCATGCTAATGTAAAGTATACGAATCATTTAATATTATGGAATAAGCTGTCACCTCCACTGGATATGAAACATTTAATATTATGGCGACTTTTCATACAATCAGGGTGTCAGGAATCTAGTCCCTTTGATAATAATAATTTGAAATCTATAAGGAAGTCTAAGGAATTATTAAATGTAGTTGCCTCCCTTTAACTGTGTGGGGATGTGTCAGTTAATTATATGCATGACGTCGGTTTTGGCGCGCGCAAGAAGTGTGGGAGAGAAGAAGACGCGACATGTGAGAGCGGTTAGCTCGGCGGTCAGCCATGAAGATTATAAAAGAAGTTGTGGGGCGGTTAGCCATATGAAACTCATAATGACCTATATATTACATGTAGATATATATGCTGAGATGTAATTAATACCTTTTAAGAAGATGTATAAAGTTTTGAAGCTATGAAATAATTAGTCTGTCTTGTGTAACTGTAAATGTGATGAACGATACACCCGGCTGGTGACAAAATGGCGACGAGGATGGGATCCATTGATTTCAATGGATTTATTGTGAACTTTTGATGAAGTTGCTAACATTATTATTAACATTCGTGTCCGGTTTTGTATTCCACGGTATTTTGTGTGACAGTGATGACACTACAAGTGAACATTCTGACTTCAGATGTATAATTAATGAAAGTCAACAAAGTGTAGAAAGGCTAGACGTAGGCCTCCCTGTGAAAATGTCTGACAGTGACATTATTACTAGTGAAAACGAAGATACAGAAATACAAATCTCCCAAAATCAAGTTAATTTACCAAACGTAGAAAATCAAGCAGCCATGGATGCTCAACAACAAAACAAGCCAACTGATTCAACTGAACAAAAATTAGCTGAGGTAATACAAACTGTGGGTGAAATGAACACTAAAATGTTAACATTAACTGATGCTGTTAATAGACTTTTATTAAGTCAATCTAACAATAATACATCTGCAAAAGTTACACCTGCTGATGAAAATACAGACGCGTCTAAAAATAGTAACATTCAGATTACACAACCTAGTACTATAGCTACACACAGTGATGTACATGTTGACAATACTAGTACTACAGAGAACACAACTGCGCCTGTTTATAGAGCATTTGATCAACCAAAACTTCATTGTATTTTGCCTAAATGTTCATTTTCTGGTACAATAGAAAATGATGGTATTACTCTGATCCATTTTCTTAAGATTTTCGAAGAAGAATGCCGTATAAGAAAAGTTTCAAATAGTATTAAACCAAATTTATTTATAATGCAGTGCGTAGAACCTGCTCGTTCGTTAATCCGGTCAGCTGCTAAACAGTGGAATTCATGGCCCCTTTTTAGAGATGAAATGATAAAGATGTTTTGTACTGAAGCTGATAAGGCATACGCATGTAGAGCTTTGTCCGTCATAGAACATAGAAACGATGAGAAATATTGGACACTGATGGATCGTGTTAGAAGTTTGTCATATCAGGCCTATAGTCATGAAATTACTTTTGATAAAGAAGGAAATTTGTGTGTTGCTGAATCTGGCGAAATGAACTCAAGAATAACGGACAAATTTATCCAATGTATTAGGGACAGAACTCTTAAAGCTGTCATCATAGCAGAACTTAGTAGAGAGCCTGGCTTACATAAAGACCCAGATTATATTGCAAGATTTGCAGATCAGTCGACACAATACTTGAAATTCTCTAGTCCGGTAAATCATGCACCTAACCACAGTTATAGGACACGTCAAGACAACCCGAGTTCATATGTGAATTATTTAGAGAGATTTCCAAGGGGTAGAGAACGAAATTACACAACTAGACCGCCCCGAGCTTTTTATGAAGATGTAGAACCCTCACAGAAACATTTTCAAAGTAGACCAAGAAATTCTTATGGTAAACCAAGGCCCAACACTTATGAAAGACATCGAACGAATTATAGTCAGAATTGTAATATAGATGGTGGCTGTTACTCAAATCCTAATTCTCAGTCAAGTTACGTCAATTCAAATAATTTTGAAGTAAAACGGTCAAATGGAAAACCACAGTTACAATGTTATGGTTGTTATGGTTATGGACATTATAAGAATGAGTGCCCTACCATGAAGAGACATACAGAGTCAGAATATAATTCAAGTTACAAGTATTCCAGTCAGAATCAAACAGAAATGAGACAACCAGAAAACCCTAATCAGAGTGCCAATACAGTTAATTTAGAAAATATATTGTATCCTGAAATGAAACTTGAAGAAGTTTGGAAAGATATAAGAAGAATTGAACCTATAGCTGAGAAAACAGAAGTTGGAAATTCTGGAGTTGTTTCAAGTTTTCACCCAGATAAAGGTGTATTTATTAATACCAAGTTAAATGGAATTGATGTCAGAGCGCTTACAGACACTGGAAGTGATATTTCTATTTCATCATTGAAGTGGCTGAATAAACATTTACCGGAGATAAACTTGAGACACGTTAATACTAAAGTTTCTGTAGCATCCGAACAAACATTACCAGTTGCAGGATCATTCGTTGCAGCAATCACTTTGCCCCTGAATGATAAAATCTATTCTCATACAATTTTGGTTACTGAAAAGTTGAATTGTGATCTTATTTTAGGAACTGATTTCATGAGAAGATATGGTTGTAATGTAGATCTATTGAGAAATGTATTCACTATTGAAGGTCAAGACTTGATGTTAGTTTCTTCAAATGGAAATCCCCTGACCAATGTAAAGCAAATACCTTCAAATAAAACAATACTTGTTAAAAACACAGTTATCCCCCCTTATTCAGAATGTGTAGTATTAGCTAAAGTAAAGTGGGATTCTGAAGATGTGCCTAACTTAGACAATAGACAATTTAGTATTAATCATAATGGTAATTTGCAAGCTGAAGGACTTGTTGTAGCAAATTGTTTTGTAAAACCTGAAAGAGACTTAGTAAATATTCTTCTTGTAAATAAAACCTGCAAGCCAATTGAAGTCAAGCGTGGTAGCTGTTTTGGTGAAGTCGAAGAAGTGGAAGCATTTTTCCATGAACTTGCTGAATTAGACTCAAAATCAATAAGTCAATTGAATAGAATTGTTCAAAGTACAAGTGAAGTTCAATTTAATTCTAATCATTTAACTGTTAAACGTCCTGAAGATGTGAAAAATGACAAAATTGTAGACTTTGAAAGCATTGACATTTCTCCTGACAATAAGAAGAAATAAGAAACTGTATGTGCTGATTATCATGAAGTTTTCTCTAGAAATAAATGGGATTTGGGAGAGTGTGACATCGTACCACACAAGATACAATTAAAACCTGATGTCAGGCCAATTCAGTCATTGCCTAGACGAGTTCCCTATTACCTTAAGGAGAATCTAAAAGAAGAACTGAAGAATATGTTAGATGCTGAAATGATGTTTCCTACAATGGATGATAACAATAAAACTTCAAGTATAAATGATTATGCTAGGAATTTGGAAAGGAAGTTGACAAAAGCAGTTCAATTTGCGCGTAATAATTTAGAACTTACTCATAATCGTTATAAATTAGAAAGAGATAAACATGTACAATTTCAATCTTTAGAAGTTGGTGACAATGTGTTAATTAAGGACTGTGTTAATCAAACGTGGGACCACAGTGGTCGTGTAGTCGAGACATTCAAAGATAACCCTGTACTGTATAAAGTAGAGAGAAATGATGGTAGAAAAGTAATGATTCATCATAATAAGTTGAAGAAAGTGTGTAATCGAACTTTATTCCCAGATAAAATTATTAATAATAGTGCGAAGTGTCGGTATAGAAAACAGAAACAGTGTACTGATCCTTCAGTAAATACTGAAGAAAATGACTGTGATTATTATTTTTCTGGTGAGGATGACAATTTAATTGGTTATGTGAAATTCCCCACTCCTGTATTGCATGAGCTTAATGTGTGTAGTGACACAGATACCACTGAAATTCCTCAGTGTGATAATGATAGTAATGATGATTTGTTGCCAAATACACTTGTTAACCCTCAATTTGAATATGTTAATCAACCAGTGTTAAGACAATCTAAAAGACAGCGTTTTGTAAAACGTTATGATGGTTTTGAATTATATGGTGATGCAGTAAAATGTGGACAATATAATAATAATTAATTCTTATATACTGTAAAACTCTAAAGTTTAATCGAACTTTTGCAATATATGTAGGTTAGAAAGTTAAAAGAAACATTTTGATGTTATGATATTGGTTGTTGTTTAAAACTGAAGTACCATAGTTTATAGTAGATATAGAACTATAAGAAATAGTTATAGAATTTTATGTTATTTTATTATGAATTGTTATTTGGTAAATATATAAATGCTTATTTCTCTTCATAGGTTAAATTCCAAAGGAGTCATAATCATGAGTTTCTATCATCCCTTGAAATGTTAATGTTAATTTTTGAAGCATTATTTATTGTTTTAAAATAAGTTCAATTTAAATATTTTGTACATCTTCATAATAATATTATAATGACGAGGACGTCATTCAAGCTAAGGGTGGGAGAATGTCAGGAATCTAGTCCCTTTGATAATAATAATTTGAAATCTATAAGGAAGTCTAAGGAATTATTAAATGTAGTTGCCTCCCTTTAACTGTGTGGGGATGTGTCAGTTAATTATATGCATGACGTCGGTTTTGGCGCGCGCAAGAAGTGTGGGAGAGAAGAAGACGCGACATGTGAGAGCGGTTAGCTCGGCGGTCAGCCATGAAGATTATAAAAGAAGTTGTGGGGCGGTTAGCCATATGAAACTCATAATGACCTATATATTACATGTAGATATATATGCTGAGATGTAATTAATACCTTTTAAGAAGATGTATAAAGTTTTGAAGCTATGAAATAATTAGTCTGTCTTGTGTAACTGTAAATGTGATGAACGATACACCCGGCTGGTGACACAGGGGCCATAATTCAGGAAGTTACGGTCAGATATGTCCAAATATCGACAGGAACCAAGATCTTTCAGTTTGACCAAAATCAAATTAAAATTGTGACCTCTACAGGGTACACAACCTTGATATACCATATTTTTACACTATTCGTGTAAAAATGACGGCCATTTTGTTCATCAATTTTGGTCTGAAGTTCAGAAAATTCAAACTGAAAATTCATTACGGTGTAACGGTGATATAATCAAATGTTTTTGAACTCCAGACCGATCACAATATAATAAAGGCAATTTTCCGTATAATTAGAGGCCACAATTCAGGAAATTACAATCCGATATGCACAAATATCGCAAGGAACCAAGATCTTTAGGTTATAAAAATGTATTTCAAGTTTCATCAAAAACGAATTAAAATTGTGACCCCTATAGGGTTCACAACCTTGATATACCATATTTTTACACCATTCACATACAAACGGCGGTCATTTTGGACCGATTTTCATGAAATTCAAACTCAACCTAGATTACCCTGTAACGGTGATATAATCAAACGTTTTTTTAAATCAGGTAATATTTGTTACCTCCAGAGGGACCACAAGATGATAAAGGCGATTTTTAGTACAATCAGGGGCCATAATTCAGGAAGTTACAATCCAATATGTGCAAATATCGAAAGGAACCAAGATCTTTATGTTATAAACATGTATTTCAAGTTTCATCAAAATCAGTTCAAAATTGTGACCTCTATAGTGTCCACAACCTTGATATAACATATTTTCACACTATTCGCGTACAAACAGCGGCCATTTTGTCCGTCAATTTTGGTCCAATTTTCTCGAAATTCAATATCATCTTTTGTAACAATGTAACAGTGATACAATCAAACATTTTTATAAATCGTATAATAATTTTGACCTACAGAGGGGCCACAAGCTAAAAAAGGCAATTTTTCGGTCAATCACGGGACATAATTCAGGAAGTTACGATCAGATGGGCGTAAATATAGGAAGGACCCAAGATCTTTGGGTTATAAACATACATGTCAAGTTTCATCAAAATCGGTTAAAATTGTGACCTCTATAGCTTGATATAACATTTTTTCACACTATTCACGAACAAACGGCGGCCATTTTGTCTGTCAATTTTGGTCTGATTTTCACGAAATTGGAACTCAACCTCCATTACCATGTAACGGTGGTATAATCAAACGTTTTTTTAAATCGGATAACAATTTTGACCTCCAGAGGGACCACAAGCTAAAAAGGGTGATTTTTTGGACAATCAGGGGCCATAATTTAGGAAGTTACGATCCGATGGGCGCAAATATTGAAAGGAACCAAGACCTTTGGGTTATAAACATCCATGTCAAGTTTCATGAAAATCGGTTCAAAATTGTGACCTCTATAGGGTCCACAACCTTGATATAACATATTTTCACACTATTCGCGTACAAACGGTGGCCATTTTGTCTGTCAATTTTGGTCCGATTTTCACGAAATTCGAACTCAACCTCCATAACTATGTAACAGTGATATAATCAAACGTTTTTTTGAATCGGATAACAATTTTGACCTCCACAGGGAACACAAGCTAAAAAGGGTGATTTTTCGGACAATCAGGGGCCATAATTCAGGAAGTTACAATCCGATATGCGCAAATATCGAAAGGAAAGAAGATCTTTTGGTTATAAACATGCATTAGAAGTTTCATGAAAATCGGTTCAAAATTGTGACCTCTATAGGGTACACAACCTTGATATAACATATTTTCACACTATTTGCGTACAAACGGCGGCCATTTTGTCTGTCAATTTTGATCCGATTTTCACGAAATTCGAACTCAACCCCCATAACTATGTAACGGTGATATAATCAAACCGTTTTTTGAATCGGATAACAATTTTGACCTCCACAGGGAACACAAGCTAAAAAGTGTGATTTTTCGGACAATCAGGGGCCATAATTCAGGAAGTTACGATCCGATATGCGCAAATATCGAAAGGAACCAAGATCTTTTGGTTATAAACATGCATTTCAAGATTTATCGAAATCGGATCAAAATTGTGACCTCTACACTGTTCACAAGCTAAAAACGTGATTTTTCGTACAATCAGGGGCCATAACCCATGAAGTTAGTCCGATACATACCAATATCGAAAGGAACCGAGATCTTAGGGTGATAAACCTATATTTTAAGTTTCAGTGAAATCGGATAAAAATTGTGACCTGTAGACTGTTCACAAACAATTTTGGACGAACGGACGGGGGCGACGACAATATACGTCCACATAAAAATGTGGGCGTATAATGAAATACAAGATCAAACTTTAAGAGAAAAGAAACAAAAGTCAAAACCTTGAACAAATATAACATTATTCTTTCAATTAATTTATGAATAAGTAGGAAAATCAGTATGACCTTAACATCACAAAGAAGTAATATTACACAAACATATTACAATAAACACTGTTATTCATTAATGTAACAAAACATTTATTTAAATATTTGATACCACTGGCAACACAAGGAGAGACAATCTCCAACAATAATAACCACCGGCTGCCGGGCAGGATACGCCCACATTTTCGAGAGATGGATAGAGAACAAGCTAAAAAGAAATTGAGTTTTCCTACGATGAAGGGCCATAATTCATGAAGTTACAATTCGATATGCGCAAATATCAAAAGGAACAAAGATCTTATAACCATGCATTTCCAGTTTCATCAAAATCGGACTAAAATTGTGACCTCTACAGGATCCACAACCTTGGTATACAGTATTTTTTTATACTATTCGACTACAAACGACGGCCATTTTGTTTGGTAGTTTTGGTTTGATTTTCAGGAAATTCGAACTCAACCTTCATTACGCTATAACGGTGATATAATCAATCGGATAATAATTGTGACCTCCAGAGGGACCACAAGCTAAAAAGGCGATTTTTCATACAATCAGGGGCCACAATTTAGGAAGTTACGATTTAATGTATGCAAATATCGAAAAGAACCAGGATCTTTCATTTATAAACATGCATATTAAGTTTCATCAAAATCAGATTAAAATTGTGGCCTCTACAGGGTCTACAACCTTGATATAGCATGTTTTTATAGTATTCGCGTGCAAGCGGTGGCCATTTTGTTTGGCAGTTTTGGTTAGATTTTAACAAAATTCAAACTCAATCTTCCTTACGGTGTAACGGTAATATAATCAAATGTTTTTTTTTTAAAATCTATAAATAATTGTGACCTCCAGAGGGACTACAATCTAAAAAAAAGGCGATTTTTCCGTACAATCTGGAGCTATAATTAAGGAAGTTACGATCCGATATCTGCAAATATCGAAAGGAACCAAGATCTTTGGGTTATAAACATGCATTTCAAGTTTCATCAAAATCGAATTAAAATTAAACAACCTTGATATACCATATTTTTACACTATTTGCGTACAAGTGACAGCCATTTTGTCCTGCAGTTTTGGTCAGATTTTCACGAAATTACGGAGCACAAGCAAGAAAAGGCGATTTTCAAACAATCAGAGACCATAATTCAGGAAATTACCATTCGACGGATACAAATATCGAAAGGATCCAAGATCTTTAGGTTATAAAAATGTATTTCAAGTTTCATCAAAATCGGTTCAGAATTGTGACTTCTACAGTGTGCACAAGCTAAAAACATAATCCATGGAGTTACAGTCCGATACATACCAGTATGCAAAGGAACCTAGATCTTAGGGTGATAAACCTATATTTCAAGTTTCGTTGAAATCAGAAAAAAAATGTGAACAGTAGAGTGTTCACAAAAAATGGGTTGTCAGGCAACATATGCCCACCAGCAGCTAAATCGTCTGGCCAGTCAACATGAGTTGTCGCATATTAAGTAATTATTAGAAAATCATTAGAATTTGTTTAGTTTTTATAAAGTTCTTCGCCTTGCTAATGTTTAGTATATGAAACATTTAATATTATGGATTTAGCTGTTCAATTGTCGATTTTCAGGAAATTCAAACTCAACCACCATTAATGTGTACCGGGGATATAGTCAAACGTTTTTTTTTTTCATTCAGAATAAAATTGTGACATCCATAGGGTGCACAAGATAAAAAAACATGATTATTCGTACAATCAGGGGCCATAATTCAGGTGGTTTTGGTCCAATTGGCACGAATATCGAAAGGAACCACGATCTTTGGGTTATAAAATTACATTTCAAATTTCATTAAAGGAGCTAAGTCTCTAACTCAATATCAACCAAAATCTTCAACATTGAAAACACGAATTATTGGTGTATTTCCGCGAAGGCGCAGTTACAGAGCGTGACCAAAATTAATCCTTCCCGCGAAGGCGCAGATATTGACTTGTCGGCTTTCGTTTGAAGAGAGACATGTTGTTATTAGAACCCAATTAACGGTGTTAAAGATTTTATGAATTTATGTTCACCCTGAATTTTATTCACCAATTGGCAACTAATGATTAACATAACGCTAACGCTACAATATACGTCCACATTCCTGCTTTGATTGATATGGTACTTTGTCAAGAAGGCTAGGCGTTGAGGGTCGTACACCAACATCAATAGTTGCCGTCCTTAGAGTATAAGGAATAAGTATACCAAGATAATCCAGACAGAATTGTGCCTTCATAACGCTAAAGGCAAAAAGTGGGCGTGGCTCTGCCCCTGGGGGTCGGGACATTCATCAAAATCAATAGTGGACGCCCTCAGGCTATAAGGAATACATAAGCCAAGTATCAAGCTGATTCATTCAGAATTGCGGCCTGTAAACGACAAACACAAAAATTGGGCGTGTCTTGCCTGTGTGAGTCGGGACATACAGTTGACGTCCTTAGGCTATGTGGAATACATATCCCAAGTTTAAAGACGATCAATTAAGAATCGTGGCATGTAGACAACACACACAGACACGAAGTAAAAATGGGCATGGCTCTGCCCCTGGGGGGTTAGGAAATCACCAAAAACAATAGGGGTCATCTTTAGGGTATAAGGAATAGGTTTGTAAAGTTTTAAAAGGATCTGTTAAGAATTGCATCCTGTAGGCGAAAACAAGACACAAAAGCATTGGGCGTGGCTCTGTCCCAGGGGGTCCGGCATGCACCAAAAATAATAGTTGTCAGCCTTAGGGTATAAGGAATAAGTATAAAAAAAAGTTTTCAAGACGATCGATTAAGAATAATAATTGTGGCCTGTAGGTGACACACAGACAAAAAAAAAACTGGGCGTGGCACTGTCCCTTGGGGTCGGGCATGCACCAAAAACAATAGGGATCTTCCTTAAGGTACCAAGAATAAGTATTCAAAGTTTCAAGATGATACATTAAAAAATGCAGCCTGTAGACGACAGACAAACAAATACAAGAAATGGGTGCTGCTGTCCCACGGGGGTCGGGCATGCACCCTAAACAAAAGGGATCATCCTTAGGGTATAAGGAATAAGTATTTTAAGTTTCAAGATGACCGATTAAGAATTGTGGCCTGTAGGCGACACACAAAAAGAAAATGGGCGTGACTCTGCCCCTGGGGGGTGGGCATGCACCCGAAATGATAGGAATGTTCCCTAGGGTACAATGAATAAGCCTTCAAAGTTTCAAGATGATACATTAAGAAATGTGGCTTGTAGACGACAAACAAATAAATACAAGGAATGGGCGTGGCTCTGCCATTGGGGGTCGGGCATGCACCAAAAAACAATATGGATCATCCTTAGGGTGTAAAGAGTAAGTATACAAAGTTTTAAAAAAATCCAGTTAGAATTGCTGCCTGTAGGCGACACACAGACACACAAAAAGAAAATGGGCGTGGCTCTGCCCCTGGGGGTTGGGCATACACCCCAAACGATAGGGATCATCCTTAGAGTATAAAGAGTAAGTATGCAAATTTTGAAGAAAATCCAGCAAGAATTGCGCCCTGTAGGCGAAACAAAGACACACAAAAGAAAATGGGCGTGGCTGTGACCCTGGGGGTTGGGCATGCACCCCAAACGATAAGGATGTTCCTTAGGGTACAAAGAATGTGTATGCAAAGTTTCAAAATTATAAGTTAAGAAATGTGGCCAGTAGACGACAAACAAACACATACTAGAAATGGGCGTGGCTCTGCCCCTGGGGGTCGGGCATGCACCAAAAACAATAGAGATCTTCCTTAGGGTATATAAGGAATATGTATACAAAGTTAGAAGAAAATCCAGTAAGAATTGCGCCCTGTAGGCGACACAAAGACACATGAAAAGAAAATGGGCGTGGCTCTGCCCCTGGGGGTTGGGAATGCACCTTCAAATGATAGGGTTGTTCCTTAGGGTACAAAGAATATGTATGCAACGTTTCGAGATTATAAGTTAAGAAATGTGGCCTGTAGACGACAAACAAACAAATACTAAAAATGGGCTTGGCTCTGCCCCTGGGGGTCGGGCATGCACCAAAAACAATAGGGATCTTCCTTGGAGTATAAGGAATAAGTATACCAAGTTTGAAGAAAATCCATGAAGAATTGCGCCCTGTAGGCGAACCACAGACACACACACACACACGCACACACACACACACACACACACTCAGACAGGGGCGACGGCATAATACGTTCACATTATGAATGTGGACGTATAAAAATGATGAAAACGATGTTATGAATTTATGTTCACTCCAAGTGCAATATAGAAAAGACGAAGATGGCACGGAGATTTGCAGCTCTACTGTTGATACCGGTAGAAAGGGTAGGTGTATTATATTATGTCTTGATGTATTGATCCTCGGTTTCTCTTATTGGGGTAGACGCGGAACGTCAAATTTATTTACCAAGTCTATTTTACGTGCAGGTTGAAGATGCCCACCTACACATTATTGCAGAAATGCAAGCCAATCCAAAATAACCGATCAGATCGACTACATAACAAATCAATGGTTCGAGGGTGAATTTTCAATTCGTCAATGGATCCACTATGACACCGAGGAGCACAGAACCAACAACAATCTGGAAGGATGGCATTCAAGAGTCAAAAAACTGGTTGGAAAAGCCCATCCGAATGTGTTTGAAATGATCGCATTTTTGCAACAAGAACAAAATATTAATGAGATAAGAATCGTCCAGTATGCAGGGGGACAAGAACCACCAAGGAAGAGGCATAAATATACCCAAATTCAAAGCCAACTCCAGGAATTAACAGGAAGACACGAGGAAGAAGAATTGAATTTAATTGAGTATTTAGACAGGGTGTCTTATTTGGCGAAATTAAACTATTTTGTTATAGTATAGTTATGTTTTTCATTATTTGGCGAAATTTGTTATAGTATAGTTATGTTTTTATTTCTTATTTGGCAAAATTAAATTAGTTTTTCTTTTAGTCTAGTTAAGTTTCTAATACTTATGCTAAGAATGATGCTAAAATGTTGGTTAATTAGTTACAGTGGGGATTATGAAAGTGTAAATTCTTATCATAACAATCTATAACACCATTGTTACGTTTTTAATCCATTTTAATCCTAGGAGCTGGATTCCCGCGAAGTCGTCGAAAACGACCTCTTTTAATCCATTGCGGTCAATAACTGCGCCTTCGCAGGAATAAACCAAATTATTTGTCAATTTAATCAACATTGATGCTGTGATCTTAACGGAAAAAGATGGGCTTCTGATATCCAATATTTAAGACAAAATAAACATTTTGCCATTGGTACACGAATCATGTACCACAATGCGTTTCTGCCTTAGTTCTAGCAAGAGATTTGAGGAACAGACTAGTAGCATTGCACCAAATCAAATGGCATATGTACATGTAGATGGAATAACCAGACACTCGAAATAGCCACTCTATTGACACTGCTGGCTTATTTCGCCGAGCATAACTGATTTGAAATTAGAGTAAATACGGAAACAATTGACTGTAAATCGGCTAAGATAAATTCATATTACAGTATTCTATGCGTTGCGACCCACTTGTGTCAATTTCTATGTCCTAAATGTTAGCGATTTAGCTCCTTCAAAATCAGATTTAAAATGTGACCTCTACAGGGTCCACAACCTTAATAAATCAAATTTTTATACTATTCGCGTATTAGCGGCAGCCATTTTGTCCAGCAGTTTCGGTCCGATTTTTACGAAATTCGACCTCAACCTTCAGTACAGTGTAACGGTGATATAGTCAAAGGTTTTTTTAAAATCGGATAATAATTGAGACCTCTAGAGGAACCACAAGCTAAACAGGTCGATTTTGCATACAATCAGGGGCTATAATTCAGGAAGTTACTATCCGAAATGCGCAAATATCTAAAGGAACCATGATCTTTGGATCATAAACATACATTTCAAGTTTCATCAAAATCGGACTAAAATTGTGACCTCCACAGGGCCTACAACCTTTATATGCCATGTTTCTACACTATTCGCGTTCAAGCACCGGCCATTTTGTCTGTCAATTTTGGTCCGATTTTCACCGAATTCAAACTCAACCTTCATTACCATGTAACAGTGATATTATCAGACCGTTTTATAAATCGAATGCTAATATGACCTCTAGAGAGACCACAAGCTAAAAAGGGCGATTTTCCGTACAATCAGGGGCCATAAATCAGGAAGTTACGATCCGATATGCGCAAATATCGAAAGGAACCAAGATCTTTGGATTATAACCATGAATTTCAAGTTTCATCAAAATGGAATTAAAATTATGACCTCTACAGGGTCCACAACCTTGATATACCATTTATTTGACAGTATTCGCATACAAACGGCGGCCATTTTGTATGGCAATTTTGGTCCATTTCAAGTTTCATCAAATCAGTTAAAAATTGTGACCTCTACACTGTTCACAAGCTAAAACGTGATTTTTCGTACAATCAGGCACCATAACCCATGAAGTTACGGTCCCATACATGCCAATATCGAAAGGAACCGAGATCTTAATGAGATAAACCTGTATTTCAAGTTTCATTGAAATCGGATAAAAATTGTGACCTGTAGAGAGTCTACAAGCAAACAGGGGTGACGGCATAAAAATTGTGGACAGACGGACGGACGGGGTTGGCGACAATATAAAAACATGTAGTTGTGCATTTCTTCAAATTAAGATATTTAAATATAAGACTGATTTGGAGCCTATCCCTTGTCGAAAATAGTATTTTACACACAATATATATCAAATATGAGACAAAATGATCAAAATCATCCACATTGATAACAAAAGAAATTTCTGGAAAAATTAGGTATCACATGGTGACAATTTTACGAAAATGAATAAAAAATTTCTCAAGTGTATAAAGTAACTACTTTTAACTGATCAAAAATGAATTACGTCCATCAAAGTATTCTTTATTCTTTAGAAAAAAAAACCTTGAAAGATATTGAAAGAAAATCCCCGAAATCATAATGTGAACCGTCTTCGTTTTGCAATTTTACGAAAATCGAATAAAAAATTTCTCAAGTGTATAAAGTAACTACTTTTAACTGATCAAAAATGAATTACGTCCATCAAAGTATTCTTTATTCTTTAGAAAAAAAAACCTTGAAAGATATTGAAAGAAAATCCCCGAAATCATAATGTGAACCGTCTTCGTTTTGCAATGCCAGTCAATTTATGCTGAACATTGTCAAACCAAAATAATTTTCTTCACATCCCAGTAAATATAAAGTACATTTAATTATAAGTTAGCTATACCAGGATCAAAGGGTAAATCACGAAAAAAAAAACAACAACAAAAAGAGTCTGCATTTCGATATAGTGAAACATAAGACATAATAATCAGACAAATAGCTATAGCACCACATCATATATTACTAAATTAGGTTCGTTATATTGCACAAAATAAATTAAATTGTTTTTTAAACCAGTTCACTCCAGTCAAAGATATAATATATATTCCTTTGTTCTTGGACCCAAATGACCCAAAGATATATAAATTAGACAGTCATAGTTTTCTTTAAACATGCCATAATTGACATTCATCTTCTGTTTTTGCCTTCGTCTGAAAAAAAAAAACCCAAAACATTTATAAACTTTAATGTACCATAAAATCAACCACAAAACTTTATACTTACTGCCATTACTTAATATTTTAAAATGAAACTAGACGTGCGTATCAGGAATGACAGGTTTCACCGGTGCCAAGTTATCTTTGAACTTATGTCACTTTTCGTGCCACGTTACCCTTGAAATCATATCACTCCAAGTACAAATGGAACCGATAAACAGATTTCCACATAAACATTGCACACATCAAATAAAACAGAAGCCGAATCAACCAAATCCAGCAATATCAATTCATTTTATATATGTGTTAAATGTTAAGTGATTCTGACAAAATTACAGTACTTTCGGTGATAACGAAAATGTTCAATTAGTTTTATGAAATCAGAAATGGCATAAGGCATCATATGGTGAAAATTTTATGTAAATCGAATAAATTTGCCTCTTTTAAAGACCCAAAACCTTGAAAAGTGTCTTGTATAAAATCGTCTATTTCTTTGCAACCATGCAAGTTGGAAACCATTTTTTGGTATCTGTAAGATCATATGGTATCCATGTATTTGTTGATTGCTATCAAATATCATAATTTTAAAAAGATTACAAATCAAACTCATTTGAATAAAATATCTGTTTAGAAGGCTAAATATACAGTTTTTGCCAAAATGACATTACTTCCGGTGATAATGAAAATCTGAAATTACTTGTATGAAATCGTAAACGGTATTAGGTATCACATGGTGACAATTTTACGAAAATCGAATAATAACTGACTTTTTAATAGACCAAAAAACTTGAAAAGTGACTTGTGGAAAATTGTCCATTTCTCTGCAACGGTACCATTTTGTGGTAACTATATGATTGTATGGGTTAATTCTATTTGTTGATGGGAACCAAATTTCATGATTTTAAAAATATTGCAAAGAATACTCATTTGAATTAAAAAGATAGGCTGGCACTGCCAGGCAGGATACGCCCACATTTTTGAGAGATGGATAGAGAACAAGCAATACCGAAAGTGATTTTTCCTACATCATTAAGTCCTGTATTTCATTCTGTATTGGGAGCAGCCATTTTGTTGGTCAGTTCCAGTCTGATATTCATGAAATTCGAAGCCGACAATGATTATGGTGTGACAGTACACAACCTAGAAATGTTACTTTTCGTCAAAATGGGATAAGAATTATGACCTGTAGAGAGTCCACAACCATGATATACCATATTTTTACACTATTCGCGTACAAACAGTGACCATTTCGTCCGGCAATTTTGGTACGATTTTCACATAATTTGAACTCAACCTTCCTTACGGTGCAACAGTAATATAATCAGAGTTTTTTTTTAAATCAGATAATAATTGTTCGAGAGATAGACAGAGAACAAGCAATACCGAAAGTGATTTTTCCTACAATCAAAGGCCATAATTCATTAAATTACAATTTGATATGCGCAAATATCAAAAGAATAAAGATCTTTAGGTTATAAACAAGCATTTCAGGTTTCATCAAAATCAAATTAAAATTGTCACCTCTACTGGCTCCACAACTTTGACATACCATATTTTTACACTGTTCGCGTACAAATGGCGGCCATTTTTTCTGGCAATTATGGTCCAATTTTCTCGAATTTCGAACTCAGGCTTACGTAGGGTGTAACGGTGATAGAGTCAAACGTTTTTTCAAATCGGATAATAATTGTGACCTCCAGAGGGACCATAGGCGATTTTTTGGACAATCAGGGGCCATAATTCAGGAAGTTACGATCCGATATGCGTAAATAATGAAAGGAACCAAGATCTTTGGGTTATAACCATGCATTTCAAGTTTCATCAAAATCAAATTAAAATTGTGACCTCTACAGGGTCCACAACCATGATATACAATTTTTTTAACAGTATTCGCGTACAAACGGCGGCCATTTTGTATGGCAATTTTGGTCCGATTTTCCCGAAATTCGAACTCAACCTTCCTTACATGGTAACGGTAATATAATCAACTGTTTTATTAAATCGGATAATAATTGTGACCACAAGCTAAAATAAGACGATTTTGCGTATAATCAGGGGCCATAATTCAGGAAGTTACGTTCCGATATGCACAAATATCGAAAGGACCCAAGATCTTTGGGTTATAACCATGAATTTCAAGTTTCATCAAAATCGAATAAAAAATGTGACTTCTACAGGGTCCACAACCTTGATATACCATTTTTTAACAGTATTTGCGTACAAATGGCGGCCATTTTGTATGGCAATTTTCATCCGATTTTCCCGAAATTCAAACTCAACCTTCCTTAGGGTGTAGCGGTGATATAGTCAAACTGTTTTTTAAATCGGAAAATAATTGTGACCTCCAGAGGGACCACAAGCTAAAAAGGGTGATTTTTCGGACAATCAGGGGCCATAATTCAGGAAATTACATTCCAATAGGCGCAATATCGACAGGAACCAAGTTCTTTGGGTTATAAACATGCATGTCAAGTTTCATCAAAATCGGTTCAAAATTTTGACCTCTATAGGGTCCACAAGCTAAAAACGTGATTTTTCGTACAATCAGGGGCCATAATCCATGAAGTTTTCATCCGATACATGCCAATATCGAAAGCAGCAGAGATCTTTTGGGGATAAACCTATATTTCAAGTTTCGTCAAAATCGGATAAGAATTGTGACCTGTAGAGAGTCCACAAAAAAATTGTGGACGGACAGACGGACGTCCGGACAGACAGGGGCGACAACAATATACGTCCACATAAAATTTGTGGGCGTATAAAAATGTATTTTGAAGACTAAAAATAGGTTGCCAGGCAACGAAACATATGCCCACACAGTAGCCAAATCGTCCGGGCAGTCAACAAGAGTTGTTGCATTTTAAGTAATCATCAGAAAATCATAATTCAAACGCACCCATAACTACGGTGTAACTGTGATATAATCAAACGTTTTTTTTTTAAATCAGATAATAATTGTGACCTTCAGAGGGACCACAAGCTAAAAAGGGTGATTTTTCGTACAATCAGGGGCCATAATTCAGGAAGTTATGATCCGATATGGGCAAATATGCAATGGAACCAAGATCATTAGGTTATAAACATGTATTTCAAGTTTCATCAAAATCAGTTCAAAATTGTGACCTCTATAGGGTCCACAACCTTGATATAACATATTTTCACACTATTCGTGTACAAACGGCGGCCATTTTGTCTGTCAACCGATTTTCACGAAATTCAAATTCTCTCTTCATTACCATGAAACCTTGATATAATCAAACGTTTTTTTAAATCGGATAATAATTTTGACCTCCAAAGGGACAACAATCTAAAAAGATAGGCTGGCACTGCCAGGCAGGATACGCCCACATTTTCGAGAGATGGATAGAGAACAAGCAATACGGAAAGTGATTTTTCTTACATCATTAAGTCCTGTATTTCATACTGTATTGGGAGCAGCCATTTTGTTGGTCAGTTCCAGTCTGATATTCATGAAATTCGAAGTCGACAATGATTATGGTGTGACGGTACACAACCTAGAAATGTGACTTTTCGTCAAAATCGGATAAGAATTGTGACCTGTACAGAGTCAACAACCATGATATACCATATCTTTACACTATTCGCGTACAAACGGCGACAATTTCGTCCGGCAATTTTGGTACCATTTTCACGAAATTCAAATAATTCAGGAAGTTACGATCCGATATGCGCAAATACCGAAAGGAACCAAGATCTTTGGGTTATAACCATGCATTTCAAGTTTCATCAAAATCGAATTAAAATTGTGACCTTTACAGGGTCCACAACCTTGATATACCATTTTTTAACAGTATTCACGTACAAACGGTGGCCATTTTGTATGGCAATTTTGGTCTGATTTTCCCGAAATTCGAACTCAACCTTCCTTACGGTGTAACGGTAATATAATCAAACGTTTTTTTAAATCGGATAATAATTGTGACCTCCAAGCTAAAAAAAAAGGCGATTTTGCGTATAATCAGGGGCCATAATTCAGGAAGTTACGATCCGATATGCGCAAATATCGAAAGGAAGCAAGATCTTTGGGTTATAACCTTGAATTTCAAATTTCATCACAATCGAATCAAAATTGTGACCTCCACAGGGTCCACAACCTTGATATACCATTTTTTAACAGTATTCGCGTACAAACGGCGGCCATTTTGTATGGCAATTTTCGTCTGATTTTCCCAAAATTCGAACTCAACCTTCCTTAGGGTGTAACGGTGATATAATCAAACGTTTTTTTAAATCGAATAATAATTGTGACCTCCAAGCTAAAAAAAAGGCGATTTTGCGTATAATCAGGGGCCATAATTCAGGAAGTTACGATCCGATATGCGCAAATATCGAAAGGAAGCAAGATCTTTGGGTTATAACCATGAATTTCAAGTTTCATCAAAATCGAATCAAAATTGTGACCTCCACAGGGTCCACAACCTTGATATACCATTTTTTAACAGTATTCGCGTACTAACGGCGGCCATTTTGTATGGCAATTTTCGTCCGATTTTCCCGAAATTCGAACTCAACCTTCCTTAGGGTGTAACGGTGATATAATCAAACGGTTTTTTAAATCGAATAATAATTGTGACCTCCAGAGGGACCACAAGCTAAAAAGGGTGATTTTTCGGACAATCAGGGGCCATAATTCAGGAAATTACATTCCGATAGCCGCAAATATCGAAAAGAACCAAGATCTTTGGGTTACAAACATGCATGTCAAGTTTCATCAAAATCAGTTCAAAATTGTGGCCTCTATAGGGTCCACAAGCTAAAAACGTGATTTTTCGTACAATCAGGGGCCATAATCCATGAAGTTTTGATCCGATACATGCCAATATCGAAAGGAACCGAGATCTTTTGGGGATAAACCTATATTTCAAGTTTCGTCAAAATCGGATAAGAATTGTGACCTGTAGAGAGTCCACAAACAAATTGTGGACGGACGGACGTCCGGACGGACAGGGGCGACGACATAATACGTCCACATGAAAATGTGGGCGTATAAAAAGCGATTTTTCGGACAATCAGGGGACATAATTCAGGAAGTTATGATCCAATGGGCGCAAAAATCGAAAGGAACCAAGATCTTTGGGTTATAAACATACATGTCAAGTTTCATCAAAATCGGTTCAAAATTGTGACCTCTATAGGGTCCACAGCCTTGATATAACATATTTTCACACAATTCGTGTACAAACGGCGGCCAATTTGTCCGTCAATTCATTTTCACGAATATCAAACTCTCTCTTCATAACCATGTAACTGTGATATAATCAAATGTTTTTATACGCCCACATTTTCATGTGGACGTATTATGTCGTCGCCCCTGTCCGTCCGGACGTCCGTCCGTCCACAATTTGTTTGTGGACTCTCTACAGGTCACAATTCTTATCCGATTTTGACGAAACTTGAAATATAGGTTTATCCCCAAAAGATCTCGGCTGCTTTCGATATTGGCATGTATCGGATCAAAACTTCATGGATTATGGCCCCTGATTGTACGAAAAATCACATGTTTAGCTTGTGGACCCTATAGAGGTCACAATTTTGAACCGATTTTGATGAAACTTGACATGCATGTTTGTAACCCAAAGATCTTGGTTCCTTTCGATATTTGCGGCTATCGGAATGTAATTTCCTGAATTATGGCCCCTGATTGTCCGAAAAATCACCCTTTTTAGCTTGTGGTCCCTCTGGAGGTCACAATTATTATTTGATTTAAAAAACCGTTTGATTATATCACCGTTACACCCTAAGGAAGGATGAGTTCGAATTTCGGGAAAATCGGACGAAAATTGCCATACAAAATGGCCGCCGTTTGTACGCGAATACTGTTAAAAAATGGTATATCAAGGTTGTGGACCCTGTGGAGGTCACAATTTTGATTCGATTTTGATGACATTTGAAATTCATGGTTATAACCCAAAGATCTTGCTTCCTTTCGATATTTGCGCATATCGGATCGTAACTTCCTGAATTATGGCCCCTGATTATACGCAAAATCGCCTTTTTTTTAGCTTGGAGGTCACAATTATTATCCGATTTAAAAAAACGTTTGATTATATTACCGTTACACCGTAAGGAAGGTTGAGTTCGAATTTCGGAAAAATCAGACCAAAATTGCCATACAAAATGGCCGCCGTTTGTATGCGAATACTGTTAAAAAATGGTATATCAAGGTTGTGGACCCTGTAAAGGTCACAATTTTAATTCGATTTTGATGAAACTTGAAATTCATCGTTATAACCCAAAGATCTTGGTTCTTTTCAATATTTGCGCATATCGGATCGTAACTTCCTGAATTATGGCCCCTGTTTATACGCAAAATCCCCCTTTCTTTAGCTTGTGGTCCCTCTGGAGGTCACAATTATTATCCAATTTAAAAAAACATTTGATTATATCACCGTTACACTGTAAGGAAGGTTGAGTTTGAATTTCGGGAAAATCGGACCAAAATTGACAGACAAAATGGCCGCCGTTTGTACGCGAATACTGTTAAAAAAATGATATATCATGGTTGTGGACCCTGTATAGGTCACAATTTTAATTCAATTTTGATGAGGAAGGTCGAGTTCTTATTTCGTGAAAATTGTACCAAAATTGCTGGATGAAATGGTCGCCGTTTGTACGCAAATAGTGTAAAAATATGGTATATCATGGTTGTGGACTCGCTACAGGTCACAATTCTTATCCGATTTTGATGAAAAGTCACATTTCTAGGTTGTGTACCGTCACACCATAATCATTGTCGGTTTCGAGTTTCATTAATATCAGACTGGAACTGACCAACTAAATGGCTGCTCCCAATACAGTATGAAATACAGGACTTAAAGATGTAGGAAAAATCACTTTCGGTATTGCTTGTTCTCTGTCCATCTCTCGAAAATGTGGGCGTATCCTGCCTGGCAGTGCCAGCCTATCTTTTTTAAATTGGATAATAATTTTGACCTCCAGAGGCACCAAAAGCTAACAAAAGCGATTTTTCGGACAATCCGGGGACATAATTCAGGAAATTATGATCCGATGGGCGCAAATATCGAAAGGAACCAAGATCTTTGGGTTATAAACATGCATATCAAGTTTCATCAAGTTTATCGGAATGTAATTTCCTGAATTAAGGCCCCTGATTGTCCGAAAAATCACCCTTTTTAGCTTGTGGTCCCTCTGGAGGTCACAATTATTATCCGATTTAAAAAACCGTTCGATTATATCACCGGTTGAGTTCGAATTTCGGGAAAATCAGACGAAAATTGCCATACAAAATGGCCGCCGTTTGTACGCGAATACTGTTAAAAAGTATATCAAGGTTGTGGACCCTGTAGAAGTCACATTTTTTATTCGATTTTGATGAAACTTGAAATTCATGGTTATAACCCAAAGATCTTGGTTTCTGTCGATATTTGCACATATCGGAACGTAACTTCCTGAATTATGGCCCCTGATTATACGCAAAATCGCCTTATTTTAGCATGTGGTCCCTCTGGTAGTCACAATTATTATCCGATTGAAAAAAACGTTTGATTATATTACCGTTACACCGTAAAGAAGGTTGAGTTCAAATTTCCTTGAAAATCGGACCAAAATTGCCATACAAAATGGCCGCCGTTTGTACGCGAATACTGTTAAAAAATTGTATATCATGGTTGTGGACCCTGTAGAGGTCACAATTTTAATTCGATTTTGATGAAACTTGAAATGCATGGTTATAACCCAAAGATCTTGGTTCATTTCGTTATTTGCGCATATCGGATCGTAACTTCCTGAATTATGGCCCCTGATTGTCCGAAAAATCGCCTATGGTCCCTCTGGAGGTCAAAATTATTATCCGATTTGAAAAAACGTTTGACTCTATCACTGTTACACCTTACGGAAGGTTGAGTTCGAATTTCGAGAAAATTGGACCATAATTGCCAGAAAAAATGGCCGCCGTTTGTACGCGAACAGTGTAAAAATATGGTATGTCAAAGTTGTGGACCCTGTAGAGGTGACAATTTTAATTCGATTTTGATGAAACCTGAAATGCTTGTTTATAACCTAAAGATCTTTATTCTTTTCGATATTTGCGCATATCAAATTGTAACTTAATGAATTATGGACTTTGATTGTAGGAAAAATCACTTTCGGTATTGCTTATTCTCTGTCTATGTCTCGAACAATTATTATCTGATTTAAAAAAAAACTCTGATTATATTACTGTTGCACCGTAAGGAAGGTTGAGTTTGAATTTCGTGAAAATCGTACCAAAATTGCCGGACGAAATGGTCACCGTTTGTACGCGAATAGTGTAAAAATATGGTATATCATGGTTGTGGACTCTCTACAGGTCACAATTCTTATCCGATTTTGACGAAAAGTAACATTTCTAGGTTGTGTACCGCCACACCCTAATCATTGACGGCTTCGAATTTCATGAATATCAGACTGGAATTGACCAACAAAATGGCTGCTCCCAATACAGTATGAAATACAGGACTTAATTATGTAGGAAAAATCACTTTCGGTATTGCTTCTTCTCTATCCATCTCTCAAAAATGTGGGCGTATCCTGCCTGGCAGTGCCAGCCTATCTTTTGATATTGTATTCTACTAATTATTTTATATCACATGAAAATGTGGGCGTATAAAAATGAAAATGGTAAATAGTACAAAATCCTTACCCTTCTCCCTTATCTAAATTGCTACGCACATGACAACCTTTGCTATTTAGGCGTACCGATAATCTCAGACTTTCGCCATACACAATTCCCAATAAAGCTATTGAATTTTTTATTTAAAGTGCAGACCAATTTGCAGCTTGTCTTCTTGCATACTGGCCAAGGTTTCTAGGAATAAATGCCTTTCATTTCAGACTTTCCAAGAAATATTGGCATTTGTGACATAATATACAAAGTGTAAAAAAATGAACTATTTGGTGGAAAAGGGTTAAAGAACTAAACCAAGGCCTAGTCCTGACCTTTGCTAAAACTACGCCCAAAACCAAGATGTATATCGGCGACCAGGGACCGACAAGAAAGGAGTGATGACAGCTTAGCAGACTCAGATGAAGGTGGGAATGGGCATATACCTTGTGACGAATAAATGGTAGGCGTTAGAAATGCCTTTCCTGTTGATGTGGGTCTATGGCCATCACATGTTAGTGATGAAATGAGGGCGTTTTAGGCATACGAGCCATGGGGGACACAGGGAGGGGGGCAGACGGGTAAAGTGAAAAAAAATTTTTTTTATCTATACATGGCATAATAAAGTGCAAGGAATCTAATAAAACACTAATTTTACGCGCTGGAATAACAGGAAGACGCTTTGGCGGACGTTCAATATGCCATATTTTTCTTGGGGATCCATACAATATGGAACCCTCAATTATCATTCATAATTTCTACTTTTCGGCCCTTCAAAACATGAAAGTTGAAAAGTAGAAGTTACGACAAAATGTAAGGCGACAGCACGGTATACAAGCCAAAATGAACTCGAAAATAGGAGATTAAGAAATAATACACTGCGATAATAGTGCCCCTCGTTATTTCCTAATTTCTTATTTTCGACTTGCATTTTGGCTTGTCTATCGTCTTGGCGACTTTCGACTTAGTCATATTTTTGTATTTTTTGATGTCTGTAAAAAGGCGACAACACGCATACCAAGCCATAATGCAACGCGAAAATAGGAAATTAAGAAATAATCATTATTTCATAATTTTTTATTTTCGACTTGCATTTTGGCTTGTATACCTGTCTTGGCGACTTTCGATTTAGTCATATTTTTGTATTTATTGATGTCAGACAGGAGGCGACAACATGCAAACCAAGCCATAATGCAACTCGAAAAGTAGAAATTAAGAAATAAACACACACACTCACTACTCCTACGCTGATGACACCCAATTAATTGGTGACGCTTATCAAAATAAAATTGACGAGTCTCTTCATCAGGTAACACTCTGCTCTAAATCTGTAAAATCGTGGATGAACGAGAGTAAGCTCAAACTGAATGATGACAAGACGGAAGCCATGCTTGTAGGGACATCTAAACGACTTAGGTCTACTCCAAATTCAAGTCTGGTAATCTGTGAAACCAAAATTCAGTTTTCATCATGTGTGAAGAATCTTGGTGTACTACTGGATTCTTCCTTAACCATGGAGAAACAGGTCGAACAACTTTGCCGTAGTGCAATTACCATCTTCGATGTATTGGCAATATTCGACACCTCTTGACAGTGGAAGCCTGTAAGCTGCTTGTGCGTTCCTTGATATTCTCGAGGCTCGATTACTGCAACAGTGCTTTGATTGGAATTCCCCAAAACCTGTGTGCAAAACTCCAAAAAATTCAAAACACCGCTGCCAGAATAATAACAAGAACACAAAAGTATTCTCACATAACTCCCATCTTAAAATCATTACATTGGTTACCAATAGAAGCCCGGATAACTTTCAAGATTCTAACATTGGTTTATATGTGTCAACATGATCTTTCCCCATCTTACCTCACTGATCTCATTAAAACATATCAACCAAATCGACCACTTCGCTCACAAAATAAGCCCTCATTGGCTGTGCCGCAAGCTAAACTGAAATCATATGGGGATAAAGCCTTCAGTGTCTGTGGACCGCGCTTGTGGAACAACTTACCATTGGAGATACAGAGTTCTCAATCATTAGCTGTGTTCAAATCCAAACTCAAAACTCATTTGTTTGTGACATATTATCAGGATTAGCCATTATCCCCGCGCTTAGAGCATGCAATATGGATGGAGTTAGCGCAATTACAAATGTACATTATCATTATCATTATCACACGTCGGCTGTATATTGGTAATTAAGGAATAAACATTCCGAATAAGCATTCGGTCACTGTTACATCACTGGCGTCTGAGGGGATTAAGAATGTTTTTGATAATTTGATAGTCGTTTTTACTTGAGGTCTATTTTTACGACTTTGAACTACTACCCATATCGAAAAATTTTCAGGTCCATTATATGTGAACTTTAAATAAAAAATAGGTTGCCAGGCAACGAAACATACGCCCACACAGCAGCCAAATCGTCCGGGCAGTCAACAAGAGTTGTCACATATTAAGGAATTATCAGAAAATCATTTTGGTTTTTATAATCAAAAGGGTTTTTTTAAATCAGATAATAATTGTGACCTCCAAAGGGACCACAAGCTAGAAAGGGTGATTTTTCGTACAATCAGGGGACATAATTCAGGAAGTAATGACCCGATGGGCGCAAATATCAAAAGGAACCAAGATCTTTGGGTTATAAACATACATGTCAAAACATACATCGGTTCAAAATTGTGACCTCTATAAGGTCCACAACATTTATATAACATATTTTCACACTATTCGCGTACAAACACTCTGCTCTAAATCTGTAAAATCGTGGATGAACGAGAGTAAGCTCAAACTGAATGATGACAAGACGGAAGCCATGCTTGTAGGGACATCTAAACGACTTAGGTCTACTCCAAATTCAAGTCTGGTAATCTGTGAAACCAAAATTCAGTTTTCATCATGTGTGAAGAATCTTGGTGTACTACTGGATTCTTCCTTAACCATGGAGAAACAGGTCGAACAACTTTGCCGTAGTGCAATTACCATCTTCGATGTATTGGCAATATTCGACACCTCTTGACAGTGGAAGCCTGTAAGCTGCTTGTGCGTTCCTTGATATTCTCGAGGCTCGATTACTGCAACAGTGCTTTGATTGGAATTCCCCAAAACCTGTGTGCAAAACTCCAAAAAATTCAAAACACCGCTGCCAGAATAATAACAAGAACACAAAAGTATTCTCACATAACTCCCATCTTAAAATCATTACATTGGTTACCAATAGAAGCCCGGATAACTTTCAAGATTCTAACATTGGTTTATATGTGTCAACATGATCTTTCCCCATCTTACCTCACTGATCTCATTAAAACATATCAACCAAATCGACCACTTCGCTCACAAAATAAGCCCTCATTGGCTGTGCCGCAAGCTAAACTGAAATCATATGGGGATAAAGCCTTCAGTGTCTGTGGACCGCGCTTGTGGAACAACTTACCATTGGAGATACAGAGTTCTCAATCATTAGCTGTGTTCAAATCCAAACTCAAAACTCATTTGTTTGTGACATATTATCAGGATTAGCCATTATCCCCGCGCTTAGAGCATGCAATATGGATGGAGTTAGCGCAATTACAAATGTACATTATCATTATCATTATCACACGTCGGCTGTATATTGGTAATTAAGGAATAAACATTCCGAATAAGCATTCGGTCACTGTTACATCACTGGCGTCTGAGGGGATTAAGAATGTTTTTGATAATTTGATAGTCGTTTTTACTTGAGGTCTATTTTTACGACTTTGAACTACTACCCATATCGAAAAATTTTCAGGTCCATTATATGTGAACTTTAAAAAAAAAATAGGTTGCCAGGCAACGAAACATACGCCCACACAGCAGCCAAATCGTCCGGGCAGTCAACAAGAGTTGTCACATATTAAGGAATTATCAGAAAATCATTTTGGTTTTTATAATCAAAAGGTTTTTTTTAAATCAGATAATAATTGTGACCTCCAAAGGGACCACAAGCTAGAAAGGGTGATTTTTCGTACAATCAGGGGACATAATTCAGGAAGTAATGACCCGATGGGCGCAAATATCAAAAGGAACCAAGATCTTTGGGTTATAAACATACATGTCAAAACATACATCGGTTCAAAATTGTGACCTCTATAAGGTCCACAACATTTATATAACATATTTTCACACTATTCGCGTACAAACCGCGGCCATTTTGTCCGTCAATTTTGGTACGATTTTCACAAAATTCAAACTCAACCTTCATAACCATGGAATGGCAATATTATCAAACAGTTTTTTTAAATCGGAAAACAATTTTGACCTCCAAAGGGACCATAAGCTAAAAAGGGCGATTTTTTTGACAATCAGGGGCCATAATTGAGGAAGTTACGATCCGATGGGCGCAAATATCGAAAGGAACCAAGATCTTTGGGTTATAAACACGCATGTCAAGTTTCATCAAAATTGGTTCAAAATTGTGACCTCTATAAGGTCCACAACCTTGATATAACATATTTTCACACTATTCGCGAACAAACGGCAGCCATTTTGTCCGTCAGTTTTCGTCCGATTTTCACGAAATTCGAACTCAACCTTCATAAACATGGAACGGTGATATAATCAAACGTTTTTTTTAAATCCGATAACAATTTTGACCTCCAGAGGGACCACAAGCTAAAAAGGGCAATTTTTCGGACAATCAGGGGCCATAATTCAGGAAGTTACAATCCGATGGGCGCAAATATCGAAAGGAACCAAGATCTTTGGGTTATAAACACACATGTCAAGTTTCATCAAAATTGGTTCAAAATTGTGACCTCTATAAGGTCCACAACCTTGATATAACATATTTTCACGGTATTAACGTACAAAAGGCGGCCATTTTGTCCGTCAATTTTGGTCCGATTTTCACGAAATTCGAATGAATGAATGAATGAAATGTGGTTTTATGGCACTTCGGCACCAACCGGGCTATATTGCGCCAAACCTACAAAGATTTATGCGAGACAAGTTAAATAAATATCACAGAAAAAGTTTTATATGCATAAATAAAAACAGTATCACAGTAAATAAGATTAAAAAATCAAATAAATCTGTTATGCATATAAATATTTAAAACATACAAAATGAAATGATAAATATACAATTAAAATTTATAATAAAAGCTTGTCTCTTTTAAAAAGTCTAACAAGTTACAATATAAGCCCGGTTGGGCAAATAATTGGTGCAGAGTCTGGCAACGGTAATATTTCGATCTTAGGTTTTTGAGATGCTTGCACTCAATCAAAATGTGCTTCACTGTCAAAGGAACATGACAATGTTCACATTCTGGTTGAGGCTCTCGTTTCAAGATGAAAAAGTGTGTTAAAAAAGTATGACCTATACGAGAGCGACACAGAACAACTTCATCTCTCCTGTTGGTTCTATAGGAGTTTGGCCAATCTCCTAAGAGAGGCTTAATGTGATGAAGTTTGTTTGTGCCTGCAAGATCCCAAGACCGTTGCCAGCGGTCATAAATAAAATGATTTATTGCCGATTTAAAATCTTTAAATGGTAATAAAAATGGTGATTGGGGAAGATCTAAAGCAGCTTTGGCAGCAAAATCTGCTTTATCATTCCCCCTTATATCAACGTGACTGGGAAGCCAGCAGAAGACGACGTGTCTTTGCTGCTGAGCTCGTACGATAGTAGCAGACGATAAACATCTGCTACTAATGGGTGTTCAAGCTGTTTATTGTTAATTGCTTGAAGCGAGGACAAAGAATCAGTAAAAATGATATGCTTTAAAGCTGAAGAGGACTGAATGAACTCCAAGGCCTGAAGAATGGCCTGTAGTTCAGCTGTAAATATTGAAGCAGCAGGTGGAAGACACACAGAAATAGTCTCAGATGGCGTCACAGTAGCTGAAGCTACCCGATCACCATCTTTAGAACCATCTGTGTAAATAGGAGCATAATCACCATACTTAGACCTTAACTCTCTAAACAGAGATTGGAACACCGTAGAGCTAGTATCTCTCTTTTTATGTTGAGTAAGATCGAAATCGATCTTTGGAGGAGATATAGCCCACGGCGGAGTCATAAAGACCAGGGTATTCGCAATACTGTCAAGGCTGATACCAGCCTCAGACAAAAGGGGTTGTATGCGAATACCGAATGATGGAACAACATTTGTCTTTACAAGATACAAATGCTCATGAAGAGGTCTAAATATGGTGTTAAATGAAATATGATTGGGAAGTGATGCAATTTTCGTAGCATACTGCAGGGCCAGTTTATCACGTCTGTTGTGAAGTGAGGGCTCATGCGCCTCGACGTATAAACTGTCCACTGGAGATGTACGAAATGCTCCTAAACTGATTCTAAGTCCCTGATTGTGTATGGTGTCGAGCTCTTTGAGATAAGACTCGCGGGCAGACCCATACACAATACACCCATAATCGAGTTTTGATCTTATTAAAGCTCGATATAATCTGAGCAAGACCTTACGGTCTGCTCCCCAGTCAGTATTTGATAAGACTCTCAATATGTTGAGGGCTTTCAGACACTTCTTTTTAAGGTTTTTAATGTGGGGGATAAATGATAATTTCTTATCAAATATCAGCCCCAGAAATTTGGTTTCATCCACGACTGGTAGGCGATTGCCATCCAAGAAGAGTTCTGGATCTGGATGTAAACCTCGTTTCTGACAGAAATGCATGCAGACAGTCTTGGATTTCGAAAAACGAAATCCATTTTCGGTTGCCCATTGTTGAAGTGAATTCAAACAAAGCTGCAACTTACGTTCGATTATCCGCATGTCTGTAGAACCATAGCACATCTGAAAGTCATCAACATAAAGAGCGCTGTTTGTACCTGGTTTAAGGCACGCTGGGATAGTATTAATTTCTATTGCAAATAGTGTTGGAGATAAAATACTTCCCTGAGGAACTCCCATTTCCTGAGGAAATGGGTCAGAGAATATTGATCCCAGTCGTACCTTAAATGACCTATCTTCGAGGAAATTTTTAATGAAGATAGGTAAGCGACCTCGTAGGCCGAGGTTATGGAGGTCGCGCATGATACCATGTTTCCATGTAGTATCATAAGCTTTCTCCAGATCAAAAGATATTGCAACTAAATGTTGCTTCTGGATGAAAGCGTCCCTGACGAACGTTTCAACTCTAACGAGATGATCAAGAGTGCTCCTTTGGGACCGAAATCCACATTGGAGGTCAGTAATGAGGTTGTTGGACTCAAGGTACCAAACAAGCCTTCGACTGACCAATCTCTCCATGGTTTTGCAAATACAGCTAGTTAAAGCGATCGGACGATAGTTGGTAGGATTCGTATGATCTTTTCCCGGTTTAGGGATGGGAATTATTGTGGCTTCATGCCACGAAGGAGGGAAATTCCCATCAACCCAAATCCGGTTGAAAAGATCCAGTACGATTAAGAGTGTGGGAAAAGGTAAATGTTTTAAAATTTGGTAGTGTATTTCATCTGGACCAGTTGCAGTATCCCGAGCTCGCCTTAACGAATCACGGAGCTCTGCAATGGAAAAACGATCATTATAACATTCATCATTGCGGGACTTAAAATTAAGTCGCCTTTTCTCCTGTTGTTGCCTAATGCCCCGAAAAGCATCTGAGGAGAAACTGGATGATGAATTATATGAAAATGTACTGGCCAGAGAATTAGCAATATCAGGAAATGTTGTTAAGGTGGTATTATCAACATTTAGATGGTTTACTGATAATGCACTACTTTTACCTTTAATCCTACGAATCCTATCCCATACCGATTTGGATGTGGTACGGGAATTGATCTTGGAGACATAATCCTGCCATGAAGATTTCTTTGCTTGACGTATGGTTCTACGGGCCTTCGCCCGGACCATTTGGAATGCCGCAATATTCTCCATGGAAGGATGGTTCTTTAATCGTCTCAGGATACGATCACGCTCTTTAAGAGCGGATTTGCAATCATCGTTAAACCATGGTTTATTGAAACGTTTTGGTTCAGTCGTGGTTTTTGGAATCGCCTGCTCAGCTACATCTTGAAGAATGGAAGTGAATAAGGCCATGGGCTCATCTGCATCTTCTAACTCTTTTGTATCAAATGAGAAGAGACACAAAGATTCAAACACAGAGCCCAATCAGCCTTATGTAACTTCCACCTCTGGGGTCTTTCAAGCGGAGAGGGACCATTATTATCAATCAAGATAGGAAAGTGGTCACTACCACATAGGTCTTCATTTACTCTCCATGAAAAATCCTGAAACAGGACTGGAGAGCAAATGGTTAGATCCAGGGAAGAAAAAGAAGCTGTGGCAGGATGTAGATAAGTAGGCGAGTCATCATTTAATAAACACAAATTATTAAGGTTAATGAAGTCCACTATTTGTTTACCTCTGTTGTTATCATCTGGACTACCCCAGAGTGAATGATGACCATTGAAATCTCCAGTAATAATAAACGGGAGAGGAAGTTGTGCAACAAGGTCATCAAGATCTCTGGGATTAAGATGTAAACTTGGTGGAAGATATACAGAGCAGAGTGTTATAGGAATATGCAAAGTCACCCGAACTGCAACTGCCTGTAAGGGCGAGTTGAGAGTGACTTTACTCTGAGGGATATCTCCATTAAGAATAATAGAAACACCCCCATGAGCTCTACCATCACCAATTGCATGATGATGGTAACCAACAAAATGTCTAAAAGACAAAGTGTCAGAATTCCGTAAAAAAGTTTCCTGTAAACAAATAGCTAAAGGATTATATTTTTGAATTAAAAGTTGGACTTCATTAAAATTTGGTTTTAAGCCACGACAATTTCATTGGATAATGGAATTTACCATTGTCAGGGATAATTTATTTTTGGCGGTTTACCGCCAAGGGGGTCATTATTGGCCCCCTCTACAGTAATACCTACCGTCCATCAGATCAACCCCATATTTCGTGAAATGGATAATAGGGTCCTGTGAACCTTTTTTACCCTTCTCACGCAACTTTGCTAATTTCCGTTGTCTTGAGGATAGATATACTCATTCTTGTTTGGGTGGGATAGCCGTTGACTGCAGCTTTCGACTTATCCATTGAAGATGTTCCCTTGCCATTCTGGGAAGAAGAATTGAGATTGGTCCCAATAACTTCAGTTTGGGGCAAGGAAGATGTACCCTCACCGGGCAAGGGCAAAGTTGTTTGAATCGAGCTCTCACATGACTGAGAAGAGCTCGAGACCCCTTTATTTTGATCTGATGTTGTCAAAGTCTTCATTTCTTGTTTATCAGGCCAGGTTATGTCTGTCTGAGCGGAGATGGATCTAGTGGAAGTTTTAACTGCACTTGCAAAAGATTTCCCCTGTGGTGCAATGGGGAAAGGTGCAGTTAAATCAACCTGCTTTTTAGCATCAAAATGTGATATTTTTCGTTCAGACATGACCTGTTGGATTCTTTTCTCTTTTTGCCATGTTGGGCATTCACAGGAATAAGCAAAGTGCTTTCCCTTACAATTAACACAACAAAAATCAGTCTGGCAGGTAGCGCTCTCGTGGCCACAACGAGCGCAGGTGTCTTTACCTCTGCACACTGTTTTGCTGTGCCCAAACTTTTGGCACTTGTAACATCGAAGAGGATTGGATATGTAAGAATCCACAGGTATGTTTAAATAACCTGCCTTGAGAGTCTTTGGTAGATCGGGACGATTGAACGTGAGGATATAGGTACTTGTAGGAATCACCTTTTCTCCTCGGCGTACACTAATTCGTTTTACATGTGACACGCCTTGAGAAGAAAGGTATTCTACCATTTCTTCCTCACTGCTGCCTTCAAGGTCCCGACAGCGAATTACGCCTCTACTGGAGTTCAATGACCTATGGGGAGACACCTTAATAGGAATGTCTGCCAAAGATGATGATTTAAGAAGCATGTTAGCATGCTGTTCTTTGGCACATTCTATCAAAAGTGTTCCGTTCTTTAGTTTTTTACTAGCCTTGGGCTCGCCGGCCAAGCCAGCTATGCCCTTGGTTATTAAAAATGGTGAAACTTTAGATAGGTCTCGAGACGGACTCTCAATCAAGAGAAATCTCGGCCAAGACTTTGACATTTTATTTTTATTTGTAAATAAATCAGAAACATCCTCTGAACTTGGACGTTTCTGTTTATTTTTATTGTCTTTCATTATTTGGGTGGGGGGGGACTGGGGAATCCATGAATATTATATTTTTTTGGTTCACCTCTCGTCGTCCCCCAGGTTACTTCCCTGCCTACCAGGGGGAGGACTGGCACGGATATCCAGTGCTCGGCCTCAGGGCTCGACGAGAGGTATACTCAAGCCAGAAAGTAAAAATACTACTCCAACCTGATTGACCCAAGCCGTCGCTCTGCAGAATGTACTAAGGACACAAAGGTATATTTGCTGAGTGAAAAATACAACAAAGCATTGGAATTAGAGTTGCACATTCTGCAGAGCTAAAAACGACCGAAGCCGATTGATCAGAGTGGGCCACTCTGACCTCCCGTCTAGGTGAACCATGGGCCAAAGTAATGTGTTGCCGAGAAAGGGCTCGCAAGCCAAATCCCCACTCAATTACCAGGATTCCACTCTCCACCGACACGGGTCGCAACGTACGGCAAACACGTTGCCCCATTACAGGGATCCTTTTAGTCGCCTCTTACATACGAAGGGTATATTCTTATCACCCCCTACACCCCAGGGGGGACGAAATTCGAACTCAACATTCATAACCATGGAACGGTGATATAATCAAACGTTTTTTTTTAATCCGATAACAATTTTGACCTCCAGAGGGATCACAAGCTCAAAAGGGCAATTTTTCGGACAATCAGGGGCCATAATTCAGGAAGTTACGATCCGATGGGCGCAAATATCGAAAGGAACTAAGATCTTTGGGTTATAAACATACATGTCAAGTTTCATCAAAATCGGTTCAAAATTGTGACCTCTATAAGGTCCACAACCTTGATGTAACATATTTTCACACTATTCGCAAACAAACGGTGGCCATTTTGTCCGTCAATTTTGGTCCGATTTTCACAAAATTCGAACTCAACCTTCATAACCATGGAACGGTGATATAATTAAACGTTTTTTTAAATCGGATAACAATTTTGACCTCTAGAGGGACCACAAGCTAAAAAGGGCGATTTTTCGGACAATCAGGGACCATAATTCAGGAAGTTACGATCCGATTGGCGCAAATATCGAAAGGAACCAAGATCTTTGGGTTATAAACATGCATTTCAAGTTTCATCCAAATCGGTTCAAAATTGTGACCTCTACACTGTTCACAAGCTAAAAGATAGGTTGCCAGGCAACGAAACATACGCCCACAACAGCTAAGTCGTACGGGCAGTCAACAAGGTTTGTCGCATATTGTTTCTTTTGTCAGTAAGGAGAACATTTACAACACATGATAATCTTATTACGAGTAATAGCCCATTAAATAATTATCAGAAATGATTAGAATAGTTTTGATGGTTTGTCTCAAGGCCTTTGTCCACAAGATATTTCAAAGTGATCAAGTGCCAGAAATTATCATATATCACTGAAAATCAAAAAGGCTTCTTCGTCTCATGACCCTAAACACTGTGTACAAATTTAAAGTCAATCGGATATTAATTTTAGCCTCTAAAGCGTTCACAAGATTTTTCAAAGTGATCAAGGGTCATAACTTTGGCAGTAATTATCAGATATCACCGAAAATCAAAAGGCTTCTTCGTCTCATGACCTTAAACACTGTGTATAAATTTAAAGTCAATCGGATATTAACTATAGCCTCTAGAGTGTTCACTAGATTTTTCAAAGTGATCAAGGGCCATAACTCTGGCAGTAATTATCGGATATTGCTGAAAATCAATAGGCTTCTTTGTATCATGACCTTAAACACTGTGTATAGATTTAAAGTCAATCGGATATTAACTTTAGCCTCTAAAGCGTTCACAAGATTTTTCAAAGTGATCAAGGGTCATAACTCTGGCAGTAATTATCAGATATCACCGAAAATCAAAAGGCTTCTTCGTCTCATGACCTTAAACACTGTGTATAAATTTAAAGTCAATCGGATATTAACTATAGCCTCTAGAGTGTTCACAAGATTTTTCAAAGTGATCAAGGGTCATAACTCTGGTAGTAATTATCGGATACAGCTGAAAATCAATAGGCTTCTTTGTATCATGACTTTAAACACCATGTATAAATTTACATTCAATCGGATATTAACTTTAGCCTCTAGAGCGTTCACAAGATTTTTCAAAGTGATCAAGGGTCATAACTCTGGTAGTAATTATCGGATATCGCTGAAAATCAATAGGCTTCTTTGTCTCACGACCTTAAACACCGTGCATAAATTTCAAGTCAATCGGATATTAACTTTAGCCTCTAGAGCGTTCACAAGAAATTGTGGACGATGGCCGGCAGGACGGACCGTCGGCCGGACGGACCGACGGACGGACCGACAGACGGACGGACGGGGGCATGGTAATATACGACCACATTTCCATGTGGGCGTATAAAAAACGTGATTTTTCGTACAATCAGGGGCCCATAACCCATGAAGTTACAGTCCGATACATGCCAATATCGAAAGGAACCGAGATCTTAGGGTGATAAACCTATATTTTAAGTTTCATTGAAATCGGATAAAAATTGTGACCTGTAGACTGTTCACAAACAATTGTGGACGGACGAACGTCCAGACGGACGGATGGACGGACGAACAGGGGCGACAACAATATACGTCCACATGAAAATGTGGGCGTATAAAAATTCAATAGCTTTATTAGGTATTGTGTATGGCGAAAGTCTTAGATTACCGGTACGCCTAAATAGCAAAGGTTGTCTTGTGCATAGCAATTTAGATAAGGGAGACGGGTACGGATTTTGTACTATTTACCATTTTCATTTTTATACGCCCACATGGAAATGTGGTCGTATATTGCCGTCGCCCCCGTCCGTCCGTCTGTCGGTCCGTCCATCGTCCATAATTTCTTGTGAACGCTCTAGAGGCTAAAGTTAATATCCGATTGACTTGAAATTTATACACGGTGTTTAAGGTCGTGAGATATCGGCAAAATGGCTATTTATCGGCTGATACCTATTTCTCCCGATAGTGCACTTATTGGCTAATTTCCGATATTGAAACTGATTATCGAACCATCACTAACCACATAATTTATATAACAATAGGTGGAAAAGGTGATTTTGAGATAATGATTATACGTTTGATTTTGTTTGTTTTTTAAATAGATCTCATCATTCTTCTCAAAAAACTTTTTACAGTTACAAAATCGGATGAAATTTTTTTATTTTATTGACGTTGAAAGTTGCGATTTTTTACTTTTCGCGGAAGAAAGGTTTTTAAACACTTAGAAAAGGTCATTTTTGGTGTTTTTTGTGATGCCATAGCTCATTTCATATCGAAACTACCAAAAATGTAGATGTATATTCATGAAATACAACTTTAAGGCAAACGATGTTTCAATTTTCACATTTGTGTATCAATAACTCCGGTTTCCCCAGTAACTGCAAAATATGTAGGTTTTCTTAAAAATCACATTGTTTCAAAGTGATTTTGGTCCATTTTTTCATCAAAGATAGGTTGCCAGGCAACGAAACATACGCCGACAGCAGCTAAATTGTCCGGGCAGTCAACAAGGGTTGTCGCATATTTTTACTTTTTTCGGTAATGAATCATTTGTAATACACTAAAAACTGATTACCGTGTAAGAGTAACAACTCATTATGTAATTATCAGAAAATCATTATAATTTGATTGCTTTTTATAAAGTTTTACCCTGCGCTAACAATTAGTATATACATGAAACATTTAATATCATGGATTTAGCTGTTCAGTTATCAAAATTCATTGAAAATCAAACTACTTGTTCGTTTTAACACCTTAAACTCTGTGTATCAATCTGAAGTCAATCGGATGATAAGTTTGGCATCTATAGCGTCACAAGATTTTTTGAAGTGATCAAGGGAGATAACTCTGGAAGTAATTATTTGAAATCGCTGAAAATCAGCAGGCTTCTCCGTCTCATGACCTTAAACAGTGTGTGTAAATTTAAAGTCAATCAGATATTAACTTTGGCCTCTAGAGCGTCCACAGGATTTTTTGATATGATCAAGGGCCATAACTCTGGCAATAATTATCAGAGATCGCTGAAAATCAATAGGCTTCTTCGTCTTATGACCTTAAACACTGTGTATAAATTCAAAGTAAATCAGATATTAACTTTGGCCTCTAGAGCGTCCACAAAATTTTTTTGAAGTGATTAAGGGCCATAACTCGGGCACTAATTATCGGAAATCGCTGAAAATCAATAGGCTTTTTCGTCTCATGACCTTAAACACTGTGTATAAATTTAAAGTCAAATGGATATTAACTTTGGCCTCTAGAACGTCCACAAGATTTTTTATAAGTGATCAAGGGCCTTAACTCTGGCAATAATCATCAGAAATTGATGAAAATCAATAGGCTTCTTCGTATTATGACCTTAAACACTGTGTATAAATTTAACGTGAATCAGATATTATCTTTGGCCTCTAGAGCGTCCACAAGATTTGTTTAAGTGATCAAGGGCCATAACTCTGACACTAATTATCGGAAATTGCTGAAAGTCAATAGGCTTCTTTGTCTCATGACCTTAAACACTGTGTATAAAATTATAGTCAATCGAATATTAACTTTGGCCTCTAGAGCGTCCACAAGATTTTTTGAAGTGATCAAGGGCCATAACTCTAACAGTTATTATCGGAAATCGCTGGAAAACTATAGGCTTCTTCGTCTCATGACCTTAAACACTGTGTATAAATTTAAAATCAATCGGATATTAACTTTAGCCTCTAGAGCGTCCACAAACGGACGGGGGCGACCACAATATACGACCACATTTCAATGTGTGAGTATAAAAAAAGCGTAAAAATATCTATATGCCTTTTCTCAAGAGCTGGATTTATGTTCATTTTTGAACAATTGTCCGCGGCACACATTTGCCTATTTTTGGTGCGTTTTAGGGACATTAATAAAATAAAAGTGAAATTATGGGAATATGTCAATAAGTTTGTGAATTTTTAAAATGATTTATTTCCAATCCGCCATATACATGTACTATCAATTTTGGTTGCCATTTTCAACGCTATTTACCATAACCAACTGTGTCAGGAATCTTTGTGTGTTTTTTGACTCTTCCTTCGATATGAAAACCCATGTATCCATGGTGTGCAGAAAGGCGAACTTTCACTTGTATAACATTGGCAAAATTCGATCCTATATTGACCTTGATACCACTAAAATGTTAATAAATGCTTTTGTTATGTCATCCTTAGATTATTGTAATTCATTATTGTATTCTCTTCCTTAAACTCTTGTATGTCAGCTACAGAAAATCCAGAATAAAGCAGCTCGAATTGTGTCTCTCACCAAATCATCTGACCATATTACACCTGTTCTAAAACAGTTACATTGGCTACCGGTTAATCAACGCATTATGTTCAAAATTAACACAATCACTTTCAATTGTTTAAACGATCCTTTGGCACCATCCTATTTATCCAATTTGATTAATAGTTGGGTACGAGACCTAAAATCCGTGACCAATTTACGGGGAAGTTGTTTTGCGGGTAATTTCTATATGTAAAAAACCTGCTGAAGCGATTAAGCTTGGGTGCCTCTCTCTAAAATGCTGGCGGAAGCCGCTAGAGGGCCAAATTCAAAATGGTGGTCAGATGTGGCGGGAAAATATAAAATTATGTAAAATCTGATGTGTCTATTCGTATGTTTTAAGGATCTCTGAATCGAAATATTGCAATCAAAAATCAATCCAGCCACTAGTTTTGCCAATATGGCCGAAAAAACCAAGATGGCCACCATTTTGGACCTGGTAAATAGTTTGAGAGTTGATGTCTTCAATTTTGATGAATGTGTTGATAGATGGCAACCAACAATAATACCGAGATTTATCATCTGATAGTCAACTGATTTCGATTTTAATTTAATCAACGCTTAATAATGGACCCATGTAAGGCCCTGTATCCATAGGCTGTTCACTTGTGGCGTGTTCTCTTGTGACGCGCCACAAGGACAATGAACCTTTGTTTTTTAATGTGCTTGTTCCAACAGGTTGAACCCAGGGAACATGTGGCCTCGCACACGGAACATGTGATCTTGTGACCGGGAACACAGACAATGAACATGTCAATTCTTTTTCAGCTACACAAGAGGGAACACGCAATTACCAGTACGATAAGGCCACCGTGGGCGTTGTCTGAAGACATGTTTGTCACAGGATGGGCGAGGTGTGACCGTTTTGGGGAATAAAGAAAACTAAGATTTAAAAAGAATTCAGTTTATATAGTACATAAATATACAACATAACAATTCTTTCACGAGTGCGCGCACTAAATGAATTATGACGTTACAAAATGTCGACGTTACCATTTATCGGCGACCAGTCATCAACGATACCATTCCAGGAACAAACGGTCAATGATACCATTTATCGGCGACTATTCTTAGACGATACCATTCCAAGAAGAAACTGTCCACCCAATCGGCAAGACCATACTACGACGATACCATTTATTGGCTACAATTCAACGACCATACCATGTATCGGATACTATTCAACGCTGAAACCATGTATCGACTCCTATTCAACGACACTATGTATCGGCTGCTATTCAACGACGATACCATGTATCAGCTGCTATTCAACGACGATACTATGTATCAGCTGCTATTCAATGACAATACCATGTATCGGCTGCTATTCAATGACGATACCATGTATCGGCTACTTTTCAACGACGATACCATGTATCGGCTGCTATTCAACGACAATACCATGTATTGGCTACTTTTCAATGGCGATACCATGTATCGGCGACTATTCAACGGCGATACCATGTATCGGCGACTATTCAACGGCGATACCATGTATTGGCGACTATTCAACGGCAATACCACGTATACCATGTATCTTCTACTATTCAACGACGATACCATGTATCGGCTACTATTCAACGACAATACCATTTATCGGCGACTATTCTTAGATGATACCATTCCAGGAACAATCAGAAAGTATCCAAAGGGGACCTGTAAAATTAGTAAACATTTGTACATAGATTTACTCATACTAACTTATTTACTCATACTAAAATATACAACGACGAGTAGAACAGAGGAACCTAAGACAACAAAGTTAAAAGTATAATTTCACTCACCCAAGTACCTGTTGGCAGTATCGAGTCCTCAGTACCACTGTCATAATTCATCTCCCAACAAGCCCGATTAGCCGGCTGATATACTACCTGTATGCACGTGCATTGCAGGTAGAAAGTTTGGGCGAGCCTTAATATATTACAGGTAATTAGTTTAGACAAATTTAGCAGAATTTGGGCGACCGATAGTGATACTATAATGAAATACGACCGTGACAATGTTGTCCTCTGAGATGAGCACCAGCAAGGAAAATTAATGCAAAAATAGCGGCATCCTCCTCATCCTTCCGATTTTCAGTAGTTAAGTTGGCCGGCTTATATACTACCTGTATGCACGTGCATTGCAGGTAGAAAGTTTGGGCGAGCCTTAATATATTACAGGTAATTAGTTTAGACGAATTTAGCAGAATTTGGGCGACCGATAGTGATACTATAATGAAATACGACCGTGACGATGTTGTCTTCTGAGATGAGCACCAGCAAGGAAAATAAATGCAAAAATAGCGGCATCCTCCTCATCCTTTCGATTTTCAGTAGTTAAGTTCATCGTCGAGCTATCAATAAAACAACTGTTCGCATAACGATAGTTGTGTCTTGTCTTTTTTTTTTTTTCAGGCTTATTTAATGCTTAATTACTGAAAGTCTGAGATCAAACACTCTTCCGTTGGTAATGGTTGGAAACTGCTCCATAATGGACAGTACGGGTCAATTAAATATGTGAACCCAGCACTACCAGGACGTTTAAGTGACTCACTTGTTCACTGCAGTGATAGTGCAAGTGATGAAGATTCCGAGGAAACTTCAACTTCTGAATCTGAACAATCAAAACTGGACCTATCTTTTGAATCGGATTCTGATTAGTAAAACTTTGACTTTGACTGGATAAGTTGGTGATGTTGATTATCATGCGTGATTAAATATTACATGGCTCCATTATTAAGAGTTGATTAAACTAAAATCAAACCCAGTGGACTACAGAGTAGGCCTATATCAGATGATAAATATCGGTGAGTATTATTGCTGGTTGACACAAATTCATCAAAATTGAAGACATCAACCCCGAAACTATTTACCAGGCGACAAATGGTGGCCACCTTGGACTTTTCGGCCATATTGGCAAAACTAGTGGCCGGATGGATTTTTGATTGCAATATTTCGATTCAGAGACCCTTAAAACATACGAATAGACACATCAGAAGCCTATATTACATAATTTTATATTTTCCCGCCACATCTGATCACCATTTTGAATTTGACTCTCTAGCGGCTTCCGCCAGCATTTTAGAGAGAGGCACCCAAGCTTAATCGCTTCAGCAGGTTTTTTTCATATGGAAACCACCTTCAAAACAACTTCCCCGCAAATTGGTCACGGATTTTAAGTCTCGTACCCAACTATAAGCAATATGTACCTTCCGTTCCTTACGTTCATCTCATAAAAACCAGCTTGTATGTCCAGTACAAAAGTCAAAATTTGGTGAGAGAGCTTTTCAAACTGATCCCGCAGTGAATATTCGCTTGGCCGCTACAATCACTGATAAGCATGACATCGACGAGGCTTAATGAATACGGCATATTAACTTTTTAACTCCGACAAATTAAATTCTCAAACATTTTTTTGAGGTAAAAGAAAAATAAATAAAGACGTTTGAAGTATTTGGAGTTAAAAAATATTTCCTATTTAGTGTAAATGGGTATTAAAACGAGTAAAATGCATCATTTTGCCCAAAGCAGTTAGGTGTTAAGTAAACATTGCACGAGCCGTTGAGCCAATGACTAACGGCGCGTGCAGTCAACGCACCTGTTGTGAGCTGTCGTCTGTTACAGAGATATTTCGTAAGTAATTCTCTGTGAAACAGATTGAGAGCTTTTGTGTACGCAGCACCAAAAGAATGGAACAAATTGCCCCTGGAAGTCCAAAATAGTCCAAACTTGGCCTTATTCAAACGACGTCTAAAAACCCTGTTTTTTTTCCCAAACTTTTGAACAATAATTTAAATGCTTCACTTTTTATCTGTATATTATAACTTAACTATTCGTTTGTATTATTTTGTTTATTTGTATATACATGTATTTTTTGTTTTGTTTTTCTTATTTTATAACCTATCTACATGGTAAAGCACCACGGAGCAGTCAGACTATCTAAATGTTCAGCGCTATAGAAAACGATTATTAGGGTTTCACACTGCGTAGCTTGTGTGAAACACTATTGTTTTTGTTAAAATTATTATTCTTATTATTATTATTATTATTATTATTCAGATTCCAATTTGAATAGATCTCAGCAACTACGTGTCGCATCGTTACGATCTCTTCGGTTTTACTGGGAAAGTGGGTGTGACTTAGAGGATAAAGCTATTTTGAACGTTCTGCGACAATGCGAAATGCCCGAAATCACCGAAGTTATCGTTTTTGAAAATATTGCAGTAATTTTAACAATAATCATTGGATTTTAACTTTCGATACATTTTGGCATAGCCTGAGACAGGGCACATAGCAACGCTACTTTCGATTTTTGATTTTCGGCAAATCTTCGAAGATATTAGGCGCCAAATTTCGAAAATTTAAAATTTTACAAAAAATTTTTTTATTTATGAATATTTTTTAGTCGTATTGTGCACAGAATTGAAGAGTCATCTGACTAGTGCAAAAATGTTAAAAAAAATTGTCTCAGTAATTTTCCTTGGCCGCCATTGGCTAATTCAGTTTTTCAGTCCTAGATTAATTTTTTATTGTCCGATTTGTATAAAACAAAATTCATATGCTTCGTTGTATCAATTGTCATTTTTTTTATTACCAAGAGTGTTATCTGTCGGCACCGGAAGTGGCATAATTTTACCAAAAACTACAATTTTGACAGTTATTTTCTTATTTCGAAAACAAATATTATTTTTTGGAAAAATTATTTGACTCAAAGAGTGTGCCCTTTCCAGGCGCAAAAAATGTAGGAAGCAGTTTTTTTAATTTCGATTTCACTTTCGAGCAAATTCGATTAAGAGGCTAAAAATGGTGTAAAATTTACCTATTTACAACCTATTCAGGCTTTTCAGATTTTAAAATATTTCTTCGTAACTTTTATAAACTTGTAGCTATAATCCATACGAAGAAAATGTATGTTAAAATTCGTTTGTAATATAAGCAGTTACCAAGAAATGGGCAGTTCTGTACAAGTCACTGTTTTCGTTATTTTGCCTGTAAAATAGTCAATTATTATTGGATTTTTATAAAAGTGACATCATTTGATTCAAAAAGCATGTAGCGTCATATCAAGTTGATTACAATTTAAAATTGACACCGGAAGTGACATCATTTGGTCAAAAACTGCATTTTAAACTTTTTAAATCAATGTTTTATTCAACCAAGAATAACTTAATATGTATTAATAATTTTAACTTTTGGTTTAAATTCACATATAAACAAAACTCATATGGTCATATAGATATCATAAAATTGTTTCTAACTTGTTCGGTTGCCGAGAAATAGACGGTTTTCTACAGGTCACTTTTGAAGGTTTCGGGGCCATAAAAGTGTCAATTATTATTCGATTTTCATAAACGTCACACCGTGTTATACCTACTGCCATTTGGGATTTCATTCAAGTAATTTAAGATTTTCATTATCACCGGAAGTAACGTCATTTTGGCAAAAACTGTATTTTTAGCCTTCAAAACAGATATTTTATTCAAATGAGTCTGTTTTGAAATCTTTTTCAAATTATGGTATTTGATGCTAATCAACAAATAGAATGAACCCATACGATCACACAGATACCACAAAATGGTTTGTAACTTGTACGGTTGCAGAGAAATAGCAGATTTTCTACAAGTCACTTTTCAAGTTTTTTGGTCTTAAAATTTTACATAAAATTTTCACTATATGATATCGTATGCCATTTCTGATTTCATAAGACTAATTGAACATTTTCATTAACACAGGAAGTAATCTAATTTTGTCAAGATCATTTACAAGTAACAAATGTATAAAATGAATTGATATTGTTGGATTTTGTTGATTCTGCGTCCATTTTATTTGTGTGCAATGTTAATTTGGAAACCTGTTTAGTGGTTTCGCTGGTACCGGAAGTGACATATGTTCAAGGGTAACTTGGCACCAGAAGTGACATGTTTAAGGGTAACATGGCACCAGTGAAACCCGTCATTCCTGCATGCAGGTCTAGTTAGGCTTATTATTATCCCAAAAGGGGATCACCACATTTAAAGATAGGCTGGCACTGCCAGGGAGGATACGCCCACATTTTCGAGAGATGGATAGAGAACAAGCAATACGGAAAGTGATTTTTCCTGCATCATTAAGTCCTGTATTTCATACTGTATTGGAAGCAGCCATTTTGTTGGTCAGTTCCAGTCTGATAATCATGAAATTCGAAGCTGACAATGATTATGGTGTGACGGTACACAACCTAGAAATGTGATTTTTCGTCAAAATCGGATAAGAATTGTGACCTGTAGAGAGTCCACAACCATGATATACCATATTTTTACACTATGGTCCAATTTTCTCGAAATTCGAACTCAACCTTACGTAGGGTGTAACGGTGATAGAGTCAAACGTTTTTTTAAATCGGATAATAATTGTGAACTCCAGAGGGACCATAGGCGATTTTTCGGACAATCAGGGCCATAATTCAGGAAGTTACGATCCAATATGCGCAAATACTGAAAGGCAGGTTTTTTTTTTAATTCACCCATTTTCAATCATAATAATATACATATTATAGAATAATAGTACAGTATAGCACAGCCAGAATACACCAAAGTACATACATAGATTAATTACACAATACGAGTAGCATGGTTGATCACCTTATGTATCAGTGTTCAAATTATTAAATCCGTTAAAATCACAAATCCATTCAGTGTGCCGTTTTAAATTTATTTAATTTCTGTCATTGGTGTTATTTTAAATATAAAGAGAAGTCACAAATGTCAGTTATTACAATATAGATATAGATTTGATTGGACGAATACTATTGTTTTATTAATTCCCACCTGTGCTCTCATGTCTGGGTGCCGTATGAAACCATGTTTTTGAATACGCACGCCGTTATTACAGTATGGATTATTGTTGATTGCTGGGATACTTTTGTTTTATCACTGCTACCTGCATTATTTGTGATAAATGTACCTCTGATATAATGCAATATGGTTTGATTTAGGTGTAACAAAAATCGTTGTACTAATGAACATTTTATTGACCCAAATCCTGCGATTACGTAACATCAAGACATCAATCATTGAAGCGTATTTCCTGGGTGACTTCTTTTGGCGCCAGTACATGTCTAACTATCTCGCGGGTCAATCGCACCGCCATTGTGGGGTTGACTTCTGACCACATGTACACGTTAATTCATTGTGATTTACTGAAGATGCATTACCTGTGTGATTTACCGAGTTCTGATTGTATAATTACCCGGGACGAGATTTACCAATTTTTGACGTATTTGTCAATGGTGGAATACTATTTTTAATAGGATAATGGATAATATATAGTACGGCCACGGTAAGGTGAATATCGTGATTTTGACGTATTTGTCATTGGTGGAATACTATTTTTATAGGCTAATGGATAATATATAGTACAGTAAGGTGAAAATCTATGTGTGCGCATTTTTTTACACTCAAATTTTTATTCGTACTTCATTTATAATCGTAATCAAAATGAATTGATCGGATAAACGGCACGCGGGGAAATTACAAGTTTTATCTTGTAATAAAACACCATAGATAAATTATTCGCATGTTGATTTATATACGTATCTCGGGAAATTCGACGTATCTCGGGAAATTCGACGTATCTCGGGAAATTCGACGCCTCGTCTTATAACTGGACATCATAGATAAGTGAACGGGAAATCCATTTTTAAACCCATCTCGGGGAAACTCAACCGCTCGGCCAATAAATGATCGCCATAAATAAGTGCACGGATCGTCCATTTTTAAACGCATCTCGGAGAAACTAAACCCGTTGCTATTAATCTAAACCATGGTACTAATTAAACCATTTTTGTTATTTTCAACGAGTTTTATCATTTATTGAACGATGTTTTGAAATTACACGGTATGAATAGAATCTATCGGTAAAACTACTATTTTAGACGATACCATAGTTGTAGTGCAAGATCTTTGGGTTATAACCATGCATTTCAAGTTTCATCAAAATCGAATTAAAATTGTGACCTATACAGGGTCCATAACCATGATATACCATTTTTTAACAGTATTCGCGTACAAATGGCGGCCATTTCGTCTGTCATAATTCAGGAAGTTACGACCTAATAGGCGCAAATATCAAAAAGAACCAAGATCTTTGGGTTATAAACATGCATGTCAAGTTTCATCAAAATCGGTTCAAAATTGTGACCTCTATAGGGTCCACAACATGGGTTCCATTTCGGCCGTATATGCCGGTCGGGACCTACGGCTTTGGAAAATGACCGAATCTGGATCAGACCCGTAGGTCATTTTGCACGCCGGAAAAATAGCATATTTTGTGCTAAATCATAAAATCCGGGAGACTACAAAACTCTGTGCGTGGCGTGATGTAAACTATCAGGTATATTAAAATTAACAGTGTTCAGTAGCCCACGAATGGAAACCACTGCCAATCAATTATCCTTGTGTATATTGCTCTAATCACAATTAACAAAGGGGCTACATCAAACAGATTAAAAGCTCAACATTTAATCAATTTACTTAGTTTTGTTTTATAATTAGTAATACTGTGAGCGTGATATTTACCGACTTTCATCATTCGTGCGGCAATTCACTGTTTGAACATCAAACAAATTAAAAACTTTTCTTTGATGTCTTCACTTGATCACAAGAGTTAATCATGTCAATCTTGCAAATGATATATATATACAAGAATGTTAGCATTCCATATATCATTTCAAAATGTTGAAATTCCTCACCTCCCAGAATAACAAAAGAAAGCGAGATGATGATATTGCTGTCAATGAATCCGATCCCCCTTCTTCAACATCGACCCACGAGGATGACAGTTCCGCCCCGAAAAACAAAGTCAGCCGTAAATTCTCTACTAAATGGTTACAAATATTCCCATGGTTAAGATATGATATTCCCACACAAAAATATGTATTCCCATGTGTGTTTTTAATCCATTTATTCCGTTTATATAACAATCGATAGATGTCATTTGGTTAAAACAATGAGCTTTTACGATCGCCGCCATTTTGAAATATGTGCAAATATCTTAACATGTTATAGAGTTAAAATACTAGCACGATATTATTTGAGCTCTCAAAATATCAATACGAGTTAATAATTTGATAAGTTTAAGAATTATGTTAATTATTGTACATGTGTATCACTTTGAATTATTTACGTGTGCTAATCATTCGGAACTACTTTTTCCCCGTGTATGGAGAAAATAGTCAACCGCCGAATAATGTCACGTATGCCACTGAGAACCGGGATTCTAGCACCAAAACATAATTAAAACCAAGTTACGATGTTCCTAGAGCATGAAAAATCTTGACGAATTAATGAGAATTTCAACCAGCACATGCTTTACAGAAATGGAAATCCTGTAGAAACCGACGAGTATATACGGGTGATGTGGTAAACAAATTAAGAAAATACTGTACTTTCGATAAATGAATGCATCTTGTTATTGTTATACTTTATGAATGTATAAATAACTAAATGATAATAATTGATTACATATGTTCTTTTATCTATTAGGGGGATAGGTGGGTGGGTATATAAATGTCGATGTGAGGTTGATTTTTTGTGTGACTGTCCTTGACCCAATTAAAGACGATCGACATTCCGATAGCATGTAGTTTTTGGCTTCTTATTACGTGCTTAAAATAGCATCACTTTCTCTGTGAGAAAAATGACCGGTTGGGAAAATTTTGAAGTGGAAGCCCTGGTCCACAACCTTGATATAACATATTTTCACACTAACTCGTACAAACAGCGGCCATTTTGTCTGTCAATTTTGGTCTGATTTTTTAACGAAATTTTACCTCAATCTTCATTACCATGTAACGGAGATATAATCAAACGTTTTTTTAAATCGGATAATAATTTTGACCTCCAGTGGGACCACAAGCTAAAAAGGGTGATTTTTCGTACAATCAGGGGCCATAATTCAGGAAGTTACGAATCAATGAACGCAAATATTGAAATATTGAAAGGAACCAAGATCTTCGGGTTATAAACATGCATGTCAAGTTTCATCAAAATCTGTTCAAAATTGTGACCTCTATAGGGTCCACAACCTTGATATAACATATTTTCACAATATTCGCGTACAAACGGCGTCCATTTTGTCCGTCAATTTTGGTCCGATTTTCCCGAAATTCGAACTCAACCTTCCTTACGGTGTAATGGTAATATAATCAAACGTTTTTTAAATCGGATAATAATTGTGACCTCCAGAGGGACCACAAGCTAAAAAAGATAGGTTGCCAGGCAACGAAACATAAGCCCACAACAGCTAAGTCGTCCGGGCAGTCAACAAGGGTTGTCGCATATTGTTTCTTTTATCAGTAAGGAGAACATTTACAACACATGATAATCTTATTACGAGTAATAGTCTATTAAATAATTATCAGAAATGATTAGAATAGTTTTGATGGTTTGTCCGGGCAGTCAACAAGGGTTGTCGCATATTGTTTCTTTTATCAGTAAGGAGAACATTTACAACACATGATAATCTTATTACCAGTAATAGTCTATTATTTAATTATCAGAAATGATTAGAATAGTTTTGATGGTTTGTCTCAAGGCCTTTGTCCACAAGATATTTCAAAGTGATCAACTGCCAGATATCACTGAAAATCAAATAGGATTCTTCGTCTCATGACCCTAAACACTGTGTACAAATTTAAAGTCAATCGGATATTAACTTTAGCCTCTAGAGTGTTCACAAGATTTTTCAAAGTGATCAAGGGTCATAACTCGGGCAGGAATTATCGGATATCGCTGAAAATCAATAGGCTTCTTTGTATCATGACTTTAAACACCGTGGTATAAATTTAAATTCAATCGGATATTAACTTTAGCTTCTAGAGCGTTCACAAGATTTTTCAAAGTGATCAAGGGTCATAACTCGGGCAGAGGAATTATCGGATATTGCTGAAAAACAACAGGCTTCTTCGTATCATGACCTTACACAATGTGTATAAATTTACAGTCAATCGGATATTAACTTTAGCCTCTAGAGCGTTCACAAGATTTTTCAAAGTGATCAAGGGTCATAACTCTGGTAGTAATTATCGGATATCACCGAAAATCAATAGGCTTCTTCGTCTCATGCCCTTAAACACTGTGTATAAATTTAAAGTCAATCGGATATTAACTTTAGCCTGTAAAGCGTTCACAAGATTTTTCAAAGTGATCAAGGGTCATAACTCTGGCAGTAATTATCAGATATCACCGAAAATCAATAGGCTTCTTCGTCTCATGACCTGAAACACTGTGTATAAATTTAAAGTCAATCGGATATTAACTTTAGCCTCTAAAGCGTTCACAAGATTTTTCAGAGTGATCAAGGGTCATAACTCTGGCAGTAATTATCAGACATCACCGAAAATCAATAGGCTTCTTCGTCTCATGACCTTAAACACTGTGTATAAATTTAAAGTCAATAGGTTATTAACTATAGCCTCTAGAGCGTTCACAAGATTTTTCAAAGTGATCAAGGGTCATAACTCTGGTAGTAATTATCGGATATCGCTGAAAATCAATAGACTTCTTCGTCTCGCGACCTTAAACACCGTGTATAAATTTAAAGTCAATCGGATATTAACTATAGCCTCTAGAGCGTTCACAAGATTTTTCAAAGTGATCAAGGATCATAACTCTGGTAGTAATTATCGGATATCGGTGAAAATAAATAGGCTTCTTCGTCTCACGACCTTAAACATCGTGTATAAATTTCATAAATTTCGGATATTAACTTTAGCCTCTAGAGCGTTCACAAGAAATTGTGGACGATGGACGGACGGACGGACGGACGGGGGCGACGTCAATATACAACCACATTTCCATGTGGGCGAATAAAAATAGGTTGCCAGGCAACGAAACATACGCCCACACAGCAGCCAAATCGTCCGGGCAGTCAACAAGAGTTGTCGCATATTAAAGAATTATCAGAAAATCATTAGAATTTGTTTGGTTTTTATAATCAAACGTTTTTTTTTAAATCAGATAATAATTGTGACCTCTACACTGTTCACAAGCTAAAAAACATGATTTTTCGTACAATCAGGGGCCATAACCCATGAAGTTACAGTCCGATACATGCCAATATCGAAAGGAACCGAGATCTTAGGGTGATAAACCTATATTTTAAGTTTCATTGAAATCGGATAAAAATTGTGACCTGTAGACTGTTCACAAACAATTGTGGACGGACGGACGGACGAACAGGGGCGACGACAATATACGTCCACATGAAAATGTGGGCGTATAACAAAGCAATTTTGCGTATAATCAGGGGCCATAATTCAGGAAGTTACGATCCGATATGTGCAAATAACGAAAGGAACCAAGATCTTTGGATTATAACCATGAATTTCAAGTTTCATCAAAATGGAATTAAAATTGTGACCTCTACAGGGTCCACAACCTTGATATACCATTTATTTGACAGTATTCGCATACAAACGGCGGCCATTTGGTATGGCAATTTTGGTCTGATTTTCCCGAAATTCGAACTCAACCTCCCTTAGTGTGTAACGGTGATATAATCAAACTTTTTTTTAAAAACAAGCTAAAAAAAAAAGATTTTTCAGACAATCAGGGGCCATAATTCAGGAAATTACGTTCCGATAGGCACAAATATCGAAATGAACCAAGATCTTTGGGTTATAAACATGCATGTCAAGTTTCATCAAAATCAGTTCAAAATTGTGTCCTCTATAGGGTCCACAAGCTAAAAACGTGATTTTCCGTACAATCAGGGGCCATAATCCATGAAGTTTTGATCCGATTCGTGCCAATATCGAAAGCAGCCGAGATCTTTTGGGGATAAACCTACATTTCAAGTTTCGTCAAAATCGGGTAAGAATTGTGACCTGTAGAGAGTCCACAAACAAATTGTGGACGGACAGGGGCGACGACATAATATGTCCATATGAAAATGTTTGCGTATGAAAATAAGCATTTTAAAATATTTAAAACCCAAGTAATGGCAAATGATGTTGATTGTATAAGTTTGAGCAAAATATTAAGGAGTTTGAATGGTTACCATAGCAACCACTGTATATATTTGTTTTTTTTGTAAAAAAAAGCATCATTTTCCGATAATTTTCTCATTAAAATTTATTTTTATATTATTTTAAGTCAGTAGTTGTCATTAAAATTTATTTTTATATTATTTTAAGTCAGTGGTTGTCAGGGAAGATTGAACAAATAAATAATAACAAAATATTGTGAAATTTGTGGTAAATGTAGTGAATTTTTACAATTACTTATCTTTTCTCCTCTATAATACTTAATATTTGGTTGTTATAGCAATCAATACAAAAACAACCCCCCAAAAAGTCAATGAACCTCATTTTAAGCATTTTAAGTGCGAGAGCAGAAATCATGTTAGCACATATTTACAGCTCAAGTAACATAAAATATTATGAATTGTGTAATTTTAGTGAAATATTAAGGATTTTGGATGGATTCCATACTCTTGGTGTTAATGATAAGACTGTTTACGAATGGTTGAAAGGCAATTCGCATGCGGGTATTCCAAAGACAGCTACAGTAACTAAAAGACGCGTTTCGGTATCAAATACAAAGAAGGTCAACTATGCGCGACACTTCCTTAACGAACTTCCGAAATTATCTTCACATTATTGTAGGTCTTCTTCGAAGAAAAATTATCTGGAGCCAGTCTTTACAAGTGCTTCTGAATTATACAAAGTGTATGTGAAGGATTGTAAACACAATGATAAGCTGTTCCTTTGCAGGAAGGCTTTTATATCCGTATTCAATGATCTTAATTTGGGCATTCATCAGCCTAAAAAAGACAGATGTGACATTTGTTGTGGTTACGAGGCAGACTATAACTTACACGTCATGTAAAAACGGGGCGAGAGCCGAGAAAGCTGCAGACAAACTTCGTTCAGAAATTGAAGATTCACATTATAAACCCCGTACTTCCTAGTACGACCAACAAATAACATAACACAATAATGGCATTGTGGCGACACTAGAAACCAACTGTATTTACAATAAGCAAGTACAAACTATATCAAAAAGAACATAAATACATAATATACAAACAAATCCCCATGATATTATTTTGAAAAATTTACATAAATTTCCCTAGAAAATCAGTGTTGACGTGTCAACTAGTGTCGCCTGAAGTGACTTACACAGCTCAATGCACACGCATTTACACGTAATCTACGGAAGCCCATACGTGCACAACTATGGAAACACTCTTGCAACAATATGAAAATAATTTCCCTCTAATTCCTACGTCAAACGAGGGAAATAATATTCACGTTAAGGTTGTGACATTAGATCTCCAGTCCTTGTTATTATTATGTCCTTTGCTTACTGCTAGTTCCATGTACTACAAGACTAAATTGGGGTGTCATAATTATACAATTTTTGATCATGCGAGCAAAGATGTGGTCAATTACTTTTGGCATGAAGGTATTGAGGATCTGAATGCAAATACTTTTGCCTCATGCTTAAATGATTACATAAATGCTCTCGACCATGATGTCAAAGAACTTATTTTGTATAGTGATGGTTGTACATACCAAAATAGAAATGTAATTTTGTCAAATATGTTACTGAAAGCTGCCACTGAGAAAGAAATAACCATCGTGCAAAAATTTCTTGAAAAGGGTCACACTCAGATGGAATGTGATTCGGTTCACAGCACGATAGAGAGAAGAATTTGCGGTAAACCTATTTATATTCCACAGAATTACGTGGACTTAATACGTACAGCAAGAGTAACCCCACTTTATAAAGTGAAATATCTTTCACACGACTTTTTTAAAACTTTCTCGCTGTTAGGTTATTATTCCACCATTCGTCCCGGTGCACGTAGTGGTGATCCTGTAGTTACGGATATTCGTGTTTTGCAGTATAAGGATGGTAATATTCAATACAAAACAAACTTTACTGACGAGTTTAATGATCTCCCTAGACGTAATAAAAGGTGTCCCCCGTCAAAGGACGATCCTCTAGAGCTTCATTGTTTATACGACGCCCCACTTAAGATCAAGTTAAAAAAGTACACCCATTTACAAGAACTTAAAAAGGTATAACCCTCTGATTACCATCCTTTTTATGACAATTTACTTCACGAGGCGGAATAAGTTGAATGCGCCAATTATGTTGATTAAATGAAGTACTCGTTTCATTAACTTTTATGAATGAATTTACTGAAATAATGGGTTTTTTTTTTCTTGATTTGTAAGGTTTAGCTAATTATAGGCCTACGTTGTTAAGTTTGTCATTATTTAATGTTGTTATATTGTAATTAACTTTAAATATCCACGTCCAGTAGACGTGTTCATGATTTGTTTAGTCCAAATAAATTAATAATTAATATTTTTGTTTGATATCTTTATTTTAACATTAGCTTCAAAATTTCGTATATCTCCTAAAAAGACCACATTTTTCTATTACTACCATGTCAAATTTTCGTATGTGTGCTTGCGTAAAATTATATCACGATTTTCCGTTGTGCTTATTATCAGTAAGTGACGTGTAAAATAACGTTTCCCCGTTCCAAATTTCAAGATGATACGACAATATCTCACAAAGTTATTCAGTTTTTTGTTCTTCCTGTAAAATTTATATGCCTTCGTATACACCACTATACGCAATTCTGATAGCTCACCGACGAGGAAATCATTAGAATTTGTTTGGTTTTTATAAAGTTCTGGCCCATGCTAACCAGGGTTCAATTTATCGCATCGCAAAAAGCGACTCATATCGCGGTAAAAGCGATTGAATTATTTTATTCATTAGCCAAAAATTGTTTCAAACTTGTGAAGTGCGATTCATTATATTTTGGATGAATGTGGAGTATAATTATAAATGCAGGACTAACTTCACTTGTTTAATATTCCAAGTTGTGGTCGTGATTAATTTGAAACAGTTTTTATTTCAATATATTCGATAACTAGAAGACAATGCAGACTCAGTTTTTAATCACACATGTTTATAAAATATAGAATAAAACGACACAGTATGTAATAGTTATTAGCACACTTTCCGAGGTGTATCGGTGAATATCAGGACAGTTTTGGTCGGGGGCTCAGCCGAGGCGGAGCCGAGGCAGCCCACGACCAAAACTGTCCTGATATTCACCGATACACCGAGGAAAGGTGCTAATAAGTTACTTACATCACATTTCTATCGAGTATTGTGAAGCAAAATGTGAAAAATAGTATTTATTATCGAGTCGTTTCAACCGAAAAGTGACAAATAATTTCAGCTCTTTTATTTATCCCTTTCTGTGCCTCACGTTACATTTCATGGTAGTATTTACACGTGCGTCTTGTTGTGAAACTCCGAGCGTGAAACAGACACGTGTTTGTTTAGACCACATCGTCAAAACAATTTGTCTTTGGCGTGGAGGACTGCGATGATATTAAATGTAGTGTAAAGGAAATTCGAAACGTGGGTCATTCCTGATGAAAGTATGCATCGGCGCATAGTTCGTCCGTTGAAATTTAATTGTAATGAAATTTATAACTTTCTAGGCGTTTTTTTTATATCCTGCTTATTTTCAAGGCTTGTGAAGTGTCTAGCAAGAGAATCACAATTAGTTAAAATAATTATTCAATATTCTCATTTATATGTTTTGCATAATAAATCAAACCAAATTATGGAATAGATGCCAATTGATATGTGTAATAGTTGTTTTTTGTAATATGTTGTTATGTTGATTTTATGTCATTGCATATATTTTTGCACTGCCATGTAGTTCCTACCGGTTTGTTTTGTTACTATGATTTTGATTAGTTGTCTCATGTACCTTAGCCTAGTGCAGTATGAAACAAGTAGTTATCATTGCGATCTGGGTCGGACTAAATGTCCGCTTCTTATAGCTTGATAAGTTTCTTATACGGTATAAATGTATCCGTGTATCAGAAATGAACAGAACTCTTTTTCGAAAGTGTACTGTTCATTTCTGATACACGGCTACTTTTACGCATGTATTGGAAATGAACAGGACAGTTTCATCAAAGGTTGCCATTGGCAACGAGTAGAAGTGGGATGTAATGTATGATTGGTTAACTTAACTGAAAACTAAAAGTAGACATCTCGCAAGACGCGTGAAACGTGCCATTTTTGACGAATATCTGACAAAAATATGCTGATGGCATATTCTCGGGTTGATATTTCAAAGGTGGAGGGGAGGATGTTTTTAAATAGAGAAATAAACAAGCAAAGCCATGCCTACAAATATTTCGATTGGAATGGTGTAATTTAAAGTACTGTACACTACATGTAGTGATAGACGGTAACTTAAATTTTTTTGGGAGATGCCAATTTTTTTTAACTTCATCCATACATAAATCGAAGCGGAGTGTACAATGAAGGCCAGACATTAGTGGAAAAAAGTATCCACTTATACCTCGAGAAATCTGAATTGCAAATATTTGTGATGTAGGCTACGTTTTACTGCTCCTCAAATATGAGCAAATGCTATTCAAATTTTGAATTGATTAGCCAAAATGTGAATCTGTCACAAAAATTTGCTACTCATTGGTTTTAGACTAAATTGAATCCTGATGCTAACATATAGTTATGGTATACAAAACATTTAATATCATGTATTTAGCTGTTCAGTTATCAAAATTCATTGAAAATTAATATACTTGTTCTTCTCAAGGCCATAAAGGGACAATCCCGATAAGAACAGAGTTTCAAAAATTAAAGTCCGAGTATTTATGAAATTTATGGACCAAAATATAGTGGCATGGTGTATTTACCTTGTCTCAAAATTTCAGCTCAAAATATTGAGTCGTTTGGACATGAACGTCAACACTGCTTATCTGGACACGTAACCCTTTTAAGATTTCGGGTCAATTTTTTCATTGGGTAACCTGATAATCGATTAATGTTTCTTGAGAGGTCTATACAGTGAATGACCCATGCCCTGTACTTGATAACAAAAGGTAAATTTCACCTACATATTATTTTTATAGAAAAAAGTTTTCTGGTTTTATCCAGATACTGTATAATAAAACGTTCTCCATTTCCAGATGAAGACTGTCAGGTTTAAGTTATTTACAAGCATGTCACAAATATCGGGTTAGTAGGTGGGCCTTAGGTTATGGATTTTAAAGGATTTTAACACAAAATTAAGCAGTTTTATTCCCCAAAAAGTTATCAGGATTGTCACTTTAAACACTGTGTATCACTTTGAAGTCAATCGGATAATAAGTTTGGCCCCTAAAGCATCACAAGATTTTTCAAAGTGATCAAGGGAGATAACTTTGGAAGTAATTATGGGAAATCGTTGAAAATCAATAGGCTTCTCTGCCTCATGACCTTTAACACTGTGTATCAATTTTAAGTCAATTGGATATCAACTTTGGCTTCTAGAGCGTCCACAAGATTTTTTGAAGTGATCAAGGTCCATAACTCTGGCAGTAATTATCGGAAATCTCTGAAAATCTATAGGATTCCACGTCTCATGACCTTAAACACTGTGTATAAATTTAAAGTCAATCGGTTATTAACTTTTCCTCTAGACCACCCACAAGGTTTTTCAAAGTGATCAAGGACCATAACTCTAGCAGTAATTATAGGAAATCACGGAAAATCATTGGGCTTCTTCGTCTCATGCCCTTAAACACTGTGTATAAATTTAAAGTCAATCGGATATTAACTTTAGCCTCTAGAGCGTTCACAAGATTTTTCAAAGTGATCAAGGGTCATAACTCTGGTAGTAATTATCAGATATCACTGAAAATCAATAGGCTTCTTCGTCTCATGACCTTAAACACTGTGTATAAATTTAAAGTCAATCGGATATTAACTTTAGCCTCTAGAGCGTCCACAAGATTTTTTGAAGTGATCAAGGGCCATAACTCTGGCAGTAATTACCGGAAATTGCTGAAAATCAATAGTAATAATCGGAAATCGCTGAAAATCAATAGGCTTCTTCGTCTCACGAACTTCAACAATGTGTATAAATTTAAAGTCAATCGGATACCAACTTTAGCCTCTAGTGCGTTCACAAGAAATTGTGGACGATGGACGGACGGACCAACAGACGAACAGACGGACGAGGGCGACGGCAATATACGTCCACATCTCCATTTGGGTGTATAAAAAGTGGATGCCAAATATGAATAAAATGAAGATATATGTAGTATCTGATAATGCATCAAGTATGAAAGCAGCTGCACGACTTTTTTATTATTTAAATTGTTTTGCTCATCATACTTTGTAATTAGTTATTAATGACAGCATCAAGAAGTTTCCTGGCACACAACACGTCATAGCAAATTGCAAAAATATAACCAATCACTTCAGTCATAGTAGATAAGCCACGCACAAATTAAAAGAGATGCAGAAAACAATGGCGACGGCAATATACGTCCACATCTCCATTTGGGTGTATAAAAGTGGATGCCAAATATGAATAAAATGAAGATATATGTAGTATCTGATAATGCATCAAGTATGAAAGCAGCTGCACGACTTTTTTATTATTTAAATTGTTTTGCTCATCATACTTTGTAATTAGTTATTAATGACAGTATCATCCGGGGTTTAAGGACCTCGCTTATAGCCAGCCTTCGGATGATGGGTTATATGCTCAATCTAGCTGGGGGTGTCAGATTGAACATATAATAATTCAACAACTCACTTGTTCTTGGTATAACTTATATTCTGTAACACTATTTAACAATAATAATATATACACACTATTGACCCACAGGCTAGGTGACTTAATAAGGAACAGCATCTAAGAAATAACTTATCAGAGACCTGCCCTTCAGTATGTCCTACTGCCTGCCTGTGGTCAACTGTCTCAAATCTACAATCATTCCTCTAATATAACATTAGAGGTTGCTTAGTTACAATAAACAATTATATATATATTTAAACTTAATAATATTTTATAGTTGTTAATACGGGGTAGTATTTAATTGACATCCATTCATCCATTTGCTGAGGTGACTACATGGCCTTGATTATGTGTTTATAGATGGATTATCTCATTACTACTATTGTCTCTAATCTCTATCCTAGCAGCTGGTCATGGAGAACTGACTAGATAATCCATCTTGGAGCCAAGTTGTGGTGTCAGTCTAAATTCTAATACTGGGTGAATGGCTGTATTAAATACTACCTGGTCATATATGGACGCCCCCTATTTAAGTGTCGAACCGACACTCAAGACAATGTTCTTAAGTTTTTAACTCAACATTTTTCATAATATTCAAATTTCCAAAGATGAATCAGAGTTCAATATTTATCAATTTAAATGGATATAGATGTTGTTATTTTGACATGAAACTCAAGGATCCTCATATAATATCCAATATTTAAGACATAAAAACATATCCTACAGTAGTTAGTAAAGGATTCCTAAAAATGACAACGTAATAATTTAAATAAAAAAAACATAAAATGCATTAAGTAGGCATAAACGATTACCGTTCAATTAAAAAAACCCCAAAAAAACAAGAAGAAAAAAAAATGTGCCATGCTTCATAAATGCATATACATGTGTAATAATTACTATCTCTATGCTGTACAGCTCTATTCTGATCTTGTTTTGCCTGTCAGACAATAAAGGATTATTCTTCCAATTTCTGCTGCTATTCGATCATTAGTCACTTGTTAGGCATTATTAAAATCTGCCTTAAAAATTAGAATGACACCTTACGATTATATATATGGCATTATAATAATATAATATAGTAATCGTGAAGTCTGAACACTGATATTGTGACACATATAAAAGATAGGCTGGCACTGCCAGGCAGGATACGCCCACATTTTCGAGAGATGGATAGAGAACAAACAATACGGAAAGTGATTTTTCCTACATCATTAAGTCCTGTATTTCATACTGTATTGGGAGCAGCCATTTTGTTGGTCAGTTCCAGTCTGATATTCATGAAATTCGAAGTCGACAATGATTATGGTGTGACGGTACACAACCTAGAAATGTGACTTTTCGTCAAAATCGGATAAGAATTGTGACCTGTACAGAGTCAACAACCATGATATACCATATCTTTACACTATTCGCGTACAAACGACGACCATTTCGTCCGGCAATTTTGGTACCATTTTCACGAAATTCGAATAATTCAGGAAGTTACGATCCGATATGCGCAAATACCGAAAGGAACCAAGATCTTTGGGTTATAACCATGCATTTCAAGTTTCATCAAAATCGAATTAAAATTGTGACCTTTACAGGGTCCACAACCTTGATATACCATTTTTTAACAAAATTCACGTACAAACGGTGGCAATTTTGGTCTGATTTTCCCGAAATTCGAACTCAACCTTCCTTACGGTGTAACGGTAATATAATCAAACGTTTTTTTAAATCGGATAATAATTGTGACCTCCAAGCTAAAAAAAAAAGGCGATTTTGCGTATAATCAGGGGCCATAATTCAGGAAGTTACGATCCGATATGCGCAAATATCGAAACGAAGCAAGATCTTTGGGTTATAACCTTGAATTTCAAGTTTCATCACAATCGAATCAAAATTGTGACCTCCACAGGGTCCACAACCTTGATATACCATTTTTTAACAGTATTCGCGTACAAACGGCGGCCATTTTGTATGGCAATTTTCGTCCGATTTTCCAGAAATTCGAACTCAACCTTCCTTAGGGTGTAACGGTGATATAATCAAACGTTTTTTTAAATCGAATAATAATTGTGATCTCCAAGCTAAAAAAAAGGCGATTTTGCGTATAATCAGGGGCCATAATTCAGGAAGTTACGATCCGATATGCGCAAATATCGAAAGGCAGCAAGATCTTTGGGTTATAACCATGAATTTCAAGTTTCATCAAAATCGAATCAAAATTGTGACCTCCACAGGGTCCACAACCTTGATATACCATTTTTTAACAGTATTCGCGTACTAACGGCGGCCATTTTGTATGGCAATTTTCGTCCGATTTTCCCGAAAGTCGAACTCAGCCTTCCTTAGGGTGTAACGGTGATATAATCAAACGGTTTTTTAAATCGAATAATAATTGTGACCTCCAGAGGGACCACAAGCTAAAAAGGGTGATTTTTCGGACAATCAGGGGCCATAATTCAGGAAATTACATTCCGATAGCCGCAAATATCGAAAGGAACCAAGATCTTTGGGTTACAAACATGCATGTCAAGTTTCATCAAAATCGGTTCAAAATTGTGACCTCTATAGGGTCCACAAGCTAAAAACGTGATTTTTCGTACAATCAGGGGCCATAATCCATGAAGTTTTGATCCGATACATGCCAATATCGAAAGGAACCGAGATCTTTTGGGGATAAACCTATATTTCAAGTTTCGTCAAAATCGGATAAGAATTGTGACCTGTAGAGAGTCCACAAACAAATTGTGGACGGACGGACGTCCGGACGGACAGGGGCGACGACATAATACGTCCACATGAAAATGTGGGCGTATAAAAATATAAGACTGTTCATCATGATCACCAGTAAAATAGGTGTGATGTATATTAACACAATAGCATTATAATAATATAATATAATAAGTAAAGTATGAACACTAATATTATGACCATATATTCAATTAAACAAGCCAACAGTGAGGCTGATGTCCCCCGCCGAAATCCCAAAATAAATAGAAGACACATATTAATTAATCGCACATTTATTTTTTTCAATGTATCGAGCAATCAAACTGTACACGAAGTGTCATCCAAAAGTGTTTTATAAAGTTATCTTGTCCCAAAGTATCAACCAATCAAATTGCTTATCTCTGCTTACCCTAAGCGGAAAATGCTCATCTTCGAACTCCATCAAAGCATTGACCTAATAAGCATATACACCAAGTTTGAACATTTCAACTCAATTAGAAGGGGAGTTATTGTGTTCCAAAGTCTCGACTACTCTCGACCAATCAAATTGCGTATCGCTCTGCTTACCCTGATCACAAAATGCTCATTATCGAACTTAGTCAAGGTATTACTGTAATGAAACTATACACCAAGTTTCATCACTCTCACTTAATTAGAACTAAAGTTATCGTGTCCCAAAGCATCAACCAATCAAATTGCTTATCTCTGCTTACCCTAAGCGGAAAATGCTCATCTTCGAACTCCATCAAGGCATCGACCTAATAAGCATATAAACCAAGTTTGAACATTTTAGCTCAATTAGAAGGAGAGTTATTGTGTTCCAAAGTCTCGACCAATCAAATTGCGTATCGATCTGCTTACCCTGAGCAGAAAATGCTCATTATCGATCATAGTCAAGGTATTACTGTAATGAAACTATACACCAAGTTTCATCACTCTCACTTAATTAGAACTAAAGTTATCGTGTCCCAAAGCATCAACCAATCAAATTGCTTATCTCTGCTTACCCTAAGCGGAAAATGCTCATCTTCGAACTCCATCAAGGCATTGACCTAATAAGCATATACACCAATTTTGAACATTTTAGCTCAATTAGAAGGAGAGTTATTGTGTTCCAAAGTCTCGGCCAATCAAATTGCGTATCGATCTGCTTACCCTGAGCAGAAAATGCTCATTATCGAACTTAGTCAAGGTATTACTGTAATAAAACTATACACCAAGTTTCATCACTCTCACTTAATTAGAACTAAAGTTATCATGTCCCAAAGCATCAACCAATCAAATTGCTTATCTCTGCTTACCCTAAGCGGAAAACGCTCATCTTCGAACTCCATCAAGGCATTGACCTTATAAGCATATACACCAAGTTTGAACATTTTAACTCAATTAGAAGGAGAGTTATTGTGTTCCAAAGTCTCGACCAATCAAATTGCTCTGCTTACCCTGAGCAGAAAATGCTCATTATCGAACTTAGTCAAGGTATTATTGTAATGAAACTATACACCAAGTTTCATCACTCTCACTTAATTAGAACTAAAGTTATCGTGTCCCAAAGCATCAACCAATCAAATTGCTTATCTCTGCTTACCCTAAGCAGAAAATGCTCATCTTCGAACTCCATCAAGGCATTGACCTAATAAACACATACACCAAGTTTGAACATTCTAGCACAATTAGGGAGAGAGTTATTGTGTCCCAAAAAGTGTGACGGACAGACGGACAGACGGACAGACAGACAGACAGACAGACGGACGGACGAACCCATTTTAATAGTCCCCCAACTTTCTTCGAAAGGCGGGGGACAAAAAATATATATATAGGAATCTGCATCATTGATCACCAGTAAAATAGGTGTGATGTCAATTACCACAATAGCCTCCATATCAGATAAATATAGCTTTCTCAATTTGGACTCATGTTCTCATCTCATGTATCTTCTGAACCCTCTTTTGGTTTATTCTTATAAGTGGAACGAGTTGCTCATGGGCAGTTGTTTGAAGGACTGAGATCGATGTTGTCTTATACAGAAATTAAATTTTGTTATAGTACTTATATAGCACTGATCGTCACCAATGATATATAAGCAGTTCTGTATGTTGAATCATTTGGTTAGCTAGGCCATTTGACTATATACCTCAATGTAAGCCAATATAACATGTGTTTAAACAAACATAAAAAAAAATCAGATCTCTTTCCTTATTGCAAATTTTAATCGCCTTTTACGATTCACAATTTAGCTTGCGGATGATGAATTCGTGGCCCTATATCATCCGGGGTTTAAGGACCTCGCTTATAGCCAGCCTTCGGATGATGGGTTATATGCTCAATCTAGCTGGAGGTGTCAGATTGAACATATAATAATTCAACAACTCACTTGTTCTTGGTATAACTTATATTCTGTAACACTATTTAACAATAATAATATATACACACTATTGACCCACAGGCTAGGTGACTTAATAAGGAACAGCATCTAAGAAATAACTTATCAGAGACCTGCCCTTCAGTATGTCCTACTGCCTGCCTGTGGTCAACTGTCTCAAATCTACAATCATTCCTCTAATATAACATTAGAGGTTGCTTAGTAACAATAAACAATTATATATATATTTAAACTTAATATTATTTTATAGTTGTTAATACGGGGTAGTATTTAATTGACATCCATTCATCCATTTGCTGAGGTGACTACATGGCCTTGATTATGTGTTTATAGATGGATTATCTCATTACTACTATTGTCTCTAATCTCTATCCTAGCAGCTGGTCATGGAGAACTGACTAGATAATCCATCTTGGAGCCAAGTTGTGGTGTCAGTCTAAATTCTAATACTGGGTGAATGGCTGTATTAAATACTACCTGGTCATAACAGCATCAAGAAGTTTCCTGGCACACAACACGTCATAGCAAATTGCAAAAATATAACCAATCACTTCAGTCATAGTAGATAAGCCACGCACAAATTAAAAGAGATGCAGAAAACAATGGGAGTGCCTCAACATAAATTAAAATCTGACCGTGGGAAAAGGTGGAACTCAACTTTAACTTTAATGGAAAGACTTGTCGAAGAGAAAGAACTATTGTCTGCCATTATTACATCCATCCCAAAAGTTACCAAACTATTGTCTGCCATTATTACATCCATCCCAAAAGTTACCAATTTAAGTGCATATGAATGGAAGACTGCTTCTGGTATGTCGAAGCTCTTAAACCTCTTGAAAATGCCACAACAATGTTATCCTCCTCAACATACTCTACAATTTCTATGATATTCCGGTATTGAATACCTTAATTGAACAACTTCAAGTTTTCAAACTAGACAGTTTTGGTGCATTCATAATCAATAATATAAAAACAAGATGGCCAAACTTCGAAACTAATAGATTATATTGTTTAACAACATGTATATATTGATCTAGGTTTAAACTCTAGAGGAACTCATTAAGACAACCACTCAAGAGTCAGATAGAAAATGATTCAGCTGTAGCTGATAATACTGAAACATATGATGATGAAAACACAGTGACAGAAGATGCGCAGACCAATCAGGATTTTTGGGCTTTGTTTAGGAAAAAGGTGTTAAAGCGAACAAAATAAATCAGTATTGAAAAGGACATCACTGTCATCCTAAGACAAGAAGTAAAAACATTTATGGACCAACCGTCCAATAAAACCATCTGAATGTCCTTTTGTATGGTGGAATGAAAATAGAATAGAAACTATCCACATTTGGCAGAATTGGCATGCTCACTTCTATTCATTCCAGGAACATCTGTGCCAAGTGAGAGAATTTTTAGCAAATGTGGTCTGGTGTTAAGTGACAGATGATGCCGACTGAAACCAACCCCTGCAGAAATGTTTGTTTTTCTCAACCATAATTTAAGACACTGACTGTTTTGTTTCGATTTGTTTGATGGGTATTATTTGTTAAGCAAAGTTCATGGATCTTTTTTACAGTAACTTTATTGTTATGTTAATTTATTATTATGGGGTTGTGTTTGACAAAGTTTGTCAGATCTTTTTTTACAGTAACTTGATTGTTTTTGGTAATATGTTGTTACATTAATTTATTATTATGGTGTTGTGTTTGACAAAGTTTGTCAGATCTTTTTTTTTTTTTTTTTTTTTATACAGTAACTTGTATTTACTAGTCATAATTAAAGTCATACAACAGTAAAAAGAACTTGTTTACTATTTACATCTATATGTTTGATATCTTTTCTAGCTTCCAAGTATTATTATAAAATAATCATAAATCAGTACATTCATAATACAGTGTTTAAATGAACAAAAAAAAAACGAAAACCGAAACCTAGGTTTTTTGCCAAAGAAAAACCGAAAAACCGAAACCGAAAGAAAATTTAAAGATAGGTTGCCAGGCAACGAAACATACGCCCACAGCAGCTAAATCGTCTGGGCAGTCAACAAGGGTTGTCGCACATTTTTACTTTTATTGGTAATGAAACATTTGTAACACACTAAAATCTGATTAAGAGTAACAACTCATTATGTAATTATCTGAAAATCATTAGAATTTGTTTGCTTTTTATAAAAGTTTTGCACCACGCTAACAATTAGTATAGGAAACATTTAATATCATGGATTTAGCTGTTCAGTTATCAAAATTCATTGAAAATCAAAATACTTGTTCGTTTCAACACCTTAAACTCTGTGTATCAATCTGAAGTCAATCGGATGATAAGTTGTGGCTTCTATAGCGTCACAAGGTTTTTTTGAAGTGATCAAGGGAGATAACTCTGGAAGTAATTATTTGAAATCGGTCAAAATCAATAGGCTTCTTCGTCTCATGACCTTAAACAGTGTGTGTAAATTTAAAGTCAATCGGATATTAACTTTGGCCTCTAGAGCGTCCACAAGAATTTTTGAAGTGATCAAGGGCCATAACTCTGGTAGTTATTATCGGAAATCGCTGAAAAACAATAGGATTCTTCGTCTCATGACCCTAAACACTGTGTATAAATTCAAAGTCAATCGGATATCAACATTAGCCTCTAAAGGACGGATGGACGGGGGCGACGACAATATACGACCACATTTCAATGTTGGCGTATAAAAACCGCACAACACTACTTTGATGGATCATTTCATTACAGCATGAATAAATGCACATATGGTGTGTATTTTTGATTGTGTAGGAAGCATGACCCAATTGTTACTTCAAAAACACAGGGTTCGTGTTTGATTCCCGCAGTAAAATAGTACCATGTGTTTCCTGACTAATAAAGACAAATATCTACATAGATCTTTATGCCTTTCGAGACATTTTAATGTGTAATAATTTTATATCCACCACTATCCGTAATTTATCAGTATCGGCCAGTATATTTCGCTGTCAATAGCTGATATTAGTAAAACCGATAGGTGCCATATCGGACCATCACTAAATGTGGTATAGATTGTCTAAAAGTTTGGTGATAAATTTTACCTCAATCTCAATACTCTGTAGTTTTTCTCTTAATTCACCCTCTAATGAAACACGACGATCTGTATCTAAGGCACTTTCACTTCCTAAAATAGAGTAAAATATTTCTAATACACAATCCATATTAAACTGATATAAAAGGTATGACATAATCACAGAAACAAATGAATACTTATATATGTCAACTCTCACCATACATGGTTGCTTATTTCATTGTCTGACTTTGATACAGATTTAAAAGTAATAGAAGGTTCCATATTAATTAGCAACTATTGATAAGGCATATTCAAAACATCCAGTATTACAAGGTTTCAGTGGAGCATTTTGCTGGGAGGGCCAGATAAAAAGGGCCATAAAGGTAGGGCTGTACGATATTGCAAAAAGGGATGATATCGATATTGGCATTTTTTTCAACGATATAGTTAAATATCACGATATCTAATAATAATGTCACTTTGCTGTTAAATAGATTAAATATAAATGCATTAAAGCTGACTACAGTGTGAGTAAGAATTGTGGGTAAGAACTGCTTTAAACTTTTCTTTTTTTTAAAATATAGATTTATTAAAAAGAAACAAAACACATCCTTGTGCATTTTCATTTTGGTACAAATTTCTCTGTTTCAACTAGGGTCTAGGACCCTCCACTTCCTGTGTGGGTCTACTAGTACTAGCTAGGTTTTCCATAATTAAATTAAATACAACCGCTGATGTTTAAAAAGCATCTGCTTGTGAACCTGTGTGTTATGTTTGAGTTTCATTATTTGGTACGAATTTGATGTCTTGTAACGAACTCGTGTAGTCTACATTTATTTTGTCTGTCAAGCGTCTAGTCAGTCGAGGCTATTGGCGGGACGCCTGCGCATTAGTCGAAGCTGCATGCTTCACGTGTTGTGATCCAGCCATCATGGCTTGGTAGGGCCAGTCTCATATCGTTTTTTCACTGACAAATGGTGACGAACGGCGACAAGTGAAAATTATGTGAGTGAATTTATGAACAGGTGATACGTGAACATTGTGTAACATTTGTGAATCATGCCAAGTGGGTTATGATGTGATATCCAGTGATAAACTCTATGTAAAGTATATCGTGAAATTGTCAACCCTGACAAGTGACAAGTCAATGATCCGTGAACATTCCATAAACCTGTGGAACACTCTGTAATGAACTCGTAAGTGAATGAAACAACGCAACTGTGAACTCTTTTATTTACGTTTATTTCTATATACATGTACGTTTATATATGTAAAGTAACTGTCTTCGTCATATAAATTATGCTTTCAAATTTTAAACTTTCTTGGTGTTGTTGACTGATTGTCTCCCTTCCATAACCACTTTGGGAATCAGACCACTATTTCCGTGATGAATTGTCGCTTAGCCTAGTTACCAAATGTTGTGTCGATTAATGCTATGGCACCCTACTAAGTCCATGTCTACACTGTGTAAGAAAATTCTCAAATATCACAGTTAAATCACTTGCGCCCGCGCACTGCACATTTCCACTGCGGGTACCTACGGTGAAAGCAAATTGGCTTCAAAACTGAAAACTGTTGACAGGTTGAATTAACAGTTGCAATATCAATGGGGAGAGTTTCGTACGTTGAAGCAATGTTTGCACACGGTCAGACATTCGTAGAGAGGTGAAATAAATGATTGTACTGCGTAATATGTGATTCGAAAAGTATCTGTTGGTTGGCCTTGAACTTGGCATTTGATTCTTGACAAGGGAATTTGATTTACTCGCAGGCTTCAATGGAAATAAAGTGTATCCATATACTGAATCGCATGGATTTGTAGTTTTATGGAAAATTGTCACAAACATTATATTTGTGACTCAAACGGCTAATCTAGGTTGTAATTTTTCGTCGCATTTTAAAAGTATTTATCAACTTTGAAATTAATACACCAAATAGCCAATGTTCCGATGACTAGATTTGACATTTCATTCTCATAGAACCACACTTTCAATGATACTTTGAAAATGATACTTACTCAATTAAATGATTTTTTCCCTAAGATAAAGTAGCTTTGGCTCCTAAAATGCCAGTTATTTTTGTTGTTTTATTAACGTAATAAGACTTCATTAAGAAATAATAATAAATTTATATTAAAATTTAATTTCAAATAGGCCTAGGCCCATAACATTTTTCAATAAACACATTTGAGATTATTGATTTATCTCTTTACATAGCGTCATAACATCCCCCTAAAAATGCGTAAATACTACTTATGGTTTGCCTAGTGTTATAGGCTTTTAGGCCTTCTATAACCAAGAAATGGGCCATATTAAACCATTGTACACCAACATGTTTTCTTTATAGACAAAAGGGCTCTTCTTTCCAAGACACTGGGTATGAATAAATGATTTTCTTTTAGTGTTTAGTTTACTGGGGTTTTGAGGGGTTTTTTTCTTGGAGATCTAATATGGAGCGCCATCCAAATGCTTAAATTGACTTACAATAAAATAAACGGGTGAAAAGAATTTGAATGAGAATTGTTTTTGTGAATGGTGGTTGGAATATTAAAATTATGTGACCCGGGCCGTTCACAATATTATCATTATTCCAATTATATCTATATGTCGCAATATATGTAACAATGTAACTCTAATCAATGTTTGTTAATGTCTTGATTTTAAGTTAGGACAGGGTGACGGCTACCCTAAGTTAAAATTGATTTTAGTTAAAATTGTCCTTAAAATGGGTATGTGAAATGCCACTATTTTAAGTTAAGATTAGATTTTAACTTAAAATATCATTTTAGTGGATTTTAACTAAAATGCTTAAAATCGTTTTGTGAAACTCATCTATCTTAAGTTAGGATGAAATTTTTAGTTTAAGACGATTATAAGGAGATTTAAGTTTTTGTGAAACAGGGCCCAGGTGCCTTATTCACAAAATTTTAACTAAGATAAAACACAAATTTTAGTTATATAATTGGAGAATATTAGATTAATTTTAGAGTGCTTAGCCAATCAAAACTAAAGTATCTACTAAAATTTGGATTTTATCTTAAGTTAAAATTTCGTGAATCAGGGCCCTGAATTATAAAAATAGGTTGCCAGGCAACGAAACATACGCCCACACAGCAGCTAAATCGTCCGGGCAGTCAACAAGAGTTGTCGCATATTAATTATCGGAAAATCATTAGAATTTGTTTGGTTTTTATAAAGTCCTGCCCCATGCTAACGTTAAGTATACAAATCATTTAATATTATGGAATTAGCTGTCACCTCCACTGGATACGAAACATTTAATATTATGGTGATTTTTCGTACAATCAGGGACCATAATTCAGGAAGTTACGATCAGATATGTCAAAATATCGACAGGAACCAAGATCTTTGAGTTATGAACATGCATTTCAAGTTTGACCAAAATCGAATTAAAATTGTGACCTCTACAGGGTCCACAACCTTGATATACCATATATTTACACTATTCGTGTAAAACTGGCGGCCATTTTGTTCAGCAATTTCGGTCCGATGTTCACGAAATTCAAACTGAAAATTCATTACAGTGTAACGGTGATATAATCAAATGTTTTTGAACTCCGGTCGGATCACAAGATAATAAAGGCGATTTTCCGTATAATCAGAGGCCATAATTCAGGAAGTTAAAATCCAAAATGCGCAAATATCGCAAGGGACCAAGATCTTTAGATTATAAAAATGTATTTTAAGTTTCATCAAAAATAGGTTGCCAGGCAACGAAACATACACCCACACAGCAGCCAAATCGTCCGGGCAGTCAACAAGAGTTGTCGCATATTAAGGAATTATCAGAAAATCATTAGAATTTGTTTGGTTTTTATAATCAAACGTTTATTTTTTATTAAATCAGAGGCACAACAAGCTAAAAAGGGTGATTTTTCGTACAATCAGGGGACATAATTCATGAAGTAATGACCCGATGGGCGCAAATATCGAAAGGAACCAAGATCTTTCGGTTATAAACATACATGTCAAGTTTCATCAAAATCGATTCAAAATTGTGACCTCTATAGGGTCCACAACCTTGATATAACGTATTTTCACACTACTCGTGTACAAACGGCGGCCATTTTGTCCATCAATTCTAGTCCGATTTTCACGTAATTCGCACTCTCTCTTCATTACCATGTAACGGTGATATAGTCAAACGTTTTTTTAAATCGGATAATAATTTTGACCTCCAGAGGGACCAAAAGCGAACAAAAGCGATTTTTCGGACAATCCGGGGACATAATTCAGGAAGTTATGATCCAATGGGCGCAACTATCGAAAGGAACCAAGATCTTTGGGTTATAAACATATAAATTTTTGGTCCGATATTCACAAAATTCATACTCAACCTTCATAACCATGAAATGGTGATATAATCAAACGTTTTTTTAAATCAGATAACAATTTTGACCTCCAGAGGGACCACAAGCTAAAAAGGGCGATTTTTTTTGACAATCAGGGGCCATAATTCAGAAAGTTACGATCCGATTGGCGCAAATATCGAAAGGAACCAAGATCTTTGGGTTATAAACATACATGTCAAGTTTCATCAAAATCGGTTCAAAATTGTGACCTCTATAACAGGGTTCCCGCGGCTTCGTCTAACATTTTTTCAAGGATATTCAAGGATAAATATACGTCAAATTCCAGGATTTTCAAGGACATTTTTAGCCTAAAGTTACAATTTTTCATCTGAAAAACAACCAAAACATTACCAACTATCGTTATAATCTCATATTTAAAAGGAATTGAAGACATAACCTGTTTTTTATTATTACAGATTGACTTTCGGTACACCGGGAAAAACTCCCGCCATTTTTAAAACAGAGTTATTTCCCTTTTCGTCATTATGCATTGTTTAATGTAATTACTAATACCGATTTTGATCAGTCAGTGTAGTGGCTCCTAGTATGTTAATTGGACAATGGAGTCACGTGAGAGTATTTGGTAGCCTAACGGTAAATGTCATTGGCTTATCTTGTTATTACGTGACAAAACACGGCTGTTTATTTAGATCAGTTGATTGACAGGTATACGTCAGTTATTGTTTATAGTATAACCAGCATTACTTATAATCTAAACGGGATTTTCAGATCAACTTACTAGTATTACCAACAAAATTAAGGATCTTAACTGAAATTCAAGGATATTTTCCTATTTCCGCAAAATTCAAGGATATTCAAGACCTTGAAAATGAAATTTTAAATTTAAGGATATTCAAGGATTTTCAAGGACCGCGGGAACCCTGTATAAGGTCCACAACCTTGATATATAACATATTTTCACACTATTCGCGTACAAACGGCAGCCATTTTATCCATCAATTTTGGTCCGATTTTCACGAAATTCGAATTCAACCTTCATAACCATGTAACGGTGATATAATCAAACGTTTTTTTAAATCGGATAACAATTTTGACCTCCAGAGGCACCACAAGCTAAAAAGGGCGATTTTTTGGACAATCAGGGGCCATAATTCAGTAAGTTATGATCGGATGGGCGCAAATACCGAAAGGAACTAAGATCTTTGGGTTATAAACATACATGTCAAGTTTCATCAAAATTGGTTCAAAATTGTGACCTCTATAAGGTCCACAACCTTGATATAACATATTTTCACACTATTCGCGTACAAACGGTGGCCATTTTGTCCGTCAATTTTGGTCCGATTTTCACAAAATTCAAATTCAACCTTCATAACCATGGAACGGTGATATAATCAAACGTTTTTTTAAATCGGATAACAATTTTGACCTCCAGAGGAACCACAAGCTAAAAAGGGCAATTTTTCGGACAATCAGGGGCCATAATTCAGGAAGTTACGATCCGATGGGCGCAAATATTGAAAGGAACCAAGATCTTTTGGTTATAAACATACATGTCACATTTCATCCAAATCGGGTCAAAATTGTGACCTCTATAAGGTCCACAACCTTGATATAACATATTTTCGAACTATTCGCGTACAAATGGCGGCCATTTTGTCTGTCAATTTTGGTCCGATTTTCACGAAATTCGAACTCACCCTTCATAACCATGTAACGGTGATATAATCAGACGGTTTTTTAAATCGGATAAAAATTTTGACCTCCAGAGGGACCACAAGCTAAAAAGGGCGATTTTTCGGACAATCAGGGGCCATAATTCAGGAAGTTACGATCCAATTGGCGCAAATATCGAAAGGAACCAAGATCTTTTGGTTATTAACATGCATTTCAAGTTTCATCCAAATCGGTTCAAAATTGTGACCTCTACACTGTTCACAAGCTAAAAAACGTGATTTTTCGTACAATCAGGGGCCATAACCCATGAAGTTACGGTCCGATACATGCCAATATCGAAAGGAACCGAGATCTTAGGGTGATAAACCTATATTTTAAGTTTCATTGAAATCGGATAAAAATTGTGACCTGTAGACTGTTCACAAACAATTGTGGACGGACGGACGGATGTCCGGACGGACGGACGGACGAACAGGGGCGACGACAATATTGTATCACCTTTACATGGTAATAAAGGATGATGTTGAATTTCATGAAAATTGGACCGAAATTGACGGACAAAATGGCCGCCGTTTTTAAGCGAATAGTGTGAAAATGTGTTATATCAAGGTTTTGGACCCTATAGAGGTCACAATTTTGAACCGATTTTGATGAAACTTGAAATACATGTTTATAAATATATGTCCGTCAATTTCGGTCCAATTTTCAGGAAATTCAACATCATCCTTTATTACCATGTAAAGGTGATACAATATTGTCGTCGCCCCTGTTCGTCCGTCCGTCCGTCCGGACGTCCGTCCGGACATCCGTCCGTCCGTCCACAATTGTTTGTGAACAGTCTACAGGTCACAATTTTTATCCGATTTCAATGAAACTTAAAATATAGGTTTATCACCCTAAGATCTCGGTTCCTTTCGATATTGGCATGTATCGGACCGTAACTTCATGGGTTATGGCCCCTGATTGTACGAAAAATCACGTTTTTTAGCTTGTGAACAGTGTAGAGGTCACAATTTTGAACCGATTTGGATGAAACTTGAAATGCATGTTAATAACCAAAAGATCTTGGTTCCTTTCGATATTTGCGCCAATTGGATCGTAACTTCCTGAATTATGGCCCCTGATTGTCCGAAAAATCGCCCTTTTTAGCTTGTGGTCCCTCTGGAGGTCAAAATTTTTATCCGATTTAAAAAACCGTCTGATTATATCACCGTTACATGGTTATGAAGGGTGAGTTCGAATTTCGTGAAAATCGGACCAAAATTGACAGACAAAATGGCCGCCATTTGTACGCGAATAGTTCGAAAATATGTTATATCAAGGTTGTGGACCTTATAGAGGTCACAATTTTGACCCGATTTGGATGAAACGTGACATGTATGTTTATAACCAAAAGATCTTGGTTCCTTTCAATATTTGTTAGTGATTTTAGCTTAAGTTTTTGTGAAACAGGGCCCAGATATTAAAAATCTCATTATTTCCTGCAATGTCGTTTCTGGATTAACTTGCAGAATTTTTGCTAGCAATCACAAAATTAAGTAAATGCATAATCCCCTTAAGACAATTATCCACCTGCTCAAGTCTTGATTGTGATAAACTTTAATTTGTATACAGATATATAATATGGTAGTACTGACCTGTTTTAACATGTCTAGTGTAACTACTTGAATCTGAATGACTAGATTGATGAGATGATAAGTTATGTGTTGCCAGTAGAGAAGGACGGGGAGAGTGTAAAGGAGAACAGCATAACATCTGTACACTACTACTTCTTGTTAATGGAGATCTCTGATAAATTTTTACCATCGCTTCTTTCTCGGATAACTGAGATTGTAGTGTTCGAACTCTGAAACAAAGTTTTTAAAATGATAACTGAGATTGTAGTGTTTGAAATGTGCGTAAACCATGTTTTAAAGTAACATCAGTACTAATATATATATTTTACAAATAGGCCTAAAAATTCTTTTGAAGAAAAAAGATAGGTTGCCAGGCAACGAAACATACGCCCACAACAGCTAAGTCGTCCGGGCAGTCAACAAGGGTTGTCGCATATTGTTTCTTTTATCAGTAAGGAGAACATTTACAACACATGATAATCTTATTACGAGTAATAGCCCATTAAATAATTATTAGAAATGATTAGAATAGTTTTGATGGTTTGTCTCGAGGCCTTTGTCCACAAGATATTTCAAAGTGATCAACTGCCAGAAATTATCAGAAATTATCACTGAAAATCAAATAGGATTCTTCGTATCATGACCCTAAACACTGTGTACAAATTTAAAGTCAATCGGATATTAACTTTAGCCTTTAGAGCATTCACAGGGTTTTTCAAAGTGATCAAGGGTCATAACTCTGGCAGTAATTATCAGATATCGCTGAAAATAAATAGGCTATTTTGTATCATGACTGTAAATAGTGTGTATAAATTTAAAGTCAATCGGATATTAACTTTAGATTTTTCAAAGTGATCAAGGGTCATAACTCTGGCAGTAATTATCGGATATTGCTGAAAATCAATAGGCTTCTTTGTATCATGACTTTAAACACCTTGTATAAATTTAAATTCAATCTGATATTAACTTTAGCCTCTAGAGCGTTCACAAGATTTTTCAAAGTGATCAAGGGTCATAACTCGGGCAGGAATTATCGGATATTGCTGAAAATCAACAGGCTTCTTCTTATCATGACCTTACACACTGTGTATAAATTTAAAGTCAATCGGATATTAACTTTAGCCTCTAGAACGTTCACAAGATTTTTAAAAGTGATCAAGGGTCATAACTCTGGTAGTAATTATCGGATATCACTGAAAATCAATAGGCTTCTTCGTCTCATGACCTTAAACACTGTGTATAAATTTAAAGTCAATCCGATATTAACTTTAGCCTCTAAAGCGTTCACAAGATTTTTCAAAGTCATCAAGGGTCATAACTCTGGCAGTAATTATCAGATATCACCGAAAATCAAAAGGCTTTTTCGTCTCATGACCTTAAACACTGTGTATAAATTTGAAGTCAATCGGATATTTACTATAGTCTCTAGAGTGTTTACAAGATTTTTCAATAACTCTGGTAGTAATTATCGGATATCGCTGAAAATCAATAGGCTTCTTTGTCTCGCGACCTTAAACACCGTGTATAAATTTCAAGTCAATCGGATATTAACTAGAGCCTCTAGAGTGTTTACAAGATTTTTCAAAGGGATCAAGGGTCATAACTCTGGTAGTAATTATCGGATATCGCTGAAAATCAATAGGCTTCTTCGTCTCACGACCTTAAACACCGTGTATAAATTTCACGTCAATCGGATATTAACTTTACCCTCTAAAGCATTCACAAGTGATCAAGGGTCATAACTCTGGCAGTAATTATCAGATATCACCGAAAATCAATAGGCTTCTTCATCTCCTGACCTTAAACACTGTGTATAAATTTAAAGTCAATCGGATTTTAACTATAGCCTCTAGAGCGTTCACAAGATTTTTCAAAGTGATCAAGGGTCATAACTCTGGTAGTAATTATCGGATATCGCTGAAAATCAATAGGCTTCTTCGTCTCACGACCTTAAACACCATGTATAAATTTCAAGTCAATCGGATATTAACTTTAGCCTCTAGAGCGTTCACAAGAAATTGTGGACGATGGACGGACGGACGGACCGACGGACGGACGGACGGACGGGGGCGACGGCAATATACGACCACATTTCCATGTGGGCGTATAAAAATGAATGACACTGTGTTTAAAATCCTACTGTCCTGCTCCGACTGGGTTAATGAAGAAGAGCATACGTCATACAGAGTTCTATGAGGGAAATTTAATCCAGACTGTTGCAATTTGGTCTACTCTTTTATCAAATTCAAACTGTCATGGTTTATGTTACTTATGCTAATATGTACACATGACCGTTGGTCTACTCTTTTATAGAATTCGAACTGTAAAGGATTATTTTACATGCATACCAATGTGTACACATGACCTTGGTTTTTTGTCCCATCTGAATGACTATAGGTTGTCCCTCTGTCCTGCACCACTAACAAGGGGGGAACCATATGTACTTTCTCGATCAATGCAGGGATCAAACACAGGACCTCCATGTTAGTGAGCTTATGTTTTACTAATTGAGTCCCCGTGTCTCACAAAAGAAAAACTTTTTTGTAATGATAAATATATTGTAACCATATTCAATAAGTATAGGGTCTCCCGACGATTTCTTCGGTAATCTACTTCCGGTGACATGTACCCAGCAATGGCGGGAAAGACGATGCCTTGCATTGATTGTGAATCGATGAAGCGTTCACGGCACCAATTACTTTCGTTTTACAAAAGAAAAATAACAGATATTTTAGTCTGTTTATCAAGGTATGTAATCAATTATTTAAACATATCTTAATAAAATATTTGATATTATTCTTGAAATAGTATGCCCTAGCCTAGTATGCCCTAGCCTAAGCCTTGGTTCACAGTTTTAGCCTTTTGCGATGCCGAAAAGTAGCAGTCTCAGTTAGATTTGTTTACAAACAAACCCCATTACCAGTACATTATTCCTCCGCCTGCACATTTAGTGCCTCGGGAAATTTATATTTTAATGTCTTAATAGTTGTTATATAAAGTTTAAAGAATTATTCCCATGGGTTTTAATTCTAAGTACGCTCTCGTTTCACGATCTCCCTTGCATTTTTTGACAAGTTAAAACTTTACTAGCAACACGGTGTGTTTTATTTCAGCAGATTGGTGGATTATAATATGATGGTGAGGAAATATTCAAGTTTTTAGCACAGAGAGGATTGGCGTAAAACTGCCGTAGAAAACGTGGAAGGTGTTCTGATTCAAGAAGTAGGTAATTTGTCAAATAACGAATATTATTATTGAAATATTTAATTTTACTTAGGCCTATATTCAGTATAATTTAGTACCCCTTTTGGATTGTATAGTTTGACTTGACAGACTTATCTCACAACATTTTCCGAAGATTTGTAATAATAAATAATACTAGGCCTCAACTCATGAAGATTTTGCATTTTTTGAAGATTTGTAAAGTTTAAATATTTGGCCAAATGATATAATAAGCCTACCGTAAATATTTCAGAAAAATGATCTGCTATCTTTAAAAAAGCAGGCTATATATATACCCCTGCATTTTGTGAGGATTTGTAGTAAAGTTAAAATAATGCCTACTAGGCCTCATGAAATAGGCCTACCTATTTCTAAAAACCGGGATCAGCTGCCCAAAAATAAGCGATCACAATATGCAGACAGAATTCTCATAGCATTTTATGAAGATTTGTAAACTAAATTTTAAAAAATACTAGGCCTTGTGATGTAGGCGTATATATTTCTAAAAAAAAGATAGGTTGCCAGGCAACGAAACACACCCGTAACAGCTAAGTGGTCCGGGCAGTCAACAAGGGTTGTCGCATATTGTTTCTTTTATCAGTAAGGAGAACATTTACGATTTACAACACATGATAATCTTATTACGAGTAATAGCCCATTAAATAATTATCAGAAATGATTAGAATAGTTTTGATGGTTTGTCTCAAGGCCTCTGTCCACAAGATATTTCAAAGTGATCAAGTGCCAGAAATTATCAGATATCACTGAAAATCAAATAGGATTCTTCGTCTCATGACCCTAAACACTGTGTACAAATTTAAAGTCAATCGGATATTAACTTTAGCCTTTAGAGCATTCACAGGGTTTTTCAAAGTGATCAAGGGTCATAACTCTGGCAGTATTATCGGATATCGCTGAAAATAAATAGGCTATTTTGTATCATGACCGTAAATAGTGTGTATAAATTTAAAGTCAATCGAATATTAACTTTAGATTTTTCAAAGTGATCAAGGGTCATAACTCTGGCAGTAATTATCGGATATTGCTGAAAATCAATAGGCTTCTTTGTATCATGACTTTAAACACCGTGTATAAATTTAAATTCAATCGGATATTAACTTTAGCCTCTAGAGCGTTCACAAGATTTTTCAAAGTGATCAAGGGTCATAACTCTGGCAGGAATTATCGGATATTGCTGAAAATCAACAGGCTTCTTCGTCTCATGCCCTTAAACACTGTGTATAAATTTAAAGTCAATCAGATATTATCTTTAGCCTCTAGAGCGTTTACAAGATTTTTCAAAGTGATCAAGGGTCATAACTCTGGCAGTAATTATCGGATATCGCTGAAAATAAATAGGCTATTTTGTATCATGACCGTAAATAGTGTGTAAAAATTTAAAGTCAATCGAATATTAACTTTAGATTTTTCAAAGTGATCAAGGGTCATAACTCTGGCAGTAATTATCGGATATTGCTGAAATTCAACAGGCTTCTTCGTCTCATGCCCTTAAACACTGTGTATAAATTTAAAGTCAATCGAATATTAACTTTAGATTTTTCAAAGTGATCAAGGGTCATAACTCTGGCAGTAATTATCGGATATTGCTGAAATTCAACAGGCTTCTTCGTCTCATGCCCTTAAACACTGTGTATAAATTTAAAGTCAATCGAATATTAACTTTAGATTTTTCAAAGTGATCAAGGGTCATAACTCTGGCAGTAATTATCGGATATTGCTCAACAGGCTTCTTCGTCTCATGCCCTTAAACACTGTGTATAAATTTAAAGTCAATCGAATATTAACTTTATCCTCTAGAGCGTTTACAAGATTTTTCAAAGTGATCAAGGGTCATAACTCTGGCAGTAATTATCGGATATCACTGAAAATCAATAGGCTTCTTCGTCTCATGACCTTAAACACTGTGTATAAATTTAAAGTCAATCGGATATTAACTATAGCCTCTAGAGCGTTCACAAGATGTTTCAAAGTGATCAAGGGTCATAACTCTGGTAGTAATTATCGGATATCGCTGAAAATCAATAGGCTTCTTTGTCTCACGACCTTAAACACTGTGTATAAATTTCAAGTCAATCGGAGATTAACTTTAGCCTCTAGAGCGTTCACAAGAAATTGTGGACGATGGACGGACGGACGGACCGACAGACGGACGGACGGGGGCGACGGCAATATACGACCACATTTTCCATGTGGGCGTATAAAAAAGGTGATAGGCTCTCAAAAAAAAGTCACAATATGCAGGCAGGATAACTCACAACAGTTTGTGGAGATTTGTAAATTAAATTTAAAATCATACCAGACCATGTGATATGCCTATATTTTCTAAAGGAAAAGGTGGTCATTTCTGAACAAAAAAAAGTCACCATATGCATGCAGGATATATATATCTCACAGCCTTTTGTGAAAATTTGTAAAATTAAGACAATACTAGTCATCATGACATCATGATATAGAGAGAGAGAGAGAGAAATGGGGTTTAACGTCCACTCAACACAAACTACGTTATTTCGGGACCAACATATGTTTTTAATTTTATTTCAATAATTCGCATGCGCGTAGGGGTCTTTAGCAGTGGGAGGAAACCAGAGTGCCCGGAGGAAACCCACGAGGTTGAGAAGGCGCCCCTATCTCCATGCCACATACGCTCACACCTGGGCTCGAAACCACAGCCGCAAGCCAGAGGTGACCGGCCAGCTAGATGTCGAAGCGCGGCACTCTAGACCACTAGGCCATCCCAACCCCCTATCATGATATAGACCAACCTATTTCTTACAAAACAGTGATCAACTATCAAAAAAAACAAGCCAACAGTGAGGCTGATGTTCCCCGCCGAAATCCCAAAATAAATAGATGACACATATTAATTAATCGCACATTTATCTTTTTCAAGTATCGAGCAATCAAACTGTACACGAAGTGTCATCCAAAAGTGTTTTATAAAGAAAAATGCTAAAACCGACGAGAAAAATGAAAATGTACCCTAGTTAGGGGGACCATAAAGGCAGACCAAAGGGCCCCCACGCTTGACAAAAGGGCTCCTCTGGCCAAGGGAAAGGGCCCTCGTGTCCGAGTCAATCGTTTCGATACACTGTTACTGTCGAATCCATTACTGAATGAGAATGCAGTCATTGTATTGGCATAAAAATCATCAATCAAGATGAACCTAAGATGAAATTGCTTATCTCTGCCTACCCTAAGAAGAAAATGCTCATCTTCGAACTCCATCAAGGCATTGACCTAATAAGCATACACACCAATTTTGAACATTTTAACTCAATTCGAAGGAGAGTTATTGTGTTCCAAAGTCTCGGCAAATCAAATTGCTTATCACTCTGCTTACCCTGAGCAGAAAATGCTCATTATCGATCTTAGTCAAGGTATTACTGTAATGAAACTATACACCAAGTTTCATCACTCTCACTTAATTAGAACTAAAGTTATCGTGTCCCAAAGCATCAATCAATCAAATTGCTTATCCCTGCTTACCCTAAGCGGAAAATGCTCATCTTCGAACTCCATCAAGGCATTGACCTAATAAGCATATACACCAAGTTTGAACATTTTAACTCAATTAGAAGGATAGTTATTGACAGTTATTGTGTTCCAAAGTCTCGGCCAATCAAATTGCGTATTGCTCTGCTTACCCTAAGCAGAAAATGCTCATTATTGAACTTAGTCAAGGTATTACTGTAATGAAACTATACACCAAGTTTCATCACTCTCACTAAATTAGAACTAAAGCTATCGTGTCCTAAAGCATCAACCAATCAAATTGCTTATCTCTGCTTACCCTAAGCGGAAAATGCTCATCTTCGAACTCCATCAAGGCATTGACCTAATAAGCATATACACCAAGTTTGAACATTTTAACTCAATTAGAAGGGGAGTTATTGTGTTCCGAAGTCGCGACCAATCAAATTGCATATCGCTCTGCTTACCCTGAGCAGAAAATGCTCATTATCAAACTTAGTCAAGGTATTACTGTAATGAAACTATACACCAAGTTTCATCAATCTCACTTAATTAGAACTAAAGTTATCGTGTCCCAAAGCATCAACCAATCAAATCTCTTATCTCTGCTTACCCTAAGCGGAAAATGCTCATCTTCGAACTCCATCAAGGCATTGACCTAATAAACACATACACCAAGTTTGAACATTCTAGCTCAATTAGGAAGAGAGTTATTGTGTCCCAAAAAGTGTGACGGACAGACAGACAGACAGACCAACAGACAGACGAACCCATTTTAATAGTCCCCCAACTTTCTTCGAAAGGCGGGGGACAAAAATAAATAAATAAGGACACATAATATGTGGAGTATTTAAATTGTTTGGCAGCACATTTGTCTGATATTTATTACATTTTCTTCCTCAGGTGAATGAAAATGAAAAGGGAAAAACCATTGTGACAGGTTATACCATAATATTAATTAAATACAGGCATATACAGTTATAATTGGCCACAGAACACTAATTATTGCCCCATTGACTTTAATGTTAATTCTCGTCTCTTAGACCGGCTGTAACTTTTTCCCAAACATTCGTTGGGAAAAACGCTGTCTGCCACAGATGGAGCAACATGTGGCAGACTCTTGCCCAAAAGCATGTATGAGGTTCTTCATGAAAGCCTTGAGATAGACAAGCTGGAAGTAGAGACAGCTAACCTTGCAATTTTCGGCCCTCCCTTTCAACGTAACCAACCTCACAACTCTGGTATCCTTCCGCCTCAAAATCATGAATATTCACCAAAACCTGGCAGAAAATGTATTTTCAAACCCTTTTCTTCGATTCTACACCAAAAATTCAACAAAAATCGCCATGCAAAAGGAGGAAAAAGGGAAAGGGAGAGAAGGACTAAAAATAACTTTCGCCCTTGTTTCTTGGGTGACTGCCCATGAATATTTGGTGATCTGTGTCCTATATAGGGGTGAAACTTCGGATATCACCAAAAGGCCTTTTGTATTTGCTTCCCATATGTTCTGGCAACATACTGGTGAAAGGAAATCAAAATCTCAGAATAACTGCAAAAATGATGGCCCTTTAAGTATACATGCTGCTTTAAGTACAGTGGTGCATCTCAGGTCCCTTTGCCTTTTGTGCTAAAATTTAAAAAATCTTTTTTAATAGAGGCAGTATTTGAGCTCTGTGAAAAAATTAGACAAGTAACAAACAAACTACATAGAAAACACTCATAATTTGGAATTTTTATCAAAAATATATTTTTTTACTGCCATGTCATGAAAAATGTATAAAATTTACATGTAGCATCTGTCAAAAACCCAATAATTTTCCACTTTTTTAGATAGCCAGACTGGCAAGTAATATATTTTTGGAAACCCTGGACAATATGCAAACAGAAAAATCACAAATCAATTGCATTGATTGTAATTATAGAGGTCTGTACTGAAACATGTAACCCCACCCCCTAAAAATGTCAATGACTGAATCAATCTTATCTTTGGTTGCAGAGCTAACATAACCAAAGGAATGTGTCTAACAGATATGTTTTACCATCCCAGGCTAATATATGTACATAGAAGCTAAAATAGGTGCAATTAATATGAATTATGGTTAAAATAGGCCTTGCTGGAAGAATAAAAAAGGTATATTCGGCCTATGTCCACCCCTCTCTAACAAAAGGGTCACAGAATACACAATTTTCACAAATTTGGATATAGTTTAATGTTTTCAACATCTCAAACCTCAGAGGCATCATACAAATCTTTATTGCAATTATTGTACTGAAGTAAGATGTCTGGACCTTTACATCAATTGCCTTAAAAAATGAAGTCAAAAAGGTAGTTATGAGATAGTTGACAACATAAAAGAGGCCTGAAAAGGAGCAAAATTAACATTACTGTTCTATAAGTGACATAAATGCAACAAACACCACAGATCCTAGATTTTGATAAGAAAATATTGACCATTAAGCTGACATTTACACATCTACATCAGTTCTGTATCAGGATGTGGTCTTACTGGCCTGACATGTCTCAAGGTTCTGAGTTTGACTATGAACAAAAAAGGTCAGAAATCCTTGAAATGTACAAAATGACCATTTATTGGCAAAAAATAACATTCCCATCTGTAATTCAACAACAAATTCCAATTATTATCATTTAATTGTCAACACAGGTGCAATTAAATCTCTCAAAACACATTAATAAAAACGGGAGGGGGGGGGCATTTATAGCCCCTCTAAATAGAAAGATGGAGTGAAAAATGTCTACAAAGACTGGGATATTGCTTCCTACATGAAGAAAATGCAAGAATTTAATGCTTTAAAGAAGAAAAAAATGCTTGTTCTGGGTAAAATAGTGGCCAAATTGAGCCTACCCCTGTTTTGACCATTTTGTACAAACCCATCTGCTGAATATCATTAACTCAGTGTTGCCAATTTTCCATTTTCTGTAGGAAAGCTGGAGCTATTTCTAAACATAACAAACTTATAGATCCCATCTAAGTTACATTAGCAATAAAAATAAGGGCATTTTTAGAAATTTTGAGTCATTTGAGTAGGTATGAAAGCATTAATTTTTACATCGAAATGGGAGAATCTGGAGATTTTCTGTTAATATTCCTGATTTTTAGACAAAATTAGGTGAAATTACAATGTTGTTCACTTTATCTGTGCTTTCTGAGGCTGAATACACCAAAATTGGACATTGAAATATTTTTCTTACTGTTAGAAATTAAATAAAAACTGAAAATTGGAAAATTTGCAGTAAAATCACAGTTTTTCCCAAAACTTTGATAAATTTTTTTCTAAATTTAATTTTTTTTAGTTTTTCTGTAGTCAAGTCATTTTATACATATTTTCTGACAAATTAGTCATCATATTTTCAAAACTAAGGCATATCAGTAACAGCCTTGTCATACACAGACAGGCCACAGAACACTAATTATGGCCCCATTGACTTTAATGTTAATTCTCGTCTCTTTAAGACCGGCTGTAACTTTTTCCCAAACATTCGTTGGGAAAAACGCTTTCTGCCACAGATGGAGCAACATGTGGCAGACTCTTGCCCAAAAGCATGTATGAGGTTCTTCATGAAAAACTTGAGATAGACAAGCTGGAAGTAGAGACAGCTAACCTTGCAATTTTCGGCCCTCCCTTTCAACGTAACCAACCTCACAACTCTTGTATCCTTCCGCCTCAAAATCATGAATATTCACCAAAACCCGGCAGAAAATGTATTTTCAAACCCTTTTCTTCGATTCTACACCAAAAATTCAACAAAAATCGCCATGCAAAAGGAGGAAAAAGGGAAAGGGAGAGAAGGACTAAAAATAACTTTCGCCCTTGTTTCGTGGGTGACTGCCCATGAATATTTGGTGATCTGTGTCCAATTGTGACAGAATTCTAACAAAAGTAAGCCATACATAGCAACATCCACTTACCTTAGCAGTAATTACATGATGACACTGTTATATATATATGGAAAGGAATACCTCTAATGTGATTCCTTTCCCTCTATACTATAACAGTGCCATCATGTAATTATCTATCATGATTAGGGAGCAAGTAGCAACTGTGGCTAAGTGAGTAAGACGCTGGCTTGCAAGCCGAGGTCACAGGTTTGATTTTGGTGTTGGCCGATAAAGTTCGACATTTCCCGGTGTGGTTTCCCCTTGTCAGTGGTGCAGGACAGAGGGCCTGACACGGACAGCTGTTTAGTCGTTTGGATGGGACGGAAAACTGAGGTCCAGTCTACTTATTGGTGTATACGTAAAAGATACCTTCGGCAGTCAGAATTTGATATAAGAGTAGGCCATAGCAAAATTTCTCTTATAGCACACTGTATGGTGTAAGCCAATCTGAGCGACAGACTCACCCAAACTGCAGAGAAGTGACTCTGCAACAATGAATAGCCATGATATCCATGACCTTTATCTAAACTTCACAGGTCATGAGGTCACATCAACAACAAAAAAAATGTCAACAGTTATCAACATTACAAGACACAATGTTACATTGTAATCAATAGCCTTCCTGCAGCCTTTAGGACTGTATAATCCGTACAGCCATGATGTCTTATCGCTTCTTCCAATGATTTTTCACAAAAATAACATCTACATGTACAACTCTAGATTTGAAGTCGGCATGTACTATTTCGTGCTTCGGAGGTGTCTATTTCAGATATACACAACCAATTTTGTTAATGTTTTTAGCTTGGAGATTGACTAATAGTTAATTTATTTCAGTTCTAAATTTTTTTTTAAAAATTTAATGCAATTTTTAAAAAATAGCCAAATTCCGGATTGTATTACTGAGCAAAATGGCGATTCATTCATTGTATAGCCTTCGTGCAAAAAAAAAAAAAAAGCCAGCTACCATTTAATTTTCGTACATTAGTTACGTACAGGTGTAGGCCTGTCTTCATTAGCTCAGTCGGAGTAGGACATTAAACCCCATTTCATTTCTCTAAAATGATTGCCTATGGTTGTTCATTTAATTTAGAACACATTTATTTCCACTGCTGATGGTTCCCATTCAACAATTGATGCTAAATTTCATGTTTTACACTAATTGACATCGCTCAGTAACAGGGGCCACGGTGGCTAAGTGGATAAGACGATGGCTCGCTAGTCTGGAGGTTGGGTGTTTGATCCCTGCACTGGCTAAGAACGAAAAAGTTCATCCAGATATTTCAGCACGATTCCCATTGTCAGTGATGCAGGACGGAGGGCCTGACAAAGACATGTCTAGTCGCTCGAATGGGATGATAAACTGAGGTCCTGTGTACACATTGGCATGTACGTAAAAGACCCCACGATAGATGGAATTCGATATAAGCGTAGGCTGTGGAGCTGCTGTTCAGTCAAATATTCTTAATTTTATTTCATTTCAATTTTCTACATTTCAGACAGCATTGTAAATATTATCTGATGTTTGAAAAGAAGCCTATTTGAAAATAAAGAATGAATTAGATATCAAGACAAAGTTTGGATTGGCACTAAGTTCATTTCTCATAGATTACCAAGAACATTTGTTGGTCTCCGAATCAGAACGAAATAATCAATTTTTTTTTTAATAGAAATAATAAATCTGAAATATGAAAAGCCTATATGTGTATTTACATTGCAATATAATAGAGACCCAGAAAATCTAAAGAAAGTACAATGCTGATCTATCCCTATACATAATAGTTGAAACTTTGTGAAGTTAAAAGTTTTTGTGACCTTGAAAATTTGCTCAAGAAAATACACCATAGTTGCATTCACATTGCATTTTAAATTTGTAAAGATTTATATGGCAAGAAATTTGGTCATTTACATGATCAAAGAGAAACTTTACCAGATACATGGCAAAAGCAGAGTCTGAGAATGACATATTTTCAAATCAAAACTGATAATTTTTGCAGTTTACTGAATACATGTACACATAACAGATATGTATAATAGAAATTGACTTTTACAACATCAGGTTTATTTCATTGAGTGAGGGAAATTTATAATTTCGTGAATAGATAAATAATCTGTATACCTGGTACATTCTCCCAACATGCTGTTAGAAAGAAATATTTCACAATAATCCTATGATTTCAATTAGTATATTTATTGAAATTTTTTCAAAACAAAGAAATGGGTAATTAATGTACAGTTGAGAGTTAAATGTATTCCAATTCTTTACAAGAAATATGCATTTCAAAGTCATTCAGGCACTCACATAACAAGCCTGCTTGTCGTTCAATGAAAACTGTTTTAAAATTAGAATTTATGGACGAATCAAATACTCAGTGCCGATAACCGTTTTTAAGCATTAGTTTCACATTGTCCTTCCATGTTAGAAATTTATCGGTTTAAAAATTCCTGTGGTCATCAAATGAAAATTCTTCATAAAAGTAATATATATATAGCGGCTTCTATTTTGGTGGGCTGAAAAAAATAAACGTATTAATTATTAGTATGTTTGAACACAAATAATTTTTACACCTGAATTAATAAAAATCCACCCCTTTCACAACACTAATCTGATATCTATTTCTTCATGACTATAATGTGATTCTGCTCACAAAGAAATAATATTCCAAATTCCACTGATATTCTGCTTAGCTGCACATGATTGTAATAGTTCAATGTAATAAATTATTTCTAAATTTAGATTTAAAAAAAAAAAAAAAAAATCAGCTTGATTTTTATCTCATTATTTTTGGCTTTTTAATTTTTATCAATTCCAAAACTTTGTAAAACAAGAAGTATAAGATAAGGTTGTTCACTTAAATGTATTCTACTCAGAAATATTTTTCAAAGTTAAGTGGTTTGGAAAGTGGATGAATGTGTGTATGACTATTCCAAGTCAAAAGACAATCCGTAATATATATTAAATGTGTATGAATACAGTAAACAAACATGTTTGGTATTTCCGTAAGCGTAAGCCGCTCGATGTGACAGCAGAAGCCTAGTTTTCCTGGCAATTGTCCCCGGTATTAACCATGCAGTATATTATTTTTCAATCGCTTGATTTGTACTTTATCAAATAAATGGAAAGATGACTAGATTGCAGTACAGATTATAGGCCAAACTAACTAATGATAATGGATTTTCGACATACCTGCTCTAAGGATAAGGATTCAGTCTCAACTGAGTTGAATCGTCATACTGGCAGACGGCGGTCAGTCGATTGTCGCTTCGTCATTTTTCACAGCTAATCTCCAAAACTCTCACTCTTGCATAATTTATTACATATAAATAACTGGTGAGCGAAAATTACAACACTGTTTCGAGTAATTCACAAATGAATAAATATCTAACCCAATTTACTCGTAACAATATCGCGTGATATTAACACGTCACCGGAAGTTCAATTTCGCATGAAATCTCGTAATTTTGCGGGATTTACTTATCGGCTCTATTGAATAGCCGATGAGGTCAAAACCATGGTTGCTGTGACTACTTCCAGTGAAGAATTAATGTCTGGTTGTTAATCATGTATCATTGCGTATAACTGGGATCTGAGACAGTGAGAAGAATTCAAATCAAGAGTTAAATGACTTATTAACAGCACTAGTGTCATCACAAAGAGAAAAGTTTATTTAGCTTAAAGTTCTGTGTTATCTTAACATTCAGTTTATAATATTTTCTTTGTTATGACATTGTAAAGCACAGTGTCACCACATTGAGACAAGTTCAGTTACCTAACAGTTATAACATTGTAAAGTGCTTTATCATCTATCCAGTTACATTTCATGATCTATATGCTGAATTAATGTACAGTTTTTTCTTGGTTTTATTGGTCAGTCAAGATTGCAGTCAGTTTTTCATTAAGACATTATTTACATTCAAACAAGCTAACAGTGACGGTGATGTCCCCTGGCCAAAATCCCCAAATAAACATGACAAACAGATGACACATGTTAATTTATCACACATTCATTTTTTTCAAAAGTACAAGCAATCAAACTGATTATTAATTGTACACTAAGTTTCATCACTCTCCATCACTCTCTATCAGATAGAAATAAAATTGCTTAGCTCTACTAAAGTTATCGTGTCCACAACATCAACCAATCAAATTGTTTATCTCTGCTTACCCTGAGCAGAAACAGCTCATCTTTGAACTCCATCAAGGCATTGACCTTAAACACTACACCATGTTTGAACATTCTAGCTCAATTAGAAGGAGAGTGATTGGGTCTCAAAAAGTGTGGCGGACAGGCAGGCGAACAAACGAACCCATTAATAGTTCCCTGCTTTCTTTGAAAGGTAGGGGAGAATAAGTAAATGAAAAGTAAGTGAATAATAACCCTATACCTGGCTTCCAATTCTGCAACACGTCGATTGGCTTGATATAATTCTTCCATGTGAAGTAATTTCTCAGTTTTAGCTTCGTTGATCAGCTTTTCTGCATCAGCCGAACTTTTTTCAATGTCAGCAAATTTCGGTGAGTTATCTTGTAAAGCAATTTGTCTCATTGTGATTTCTTCCAACCATTTCTGTTCCCACTGAAAGAACAAACAATTCTTTTTTAGTCAGTCATATATTTCTATAAAAAAAACAGGCGTTTTCGTGTGTTTAGGGTATGATAATAAGGGGTCTTCCAATATCGCCAACTCACAAGAATTTGGAAAGTCGACCACAGCACTCTTTGATGGGTTAAAGAAAGGTTGCCAGGCAACGAAATATACGCCCACAGCAGCTAAATCGTTCCAGCGATTACTTTTTGGGGTAATGAAACATTTATAATACACTCAAATCTGATAAAGAGTAACAACTCATTAAGTAATTATCATAAAATCATTAGAATTTGTTTGGTTTGTATAAAATTCTGCCCCATGCTACCTTTTCGTATACGAAACATTTAACATCATGGGTTTAGCTTTTCAGTAATCAAAATTCTATATACTTGTTTGTCTCGAGACCTTAAACTTTACATGCATAAATTTGAAGTCAAACAAGTCGAAAAAAATTATCATAAAAATAGACTGGATCTGCTAAGCAGATATTAAAGCTTTCATATTCACGGTCAGTTTCTGTCGCATCTCGTGAGTTATATAAAGAATCTTAAAAAGAAAAAAGAATTAATGAAAACCGCCAAAAACTCACTGATTTATAACGAGAAACAATTCAACTGGTTCAAATTCTACCTTAATTAAAAACAGAGGTGTTATGTTCCAATGTGATCAGTCAAATTGCTTATTGCTCCTAAATCTACGCAGAAATTCTCAACATCAAACTTAGTCAAGGTAATGACATAATGAATCTATATTTGGAATTTTGTCACTCTCACTTCATTATAACCAAAGTTATCGTGCCCCAAAGAATCAACCAATCAGATTGCTTATCTCTGCTTACGTAAGCAGACAATGCTCATCTTCGCGCTCCTTCATGACACTGACCTAATGAATGCCTTCATCAAGATTGAACATTCTGCCCCAATTAGAAGGAGAGTTATTTTGTTTCAAATTCTCGACCAATCAAATTGCTCATCGCTCTTCTTATCCAGGGCAGACAATGCTCATTGTCGAACGTATTCAAGGTATTGATGTAATGAAACTATACACCAAGTTTCATCACTCTGACTGAAGTGGAAGTGTCCGAAATCATCAACCAATCTAATTGCTTATCACTGCTTACCCTAAGCATAAAATGCTCATCTACGAACTCCATGTTTTTAATGTATGGGGATCATGGTGGCTCAGTGATAAGAGACACTGATTAACTAACCAGTAGGTCTTGGGCTCTCTCCCGGGGTTTGACCAGAAAGTCAATTGTACAGGCTTGACTGCCCTTGTTAGCTGTACAGGACAGTAGGTCTGCCCGGTCTGACAGGGAATAGTGTCTAATTGTCAGGATGGGACGAAAAGCAATGTTCTGTGTACACATTGGCGTGCACGTAAAAGATTCCTTGATAGAGTATATCGTAATATAGATGTCCGGGCAAAATCTATCTGTTTGTCTTCAATGGTCCAGTCGGTGTATAAAGTAGGACTTTTGCCCTACTCCGTATAAGATTTCAAATCTTTGAAGTTTTAAGATAAGCATACCCGGTCCCTGAAATCTTAAATGGGACTTGCTTTTTCGCCCCTCTGTTCTGTACAGACTGGGCTAATACAGTAAAACATTGTAACAATCTACAGAGAGTAAATTTAACTTGTTGACTAAATAATCTTCAATACTTCCAATTAGCGGTATGTAGTGACAAGGATCGTGACCCAGATGGGATATACTTGAACTTTCTAGACAAGAAACCTGATATCTAATTTGGTATAGCACTAATAAGTTTCATTACATACTAAACTTTTATATGATTGCTTATCGCACTTGGCATTCATACCCATAGGTCCATCTTTAAATTTAAAACTGGTAGAAATTGAGGGTTGAACATGGTATTGCATCGTCACTGTTGTATTATTGCTTATCGCCCTTGACATTGTTTTAAAGGCAGTTTTATATTCATGGGGCCAGAACGTAAATTATAAAAAGTGTAAATTATTACCCAGAGTTGTACATTATTTGTGATTTTGCCTGGTAACGCCAAAACTCGATCATGTACTAAATAATGGCGGCACAGTAAAATTTCTTGATTGTCAAGTTTTTGGTTATAAATAAACCCTCGAGATTTTTTTTTAGTATGGAATCAAATCTACGGCTATTTCTGTAAAACACATGTTTTTTTTCTTTTTCAGGCTTTCGCTGTCTGTTTGACAGTAGCTGGTTCCCAATACATCGATGCTAAAATCGGACACGGTTTCGGACATGGTGTTGGTGTCTTTGGAAACGGAAATGGTAAAGGATTTGGAAGAGGACATGCCGGTGTTGGACATGGTCTTGTTGGTGTAGGAGCTATTGGCAACGGACTCAACCATGGTATTGGACATGGTATCCAAGGAAACCGACTCAGACACCGAATAAAAGCTGTTGGCAAAGTTGGTGTTATTGGTAACGGAATTGGTCATGGTATTGTTGGTAACGGTATCGGACACGGTATTGTTGGAAACGGAATTGGTCATGGTATCGTTGGTAACGGTATCGGACATGGTATCATTGGAAACGGAATCGGACACGGACTTATTGGACATGGAAAGATTGGTAACGGCATTGGGCATGGCATCGTTGGTAACGGTATCGGACACGGTATTGTTGGAAACGGAATTGGTCATGGTATCGTTGGTAACGGTATCGGACATGGTATCATTGGAAACGGAATCGGACACGGACTTATTGGACATGGAAAGATTGGTAACGGCATTGGGCATGACATCGTTGGTAACGGTATCGGACACGGTATTGTTGGACACGGAATTGGTCATGGTATCGTTGGTAACGGTATCGGACACGGTATAATGGAAACGGACTTGTTGGACATGGAAAGATTGGAGCTTACAAACAATCATACAACTAAAACGGGTACAACAACGGGCCATACAACCGATACAACAACGGACTATACAAGTACAACCAATACAATAATAAAGGATACAATAGTTACAACGGCCCCTACAATTACAACAACGGTTACAACAATGGCCACAATAACAACGAATATGGGAAGGGATATAACAACTACAATAACAACGGATACGGTAACGGATACAACAACTACAACCATTATCCTTCTTACAATAACTATCAAGGTTGCGGTTACAACAAATATTAAGACAATACGGCTATTTGATAGCATAATATTACCATAGCTTTAATACTTATAAATACTAGTATATAGTTTCTATTGTTCGTGCATAATGTATATTTGTAAATCAGGGAGTTAAGATATATATAAATTTAATAAAATAATATACATATAAACTCTTGTTATTTATCCGTTTATAGCTTACTACTTGTCCGGTCTATAGCTTGATAACCTCAATGTGCATATATACGTCACATCCTGTCTTCATTACGTTTGGTCAAAGGTCACGAGATGTAAATAGGGATATCGCTAATCCTAATCTTAATCCAAGACCTAACCTTAGCGCTTACCCTAACCCTAACCTACGATCTAGCCTGTCCAATCTCCTGGGTTTACCCCGGGACCTGCGGTTTCCTCCCACTGTTAATATGCGCAAGCAGATTATTGAAATAAAATTAAACCATATGTTAGTCCCAAAATGACCTAGTTTGCGTCGAGTGGACGTTAAACCCCATCTCTCTCTCTCTCTCTCTCTCCGTGTCATGGTTATTCAGTGCATATAACTGTAATTTCGATATGTCAATTACTTCACGCAAACCTTAAAGTAATGTACAATTATTCCACCCTAGCATATTGTTTGAGGATTTTCCCACTAACAGGTCTCATCTTACCGCTCCTATGGAAGACAGCGAATAGAATGTAGCATACCTGGAATGCCGAATGATTCTCGAAGAAACGAGTGAGTTACTGGAAAAAACGGTATTATGTCAATAGTACTGCTAGTTCAAAACCGTTTTATAGCTGAGGCGCCGGAGGCGCCAGCCTCCCCGCGAAAAAAATCAAAGCAGTTGAAAAAATAAAACGGGAGAAAAATGCTAAAACCGATGCGAAAAATGAAAATGTACCCTAGTTAGGGAGGGCTCTAAAGACAGACAAAAGGGTCCCACGAATGACAAAAGGGTCCCTAGGGCCAAGGGAAAGGGCCCTCGAGTCCAACTCAATCGTTTTCTATACACTGTTACTGTCGAATCCACTACTGAATGAGAATGCAGCCATTGCATTGGCATGACAATCATCAATCAAGAACCTCCACTCGCGACAGAGGGCCCTCAAAATAGTACAGCCTCCGCCATGATAAACCTTAAAACGCCCCTATGCTAGTTCTGTAACTGAAAGTCAAAATGGTGAAAGATGTTATTTGGTCAACATTTATCTACACTAACACAGACATTTTCAGATGAGGCGTGTAATAAAGTGGCTTAAATATATGAAAATCTTGAAAGAACTGATCGCAACCTATACCCTGCATTTGTTAGGTGTGTGGTTGCCAATGGGATATAGCGTCTTGTGCAACCACCCCCACCCCATCACACACACATATACCACCCCGATTCTTCAATCCAAACTGATTAGAACCTGAATCACAATTGATCTAGTAGCAATCATACACAGTCGATATCAAAAATTGATTTCCAATCTCAAAGACGGCTTATCTCCCCTGAAACTGTTGAGTAATACGCGATTCCCAATTCACACAACTTTCATAGATTTAAGGAAATGGAATGAACTGAACAGAAATGGTTTTAACGACTTATCTTTCTGCGCCGACTGAATTAACTAAATTTTGATCGGACAGCGTCGTTACGGTCTTTTCTTTCGAATTCCAACTGTTAAGTAGTCTTTTACGGGCATGTAGATATTGTTCCTAGCCAGGCCATTTAGGTTTCAAATTTCACAGTGTATTGATAGCCTTCTGGTTTCTGCTATGATTCGTTCATTGTTTCACTGTTTTTTCTACTATGAACTCGTCTACTATTGTTGATTGTTCCACTCTTATTTCGGCTATGATTTCGTTGAACTTTTCATTGTTATTTCTGCTACGAATTCGTTAATTGTTTCACCGTTATTTCTGCTACGAATTCGTTAATTGTTGAAGTGTTATTACTGCTATAAATTCGTTGATCGTTTCATTGCTATTTATGGGAATCACGGCGGCTAAGTGGGCAAGGCGCTGGCTCGTTAGCCTGGAGGTCGGGTGTTCGATCCTTGCATTGGCCGAGAAAAGCTCATCTCGATTTTCCGGCGTGGTTTCCTCTTGTCAGTGATGCAGAAGGAGGGCCTGATAAGGACAGCTGCCTAGTCGTTCGGATGGGACGAAAAACCGAGGTCCCGTGTACACATTGGAGTGCACGTAAAAGATCCCTTAGCAGTTAGAATTCGATATAAGAGTAGGCCGTAGCGCCGCTGCCTGGGCAAAAATTCCCTCATAGCATATGAGGGAACGTATAGCATATAACGTATGCCCGTCTTCCATTAGCCCAGGTCAGGTGCAGAAGAGTAGGACGTAAAACCCCATTTCATTTCTGCTATTTATGCTATGAATTCGTTAAGTTTTGCACTGTTATTTCTGCTATGAGTTCGTTGATCGTTTCACTGTTATTTCTGCTGTGAACTCGATCAAGACAATGACCTAGTGAACGTCTACACCAAGTTTGAACATTCTAGCTGACCTACAGCGATAAACATTTCAACCGGGCCAAATTTTCTATTTTAGCAGTTTAATTTATCAACCGAATATTACAAAACTTTTAAAAATAAGCTCCCCCTGAACAGCTTAATCGTTAGCAATAAACGGGGTTGGACATCATATTCCATGTCACGTGCAACCTGGAGATCGAAACGACGCTCGTTGACTCAATGACAGACGTTGCGATACAGCGCGCACATGCTAACCATTGAGCCATTCAGCCTCCCTGAATTCGGAAAATTGCTGACTTATAGCAAGAAACATTTCAACCGGGCGAAATTTTCTGTTTTAACAGTTTAATGTGCATGGTACTTTAATTACCAACCGATTATTACAAAACTTTTGAAAATAAGCTCCAACTGACTAGCTTAATCGTATGCAATAAAAGTTTGGCTTGAATTGAAAGTTCTGCACGGGAAAGTTCATCTCGATTTCCCGGCGTGGTTCCCCTTGTCAGTGAGGCAGAACGGAGGGCCTGACAAGCACAGCTGTCTAGTTCGGATGGGACGAAAACATTGGAGTGCACGTAAAATATCCCTAAGCAGTTGGAATTCGATACTGTTGAATAAGCTCTATACGATGACTAAATGTGTAGATTGTAGTCACCCACACTGCATGTTTCGCTTAACAATGAAAGGGTGCCGTTTTCAATGTTCGATATTTAAAAAAAAATGATACAATGATTTCACACAACAGGCTAGCTATTAGACACTCTATTGACAAAAGTTTCACCGCCCTCCCTTCATTATAACCGAAGTTATCGTGCCCTAAAGAATCAACAAATCAACATGCTTATCTCTGCTTACCCTAAGCAGAAAATGCTCATCTTTGAACTCCATCATAACATTGACCAAGTTTGAACATTCTAGCTTAATTAGAATGAGAGTTATTGTGCTCCAAAGTCTCGGCCTTTCAAATTGCTTCTATTTTTCATTTTCAATTCAAAATGGTGACTCCCGGTTGTCCTAAATCAAAATTCTATTCGCGACATTTTTTAGGCCTTCCTACAAGGATTCAGAAAATATAACTCCTGAGTCTGTAAGTAAAATAGCAAAAAAGCCTTATTGATTTTTCACGTTTAAAGATGGTGGCACTTCCGGTTCGATCAACAAACTCCATATTTTGTGTACGAAACAGTAATTCCTTGTCTAGTATCAAAAAAAAAAATTAGGTCATTCTGACCTATATTTCGACGATTTTTTTGAAAACTTTGATCCTTAATTTCACCAAGGGGAGATAATTTAGAAAATTTCTAATTATATTTTTGAAGTCACATCGGTAGGATCTACTTATATACTAAATTGAATGAAAATCGCACAACTATTAAAGAAGTTGTCAAATTGGTCTAAACTTCCGGTTCGAAATCACAGCGACGAATTTTCGAAATTCGAAAATGTGAAACTGCTGATGAAAATGATTTTTTTCAAGGTATTCAAAGAAAAAAGATTTAGTAAAATCGGTCAAAAAACAATATATGCATTGTCCATTTTGTCGTTCGTAAATTTCGGATTAGTAAAACGTTTTGAAAATATATTTAATCAACATTACCACCCATTTTTGGGGGGATAGGTAAAAGTTTCATAAAGATACTGTGGTTAGATTCTGAGAAATCCGATTTGTGGATAAAACACACAAAAACAATAACAACTAGATCTGCTACTGTCCCATGCAGATATGAAAGCTTTCATATTCATCGTCACGTGTCATTGATTGTATCAAGTATCCTAAATAAAAGGATAAGAAGAAAAAATTTATTTAAATTGGTCAAAAACTCGCGAAGTTACAAGTCTAAATGTAGTATGAAACATTGCACCCAGGCATAACAATAATCTGAAAACTAAAGGGAAATAACTGAAACTTGTATTACTGTAATGAGACGGATGAGAAAATGAAATGAAAATGGCGGGAAAAAAAATTAAAAATGGCAGGTTGGACAGGCGACCTTACTCCTTGTCACGTACAACCGGGCATTCGAAAAGACGCTAGTTAACTCAATGACAGGCGCGCATGCTAACCATTCAGCCACCCAACCCCCCTTGAAATCAGACACGTGCAATATGTCATATAGGAAGAATAAGAAGTCGCTCACAAGAAAATGGTAAATTAATGAGTTTAGGTCAAAAGGTTGAGTGAGCTACTGTTTTAGTGTATTTAATAGTTTTAAAGAGACACGTTAAGGGTTGTTCATAGTTAAATGAAAGTTTAATTTTAAATAAGACCAATAAAATTAGGATTTAATAATGCCAGACTAATATTTCCAATATGTTTGGTTATAAGTAGGAAATCGTGACGACTTCTTAAGCATGTTTTAAACAAAGGATCATACTCTGAATTATACAAGAATGGCACTCTGCAATAAAAAAAAATGGCCAAAGCAAGATTTCTATGCAGAAATTAAATAATTGCTAGAACCAGAAAAATATTTATCCACTATAATAAATAAGCAACATAGAGAAAATGAAATGAAATTGAATGGGGTTTAACGTCCTACTGTTCTGCTCCTAAAATGGGCTAATGAAGACGGGCATATGCCATAAAGTGTGCAATGAGGGAAATTTTACCCGGGCAGCGGCGTTACGGCCTACGAGGTTGGACAGGCAACCATACTCCTTGTCACGTACAACCAAGAAATCGAAACAACGCCAGTTGACTCAAAGACAGATGTTATGATACAGAGCGCACGTGCTAACCATTCAGCCACGCAACCTCCCTAAAATCTGCAAATTGCTGACCTACAGCGAGAAACATTTCAACCGGGCCAAATTTTCTATTTTAACAGTTTAATTTGCACGGTACCTTTAGTTATCAACCGAATATTACAAAACTTTTAAAAATAAGCTCCCCCTGACCAGCTTAATCGTTCGCAATAAACGTTTACCCCTTAAAATCGACAAATTGCTGACTTTAAAGTGAGAAACATTACAACCGGGCGAAATTTTCTGTTTTATCACTTTTACAGTACCTTTGATTACCAACCAATTATTACAAAACTTTAAAAATAAAAGAGAAAGAGAGAAATGCGACCTAATGTCCATTCGACACAAACTAGGTCATTTCGTGACTAACATATGTTTTTTAATTTTATTTAAAAACTCCCCTTGCGCTTACTGGTCTTTAGCCGTTGGGAGGAAACCGAAGAACACGGAGAAAACCCACGAGGTTGGACATCATACTCCATGTCACGTGCAACCTGGAGATCGAAACGACGCCCGTTGACTCAATGACAGACGTTACGATACAGCGCGCACTTGCTAACCATTCAGCCATTCAGCCTCCCTGAATTCAGAAAATTGCTGACTTATAGCAAGAAACATTTCAACTGGGCGAAATTTTCTGTTTTAACAGTTTAATGTGCACGGTACTTTAATTACCAACCGATTATTACAAAACTTTTGAAAATAAGCTCCAACTGACCAGCTTAATCGTATACAATAAACGTTTGGCCTGAAATGAAAGTTCTGCACGGAGAAAGTTCATCTTGATTTCCCGGTGTGGTTCCCCCTTGTCAGTGAGGCAGAACGGAGGGCCTGACAAGCACAGCTGTCTAGTCGTTCGGATGGGACGAAAAACCAAGGTCCCGCGTACACATTGGAGTGCACGTAAAATATCCCTAAGCAGTTGGAATTTGATACTGTTGAATAAGCTCTATACGATGACTAAATGTGTAGATTGTAGTCACCCACACTGCATGTTTCGCTTAACAATGAAAGGGTGCCGTTTTCAATGTTCGATCCTTTTGTTCTTCTACTCCTGATATGTTGGACTGTTGATCGATGGTTTCATATAAAAGACTACCAATAAGACTCTTTGTAGAAGAAGTTCCCAAAAAATATTATGTTGACTTTACAAGAAAGACCTCTAAACATGCTTCAAATTGTAAAAATACGACTTTTTGGATTTTCAATCTCTTTTTTTCGGCTATCCCTGATATTTAAAAAAAATGATACAATGATTTCACACAACAGGCTAGCTATTAGACTCTCTATTGACAAGAGTTTCACCGCCCTCCCTTCATTATAACCGAAGTTATCGTGCACTAAAGAATCAACAAATCAGCATGCTTATCTCTGCTTAGCTTAGGCAGAAAATGCTCATTTTTGAACTCAATCATGACATTGACCTAGTGAACGTCTACACCAAGTTTGAACATTCTAGCTTAATTAGAAGGAGAGTTATTGTATTCCAAAGTCCCGGCCCTTCAAATTGCTTCTATTTTTCATTTTCAATTCAAAATGGTGACCATCACGTGACCGAAATCAAAATTCGGATCCGATAGATTTTTAGGCATTCCTTCAAGGATTCCGAAAATATGACTCCCGAGGCTGTAAGTAAAATAGCAAAAAAGGTATTTTTCACTTTTAAAGATGGTGGCACTTCCGGTTCGATTGACAAACTCCATATTTTGTGTACGAATCAGTAATTACTTGTCTAGTATCCAAAAAAAAAATTAGGTCATTCTGACCTATATTTCGACGATTTTTTTGAAAAATTTGATCCTTAATTTCGTCAAGGGGAGATAATTTAGAAAATTTCTAATTATATTTTTGAAGTCACATCGGTAAGATCTACTTATATACTAAATTTCATGAAAATCGTACAACTATTAAAGAAGTTGTCAAATTGGTCTAAACTTCCGGTTCGAAATCACAGCGACGAATTTTCGAAATTCGAAAATCTGAAACTGCAGATTTATAGTAATTGTCTCAAGGTACTCAAAGAAAAAAGATTTAGTAAAATAGGTCAAATAGTCACAAAGTTACAGCATTGTAGGTCAAATGCATTCGTTCGTAAAATTCGGTGATTTCGGATACGTAAAACGTTTTGAAAATATATTTAATCAACAGCCACCACCCATTTTTGGGGGGATAGGTAAAAGTTTCAGAACGATCCTATGGTTAGATTTTGAGAAATCCGATTTGTGGATAAAACACAAAAAAAATAAATAATAATAATATTAATCTTAACAGAAACAATAAGCTTTCATATGTAATACATATGAAAGCTTAATAATAATCTTAACAGAAACAATAAGCTTTCATATGTAATATGAAAGCTTAATAATAAATACAATATACAGCAGTGGAAATTAGCCGACGGCAATAAACTATCATAAAACTATTGTTTTGAGAATCGTTAAATGTTGAAAACACTTGTGAACTGTCCGCAGCCGTTTTTCACTGCATCGTGTATGCGTTACTTGTTACTACGACATGTAAAGCTTAGACACACTAAACGCCTGAAATTTCCCACTACCGTGGCTTATTACCAGGCTATAAATAGGTTGTTTCAGAAAACTCTACGAAAATTAATTTCTGAAAGCATGAATAAAACGATCCATAAATAGATTACTACTGTCACTGTTGGGCAAATGCGTGAATGGATGATAGTACAGATCATTTAGTATTTGTTACTGTTTGAACTTATATACGACTCGAAGACCACATCTACTTGCATCCGCTGCATGTGATATTTGAGAATTTTCTTATGCTTGAATGGATGATAATACGGATCATTTAGTATTTGTTACTGTTTGAACTTATTATATACGACGTGAAGACCGCATCTACTTACTTCCGCTGCATGTGATATTTGAGAATTTTCTTACACAGGATCACAAGCAGACGCTTTTTAAACATCAGCGGTTGTATTTAATTTAATTATGGAAAACCTAGCTAGTACTAGCAGTACTAGTAGATCAACACAGGAAGTGGAGGGCCTAGGCCCTATTTGAAAACTTAGTACCAAATTAGTACCAAAACGAAAATGCACGAGTCGTGTTTGGTGAAAAGTTTTTATCCAAGGATGTGTTTTGTTCATTTTAATAAATCTATACTTTAAAGATAGGTTGCCAGACAACAAAACATACGCCCACAGCAGCTAAATCGTCCTGGTAATCAACAAGGGTTGTCGCATATTTTTACTTTTTTTGGTAATGAAAAATTTGTAATACACTAAAATCTGATTAAGAGTAACAACTCATTATGTAATTATCAGAAAATCATTAGAATTGGTTTGCTTTTTATGAAGTTTTGCCCCACGCTAAGTAACAATTAGTATACAAAACATTTAATATCATGGATTTAGCTGTTCAGTTATCAAAATTCATTGAAAATCAAACTATTTGTTCGTTTCAACACCTTAAACTCTGTGTATCAATCTGATATCAATCGGATTATAAGTTTGGCCTCTATAGCGTCACAAGTTTTTTGAAGTTATCAAGGGAGTTAACTCTGGCAGTAATTATTTGAAATTGCTGAAAATCAATAGACTTTTTCGTCTCATGACCTTAAACACTATGTGTAAATTCAAAGTCAATCGGATATTAACTTTGGCCTCTAGAGCATCCACAAGATTTTTTGATGTGATCAAGGGCCATAACTCTGACACTAATTATCGGAAATCTCTGAAAATCAATAGGCTTCTTCTTCTTATGACCTTCAACACTGTGTATAAACTTAAACTCAATCAGATATTAACTTTGGCCTTTAGAGCGTCCATAAGATTTTTTGAAGTGATAAAGAGCCATAACTCTGGTAGTTATTATAGGAAATCGCTGAAAAACAATAGACTTCTTCGTGTCATGCCTTTTAATACTGTGTATAAATTTAAAGTCAATTGGATATTAACTTTAGTCCCAGAGCGTCCACAAGCAATTGTGGTCGCCGGACCAACGGACGGACGGACAGGGGCGACGACAATATACGACCACATTTCAATGTGGGCGTATTAAAAAAGCAAAGTTTAAACCAATTCTTATCCACAATTGTTACTCACACTGTAGTCAGCTTTAATGCATTTATATTTAATTTAGTGACATTATTATTAAATATTGCGATATTTAACTATATCGTTGAAAAAGATAGGTTGCCAGGCAACAAAACATATGGCCCACAGCAACTAAATTGTCCGGGCAGTCAACAAGAGTTGTCGCATATTCTTAATTTTTTCGGTAATGAAACATTTATAATATTCTCAAGTTTGATTAGGATTAACAACTCATACAGATCAGAAAATCATTAGAATTTGTTTGGCTTTTATAAAGTTCTACCCCATGCTAACACTTAGTATAAGGCTGTGTTGAATTGGAACTGTGTTTCTTGTCGCCCGCGCGCTTAGGATCGGGGGGTCTATTTTCGGCCGCATAGCTTTTCAACACAAAAAATTTTGAAGTTTTATTTGAATGTGTCTGACATTTCTAACAATTATTTTAGAAATAAGTTACCCCGTAATGTCTCGTTTATCAATATATACCGGCTAAACAAAAATAAGTGACATTATGTTGCAGTCTGTTGCCGTGTTTAATACAGAGCGATTTAACAGTCGGTTTCGTTGGCGGATAGCTGCAATTTACATAAATTTTATGTGCCCATGGCCACTTTGCTCTAATAGATGTATTTCAACTAGTAAAACTTTCAATATAAATCTAAAAACAAGTATTCCACAAGCGAAATTCTCGGCTTTCGCTCGGTGCGGGCATGTTTTTGCATACATAATGAAGTTATTTTAAGAATAAGTTATTTGATTGGTCGGTCGCTAAGGTCAATGGTTGAAGTGTCCAATCAGAAACAAGCAGGTCAGGTTATTAGGCATGCGCACTGAGCTGATGTCCTAGATATTCATTCTCGTCGGTTTATCGCTAATATTCTTGATAAATAAGTCATTGTTTGTAGATATTTTTGAAGACTTTCAAATAAATGGCTTTAAATTTTTTGTAGATCACTCTATAAGTTTGACAGACAACCATAATTCAATAAAGAATAATAATACCATTGCTAAGTTCTGTTGTTTTGAATAACATTTATGTCATTGTGTGTCAAAGTTACATGTATATGTGTCAAAGTTACACATGTAAATATACACACAAGAAATAAAATAAGCCAATATTGAAATATTGTATAATTTATAAGAAATAAATATATGAAAACTCATTTTATTAAAGTAAAATAAATAAATAAATTTATGGAACATATCTGCCTAACAGATCCCAAATCATTTTTTTCTACAGTTAACAATTTTAGTCAAAATTATATCTCTGAAAGTTACGGTCAGATTTTATTGAAACTTGGAACCACTTTCTAAACTGACTTTGTGCAATAGGAGATTTTTTTTTTTTTTTTTTTTTTTTGAAATCTGCAAAATAGTTGCTGATGTATTGCACCAAGTAAAACATTTGGTGTTGAATATTGTTTGCCAATTGTTTGTTGAATCAATAAGTTAATTTAGTATGGGATATTGGTCAAACTAACTTTTATTTGGATGGCATTCAAGTTTTAAAAAGTATTTCAGACAACTTTTGTATTTTACTTCATTATTTCATTCATTCAGTTTACCATATAGGTTAATACCTGGGAATATGAATTAACTTTGAGCTTTTGGGGGTAGAATAAAATCAAAATGATGGATTGTGTTGGTTTGTATACTTTGTGTTGAAAAATACACTTTGTGTTGTGTTTGCCTCACACCCTCATTGGATTGTCACAAAGGTAGTGACAAGAAACATAGTTTCAATTCAACACAGCCTAAGAAACATGCTAACACTTAGTATAAGAAACATATAAAATCATGGATTTAGCTGTTCAGTTATCAAAATTCATTGAAAATCAACATACTCGTTTGACTCAAGACCTTAAACTCTGTATCAATCTGAAGTCAATTGGATGATAAGTTTGGCCTCTAGAGCGTCCACAAAATTTTTTTTAAGCGATCAAGGGCCATAACTCTGGCAGTAATTATCGGAAATCACTGAAAATCAATAGGATTCTTCTTCTCATGACCTTAACCACTGTGTATAGTTTAAGGTCAATCAGATATTAACTTTGGCCTCTAATGTAGAATGTCCACAAGATTTTTTTGAAGTGATCAAGGGCCATAACTCTGGCAGTAATTATCGGAAAATGCTGAAAATCAATAGACTTCTTCGTCTCATGACCTTAAACACTGTGTATAAATTTAAAGTCAATCGGATATTAACTTTAGCCTCTAGAGCGCACACAAGCAATTGTGGACGCCGGACCGCCAACAAAATTATATATTGGACTTAAAAATGAAATATAAGTAAGGCTTATGATAATTATCTTTTTTATTAAATATTCCCTTTTCGACACAGCTAAATTGGCTATAGAAAAACCATTCCAGTGGCTGACACGTAATTACCACATGCTCTATAGAAAACACACTGACCTGGATAATTATGAGTTGTAATACAATAATTTCGACAAGAAGATAAATATATAATTATCCACGGCATATTTCTTACATTTATTGGTTTTAGACCATCTCGTACGGCATTATGGGCCTCAGAATTGTTACGAAAATCCAAATAATGAAGAACTAAATATCTAACACGTAACGGACAGCTAAGTTCACTGTTAGCGACACTAGTGTATAAGAGTTTCCATTATATACATGACATCATTGTAGCATGTGGAATTATCAATACTGCTACATGTACACTTGGAATACCAATGGAAAACGTAATGTTCTTAATTTTTCGGTAAGCAAGTTAATTAATCTCTAGATTTTATTTCACAATTCCCACAAGGGTGTAATATCACTATAAAAAATTATAATGCAATTTTCTCCCAACACGTACGTTTTTGACGATTTACATAATTTCTATGCTGTTATAGTTAATATGACAGTTGGTTGTACTTCTTGTTAATTGCCCTTTTTTGAAAATCACGATAATCTTGTTTCCATCGTGCGTAACTGTAATAGCAGTAAACGGCTTTGTTCTAGAAAATTCTTACAACATGTGGACAATATGTGATTGACTAAGAATGGACTGTTTCACACCTTTGATAAGATTCCCGAATATCAATTAACTTTTATTGTTCTACTACAAGACAATCATCATTAATGATCAACACAATTACGAGTATAATCTATTGACGACTATATGTATACAACTCTATAACACTAATCATGAGATTCTGTGGCTTCTTTTCTCTACATACGCATTATTCAGCACTGACCGTACAATGTTATAGTTATACAGTGGATGTTGATCGTAGCCATTTTTGAAAATTGGGTTTTGAAATAAAGGCTGTATGAAAATTGGGTTTTCAAATAAAGGCTTTTTTCTGCATGCAAAATGACCGCTGAGTCACATCTAGTTACTGTCATTTTCCATAGCCCTCGGTCCCGACTGGCATATATGGCTGACGTGGAACCCATGCTTTAGAGCGTCACAAGATTTTTTGAAGTGATCAAAGAGATAATTTTGGCTGTAATCCCAGAGCTTCCACAAGATTTTTTTAAGTGATCAAGTGCCATAACTCTGGCAGTAATTATAAGATATTGCTAAAAATCAATAGGCTTCTTCATTTCATGACCTTAAACACTGTGCATAGATTCAAAGTCAACCGGATATTAACTTTGGCCTCTAAAGCGTCCACAATAATTGAAAGATAGGTTGCCAGGCAATGACAGATACGCCCACAGCAGCTAAATCGTCGTAGGCAGTCAACAAGGGTTGTTGCATATTTTTACTTTTTATACGACCACATTTCAATGTCGTCGCCCCTGTACGTCCGGCCGGCCTGTGTCCACAATTGCTTGTGGACGCTCTAGAGGCTAAAGTTAATATCCGATTGACTTTAAATTTATACACAGTGTTGAAGGTCATGAGACGAAGAAGCCTATTGTTTTTCAGCGATTTCCGATAACTACAAGAGCTATGGCCCTTGATCACTTCAAAACATTTTGTGGACACTCTAGAGGTCAAAGTTAATATCCGATTGACTTTAAATTTATACACAGTGTTTAAGGTCACGAGACGAAGAAGACTATTGATTTTCAGCGATTTTCGATAATTAGTGCCACAGTTATGGCCCTTGATCACTTAAACAAATCTTGTGGACGCTCTAGAGGCCAACGTTAATATCCAATTGCCTTTCAATTTATACACAGTGTTTAAGGTCATGAGTCGAATAAGCCTATTGAATTTCAGCGATTTCCGATAATTAGTGCCAGAGTTATGGCCCTTGATCACTTCAAAAAATCCTGTGGACGCTCTAGAGGCCAAAGTTAATATCCGATTGACTTTAAAGTTATACACAGTGTCTAAGGTCATAAGACAAAGAAGCCTTTTGATTTTCCGATAATTACTGCCAGAGTTTTGGCCCTTGATCACTTCAAAAAATCTTGTGGGTGCTCTAGAGGCCAAAGTAAATATCCGATTGACTTCAAATTTATACATAGTGTTTACAGTCATGAGACTAAGACGTCTATCGATTTTCAGTGAATTTCAATAATTGCTGCCAGTGTTATGGCCCTTGATCACTTAGAAAAAATCCTGTGGAAGCTCTAGAGGCCAAAGTTAATATCCGATCGACTTTAAATTAACACACAGTGTATAAGGTCATGAGACGAAGAAGCCTATTGATTTTCAGAGATTTCAAATAATTACTGCCAGAGTTATCTCCCTTGAAAACTTCAAAAAATCTTGTGACATTATAGAGGCCAAACCTCAAATTGATATACAAGAGTTTAAGGTGTTGAAACGAACAAGTATATTGATTTTCAGTGAATTTTGATAACTGAACAGCTAAATCCATGATATTAAATGTTTCATGTATATACTAATTGTTAGCGTGGGGTAAAACTTTATAAAAAGCAATCAAATTCTAATGATTTTCTGATAATTACATAATGAGTTGTTACTCTTAATCAGTTTTTAGTGTATTACAAATGTTTCATTACCGAAAAAAGTAAAAATATGCGACAACCCTTGTTGACTGCCCGGACGATTTAGCTGCTGTGGGCGTATGTTTCGTTGCCTGGCAACCTATCTTTTTGGTAAAGAAACATTTGTAATACACTAAAATCTGATTTAGAGTAACAACTCATGTAATTATGAGAATAAAGTTTTACCCCACGCTAAAAATTAGTATATACATGAAACATTTAATATCATGGATTTAGCTGTTCAGTTATCAAAATTCACTGAAAATCAAAATACTTGTTCGTTTCAACACCTTAAACTCTGTGTATCAATTTGAGGTTTGGCCTCTATAACGTCACAAGATTTTTTGAAGTTATCAAGGGAGATAACTCTGGCAGTAATTATTTGAAATCTCTGAAAATCAGTAGGTTTCTTCGTCTCATGACCTTAAACACTGTGTATAAATTTACAGTCAATCGGATATTATCTTTGGCCTCGATAGCATCCACAAGATTTTTTGAAGTAATCAAGGGCCATAACTCAGGCAGTAATTATCGGATATCGCTGAAAATCAATAGGTTTCTTCGACTCATGACCTTAAACAATGTGTATCAATTTAAAGTCAATAGAATAATAACTTTAATCGCTAGAGCGTTCACAAGATTTTTCGCTGAAAATCAATAGGTTTCTTCGACTCATGACCTTAAACACTGTGTATCAATTTAAAGTCAATAGAATAACAACTTTAACCGCTAGAGCGTTCACAAGATTTTTCAAAGTGATCAAGGGTCATAACTCTGGCCGTATTTATCGACTATCGCTTGAAATCAATAGGCTTCTTCGTCTCATGACCTTAAACACTGTGTATAAATTTAAAGTCAATCGGATATTAACTTTAGCCTCTAGAGCGTTCGCAAGAAATTGTGGACAACGGACTGACAGACGGACGCGACCGCAATATACGACCACATTTCCATGTGCGCGTATAAAAATAGGCTGCCAGGCAACGAAACATACGCCCACGCAGCAGCTAAATCATCCGGGCAGTCAACAAGAGTTGTCGCATATTAAGTAATTATCAGAAAATCATTAGAATTTGTTTGGATTGTATAAAGTTGTGCCCCATGCTAACATTAAGTATACGAAACATTTGATATTATGGATTTAGCTGTTCATTTATCGATTTTCAAGAAATTCACACTCAACCATCACTCGGAATAAAATTGTGACCCCAATAGGGTCCACGAGGTAAAAAACATGATTTTCGTACAATCAGGGGCCATAATTCAGGAAGTTATGGTCCAATGTGCCCGAAAATCGAAAGGAACACAGCGATCTTTGGGTTATAAACTCACATTTCAAATTTCATCCAAACCTTGATATATCATAATTTTACACTATTCGTGCATAAACTGCGGCCATTTTGTCTGTCAATTTTGATCCCATTTACACGAAAATCGATCTAGACCTCCATAACCATGTAGCTGTGATATAATCGAACGTTTTTTTAAATCGGATAACAATATTGACCTCCAGCGGGACGACAAGCTAAAAAGGGCGATTTTTCGGACAATCAGGAGACATAATTCATTAAGTTATGATGGCGCAAATATCGAAAGTAGCCAAGATCTTTGGTTATAAACATACATGTCAAGTTTCATCAAAATCGGTTCAAAATTGTGACCTCTATAGGGTCCACAACCTTGATATAACATATTTTCACACTATTTGCGTAGAAACGGCGGCCATTTTGTCTGTCAATATTGGTCTGATTTTCACGAAATTTGAACTCAACCTCAATAACCATGTAACGGTGTTATAATCAAACGTTTTTGTTTAAATCGGATAACAATTTTGAGACATAATTCAGGAAGTTACGATGGCGCAAATATCGAAAGTAGCCAAGATCTTTGGTTATAAACATACATGTCAAGTTTCATCAAAATCGGTTTAAAATTGTGACCTCTATAGGGTCCACAACCTTGATATAACATATTTTCACATTATTGGCGTACAAACGGCGGCCATTTTGTCTGTCAATTTTGGTCTGATTTTCAAGAAATTTGAACTCAACCTCCATAACCATGTAACGGTGTTATAATCAAACGTTTTTTTAAATCGGATAACAATTTTGACCTCCAGGGGGACCACAAGCTAAAAAGGGCGATTTTTCGGACAATCAGGGGACATAATTCAGGAAGTTACGATCTGATGGGCGCAAATATTAAAAGGAACCAAGATCTTTGGGTTATAAACATGTCAAGTTTCATCAAAATCGGTTCAAAATTGTGACCTCTATAGGGTCCACAACCTCGATTTTCACACTATTCGCATACAAACGGCAGCCATTTTGTCTCTCAATTTTGGTCTGATTTTCACGAAAGTTGAACTCAACCTCCATAACCATGTAACAGTGTTATAATCAAACGTTTTTTTAAATCGGGTAACAATTTTGACCTCCAGAGGGACCACAAGCTAAAAAGGGCGACATTTCGGACAATCAGGGGACACAATTCAAGAAGTTACGATCTGATGGGCGCAAATATCAAAAGGATCCAAGATCTTTGGGTTATAAACATACATGTCAAGTTTCATCAAAATCGGTTCAAAATTGTGACCTCTATAGGGTCCATAACCTTGATATAACATATTTTCACACTATTCGCATACAAACGGCGGCCATTTTGTCCGTCAATTTTGGTCCGATTTTCACAAAATTTGAATTAAGCCTCCATAACCATGTAACGATGTTATAATCAAACGTTTTTTTAAATCTGATAATAATTTTCACCTCCAGAGGAACCACAAGCTAAAAAGGGCGATTTTTCGGACATGAATCAGGCCCATAATTCAGTAAGTTACAATCCGATGGGCGCAAATATCGAAAAGATCCAAGATCTTTGGGTCACATACATGCATTTCAAGTTTCATCCAAATCGGTTCAAAATTGTGACCTTTACACTGTTCACAAGCTAAAAACGTGATTTTTCATACAATAATCCATCAAGTTACAGTCCGATACATGCCAATATCGAAAGGAACTGAGATCTTAGGTAGATAAACCTATATTTTAAGTTTCATTGGAATCGGATAAAAATTGTGACCTGTAGACTGTTCACAAACAATTGTGGATGGACGAACAGGGCAGACGTGTCAACCCCCAGGTACGAAAAAACAGGAGACCAGCAATGAAAAAACAGGAGAATCCAGGAGATTTTGTTTTTATCAAATAACTTCATTTTTATTGGTCATTAACTTATAAAGATAGGCTGGCACTGCCAGGCAGGATACGCCCACATTTTTGAGAGATGGATAGAGAACAAGCAATACCAAAAGTGATTTTTCCTATATCATTAAGTCCTGTATTTCATACTGTATTGGGAGCAGCCATTTTGTTGGTCAGTTCCAGTCTGATATTCATGAAATTCGAAGCTGACAATGATTATGGTGTGACTGTACACAACCTAGAAATCTTACTTTTCGTCAAAATCGGACATGAATTGTGACCTGTAGAGAGTCCACAACAGTGATATACCATATTTTTACACTATTCGCGTACACACGGTGACCATTTCGGCCTTCAATTTTGGTACGATTTTCACGAAATTCGAACTTAACCTTCCTTACGGTGCAACAGTAATATAATCAGAGTTTTTTTTTAAATCAGATAATAATTGTTCGAGAGATAGTCAGAGAACAAGCAATACCGAAAGTGATTTTTCCTACAATCAAAGGCCATAATTCATTAAGTTACAATTTGATATGCGCAAATATCGAAAAGAATAAAGATCTTTAGGTTATAAACAAGCATTTCAGGTTTCATCAAAATCGAATTAAAATTGTCACCTCTACAGGGTCCACAACTTTGACATGCCATATTTTTATACTGTTAGCGTACAAACGGCGGCCATTTTTTCTGGCAATTATGGTTCAATTTTCTCGAAATTCAAAGTCAGCCTTTCGTAGAGTGTAACGGTGATAGAGTCAAACGTTTTTTCAAATCGGATAATAATTGTGACCTCCAGAGGGACCATAGGTGATTTTTCGGACAATCAGGGGCCATAATTCAGGAAGTTACGATCCAATATGCCCAAATAACGAAAGGAACCAAGATTTTTGGGTTATAACCACGAATTTCAAGTTTCATCAAAATCAAATAAAAAATGTGACTTCTACAGGGTCCACAACCTTGATATACCATTTTTTAACAGTATTCGCGTACAAACAGCGGCCATTTTCTATGGCAATTTTCGTCCGATTTTCACGAAAGTTGAACTCAACCTCCATAACCATTTTGTATGGCAATTTTCGTCCAATTTTGCCGAAATTCGAACTCAACCTTCCTTAGGGTGTAACGGTGATATAATCAAACATTTTTTTAAATCGGATAATAATTGTGACCTCCAGAGGGACCACAAGCTAAATAGTAGGGCCGAAACGATACGCTGTGCCACGATATGATACAGCATGATGTCGTAGACCAACGATACGGGTGCATCACGATACACACGCCATTAATGTGAAATAAACTAAAGTTTTCTTGAAATAAAGAAAAAATACACAATGTTTTAAATTTATATTGTTTATTATTAGATAAATTAAAATTTTATGTTTAACTTTAAACCAATATTTTTTGCACATTTTTCATTTTGTGCGAAACACTCAAACAGGAAGTACGAAACAGGAAAACCACTATTCTCCCATACCTTCGATTGCAATCTGTTTCACAGAGAATTACGTACGAATTATCTCTGTAACAGATGGCTGTCCACAACACGTGCGTTGACTGCACACGCCATCAGACATTGGCTCAACGGCTCGTGCAATGTTTACTTAACACCTAACTGCTTCGGGCAAAATGATGCATTTTACTCATTTTAATACCCATTTACACTAAAAAGGAAATAATTTTAACTACAAATACTTCAAACGTCTTTATTTATTTTTCTTTTACCTCAAAAAAATGTTTGAGAATTTAATTTGTCTGAGTAGAAAAGTTCATATGCCGTACTCATTAACTATGATTAAGCCTCGTCGATGTCATGCTTATCAGTGATTTTAGCGGCCAAGCGGATATTCACTATGGGATCAGTTTGCTTCGATCGAACAGCGGGTGTCTTTTCCATTTCAACTTCACCAAGTGTAACACTGCTACCACCAGTACTGGGCGTGAACAGTCGAAAGACTAAGAGAGACTGTTAACCAAAATTTCAACACGCTTTTCATTCATTCGAATAAGAGTGTAACACTGCTACCACCAGTACTGGGCGTGAACATAATAGTCGAAAGACTAAGAGAGACTGTTAACCAAAATTTCAACACGCTTTTCATTCATTCGAATAAGAGCCACCAGCATCGCAAGGAAGAAATGACTGTTAAATAAAATGCGATTTCATTGGTGTAAAACGCATGGCCAAGCGAATATTCACTATGGGATCAGTTTGCTTCGATCAAACAGGCGGGTGGCTTTTCCATTTCAACTTCACCAAGTGTAACACAGCTACCACCAGTACTGGGCGTGAACATAATAGTCGAAAAACTAAGAGAGACTGTTAACCAAAATTTCAACACGCTTTTCATTCATTCGAATAAGAGTGTAACACTGCTACCACCAGTACTGGGCGTGAACATAATAGTCGAAAGACTAAGAGAGACTGTTAACCAAAATTTCAACACGCTTTTCATTCATTGGAATAAGAGCCACCAGCATCGCAAGGAAGAAATGACTGTTAAATAAAATGCGATTTCATTGGTGTAAAACGCATGACGCATGGCTTCCGGTATTTTGTCCAATGGAAAACATTGTCTTGTCCAGTTTCCGAGTCGTATTTTGCACGCGATTAATAGGTCAGTTTTGCAATGATTGTGAAGTCTGGATGCCCGGGCCTATAGAAGACGCGTGCTGTTTCTAGTCTATTTACAGCTAACGAGGGTTTCTTCTTTACTTAGGCCTTGTGTACGTACGTACTGAACTGATAGGTAATTTCTAAGGGTCCTACATATCTCATTTATTGAACAAATATCGCGATATAGTATGAAATTAATCGTGAACCTTAAATTGAAAAAAAAATCACGATTATCGATATTCTTTAAAAAAAATATCGTTCATCGTTTTCATGGAAAAAATCGCGGTTCACCGGTGAATCCTTTCGGCCCTACTAAAAAGGGTGATTTTTCGGACAATCAGGGGCCATAATTCAGGAAATTACATTCCGATAGGCGCAAATATCGAAAGGAACCAAGATCTTTGGGTTATAAACATGCATGTCAAGTTTCATCAAAATCGGTTCAAAATTGTGACCTCTATAGGGTCCACAAGCTAAAGATAGGCTGGCACTGCCAGGCAGGATACGCCCACATTTTTGAGAGATGGATAGAGAACAAGCAATACTGAAAGTGATTTTTCCTACTCATTAAGTTAGAATTTGATATGTGGAAATATTGAAATGAATTAAGATCTTTGGGTTATAAAGGTTCATTTCAGTAGGCTTCAAATTCGACTGGGGATCATGTTGCTAAGTGGGTAAGATGCTGGCTCGGTAGCCTTGAGGTTGGGTGTTTGATCCCTGCATTGGTTGACAAAGTTCATCTAGATTTTCTAGCGTGGTTTCCCCATTTTCATGATGAAGGATGGATGGCCTGACAAGAACAGCTGTCAATTTTAGTCCGATTTTCACGAAATTCGACCTCAACCTTCATTACGATGTAACGGTGATATAATCAAACGTTTTTTTAAATGGGATAATAATTCTGACCCCAGAGGGACCACAAGCTAAAAAAGATAGGCTGGCACTGCCAGGCAGGATACGCCCACATTTTTGAGAGATGGATAGAGAACAAGCAATACCAAAAGTGATTTTTCCTACATCATTAAGTCCTGTATTTCATACTGTATTGGGAGCAGCCATTTTGTTGGTCAGTTCCAGTCTGATATTCATGAAATTCGAAGCCGACAATGATTATGGTGTGACGGTACACAACCTAGAAATGTTACTTTTCGTCAAAATCGGATAAGAATTGTGACCTGTAGAGAGTCCACAACCATGATATACCATATTTTTACAATATTCGCGTACAAACGGTGACCATTTCGTCCGGCAATTTTGGTACGATTTTCACGAAATTCCATCTCAACCTTCCTTACGGTGCAACAGTAATATAATCAGAGTTTTTTTTTAAATCAGATAATAATTGTTCGAGAGATAGACAGAGAACAAGCAATACCGAAAGTGATTTTTCCTACAATCAAAGGCCATAATTCATTAAGTTACAATTTGATATGCGCAAATACCGAAAAAGAATAAAGATCTTTAGGCTATAAACAAGCATTTCAGGTTTCATAAAAATCGAAATAAAATTGTCACCTCTACAGGGTCCACAACTTTGACATACCATATTTTTACACTGTTCGCGTACAAACGGCGGCCATTTTTTCTGGCAATTATGGTTCAATTTTCTCGAAATTCAAAGTCAGCCTTTCGTAGGGTGTAACGGTGATAGAGTCAAACGTTTTTTCAAATCGGATAATAATTGTGACCTCCAGAGGGACCATAGGTGATTTTTCGGACAATCAGGGGCCATAATTCAGGAAGTTACGATCCAATATGCCCAAATAACGAAAGGAACCAAGATTTTTGGGTTATAACCACGAATTTCAAGTTTCATCAAAATCAAATAAAAAATGTGACTTCTACAGGGTCCACAACCTTGATATAACATTTTTTAACAGTATTTGTGTACAAACGGCGGCCATTTTGTATGGCAATTTTCGTCCGATTTTCCCGAAATTCGAACTCAACCTTCCTTAGGGTGTAACGGTGATATAATCAAACATTTTTTTAAATCGGATAATAATTGTGACCACCAGAGGGACCACAAGCTAAAAAGGGGGATTTTTCGGACAATCAGGGGCCATAATTCAGGAAATTACATTCCGATAGGAGCAAATATCGAAAGGAACCAAGATCTTTGGGTTATAAACATGCATGTCAAGTTTCATCAAAATCGGTTCAAAGTTGTGACCTCTATAGGGTTCACAAGCTAAAAACGTGATTTTTCGTACAATCAGGGGCCATAATCCATGAAGTTTTCATCCGATACATGCCAATATCGAAAGCAGCCGAGATCTTTTGGGGATAAACCTATATTTCAAGTTTCGTCAAAATCTGATAAGAATTGTGACCTGTAGAGAGTCCACAAACAAATTGTGGACGGACGGATGGATGGACGGACAGACGGACGGACGGACGGACGGACGGACAGGGGCGACGACAATATACGTCCACATAAAAATGAGGGCGTATAAAAAAGGCGATTTTGCATATAATCAGGGGCCATAATTCAGGAAGTTACGATCCGATATGCGCAAATATCGAAAGGAACCAAGATCTTTGGGTTATAACCATGAATTTCAAGTTTCATCAAAATCGAATCAAAATTGTGACCTACACAGGGTCCACAACCTTGATATACCATTTTTTAACAGTATTCGCGTACAAACGGCGGCCATTTTGTATGGCAATTTTCGTCCGATTTTCCCGAAATTCGAACTCAACCTTCCTTAGGGTGTAACGGTGATATAATCAAACGGTTTTTTAAATCGAATAATAATTGTGACCTCCAGAGGAACCACAAGCTAAAAAGGGCAATTTTTCGGACAATCGGGGGCCATAATTCAGGAAGTTATGATCCGATGGGTGTAAATATCGAAAAGAACCAAGATCTTTGGGTTATAAACAAACATGTCAAGTTTCATCAAAATCGGTTCAAAATTGTGACCTCGATAGGGTCCACAACCTTGATATAACATATTTTCACACTATTGGCGTACAAACGGCGGCCATTTTGTTTGTCAATTTTGGTCCGATTTTCACGACATTTGAACTCAACCTTCATTACCATGTAACGGTGATATAATCAAACGGTTTTTTAAATCTGATAATAATTTTGACCTCCAGTGGGACCACAAGCTAAAAAGGGTGATTTTTCGTACAATCAGGGGCCATAATTCAGGAAGTTATGAATCAATGAGCGCAAATATCGAAAGTTGTGAAATGTTTTGTCTTCGAGGGAGAATTGTAAAAATCGCATATATAGACATTTTCTAACCATGGGGAAAAATTACAGTAATGGAAAGAACCTTGTAAGTTTCTTTTTCATCAGGTACGCTCGTGCTACCATTACAAATATACTTTATTTACCACATACAATTATAAACACAACACGCGTTGAACTGTACGTCATGAGGTCGATTTATGAAACGGAAATAAGGGAGTTACCTCCCTTTGTGAAAGTAAAACTAGCATTGGCTTATGACCGTTTTCCGTGAGAAATTTCCTCCGTGCGGGAGATCGGGAGAAAGGTTGTGAATCCGTGAGTCTCACGGAAAAAACAGGTTAGTTGACACGTCTGGAACAGGGGCGACGACAATCATGTGGACGTATAAAAATTGTGATCTCCATAGGGTCCACAAGCTAAAAACATGATTTATCGGACAATCAGGGGCCGTAATCCATGAAGTTTTGATCTGATACATGCCAATATCTAAAGCAGCTGAGAACTTTTGGACATATACCTACATTTTCGTCAAAATCGGATAAGAATTGTGACCTTAGAGAGTCCGGACAGGGGCGACGGCATAATACATCCTCATGAAAATGTGGTTGTATAATCGAAATATATAGTAAACATAAATATATATATAGAGAGAAATGAGGTTTAACGTCCACTCAACATAAACTAGGTCATTTCAGGACTAACATACAGTTTAATTTTATTTCAATAATTTGTTTGCGTTTATGGGTCTTTAGCAGTGGGAGGAAACCAGAGGACCCGGAGAAAACCCAAGAGGTTGGACAGGTGACTCCTTGTCACATACAACCAGGGATTCAAGACTGTGCCAGTTGATTCAATGACCGGCTTTATGATACAGCACACACCTGCTAACCATTCAGCCATCCAACCCCCCACATTTCAGGACTAACATACAGTTTAATTTTATTTCAATAATTTGTTTGCGCTTATGGGTCTTTAGCAGTGGGAGGAAACCAGAGGACCCGGAGAAAACCCAAGAGGTTGGACAGGTGACTCCTTGTCACATACAACCAGGGATTCAAGACTGTGCCAGTTGATTCAATGACCGGCTTTATGATACAGCACACACCTGCTAACCATTCAGCCATCCAACCCCCCACATCTAAATATATAGTAAAATATAAACAATTTATATGTATCTTTCTTTTATTTGCAGACTGATGAAGCATGGATTCAAATAATGGCCAAGTACCAGATAATGAATGAAAGAATGAAATGGAGTTTAATGGCACGTTAGCTCCAACCGGGCTATATTGCGCCAAACTTATGATCGTTACGAGACAGGTTAAAATATATCACAGAAAAACATTATATGCATAAATAAAAACAATATCACAGTAAGTAAAAACTAAAAATAAAACACATCTTTTAAGCATATAAATATTTAAATACAAAAATGAAATAATATATATATATATACAATTAAAATTTATGATAAAATCCTGTCTCTTTTAAAAAGTCTAAAACTTTACCATATAAACCCGGTTGGGCAAACACGTGATGCAAACCAGATAATGAGACATAAAGACAATTGATTGACTATATGGTTACGCAATGCTTAGACGGCCAATTTACACAGATACACTGGAACCACAACCAATCCACGCAAAGAAACTTGGGCACGGACGCCTAAAAAAATTAATTGGAAAAGTTCATCCTAATACTTTTGAAGTAATGTCATTTTGGCAAAAAGAGCAAAAGATGAATATTTGGACTATGTTGGACACTTTATGCATGCAAAAGGTTAAAATGTGTTATGTTATGTATTAAAGGTTGATATAAATTTTAAACATAACGCCAACGCTACAATATACGTCCACATTACTGCTTTGATTGATATGGTACTTGTCAAGAAGGTTAGGCGTTTGGTTTGGCGTTGAGAGTCGTGCATCAACATCAGTAGTTGCTGGGCCCGTAGCCAGCTCAAAAAATTGGGTGGAGCTACGGAATGTTTTGGAGGGGCTGTTTTGGAGGGGCTGCGGATGTGGCCGGCTAAGAACACTAATAAGAAATCACTATTTTTGGCGAAATATTTAGGGGGGGGGGGGCTACGGAATGTTTTGGAGGGGCTGCGGATGTGGCCGGCTAAGAACACTAATAATAAATCACTATTTTTGGTGAAATATTTAGGGGGGATAATTCAATTGGGGGGGGGGGGGGGTAACTACACTAAAATCTGATTAAGAGGAACAAATCATTATGTAATTATCTGAAAATCATTAGAATTTGTTTGCTTTTTATAAAAGTTTTGCCCCACACTAACAATTAGTATAGGAAACATTTAATATCCTGGATTTAGCAGTTCAGTTATCAAAATTCATTGAAAGTCAAAATACTTGTTCGTTTCAACACCTTAAACTCTGTGTATCAATTGGATGATAAGTTTGACATCTATAGCGTCACAAGGTTTTTTGAAGTGATCAAGGGAGGTAACTCTGGAAGTAATTATTTGAAATCCCTGAAATCAGTAGGCTTTTTCGACTCATGACCTTAAACAGTGTGTGTAAATTTAAAGTCAATCAGATATTAACTTTGGCCTCTAGAGCGTCCACAGGATTTTTTGATGTGATCAAGGGCCATAACTCTGGCAATAATTATCAGAGATCGCTGAAAATCAATAGGCTTCTTCGTCTCATGACCTTAAACACTGTGTATAAATTTAAAGTCAATCGGATATCAACTTTGGCCTCTAGAGCATCCACAAGATTTTTTGAAGTGATCAAGGGCCATAACTCTGGCACTAATTATCGGAAATCGCTGAGAATCAATAGGCTTCTTTGTCTTATGACCTTAAAGATGAACTTGAGACCTCTCATATTTTATTATTATTATATCTGAAATGCCTCCATAAAACGTTCCTGAAAGTTTTAACGAAATCCAATTACTCGTTCTCACGATATAGACTGAAAACTAAAATTCTCACCTGAAGCAATAAGCCGAGTGGAACCTCTCGTGACCTTTGACCGATTGACGTCACAAGTGTGAAAGACGTAAACAAGGGAATCCCGGAGACAATGGCGAACGCTGTTGACGGGACCAATATTAATGACAACAAAAGATCGTACAAGAGGTGTATTGCTTATGGCTATGATAATGCAAACTCAATAACGTTTCACTAAATTAAATTCCGTTTGAAAATAAGTTATTTTAAAACGATAGGCTAGTTTTGTGGCGACAAATCGAGACGAATGGACATGATCTCCGAGGCGACACGTGTTTTGTTCGTCGCATTTTTTTTTTTTTTTTTTACATACGAGTACTAGACTACTACTCCTTTCAACCATTTAATTTTGGAAGCAACGGGACAATCGCCAGTCACACGTGTATTATCAAATTTTCTTACTGTGGATTTTATTTGTGATTCGGTCGTAGAAACCCAAGCAAGCCACCCGAGATGGTATAGGCCTACTGTACTACGTAGACAAGGTACAACTAACTACAAAAGTAGTACTGAGTCTGACTAACACAAGAGACTCAGCAACGAGAGAAAATATTAGGGTGAGTCAAATTCTTTTTATATTGATATCTCTCCTATTTCTTTTGTAGAAAAGATATTTATGTAATCTTATGAGGCTCTTTTGGTTTAGTTTGGTATCCAGCCCCGGGATTATAGGTACAAGCAGTGAGTAATAATTGAAGAGACTTGTATTATAAAAAATCTTAAAAGAAAAAAAATATATTTTCTTTTGCAGACCATTTTAAATGCCAGTGAAGAGAAATAAAACTCCAGTCACCAGACACTATTGAAGACAATGTTATGACAGTGCTGATGAACATTTTGATTTTACAGTATTCGAGGCCTTCATATAGATTCAGAAAGTAGGCCTATCCATAGTGATGATGCAAGGTACATAAAATACATAATTATAACCAGGGTTTTCCTGTGTGGTTTCCATCATCCATGTCAATGGTGCACTATATGTAGGGCCTGTCTTGATTAGCCCAGGTTAGGTGCAGAAAAGTAGGACGTTCAAGATATAATGTCTAGGTACTGTGTACAAATTGGTGTGCATGTTAAAGATCCCTTGACAGTTTGAGTTAAAAAATAAGAATACATGTAGGAAATTGCGCCACTACCCGGGCAAAAGTTTCATAGTAGCTCTTTGCATGACATTTGGCTGTCTTCATTAGTCTGGATGGAGCAGGAAAATAGGGGGGAGAGAGAGAGAAATGGGATTTAACGTCCACTCGACACAAACTAGGTCATTTTGGGACTAACATATGGTTTCATTTTATTTCAATAATTCGCTTGCGCGTAGGGGTCTTTAGCAGTGGGAGGAAACCGGAGTGCTCGAAGGAAACCCACGAGGTTGAGAAGGCGCCCCTATCTCCATGCCACATACGCTTCACACCGGGGCTCAAAACCACAGCCGCAAGCCATAGGTGACCGGCCAGCTAGAGGTCGAAGCGCGGCACTCTAGACCACTAGGCCATCCCAACCCCCTCCCAGGAAAATAGGACGCTAAACCCCATTTGATTTACAGTTTACGTACATTTCGATTTTCATTGCCAGTCATAGATTTATTTTATTGCCAGTGAAGGTCATAAATTATATTGTGTTTTTTTGTGAGTCGTGACTTGACATTGATTCATTTTGTTCTCTTCTATAGCTATATTAAACTTATATTTTAATGCATAACTGTCAAATTCATTTGCAGGAACAGTAGTGAAGAAAGAACATTTGCTGAGCCTCTGTTCAAAGTGCCACATTTGTACCAGTCCATCATTGACATAAAAAAACATTTAGCTCAATATGGTACTAAGTAGTACTTGCATGTGGTTGATTGATGTAGTTATCATGTAGGAATCTCACAGAAAAATAATAAAAAATTGTCTGAATACATATTGTTTTATTTCCACATAAATCCTACATGGCTTCTTCTTACACAAATGCCTCTCTGATAAATTTTTACCATTGGTACAATGTCAGTATTTTGTCTTCCTAACCAGCTCCAATAACTCCTGACAAGCCATGTTCCATATTAATGTCTCCTGAAAATATAATTAATATACATATTATTATGTTTAATATCCACTGCACAAATTTAGGAACAAGCCAACAGTGAGGCTGATGTCCCCCGCCGAAATCCCAAAATAAATAGATGACACATATTAATTAATCGCACATTTATTTTTTTCAAACGTATTGAGCAATCAAACTGTACACGAAGTGTCATCTAAAAGTGTTTTATAAAGAAAAATGCTAAAGCCGACGAGAAAAATGAAAATGTACCCTAGTTAGGGTGACCCTAAATTAAGGCAGACAAAAGGGCCCCTCTGGCCAAGAGAAAGGGCCCTTGTGTCCGAGTCAATCGTTTCTATACACACTTCTGTCGAATCCATTACTGAATGAGAATGCAGTCATTGTATTGGTATAAAAATCATCAATCAAGATGAACCTAAGTTATCTTGTCCCAAAGTACCAACCAATCAAATTGCTTATCTCTGCCTACCCTAAGAAGAAAATGCTCATCTTCGAACTCCATCAAGGCATCTTGACCTAATAAGCATACACACCAATATTGAACATTTTAACTCAATTCGAAGGAGAGTTAATGTGTTTCAAAGTCTCGGCAAATCAAATTGCTTATTGCTCTGCTTACCCCTAGCAGAAAATGCTCATTATCGATCTTAGTCAAGGTATTACTGTAATGAAACTATACACCAAGTTTCATCACTCTCACTTAATTAGAACTAAAGTTATCGTGTCCCAAAGCATCAACCAATCAAATTGCTTATCTCTGCTTACCCTAAGCTGAAAATGCTCATCCTCGAACTCCATCAAGGCATTGACCTAATAAGCATATACACCAAGTTTGAACATTTAAACTCAATTAGAAGGAGAGTTATTGTGTTCCAAAGTCTCGACCAATCAAATTGCTTATCACTCTGCTTACCCTGAGCAGAAAATGCTCATTATCGATCTTAGTCAAGGTATTACTGTAATGAAACTATACACCAAGTTTCATCACTCTCACTTAATTAGAGCTAAAGTTATCGTGTCCCAAAGCATCAACCAATCAAATTGCTTATCTCTGCTTACCCTAAGCGAAAAATGCTCATCTTCGAACTCTATCAAGGCATTGACCTAATAAGCATATACACCAAGTTTGAACATTTTAACTCAATTAGAAGGAAAGTTATTGTGTTCCAAAGTCTCAACCGATCAAATTGCGTATAGCTCTGCTTACCCTGAGCAGAAAATGCTCATTATCGAACTTAGTCAAGGTATTACTGTAATGAAACTATATACCAAGTTTCATCAATCTCACTTAATTAGAACTAAAGTTATCGTGTCCCAAAAGCATCAACCAATCAAATTGCTTATCTCTGCTTACCCTAAGCGAAAAATGCTCATCTTCGAACTCCATCAAGGCATCGACCTAATAAACACATACACCAAGTTTGAAAATTCTAGCTCAATTAGGAAGAGAGATATTGTGTCACAAAAAGTGTGACGGACAGACAGACAGACAGACAGACGGACGGACAAACCCATTTTAATAGTCCCCCAACTTTCTTCGAAAGGCGGGGGACAATAACATACACCTATGCCAAATGGTAATGCAAACCCATAAGGATAGGCATGTTGAAGTGTGTGATCAAATGTATATCTCCAAGATTTTCATTGCTAATTTTTTTTTAGGAACCGAACGAGGTTGATAAGTGTGTAAGATGCTAGCTTGCTAGCTTGGACATAGCTAGTTAGATCCTGGTGTTTGCCGAAAAAGTTCACCAGGTTTTTCCGGGGTGGTTTCCTCTTGTCAGTGATGCAGGATGGGACGAAAAACTGAGATTACACATTCACACGCACGTAAAACATCCACCGACGCAAAATTTCCCTCATAGCATACTGTATGGTGTAAGTCCGTCTTCATTAGCCCAGTCGGAGCAGAACAGTAGGAAGTTAAACCCCATTTCATTTCTTATTTGTTAGTACAATAATCACAATATTATATCCCTCTGGACATGTTACAACTGATGTTTACCCAAAATAATAGAAATCAGATTTTTTCCCAACCCAGCTACCACCTAAAATAATTTGCCAAATTTTGACAATAATCATACAGGACTAAGCCTAAAAATAACTGACAATCGTATCCGATCTACAGAAATAAAATGAAATGGGGGTTTAATATCCTACTGTTCTGCTCCAAACTGGGCTAATGGACAACTAGACAGCTATCCTTGTCAAGGCCTTCCATCCTGCATCACTGACAAGGGGGTACCCACACCAGAAAATCTGAAATATAATTGTGTATTTGTGTGTTACATTAAACTAGGTATTTTATACATTGTTTAATTGTCTTTTCTAAATCCTCTTATTGTGGGTCTTTCTTTAGGCCTGAAATCTTTTCTTATTAATTAAATATTAATTAATACATCCACACCATAATCAACTCTCGATAGCATCGCTAGCCTCCGATCTTTGGTGGATTATTATCTGATTTACTGATTATTAAATTGATAATCAAGACTATGCTTTTTTCCATATCGATTACAGTTATGATGATCGAGGCTAGGCGAAAAATTGCAATTGCTTAATTTTTCGGTTGATAATGTATCTTTGAGGGTCAACAACACAAATCAGGAAATTTTATGAATTTATAACCTAATATGGTACAATGTTAATTAAATAATTTTATTGGAAAAAATTTGATTCAATTTTAAAAATGTTATTATAAAAAAAAACATGACTTTTTCCCAATCTGGCTAACTCCAAAGATAATAATAAAAAATATTTATTTTGACAATAATGTCAATAACAATTAGGGCTGGGTATCGATAGTAATTTTTACTATCGATAATCGGCAAGGAAATGTCGGTCGATAATCGATAGTATCGAAAACAAACTTATTTTCACGGTCGTCATCAAGACTGGATACAGTGTAAGTTCAAAGTTCAAAACCATACGATAACGAAGTGGACAAAGATCGTTTGCTCCTGTCTAAGGAGATTTCCTTGGAAAACATTAATAAAACTTGTTATATCACGTATATATACGTCAATCCATGTTGTTTATTATTAAAATAATGCATCCGTGGTTCCGAATGAAGAAATATCGTAAATAATTATGTTAAGGGACCAAAATGAACTTGTTCCGATTCAAAACATTGCGTACGTGCGCGCGAAAATATCAATATGGCGGACAATTCTGTGTCGTTTCGTGTGCCAATAGAGAACCATTATTCGTATAATATATAAGTAAATCAACAAAAGTTTTGTCGTCCATGTGTGCTATTTATTGTACCGGGTACTCATTACTGAGGCACACGTAGAGAAATAGTGAACTGTACAGACGAATTCTGAAGCTTGCAAAGGGAAATAACTCTAACTTTATTTACACATCCGGATATCTCCGATTTAGCGATATTCAACAATAATTTATTCAAAACTAAAGTAACGTTTCAATGAGAGTGAATTGATGAAAACGGCTGTTCAATAGGCAGACACAATTTTGTTATGTGTTACATTGATACTAGATAGTAATTAAAGTGAGCGGTGTATTATAATTAACTGAAAGAAAACATTGACATTTCAGACGCAAGAAAAATAGACGAAGAGCGATAATCGATAGTAACCCACCGCTATCGATAGTGCTTTTCTGGGCCGCCCAATCGATACTATCGATTTATATCGATATTTTACCCAGCCCTAATAACAATTGATCTAAAAAAATACATAATATAATAATTGTGTGCTATGCATACAATTTAACAATTAGGCAGATAATAATAAAAAAATATTTACTTTGACAATAATGTCAATAAGAAGAATATAGGCCTAGGCCTAAGTAATAATTGATCTAAAAATATATAATATAATAATTGTGTGTTATGCATACAATTTAACAATTAGGCCTAGATAGGTTTACTTTATAATTTTCTTTTATGAATTTGAAAAGAAATCCTTTGTCTTAGATACCATTTACTAGGCCTAGCTCTACTCAGAGAATAGATCGATACAAACTTTAAACTAGTACTAACTAGCGGCCTACTAAATAATTTATTGACTGTGTCTATACTCGTGTTTGGTTAATGATTGTTTTAAAAAATCGATATCTAAGTCAAAAGAACGTTTGAATTTCAATTTGATACAAACACAATATTACTGATAAATAATTCAGGATGGTTAAAATATAAATTGTAATGTAGATAATAATAAAACTGACCATTCATTGCCGTGGAATCCAGACGATCGTAATTCCGTGGTTGTTCAAGCCCTTGATACGGTCGTCTTTGTCTGACTCATACCAGTCTGCATAAGGCTCAAATTGTTGTGGATTTACTCTGCCGTCGTCCTCATTGACACCTCTTTCGCAATCCTCAAACGACGATTATTTATATGACAAATTTAACTCGCCTAGAATTCCTTTTTAATTGATGCCCTATCCGAACGAACACATGTTGTCGCCATTTTGTTTACATTCGTCTCACACTTATGACGTCATAACACATTTCAGGGAATTACCGGAAGTTGACTCGTACGCTGATTGGATTTCACCAGGCAGGTGCAAAGGGGGTTTTCCAATCTAAATATATCGATAGCGGAATGACCTATTTTCGTAATTTTTTTTTTATTTAGGGGTTTTAGAATTTTTGCTATTTGTTTAAAGAAAAATATTCTGGTCTCAAGTTTATCTTTAAACACTGTGTATAAATTTAAAGTCAATCGGATATTAACTTTGGCTTTTAGAGCGTCCACAAGAGTTTTTGAAGTGATCAAGGGCCATAACTCTGGTAGTTATTATCAGAAATCGCTTAAAAACAATAGGCTTCTTCGTCTCATGACCTTACACACTGTGTATAAATTTAAAGTCAATCAGATATTAACTTTAGCCTCTAGAGCGTCCACAAGCAATTGTGTACGCCGGACCGACGGACGCACATGGGCGACGACAATATACGACCACATTTCAATGTGGGCGTATAAGAAAATCAATAGGCTTCTTCGTCTTATGACCTTAAACACTGTGGATGAATTTAAAGTCAATCGGATAATATGTAACAGGCCTTGCCTGAGTAGAGCAAAGCTGGTGTGATTGTTGTCAAATATAAATTTTAATAAAACCTTCATAATAAAGTTTCCCCAGTTGAAAAGATAGGTTGCCAGGCAACGAAACATAGGCCCACGGGCAGTCAACATTTTTACCTTTTTTGGTAATGAAACATTTGTAATACACTAAAATCTGATTAAGAGTAACTCATTATGTAATTATCTGAAAATCATTAGAATTTGTTTGCTTTTTACAAACTTTTGCACGCTAACAATTAGTATAGGAAACATTTAACATCATGGATTTAGCTGTTCAATTATCAAAATTCATTGAAAATCAAAACACTTGTTCATTTCAACACCTTAAACTCTGTGTATCAATCTGAAGTCAATCGGATGATAAGTTTGGCATTTATAGCGTCAGAAGGTTTTTTGAAGTGATCAAGGGAGATAACTCAGGAAGAAATTATTTGAAATCACTGAAAATCAGTAGGCTTCTTCGTCTCATGACCTTAAACAGTGTGTGTAAATTTAAAGTCAATCAGATATTAACTTGGGCCTCTAGAGCGTCCACAGGAATTTTTGATGTGATCAAGGGCCATAACTCTGGCAATAATTATCAGAGATCGCTGAAATTCAATAGGCTTCTTCTTCTCATGACCTTAAACACTGTGTATAAATTTAAAGTCAATCAGATATCAACTTTGGCCTCTAGAGCATCCACAAGATTTTTTGAAGCGATGAAGGGCCATAACTCTGGCACTAATTATCGGAAATCGCTGAAAATCAATAGGATTCTTCACTAATTATCGGAAATCGCTGAAAATCAATAGGCTTCTTCGTCTTATGACCTTAAACACTGTGTATAAATTTAAAGTCAATCGGATATTAACTTTGGCTTTTAGAGCATCCACAAGATTTTTTGAAGTGATCAAGGGCCATAACTCTGGCACTAATCAGAAATCGCTGAAAATCAAAAGGCTTCTTCGTCTTATGACCTTAAACACTGTGTATAAATTTAAAGTCAATCGGTTATTAACTTTGGCTTTTAGAGCGTCCACAAAATTTTTTGAAGTGATCACGGGCCATAACTTTGGTAGTTATTATCGGAAATCGCTGAAAAACAATAGGCTTCTTCGTCTCATGACCGTAAACACTGTGTATTAATTCAAAGTCAATCGGATATTAACTTTAGCCTCTAGAGCGTCCACAAGCAATTGTGTATGCCGGACCGACGGACGGACATGGGCGACGACAATATACGACCACATTTCAATGTGGGCGTATAAAAAGAACATAATAAAACTGTGAGAATTTTCATTGACGTCAAAAATATGTGACGTCACTCATTCGACGCGTCATAGAAATATTTCTTAGAGACGTGAAATCTCGCTTGGGCGAGATTTGGTAAGTTGACATGCGCTGACATGCGCATTGCCAGACATGCGCATTGCCAATTTTGCCCAGTGTATCTGGTTCCGGTCTGAACTTTTTTTAATCAACAATCTGTGGGTGACATTTTGCTTACGCTCCTGTGTTACCGGAAAAGAGCTGTGCTCAAGCACCGCTCTTTGCGCGATGCTCTAGACTGCTTTGCTTTATATTAACTTTGGCCTCTAGATCGTTCACAAGATTTTTTTGAAGTGATCAAGGGCCATAACTTTGGCACTAATTAATGGAAGTCGCTGAAAATCAATAGGCATCCTCGTCTTATGACCTTAAACACTGTGTATAAATTTAAAGTCAATCGGATATTAACTTTGGCTTTTAGAGCGTCCACAAGATTTTTTGAAGTGATCAAGGGCAATAACTCTGGCACTAATTATCGGAAATCGCTGAAAATCAATAGGCTTCTTCGTCTTATGACCTTTAACACTGTGTATAAATTTAAAGTCAATCGGATATTAACTTTGGCTTTTAGAGCATCCACAAGATTTTTTGAAGTGATCAAGGGCCATAACTCTGGCACTAATTATCAGAAATCGCTGAAAATCAAAAGGCTTCTTCGTCTTATGACCTTAAACACTGTGTATAAATTTAAAGTCAATCGGATATTAACTTTGACTTTTAGAGCGTCCACAAAATTTTTTGAAGTGATCACGGGCCATAACTTTGGTAGTAAAGTTATTATCGGAAATCGCTGAAAAACAATAGGCTTCTTCGTCTCATGACCGTAAACACTGTGTATTAATTTAAAGTCAATCGGATATTAACTTTAGCCTCTAGAGCGTCCACAAGCAATTGTGTACGCCAGACCGACGGACGGACATGGGCGACGACAATATACGACCACATTTCAATGTGGGCGTATAAAAAGAACATAATAAAAGTGTGAGAATTTTCATTGACGTCAAAAATATGTGACGTCACTCATTCGACGCGTCATAGAAATATTTCTTAGAGACGTGAAATCTCGCTTGGGCGAGATTTGGTAAGTTGACATGCGCTGACATGCGCATTGCCAGACATGCGCATTGCCAATTTTGCCCAGTGTATCTGGTTCCGGTCTGAACTTTTTTTAATCAACAATCTGTGGGTGACATTTTGCTTACGCTCCTGTGTTACCGGAAAAGAGCTGTGCTCAAGCACCGATCTTTGCGCGATGTTCTAGACTGCTTTGCTTTATATTAACTTTGGCCTCTAGATCGTTCACAAGATTTTTTTGAAGTGATCAAGGGCCATAACTTTGGCACTAATTAATGGAAGTCGCTGAAAATCAATAGGCATCCTCGTCTTATGACCTTAAACACTGTGTATAAATTAAAAGTCAATCGGATATTAACTTTGGCTTTTAGAGCGTCCACAAGATTTTTTGAAGTGATCAAGGGCAATAACTCTGGCACTAATTATCGGAAATCGCTGAAAATCAATAGGCTTCTTCGTCTTATGACCTTAAACACTGTGTATATATTTAAAGTCAATCGGATATTAACTTTGGCTTTTAAAGCGTCCACAAGATTTTTTGAAGTGATCAAGGGCCATAACTCTGGCACTAATTATTGGAAGTCACTGAAAATCAATAGGCTTCTTTGTCTTATGACCTTAAACAATGTGTATAAATTTAAAGTCAATCGGTTATTAACTTTGGCTTTTAGAGCGTCCACAAGATTTCTTGAAGTGATCAAGGGAAATAACTCTGGCACTAATTATCGGAAATCGCTGAAAATCAATAGGCATCTTCGTCTATGACCTTAAACACTGTGTATAAATTTAAAGCCAATCAGATATTAACTTTGGCCTCTAGAGCGTTCACAAGATTTTTTGAAGTGATCAAGGGCCATAACTCTGGTAGTTATTATCGGAAATCGCTGAAAAACAATAGGCTTCTTCGTCTCATGACCGTAAACACTGCGTATAAATTTAAAGTCAATCGGATATTAACTTTAGCCTCTAGAACGTCCACAATAGTCCAGGCAGTATAGCATATAACCTAGGACTAATTGCAAAAGTTTTCATTTTGCTTTCTTTTATCTCTAATAACATCATAAATAAACATACTAAAAATATAGATCAAAATATTTAGTGGAAGTTAGTAAATACACATATATGTGACAAAAGCCGCATTTCGGAGATTCTTGTGTACTTCAGGCTTTTAAATGAGGCAGAATCATTTTTTATTTAATATTTTACTATAGCTATGTTCAGTACATGTATATGTTCTTATCAGATATAACATATCATGTTGCATGCGAAAATCATATTTTAAAAACATCAAAACTCTTTTTGGTATATATTTCAGAAAATATTTTTCTTATATCTTGATTAATTATTTTCTTTTTATAATGATGATAACTGATAGCTTTGGAAATAAATGTTAGTGTTGCTATATTTATAATTCTGTTAATTCCACAATATATAGAAATCATTATGTAAACTATAAACATATAATGTTTTGATGAATTTATTGTCATTAGTTTCTAAACTCAAGTACTTACCTTTATTCTTTATAATTTCCGATCGAATGGTGTGATGGAAGAGTGCACTTTTTGCAAAAGATTCTTGTCAGGTGACGAACCAACCGTTACCTTAACATCCAAAGGATGTGAAGGAAAACACAAAGCAAACGAAGAGAGGCAAACTAACATACAAACTGTTCCCGGCCAGCATGTACATACAAAATGTTAAAGGGCCAATCCCGATAACTTTTTGGCAAATAAAACTGCTTAATTTTGTGTTAAAATCCTTTAAAATCCATAACCTAAGGACCACCTACTAACCCGATATTTGTGATACGTTGTAAATAACTTAAACCTGACAGTCTTCATCTGGAAATAGAGACCGTTGTATTATACAGTATCTGGATAAAACCAGACTTTTTTCTATAAGAATAATATGTTGGTGAAATTTACCTTTTAATTATCAAGTACAGTGCATGGGTCATTCACTGTATAGACCTCTCAAGAAACATTAATTGATTATCAGGTTACCCAATGAAAAAATTGGCCCGAAATCTTAAAAGGGTTACGTGTCCGGATAAGCAGTGTTGACGTACAAGCCCAAACGACTCAATATTTTGAGCTGAAATTTTGAGACAAGGTAAATACACCATGTCACTATATTTTGGTCCATAAATTTCATAAATACTCGGACTTTAATTTTTGAGACTCTGTTCTTATCGGGATTGTCCCTTTAATCCAAACCTGGTAAAATCAAAGAAGAGGCAATATCTTGAAGATTTACAACTGAAGATAAATACACGGTGTGCTCTAAGATCAGATGGAAGCCACTTTGACTATAAGAACATGTGTCTTTTCTGTGGTTGTAGAGATGTGTATGATGGTAAGAAACAGGAGCATCGGCTAATTCCAGAGAGGACAATTGACTACCAAGCAAAAATAAACAACATCTGTAACTATGTCATCAATGATTGGTCAAAGGCTGTGCAAGATCGCATCTCTGTTGTTGGAGATTTGCCAGCAGCTGATGCTGTGTACCATCAACAGTGCAATGTGTCTTTCTCAAAACTGGTAGACAGATACCAAAGATCTTTACTATCAGCGATAGTCCAAACCCTCCAAAAAGAAAGATCGGCTGGCACTGCCAGGCAGGATACGCCCACATTTTTGAGAGATGGATAGAGAACAAGCAATACCGAAAGTGATTTTTCCTCATTAAGTCCTGTATTTCATACTGTATTGGGAGCAGCCATTTTGTTGGTCAGTTCCAGTCTGATATTAATGAAATTCGAAGCCGACAATGATTATGGTGTGACGGTACACAACCTAGAAATGTTACTTTTCGTCAAAATCGGATAAGAATTGTGACCTGTAAAGAGTCCACAACCATGATATACCATATTTTTACACTATTCGTGTACAAATGGCAACCATTTCGTCCGGCAATTTTGGTAAAAAGGATTGATTATTCGTCTGACTTCGTTTTACTATCCATTCTGTTTTAGCTTTCTTCAGTTCAATTACTACAAAATGGCGGCGTATAAACAAACACGTCACGTGCTGTCGAGCAATTAACCAATCACTGTTGCCTTTTTTTAGAAGAGTCCATTAAATTTAAGGTTGAACGTTGTATATGTCAGATATAAACCTACTCTCCCTCGGATTGATATGATAGAGAACACTTGGGCTGCGGCTATCGGAATGTAATTTCCTGAATTATGGCCCCTGATTGTCCGAAAAATCACCCTTTTTAGCTTGTGGTCCCTCTGGAGGTCACAATTATTATTCGATTTAAAAAACTGTTTGATTATATCACCGTTACACCCTAAGGAAGGTTGAGTTCGAATTTCGGGAAAATCTGACGAAAATTGCCATACAAAATGGCCGCCGTTTGTACGCGAATACTGTTAAACAATGGTATATCAAGGTTGTGGACCCTGTGGAGGTCACAATTTTGATTCGATTTTGATGAAACTTGAAATTCATGGTTATAACCCAAAGATCTTGCTTCCTTTCGATATTTGCGCATATAGGATCGTAACTTCCTGAATTATGGCCCCTGATTATACGCAAAATCGCCTTTTTTTTAGCTTGGAGGTCACAATTATTATTCGATTTAAAAAACCGTTTGATTATATTACCGTCACACCCTAAGGAAGGTTGAGTTCGAATTTCGGGAAAATCGGACGAAAATTGCCATACAAAATGGCCGCCGTTTGTACGCGAATACTGTTAAAAAATGGTATATCAAGGTTGTGGACCCTGTGGAGGTCACAATTTTGATTCGATTTTAATGAAATTTGAAATTCATGGTTATAACCCAAAGATCTTGCTTCCTTTCGATATTTGCGCATATCGGATCGTAACTTCCTGAATTATGGCCCCTGATTATACGCAAAATCGCCTTTTTTTTTAGCTTGGAGGTCACAATTATTATCCGATTTAAAAAAAACGTTTGCTTATATTACCGTTACACCGTAAGGAAGGTTGAGTTCGAATTTCGGGAAAATCAGACCAAAATTGCCATACAAAATGGCAGCCGTTTGTACGCGAATACTGTTAAAGATAGGCTGGCACTGCCAGGCAGGATACGCCCACATTTTCGAGAGATGGACAGAGAGCAGCCATTTAGTTGGTCAGTTCCAGTCTGATATTAATGAAATTCGAAACCGACAATGATTATGGTGTGACGGTACACAACCTAGAAATGTGACTTTTCATCAAAATCGGATAAGAATTGTGACCTGTAGAGAGTCCACAACCATGATATACCATATTTTTACACTATTCGCGTACAAATGGAGACCATTTCGTCCGGCAATTTTGGTACGATTTTCACGAAATTAGAACTCAACCTTCCTCATCAAAATCAATTAAATTGTGACCTATACAGGGTCCACAACCATGATATATCATTTTTTTAACAGTATTCGCGTACAAACGGCGGCCATTTTGTCCGTCAATTTTGGTCCGATTTTCCCGAAATTCAAACTCAACCTTCCTTACAGTGTAACGGTGATATAATCAAACGTTTTTTTAAATTGGATAATAATTGTGACCTCCAGAGGGACCACAAGCTAAAGAAAGGGGGAATTTGCCTATAACCAGGGGCCATAATTCAGGAAGTTACGATCCGATATGCGCAAATATCAAAAAGAACCAAGATCTTTGGGTTATAACCATGAATTTCAAGTTTCATCAAAATCGAATTAAAATTGTGACCGTTACAGGGTCCACAACCTTGATATACCATTTTTAACAGTATTCACGTACAAACGGCGGCCATTTTGTATGGCAATTTTCGTCCGATTTTCCCGAAATTCGAACTCAACCTTCCTTAGGGTGTAACGGTGATATAATCAAACGGTTTTTTAAATCGAATAATAATTGTGACCTCCAGAGGGACCACAAGCTAAAAAGGGTGATTTTTCGGACAATCAGGGGCCATAATTCAGGAAATTACATTCCGATAGCCGCAAATATCGAAAGGAACCAAGATCTTTGGGTTACAAACATGCATGTCAAGTTTCATCAAAATCGGTTCAAAATTGTGACCTCTATAGGGTCCACAAGGTAAAAACGTGATTTTTCGTACAATCAGGGGCCATAATCCATGAAGTTTTGATCCGATACATGCCAATATCGAAAGGAACCGAGATCTTTTGAGGATAAAACTATATTTCAAGTTTCGTCAAAATCGGATAAGAATTGTGACCTGTAGAGAGTCCACAAACAAATTGTGGACGGACGGACGGACGTCCGGACGGACGGACAGGGGCGACGACATAATACGTCCACATGAAAATGTGGGCGTATAAAAAATGGTATACCAAGGTTGTGGACCCTGTAAAGGTCACAATTTTAATTCGATTTTGATGAAACTTGAAATTCATCGTTATAACCCAAAGATCTTGGTTCTTTTCAATATTTGCGCATATCGGATCGTAACTTCCTGAATTATGGCCCCTGGTTATACGCAAAATCCCCCTTTCTTTAGCTTGTGGTCCCTCTGGAGGTCACAATTATTATCCAATTTAAAAAAACGTTTGATTATATCACCGTTACACTGTAAGGAAGGTTGAGTTCTAATTTCTTTAAAATCGTACCAAAATTGCCGGACGAAATGGTCGCCGTTTGTACGCGAATAGTGTAAAAATATGGTATATCATGGTTGTGGACTCGCTACAGGTCACAATTCTTATCCGATTTTGATGAAAAGTCACATTTCTAGGTTGTGTACCGTCACACCATAATCATTGTCGGTTTCGAGTTTCATTAATATCAGACTGGAACTGACCAACTAAATGGCTGCTCCCAATACAGTATGAAATACAGGACTTCAAGATGTAGGAAAAATCACTTTCGGTATTGCTTGTTCTCTGTCCATCTCTCGAAAATGTGGGCGTATCCTGCCTGGCAGTGCCAGCCTATCTTTATTTTTTTGTGTTAACCAATTGTATGTTTTTACCAACTTCCAACCCACGCAGTGTAAATAATTTAATTTAATCAACTTAATATCATATTAAATGTATTGGACGTTAAATCTGTAATATACAACAACATTGGGATGAAACAGCCCAGGGTGAAAAGATCGTGGGGTGAACAGACCCGCACCACCCTGAGCGACAGCTTGTCTATGGAAATCGACGAATAGCGACGTTTGGCGCCAGTATACAAGTCTCGCGAGATTATCACACGACCACATGTGCAGATGAAAAGCTGTGGTCATTCATTTGTGAATTAAAGAAAATACTTTACCTGGAATGTGCTTTACCGATTTCCAATGATATAATAACATTGGACGTGATTTACCGATTGTTGATGTATTTGTCAATGGTGGAATTATTGCCAGGTCTTCTAGTCACGTGTACACGTGGAAAGCTATGTTCATTCATTTGTGATTTAAAGAAAGATAGGCTGGCACTGCCAGGCAGGATACGCCCACATTTTTGAGAGATGGATAGAGAACAAGCAATACCGAAAGTGATTTTTCCTACATCATTAAGTTCTGTATTTCATACTGTATTGGGAACAGCCAAACTGGTACTTAATGATGGTAAAACTGAGGTAATACATTTTCATTCAAAATATAGAAGCTGTGAAAAATTAAAATCTATCCGAATTGGCAATGAGGAAGTTCTTCCATGTTCAAGTGTCCGTAATTTAGGTTTTTATTTTGACGAAAATTGTCTTTTATCTAGTCACATTACGAAAGTATGTCAGTCCGCATTTTTCGCCCTGCATAAAATTGGTCGTATCCGCAACGTTTTAGACCGCACCTCCACTGAATCACTTGTTCACGCTTTCATCACCTCACGCCTTGATTACTGTAATAGTCTTTTGCATGATCTCTATCCTAGCTCTCTAACTAAACGTCTACAATCTATCCAAAACTCTGCTGCACGACTGATAACACGCACTCGTAAGAATGAGCACATCACCCCAATTCTCCATGATCTCCACTGGTTACCTATGCACAGCCGCACTGAATTCAAAATTCTCACATTTACTTATAAATGTCTTAATCAGCTAGCACCATCTTATCTATCTGATCTTTTAACACCGAGAGTTCCACAGAGGCGGACCCGCTCTTCAGCCGAGACCATTCTTGTTGAGCCAGCACGACCGTTCCTCCAAGTGACGTACGGCAAGCGGGCTTTCGCTAATGCTGCTCCTCGATTATGGAACTCTCTCCCTCTTTCTGTTCGCAATGCCTCCTCCCTTAACTCATTCAAAAAACACCTTAAAACACATCTTTTCCGACAGCACTACATTGAATGATTGCTTTTATATTTGCTTTTATTTCTACTTTGTTTTAGTGTCATATCGTATGTTTCTATGTGATATCATATGTTTTATGCCATATTATATGATTTTATTTTCATGTTTATATCATTTTATATGTTTATACATGTTTATATGTCGTATTGTAGTTTTATATCATTTTATACATTTTTATAACATATAGTTTTATGTCATTTTATATATTTTCATGTCACATTATATGTTTTTGTACTACGCATTGAGATTGTTTTCATGATGTAATGCGTATAATAAGAAATAAATATTATTATTATTATTATTTTGTTGGTCAGTTCCAGTCTGATATTCATGAAATTCGAAGCCGACAATGATTATGGTGTGACGGTACACAACCCAGAAATGTTACTTTTCGTCAAAATCGGATAAGAATTTTGACCTGTAGAGAGTGCACAACCATGATATACCATATTTTTACACTATTCACGTACAAACGGTGACCATTTCGTGTGGCAATTTTGGTACGATTTTCACGAAATTCCATCTCAACCTTCCTTACGGTGCAACAGTAATATAATCAGAGTTTTTTTTATAAATCAGATACTAATTGTTCGAGAGATAGACAGAGAACAAGCAATACCGAAAGTGATTTTTCCTACAATCAAAGGCCATAATTTATTAAGTTACAATTTGATATGCGCAAATATCGAAAAGAATAAAGATCTTTAGGTTATAAACAAGCATTTCAGGTTTCATCAAAATCGAATTAAAAATTGTGACCTCTACAGGGTCCACAACTTTGATATACCATATTTTCACACTGTTCGCGTACAAACGGCGGCCATTTTTTCTGGCAATTATAGTCCGATTTTCTCGAAATTCGAACTCAACCTTCCGTAGGGTGTAACGGTGATAGAGTCAAACGTTTTTTTAAATCGGATAATTGTGACCTACAGAGGGACCATAGGTGATTTTTCGGACAATCAGGGGCCATAATTCACCAGAGTTTCCCAGTGTTAATGAAAAATAATGAGCTACAGCCCTTTAAAGACTTGATAAAATTAAGCAATTTATTAATTATTTGGTTCGCTAATGAATATTTCAATTTGTAATCTGATATGAATGACAACAATAGTGTATCTAGCATTGCATAATAATTATAAATTTGTAATTTCAGATAAAAAGATGTATTTTCAGAAAAAATAGTATTTTCAGAAAAAAAAAAATTAAATTATTGAATTACATGCTGTTCTGAAACTTAAAATAGCTTTCTTCAGTTATTTCCCTAGGTTTAATGGTCAAATACAAACAACTATTCATGTAAAACCTGTTGCGACGTAAAAGTGTGTTCACAAATTTGGTCAAAATACGTTCAAAATAGGATGGGGGGTACCTGTCTTTGAGCGTAAAATACAATATGTTAAACTAATTATATTTTTCTATATTTTGGATATGATACGGTACATATATTTATCTTCAAAATAAGCCTACTTTAGTTACTTTTGCAATTTGTCCTAGGTTAACCTTATTTTGGTCCTAGATTGCCTGGACTACAAGCAATTGTGGACGCCGGACCGACGGATGGACGGACAGGGGCGACGACAATATACGACCACATTTCATTGTGGGCATATAAAAAGTGTGCATGGCTCTGCCCCTAGGGGTCGTGACATTCACCAAAATCAATAGTGGACACCCTTAGGCTATAAGGAATACATATGCCAAGTACCAAACTGATTCATTCAGAACTGCGGCCTGTAAACGACAAACACCAAAATCGAGACATGCAGTTGTCGTAAAAAGACGACCCATTAAGAATCGTGGCCTGTAGGCAACTCACACAGACACAAAGTAAAAATGGGCATGGCTCTGCCCCTGGGGATTGGGCAATCACCAAAAAACAATAGGGGTCATTTTTAGGGTATAAGGAATAAGGGGTCACAGTGGCTAAGTGACGCAGAAGGCAGGCCTGACAAGGATAGCTGCCTAGTTGTTCTGATGGTACGAAAAACCAAGGTCCCGTGTACGCATTGGAGTGCACGTAAACGATCCCTTGGCAGTTGGAATTTGATATAAGAAGTAGGCCATAGCACCGCTGCCTGGGAAAATTTTCCTCATAGTACACTGTATGGCATATGCCCGTCTTCCATTAGCCCAGGTTAGGTGCAAAAGAGTAGGACGTTAAACCCCATTTCATTTCATTTATAAGGAATAGGTATTCAAAGTTTTAAAAGGATTCGTTAAGAATTGCATACTGTAGGCGAACACAAGACACACAAACATTGGGCGTGGCTATGTCCCAGGGGGTCGGGTATGCACCGAAAATAATACTAGTCAGCCTTAGGGTATAAGGAGTAAGTATAATAAAGTCTTCAAGACGATCGATTAAGAATTGTGGCCTGTAGGTGACACACAAAAAGAAAATGGGCGTAGCACTGTCCCTTGGGGTTGGGCATGCACCCCAAACGATAGAAACATAACGCTAACGCTACAATATACGTCCACATTCCTGCTTTGATTGGTATGGTACTTTGTCAAGAAGGCTAGGCGTTTGGTTTGTTTAGCATTGAGGTTGAGGGTCGTGCACCAACATCAATAGTTGCCTACCTTAGAGTATAAGGAATAAGTATACCAAGATAATCCATTCAGAATTGTGCCTTCCTAACGCTACAGGCAAAAAGTGGGCGTGGCTCTGCCCCTGGGGGTCGGGACATTCATCAAAATCAATAGTGGACGCCCTCAGGCTATAAGGAATACATAAGCCAAGTAAACGACAAACACAAAAATTGGGCGTGTCTTGCCTGTGTGAGTCGGGACATGCAGTTGACGTCCTTAGGCTATATGGAATACATACATGTATCCCAAGTTTAAAGACGATCCATTAAGAATCGTGGCCTGTAGACAATACACACAGACACGAAGTAAAAATGGGCATGGCTCTGTCCCTGGGGGTTAGGAAATCACCAAAAACAATAGGGGTCATCTTTAGGGTATAAGGAATAGCTTTGTAAAGTTTTAAAAGGATCTGTTAAGAATTGCATCCTGTAGGCGAACACAAGACACAAAACCATTGGGCGTGGCTCTGTCCCAGGGGGTTCGGCATGCACCAAAAATAATAGTGGTCAGCCTTAGGGTATAAGGAATAAGTATAAAAAAGGTTTTCAAGACGATCGATTAAGAATTGTGGCCTGTAGGTGACACACAGACAGACAAAAAAAAATGGGCGTGGCACTGTCCCTTGGGTTCGGGCATGCACCAAAAACAATAGGGATCTTCCTTAAGGTACCAAGAATAAGTATTCAAAGTTTCAAGATGATACATTAAGAAATGCAGCCTGTAGACGACAGACAAACAAATACAAGAAATAGGTGTTGCTGTCCCACGGGGGTCGGGCATGCACCCAAAACAAAAGGGATCATTCTTATAGTATAAGGAATAAGTATTTTAAGTTTCAAGATGACCGATTAAGAATTGTGGCCTGTAGGCGACACACAAAAAGAAAATGGGCGTGACTCTGCCCCTGGGGGTTGGGCACGCACCCCAAATGATAGGAATGTTCCTTAGGGTACAAAGAATAAGCCTTCAAAGTTTCAAGATGATACGTTAAGAAATGTGGCTTGCAGACGACAAACAAATAAATACAAGGAATGGGCGTGGCTCTGCCATTGGGGCTCGGGCATGCACCAAAAAACAATACGGATCATCCTTAGGCTGTAAAGAGTAAGTATACAAAGTTTTAAGAAAATCCAGTTAGAATTGCTGCCTGTAGGCGACACACCGACACACAAAAAGAAAATGGGCGTGGCTCTGCCCCTGGGGGTTGGGCATGCGCCCCACACAATAGGGATCATCCTTAGAGTAAAAAGAGTAAGTATACAAAGTTTGAAGAAAATCCAATAAGAATTGCACCCTGTAGGCGACACAAAGACACACGAAAAGAAAATGGGCGTGGCTCTGACCCTGGGGGTTGGGCATGCACCCCAAAGATAGGGATGTCCCTTAGGGTACAAAGAATGTGTATGCAAAGTTTCAAAATTATAAGTTAAGAAATGTGACCTGTAGACGACAAACAAACACATACTAGAAATGGGCGTGGCTCTGCTCCTGGGGGTCGGGCATGCACTAAAAACAATAGAGATCTTCCTTAGGGTATAAGGAATACGTATACCAAGTTTGAAGAAAATCCATGAAGAATTGCGCCCTGTAGGCGAACCACAGACACACACACACTCACACACATACACACACACACACACACACAGAGACAGGGGCGACGGCATAATACGTTCACATTATGAATGTGGACGTATAAAAAGCATGCAAAGTTTCAAGATGATACGTAAAGAAATGCAGCCTGTACAAAAAATTGGCGTGGCTCTGTCCCTGGGGGTTGGGCATGCACCCACAACAATAGGGATCATCCTTAGGGTATAAGGAGTAAGTATGTAAAGTTTCAAGATGATCGATTAAAAATTGTGTCCTTTAGGCCACAAACAGGCACACAAAAAGAAAATGAGCATGGCTCTTCCACTGGGGGTGAGGCATGCACCCCAAACATAAGTAATGTTTCTTAGGATACAAAGAATAAGTAGGCAAAGTTTCAAAATAATACGCAAAGAAATGCAGCCTGCAGACACCAAACAAACAAATACCAAAAAAGAGGCGTGGCTCTGTCCCTGGGGGTTGGGCATGCACCCAAAACAATAGGGATCATCCTTGGGGTATAAGGAATAAGTATGTAAAGTTTCAAGAAGATTGATAAAAAATTGTGGCCTTAAAGCCACACACACACATACAAAAAAAAAATGGGCGTGGCTCTTCCCCTGGGGGTGGGGCATGCACCCCAAACAACAGTAATATTCCTTAGGGTACAAAAAATAAGTATGCAAAGTTTCAAAATAATAGGCTAAGAAATGTAGCCTGTAGACGAGAAACAAACAAATACAAGAAATGGGTGTGGCTCTGCCCCTATGGGTGCACCAAAAAAATAGGGATGATCCTTAGGATATGAGGGATAAATATGCAAAGTTTGAAGAAAATCCAGTAAGAATTGCGCCCTGTAGGTCACCCACAGACTCACATACATACATACACACACACACATACATACATACATAAGGGGCGACGGCACAATACGTCCACATTATGAATGTGGACGTATAAAACAATAAATGCTCCCAAAATTATCTGCTTAATTGGTTTTATCCTTTAGCTTGGATCTATTGTTCTTGGCTACTCAACCCCGTAACGCTGACCAAAATTTTTCCACTAAAACTCGGTGAGTCAGCGATATGGGAATGAACTGATAATAAACGTTAAAATTAGAAACAGAAGTTCCTTAAACCTACTATTACAATAATATGTGAGGAAACAGTAAGATTTAGTTCTCTTTATATCAAGTGTGACCATGGTGGAAATGATATACATTTTGTTTAGTCTAAATACAATAATAAATACTAATATACAACCTTACCTTGACAAGCTCTGTTTCAAGTTGTAAAATCTTAGCATCTCTTTCGTTGATCATACGGTTTAAAGTTATTACATCGGTGGTATCGGGATTACTGTCTTCAGGTTGCTTACCCGAGGCCTGATAATAAAAATGTTTATCTTAATAATTGAAAAGATCATTAAAACATTATGTTCTCGCAAATTAAGAATAAAGATAGGCCGGCACTGCCAGGCAGGATACGCCCACATTTTCAAGTGATGGATAGAGAACAAGCAATACCGAAAGTGATTTTTCCTACATCATTAAAGCTGAACTCCGGTTACAAAAATACTGAAATAATGTAATAAAAAAAAAAGTTAACGCCCTCAAGCCGCCATACTTGTTTCCAATTTGTGAAATAAGTATGGCGGACATGGAGGCTTATGACCAGGAAAGGTTAGTTGATCTCACTTCCAGTTTGTTTCTCGTCAGCTAGCTATACACATCCGGCTTTATTCTCTTCACACGGTTCACTGATTGCTGTATTTCCCCCCAACAGTATACCAAATTATTGAAGATTGCAAAATGTCTGATCAGGTTGGCCTGTAAATAATTATATGAACTGCGTCTACTACATTATAGCCTAAGCTTTACTCCAAAACAAAAGATGCAACCAGATGTCTTACCCAACCTATTTTTCAACCAAAACAAATCACCTATACAAACTATTAGTATTGCCTTCTTCGTGTGTTCCATGTTGAATAGTGTTCATGAAAACGACCAATGGACATAACTACATGTTTGGGACGGCTCTCATTGGGGAGTGTTTGACAGTGCTAAATTTATTGATGTTATGTTTTTTTTTCTCCATTTTTCCAACGTGTAAGAAATTGATATTGTAGTAGACGCAGTTCATATAATTATTTACAGTCTTACCTGATCAGACATGTTCAATCTTCAATAATTTGGTATACTGTTGGGGAAAAAACAGCAATCAGTGAACCGTGTGAAGAGAATAAAGCCGGATGTGTATAGCTAGCTGACGAGAAACAAACTGGAAGTGAGATCGGCTAACCTTTCAAGGTCATAAGCCTCTATGTCCGCCATACTTATTTCACAAGTTGGAAACAAGTATGGGGGCTTGCGGGCGTTAACTTTTTTTTTATTACATTATTTCGGTATTTTTGTAACCGGAGTTCAGCTTTAAGTCCTGTATTTTATACTGTATTGGGAGCAGCCATTTTGTTGGTCAGTTCCAGTCTGATATTCATGAAATTGGATGCTGACAATGATTATGGTGTGACGGTACACAACCTAGAAATGTGACTTTTCATCGAAATCGGATAAGAATTGTGACCTGTAGAGAGTCCACAACCGTGATATATCATATTTAGGGTTTCACACTGCGTAGCTTGTGTGAAACACTATTGTTTTTGTTAAAATTATTATTCTTATTATTATTATTATTCAGATTCCAATTTGAATAGATCTCAGCAACTACGTGTCGCATCGTTACGATCTCTTCGGTTTTACTGGGAAAGTGGGTGTGACTTAGAGGATAAAGCTATTTTGAACGTTCTGCGACAATGCGAAATGTCCGAAATCACCGAAGTTATCGTTTTTGAAAATATTGCAGTAATTTTAACAATAATCATTGGATTTTAACTTTCGATACATTTTGGCATAGCCTGAGACAGGGCACATAGCTACGCTACTTTCGATTTTTGATTTTCGGCAAATCTTCGAAGATATTAGGCGCCAAATTTCGAAAATTTAAAATTTTACAAAAAAAAATTTTATTTATGAATATTTTTTAGTCGTATTGTGCACAGAATTAAAGAGTCATCTGACTAGTGCAAAAATGTTAAAAAAATTTGTCTCAGTAATTTTCCTTGGCCGCCATTGGCTAATTCAGTTTTTCAGTCCTAGATTAATTTTTTATTGTCCGATTTGTATAAAACAAAATTCATATGCTTCGTTGTATCAATTGTCATTTTTTTTATTACCAAAAGTGTTATCTGTCGGCACCGGAAGTGGCATAATTTTACCAAAAACTACAATTTTGACAGTTATTTTCCTACTTCGAAAACAAATATTATTTTTTGGAAAAATTATTTGACTCAAAGAGTGTGCCCTTTCAAGGCGCAAAAAATGTAGGAAGCAGTTTTTTTAATTTCGATTTCGATTTCACTTTCAAGCAAATTCGATTAAGAGGCTAAAAATGGTGTAAAATTTACCTATTTACAACCTATTCAGGCTTTTCAGATTTTAAAATATTTCTTCGTAATTTTTATAAACTTGTAGCTATAATCCATACGAAGAAAATGTATGTTAAAATTCGTTTGTAATATAAGCAGTTACCAAGAAATGGGCAGTTCTGTACAAGTCACTGTTTTCGTTATTTTGCCTGTAAAATAGTCAATTATTATTGGATTTTTATAAAAGTGACATCATTTGATTCAAAAAGCATGTAGCGTCATATCAAGTTGATTACAATTTAAAATTGACACCGGAAGTGACATCATTTGGTCAAAAACTGCATTTTAAACTTTTTAAATCAATGTTTTATTCAACCAAGAATAACTTAATATGTATTAATAATTTTAACTTTTGGTTTAAATTCACATATAAACAAAACTCATATGGTCATATAGATATCATAAAATTGTTTCTAACTTGTTCGGTTGCCGAGAAATAGACGGTTTTCTACAGGTCACTTTTGAAGGTTTCGGGGCCATAAAAGTGTCAATTATTATTCGATTTTCATAAACGTTACACCGTGTTATACCTACTGCCATTTGGGATTTCATTCAAGTAATTTAAGATTTTCATTATCACCGGAAGTAACGTCATTTTGGCAAAAACTGTATTTTTAGCCTTCAAAACAGATATTTTATTCAAGTGAGTCTGTTTTGAAATCTTTTTCAAATTATGGTATTTGATGCTAATCAACAAATAGAATGAACCCATACGATCACACAGATACCACAAAATGGTTTGTAACTTGTACGGTTGCAGAGAAATAGCAGATTTTCTACAAGTCACTTTTCAAGTTTTTTGGTCTTTAAATTTTACATAAAATTTTCACTATATGATATCGTATGCCATTTCTGATTTCATAAGACTAATTGAACATTTTCATTAACACAGGAAGTAATTTAATTTTGTCAAGATCATTTACAAGTAACAAATGTATAAAATGAATTGATATTGTTGGATTTTGTTGATTCTGCGTCCATTTTATTTGTGTGCAATGTTAATTTGGAAACCTGTTTAGTGGTTTCGCTGGTACCGGAAGTGACATATGTTCAAGGGTAACTTGGCACCGGAAGTGACATGTTTAAGGGTAACATGGCACCAGTGAAACCCGTCATTCCTGCATGCAGGTCTAGTTTTACACTATTCTTGTACAAATTTTTCGGACAATCAGGGGCCATAATTCAGGAAGTTACGATCCGATATGCGCAAATAACGAAAGGAACCAAGTTTCATCAAAATCGAATTAAAATTGTGACCTATAAAGGGTCCACAACCATGACATACCATTTTTTAACAGTATTAGCGTACAAATGGCAGCCATTTTGTCTGTCAATTTTGGTACGATTTTCCCGAAATTCGAACCCTAACCTTCCTTAAGGTGTAACGGTGATATAATCAAACGTTTTTTTAAATCGGAAAATAATTGTGACCTCCAAAGGAACCACAAGCTAAATAGATATGTTGCCAGGCAACGAAACATACGCCCACAGCAGCTAAATCGTCCGGACAGTCAACAAGGGTTGTCGCATATTTTTACTTTTTTCGGTAATAAAACATTTGTAATACACTAAAATCTGATTAAGAGTAACAACTCATTATGTAATTATCAGAAAATCATTAGAATTTGTTTGTTTTTTATAAAGTTTTGCCCCAGGCTAACAATTAGTATACGAAAATTTAATATCATGGATTTAGCTGTTCAGTTATCAAAATTCATTGAAAATCAAAATACTTGTTCGTTTCAACACCTTAAACTCTGTGTATCAATCTGAAGTCAATCAGATGATAAGTTTGGCTTCTATAGCGTCACAAGATTTTTTGAAGTTATCAAGGGAGATAACTCTGGCAGTAATTATTTGAAATCTCTGAAAATCAATAGGCTCATATATAACTCTTGCAATAATTATCAGAGATCGCTGAAAATCAATAGGCTTCTTCGTCTCATGACCTTTAACACTGTGTATAAATTTAAAGTCAATCAGATATTAACTTTGGCCTCTAGAGCATCCACAAGATTTTTTGAAGTGATCAAGGGCCATAACTCTGGCAGTAATTATCGGAAATCGCTGAAAATCGATGGGCTTCCTTGCCTTATGACCTTAAACAATGTGTATAAATTCAAAATCAATCGGGAATTAACTTTGGCTTTTACAGCGTCCACAAGATTTTTTGAAGTGATCAAGGGCCATAACTCTGGCACTAATTCACTAATAGTAATTATCCCATTAAATCGTCTGTATTTGGTTTGTGTTTCCTGTTTCTATTGATTGGAAGTTTCACATTTCAATGTGGGCGTATAAAAAGGCAATTTTGCATACAATCAGGGGCCATAATTCAGGAAGTTACGATCCAATATGCGCAAATATCGAAAGGAACCAAGACCTTTGGGTTATAACCATGCATTTCAAGTTTCATCAAAATCGAATTAAAACTGTGACCTCTACAGGGTCCACAATCATGATATACCATTTTTTAACAGTATTCGCTTACAAAAGGCGGCCATTTTGTATGGCAATTTTGGTCCGATTTTCCCGAAATTCGAACTCAACGGTAATATAATCAAACGTTTTTTTAAATTGGATAGCCTAATAATTGTGACCTCCAGAGGTACCACAAGCTAAAAAGATAGGCTGGCACTGCCAGGCAGGATACGCCCACATTTTCGAGAGATGGACAGAGAACAAGCAATACAGAAAGTGATTTTTCCTACATCATTAAGTTAGAATTTGATAAGTGCAAAATATCGAAATGAATTAAGATCTTTTGGTTATGAAGGTGCATTTCAGTAGGCTTCAAATTCGACTGGGGATCATGTTGCTAAGTGGGTAAGAAATTCGAACTCAACCTTCCGTAGGGTGTAACGGTGATAGAGTCAAACGTTTTTTAAAATCGGATAATAATTGTGACCTCCAGAGAGACCATAGGCGATTTTTTGGACAATCAGGGGCCATAATTCAGGAAGTTACAATCCGATATGCGCAAATAATGAAAGGAACCAAGATCTTTGGGTTATGACCATGCATTTGAAGTTTCATCAAAATCGAATTAAAATTGTGACCTATACAGGATCAACAACCATGATATACCATTTTTTAACAGTATTCGGGTACAAACGGCAGCCATTTTGTCTGTCAATTTTGGTCTGATTTTCCCAAAATTCGAACTCAAACCTTAAGGTGTAACGGTGATATAATCAAACGTTTTTTTAAATCGGAAAATAATTGTGACCTCCAGAGGGACCAGAACCTAAAAAGATAGGCTGGCACTGCCAGGCAGGATACGCCCACATTTTTGGGACATGGATAGAGAACAAGCAATACCGAAAGTGATTTTTCCTACATCATTAAGTCCCGTATTTCATACTGTATTGAGAGCAGCCATTTTGTTGGTCAGTTCCAGTCTGATATTCATGAAATTCGAAGCCGACAATGATTATGGTGTGACGGTACACAACCTAGAAATGTGACTTTTCGCCAAAATCGGATAAGAATTGTGACCTGTAGAGAGTCCACAACCATGATATACCATATTTTTACACTATTCGCGTACAAACATCGACCATTTTGTCCGACAATTTTGGTACGATTTTCACGAAATTCGAACTCAACCCTCCTTACGGTGCAACAGTAATATAATCAGAGTTTTTTTTAAATCAGATAATAATTGTTCAAGAGATAGACAGAGAACAAGCAATACTGAAAGTGATTTTTCCTACAATCAAAGGCCATAATTCATTAAGTTACAATTTGATATGCGCAAATATCGAAAAGAATAAAGATCTTTAGGTTATAAACAAGCATTTCAGGTTTCATCAAAATCGAATTAAAACTGTGACCACTACAGGGTCCACAACTTTGATATACCATATTTAGGGTTTCACACTGCGAAGCTTGTGTGAAACACTATTGTTTTTGTTAAAATTATTATTCTTATTATTATTATTCTTCTTTTGTTTTGAGTAGATCTCAGCAACTGCTTGTCGCATCGTTACGATTTCTTCGGTTTTACTGGGAAAGTGGGTGTGACTTAGAGGATAAAGCTATTTTGAACGTTCTGCGACAATGCGAAATGTCCGAAATCACCAAATTATCGTTTTTTAAAATATTGCAGTAATTTTAGCAATAATCATTGAATTTTAACTTTCGATACATTTTGGCATAGCCGGAGACAGGGCACATAGCTACACTACTTTCGAGTTTTAATTTTCGGTAAATCTTCAAAGATATTAGGCGCCAAATTTTGAAAATTTAAAATTTTACAAAAAACTTTTTTATTTATGAAAATTTTTTAGGCGTATTATGCACAGAATTAAAGGGTCATCTGACTAGTGCAAAAATGTTAAAGAATTTTGTCTCAGTAATTTACCTTGGCCGCCATTGGCTAATTCAGTTTTTAAGTCCTAGATTAATTTTTTATTGTTCGATTTGTATAAAACAAAGTTCATATGCTTCGTTGTATCAATTGTCATTTTTTTTATTACCAAAAGTTTTATCTGTCGGCCCCGAAAGTGGCATAATTTTACCAAAAACTACAATTTTGACAGTTATTTTCCTTCTTCGAAAACAAATATTATTTTTTGGAAAAATTATTTGACTCAAAGAGTGTGCCCTTTCAAGGCGCAAAAAATGTAGGAAGCAGTTTTTTTAATTTCGATCTCATTTTCCAGCAAATTCGATTAAGAGGCTAAAAATGGTGTAAAATTGGCCTATTTACAACCTATTCAGGCTTTTCAGATTTTAAAATATTTCTTCGTAACTTTTATAAACTTGTAGCTATAATCCATACGAAGAAAATGTATGTTAAAATGCGTTTGTACTATAAGCAGTTACCAAGAAATGGGCAGTTCTGTACAAGTCACTGTTTTCGTTATTTTGCCTGTAAAATAGTCAATTATGATTGGATTTTTATAAAAGTGACATCATTTGATTCAAAAAGCACGTAGCGTCATATCAAGTTGATTACAATTTAAAATTGACACCGGAAGTGACATCATTTGGTCAAAAAATGCATTTTAAACTTTTTAAATCAATGTTTTATTCAACCAAGAATAACTTAATATGTATTAATAATTTTCACTTTTGGTTTAAATTCACATATAAACAAAACTCATATGGTCATATAGATATCATAAAATGGTTTCTAACTTGTTCGGTTGCCGAGAAATAGACGGTTTTCTACAGGTCACTTTTGAAGGTTTCGGGGCCATGAAAGGGTCAATTATTATTCGATTTTCATAAACGTCACACCATGTTATACCTAATGCCATTTGGGATTTCATACAAGTAATTTAAGATTTTCATTATCACCGGAAGTAACGTCATTTTGGCAAAAACTGTATTTTTAGCCTCTAAAACAGATATTTTATTCAAATGAGTCTGTTTTGAAATATTTTTCAAAGTATGGTATTTGATGCCAATCAACAAATAGAATGAAGCCATACGATCATACAGATACCACAAAATGGTTTCTAACTTGTACGGTTGCAGAGAAATAGCCGATTTCCTACAAGTCACTTTTCAAGTTTTTTGGTCTTTAAAAGTGGCAATTATTATTCGATTTACATAAAATTTTCACTATATGATATCGTATGCCATTTCTGATTTCATAAGACTAATTGAACATTTGCATTAACACCGGGAGTAATTTAATTTTGTCAAGATCATTTACAAGTAATAAATGTATAAAATGAATTGAAATTGCCGGATTTTGTTGATTCTGCGTCCATTTTATTTGTGTACAATGTTAATTTGGAAACCTGTTTAGTGGTTTCGCTGGTACCGGAAGTGACATATGTTCAAGGGTAACTTGGCACCGGAAGTGACATGTTAAAGGGTTACGTGGCACCAGTGAAACCCGTCATTCCTGCATGCAGGTCTAGTTTTACACTGTTTGCGTACAAACGGCGGCCATTTTTTCTGGCAATTATGGTCCCATTTTCTCGAAATTCGAACTCAACCTTCCGTAGGGTGTAGCGGTGATAGAGTCAAACGTTTTTTTAAATCGGATAATAATTGTGACCTCCAGAGGGACCATAGGCAATTTTTCGAACAATCAGGGGCCATAATTCGGGAAGTTACGATCCGGTATGTGCAAATAACGTAAGGAACCAAGATCTTTGGGTTATAACCATGCATTTCAAGTTTCATCAAAATCAAATTAAAATTGTGACCTCTACAGCGTCCACAACCATGATATACAATCTTCAACCTTCTTTACGGTGTAACGGTAATATAATCAAACGATTTTTTCAATCGGATAATAATTGTGACCTCCAGAGGGACCACAAGCTAAAAACATAACGCTAACGCTACAATATACGTCCACATTCCTGCTTTGATTGATATGGTACTTTGTCAAGAAGGCTAGGCGTTTGGTTTGTTTAGCGTTGAGGGTCGTGCACCAACATTAATAGTTGCCGTCCTTAGAGTATAAGGAATTATACCAAGATAATCCATTCAGAATTGTGCCTTCCTAACACTAAAGGCAAAAAGTGGGCGTGGTTCTGCCCCTGGGGGTCGGGACATTCATCAAAATCAATAGTGGGAGCCCTCAGGCTATAAGGAATACATAAACCAAGTACCAAGCTGATTCATTCAGAATTGCGACTTGTAAACGACAAACACAAAAATTGGTCGTGTCTTGCCTGTGTGAGTCGGGACATGCAGTTGACGTCCTTAGGCTATATGGAATACATATCCCAAGTTTAAAGACGATCCATTAAGAATCGTGGCCTGTAGACAACACACATAGACACAAAGTAAAAATGGGCATGGCTCTGCCCCTGGGGGTTAGGAAATCACCAAAACAATAGGGGTCATCTTTAAGGTATAAGGAATAGGTTTGTAAAGTTTTAAAAGGATCTGTTAAGAATTGCATCCTGTAGGCGAACACAAGACACAAAAGCATTGGGCGTGGCTCTGTCCCAGGGGGTCCGTCATGCACCAAAAATAATAGTGGTCAGCCTTAGGGTATAAGGAATAAGTATAAAAAAAGTTTTCAAGACGATCAATTAAGAATTGTCGTCTGTAGGTGACACACAGACAGACAAAAAAAAGGGCGTGGCTCTGCTCCTGGGGGTTGGGCATGCACCCCAAATGATAGAAATGTTCCTTAGGGTACAAAGAATAATCATTCAAAGTTTCAAGATGATACGTTAAGAAATGTGGCTTGTAGACGACAAACAAATAAATACAAGGAACGGGCGTGGCTCTGCCATTGGGGGTCGGGCATGCACCAAAAAACACTACGGATCATCCTTAGGGTAAGTATACAAAGTTTTAAGAAAATCCAGTTAGAATTGCGGCTTCTAGGCGACACAGAGACGCACAAAAAGAAAATGGGCGTGGCTCTGCCCCTGGGGGTTGGGTATGCACCCAAACGATAGGGATCATCCTTAGAGTATAAAGAGTAAGTATACAAAGTTTTAAAGAAAATCCAATAAGAATTGAGGCCTGTAGGCGACACAAAGACACACGACAAGAAAATGGGTGTGGCTCTGCCCCAGGGGGTTGGGCATGCACCCCAAATGATAGGGATGTTTCTTAGGGTACAAAGAATGTGTATGCTAAGTTTCAAAATTATAAGTTAAGAAATGTGGCCTGTAGACGACAAACAAATACATACTAGAAATGGGCGTGGCTCTGTCCCTGGGGGTCGCGCATGTCCCAAAAACAATAGAAATCTTCCTTAGGGTATAAGGAATACGTATACCAAGTTTGAAGAAAATCCAGTAAGAATTGCGCCCTGTAGGCGACACAAAGATATACGAAAAGAAAATGGGCGTGGCTCTGCCCCTGGGGGTGGGGCATACACCCCAAACGATAGGGATGTTCCTTAGGGTACAAAGAATGTGTATGCAAAGTTTCAAGATTATAAGTTAAGAAATGTGGCCTGTAGACGACAAACAAACAAATACTAGAAATGGGCGTGGCTCCGCCCCTGGGGGTCGGGCATGCCCCAAAAACAATAGGGATCTTCCTTGGGGTATAAGGAATAAGTATACCAAGTTTGAAGAAAATCCATGAAGAATTGCGCCCTGTAGGCGAACCACAGACACACACACACACACACACACATACACACATACATGTATATGGTGTAAATCGAGGACTTTGACTGAATCCTCCCAATCGAGGTCTTGATAAATACTGCATGTAGCTGAAAAACATCATTATTTCTGAACTCTATTACACCAAAGGATTATGAAAAGGTATAAATTATACCCGAATTCATATATTTTATGCATTTGACTTTTTACGGAAGAAATGCGGACACACGGGTGTTTGCGATTATTTGGGGAAATACGGCCGAACGAGTCCTTATGCTAGATACACCTAATCGAGGACACACATGGTGTGTGTTGGGAACGCCGCCAAACGAGGTCATTTTGCTCTATACTACCATATTGTGGACTTGACATTTATTGTGGTCTTTAACCTGTAAATAACTACATTTTTGTCTCCCCTTTGACCACACATGTGAAAATTTCAATATAACTGTTTAAAATCGAAGTATGGCACAATATCGCGGTAGAACAGTCATGTATTTATCAATGTGATCAACCGAGGACGCACATTATGTTTTAATACCGTCAAATGGGGACTTCGTGTATGGTGAACACCAGCAACCGAGTACATACACACTCACATCCGAGGACGTTACAGGTGTATGCCAATAATATAAATTCAGTTGGTTCAACACTCTATATCCGAGAACAGGCCCCCTTTGACCACAGGCGCAGCCCATTGAAAAAACATTTTTTTATTGATTCAGCCACTTAAAACTTTTAATTTTCTGACTGAGGTCTTACAAAGTGTATGTAACCAATCGAGGACCTCTGGACTTGAAACTCACTGTGGTCTTAAACCTTTAAATTTTTGTCCCCCCTTTGACCACACATGGGATAAAAAGACAAATTAACCTTTTATAATTGATGTTCGGTGCATGTTCGGTGCATAATACCGCGATATAACAGTTATTTATTAATGTGACCAACCGAGGACGCACATTATGTTTTAATACCGACAAATGGGAACTTTGTGTATGGTGAAAACTAACAACCGAGTACACACACACTCACATCCGAGGACTTTAGAAGTGTATACCAATGCGGTGTTTACAAACTCTCTAATCCTCATTTAATTATCAACAAGCTGTACATAATTACTTTTAAAGACATTAATGTGAATCTTCAAGATATGACCATGAATTTCAAAGACACTAACTTGATTTGTAAGAAACACTTTACGTCTGAGGATCGCCCTTCGATAGAGGGTAAAAAGTTAGATAAAACTAATTTTTATTGAAAAGTCAAGTTGACATTTGAAAAGTCATGTTGACATTTGAAAAGTCAAGTTGACATTTGAAAAGTCAAGTTGACATTTGAAAAGTCAAGTTGACATCTTGAAATGTCAAGCTTGTATATTGAAATATACCCGATTCTCTCTCGCAGGCAGCGACAAGGTCGGAAGGCGGGGATCGTTTAGCCCGATCTCTCGTCCCGTCTTCGTACGATTCAAAGTTGTAAGGAGACAGGGGGCGAGGTCGACCACCCAGCCGGCGGAGATCGATTTCTCCAGTCCCCCCGACAGACCCGAAACGTTCAGGTGTACGCTTACACAGCGGCACAGGCTGGCTCGTTTGATTGTCAAAACAGCGGGTCTCACCTACTACCCCCGATTATCAGCCCAGTGGTCATATGCTTGTCTATAAGCTTAAGCTATGGAAGTCTTCGTTCAGGTTTGTTCCTTTCGGGAAGCGAGCCGAAACTGCACACGGCTCATTTTCGTTTCCCGACGAGGGGAACGGCATTTATTTTCTATACCAGATCGCCCTAGCCTGTGAAGCTACCGTCAAAAGTAGCGACGGGGCGAAGCGACAAGTGTTGAAATCCGAATAACTTTGCCAATCGCGGGGTCTTTCCGGCCTCCCGAAGTTTTTGCCATGAAGTGTCTGTCCCATCAATTGGCGATGTACGGCTACCTGCCTACCACGGTGTTGACGGGTAACGCGGAATCAGGGTTGGAATCTGGAGAGGGAGCCTGCAAACAGCTACCACCTCCAAGGAGGGCAGCAGGCGCGCAACATACGAAAAATAACGTGGTGCGGCCATTTCGTCGTCGGCGCAGGAGGAATAAGCGCAATTTAAAAGAGTGTGCGAGGAGCTATTGGAGAGAACCCGCCGCATTTTCTGTCTACCTTGAAAACATTAAGAGTGCTAAAGGTAGGCTAATACCCCTAGCCAGAATATTTCGTCGTTGGAATAAGTCGGGTGATCCTGTCGACTTTCTGACGTCGCTTTTGCTTTCGATTTCGCCGGAGAGCTAGGGTTCGAGAGGAATGTAGGGGGCGAGCGTACCAGGCGGGGAAAAGAGGAAAGCGCAAGTGCCTATGGTCTTGGTTTGGTCAGACGAGGAACCCGCCCCGAGAGGGGAGGTTGGGACTGTTCCTTCGGGGGCAGTCTCGCCTGCAACGGGTTAACCGTGCCAATGGTCTTTAACTCCGTGAACGAAGAATTCCAAGTAGGCGCCCGTCATCAGCTGGCGCCGATTGAGTTCCTGCCTTTTGTACACACCGCCGGTCGCTACCTCCGATAGAATGGCTAAGACTGGGCCTGTCTTCGGACGGGCTCGGAAAGGCGTTCGAGCTTAATCATTTAGATGAAGTAAAAGTCGTTACAAGGTTTCCGAAGGTGAACCTGCTGAAGCATCATTACCGTATCTTCGGTCTCTTTCTCCCCTGTGCGAGAGATGACGGAACCCTCACCATCGAAACTTTACCACCGTTTTACCAGGTCGCTCTTCTTCTACTTCAGACGCTAGGAGGCTTGTCCGGGGCGGATGGGGAGATGCATGGCTTCGGTTGTGGCTTCTCTCTTGTCGGTACGTGTTTCCTGATCCTCCCTCTCCGCTCCTCTCTTTCCCTCCTCTCCTGCGTGGTTTGGAGGAGAGAGAGACACACACAGAGAGTGAGCGAACGAGCGGGCACGTTCAAAGAGTTTCGGTCGTCAGCACCAGAACCGCCGGTGATCTTCTCTTTTTTGTCACACTAGGATGGAACTTTTTTTGACACGAGCCGTCGTCGTGAAACTTCAGCGCAGTATTTCTTTTATCCGAAGCATCCCTGAATGAAATATCCTCAAAGGGCCCCTGATAAGTCATCATGACATCGCCGATGCTTCGGTAATGCCTAGGGGGAGATTGGGGCCGTCGCAAGCCATATGGAATCATCTGGATTACTGCGAAAAATTTCAAAGTTTGTATTGAAAATTTGGCCGATTTAAATATCCTCAAAAGTCACCTGACACTTGGGCAAGACATCTCACATGCTTCGCTGATGCCCTGGAGTTTCCTTGTGAGTCTGGAAAGATCCGGGAATGCCCCCTGGTCTGACAATGCAAGCATTGAAACTTTTCGTAGTTCTCCACAAGGCTAGCTATGCCCCGGAAGCTCCCCTGGGACACCCGCAAACCTGTTCCCGACGCTATAACCCTGTTCCCGAAACAAGGCAATCATCCCCGGAGTTTCCTTGTGGATCTGGAAAGCTCCGGTGATGCCTTCCCGACCTGTTTTCCTGGCAGTTCTCCTGTGGTCTCCCGTTGAGTAAGCGGTAAACCTGTTCCCGACGCCTCCCGAGGTTAATCATTTTTTTTCTGTAGTACATCCGCAAGGCAAAAATTGTCCAGTTTTATCTACACATTATATAACAATTGTGACTGTCTTAATACGTCCTAACATGTGTCACTACTCACTAATATTTCAATTGCTGTAAGTTTTTTTTTTTAAATTTACGCTTATTATTTCGGCAATAATCTTATTGTATGTTTACCCAGATAAAAAAAATTCGAAATTTCAGACAGAAAAAATGTAATGACTAGATGGCTAGATTTTTTTAAATATCGCACGGTTTGAAAATGGTTATAAATTTTAGATATAGCAGAAAACGAATTTCTCCCACGTGACCATGTATGATGTGTATGGCTGAAATCGGTTAACCGAGGACTTGATACACTCGCTGTACAATAAACACTAACTGCAGACTTGATACACACAATCATATTTTTGCCTTTTGAGATCACACACACGACAGATACACCCTAACTCAGAGTTGGGATTTCGCCCGTATATTCCGGACTTGTCCGAATTTCTTTTCCAAACGCACAATATTGTCCGACCGGAAATATGCCCAATCGGACATCAAGACATAGTGAATAATATTTAAAATTCCAAAATTAATATAGTTCACTGAGAGTATAACTGCCACTCAACCCGATTATCGTTGACAATATGCAGGATTGATTAGGTAATTAAGTGATCAACGTATTTATCGTGTTATACCGTCAATAAACCTACTTTGATTAGCTACTTAATCTGCCCTGATTGATTGACTTAATCATTTGTCGGACAATTCATCAATCTAATCTTAAACAGAAGTCATTGCTTTCCCTTTGTCGGACTATTCATCAATCCAATAACGGTGATTATAATTTTAATTCACCTGTTTACCTCTTGGTCTTCAATTGTCGGGCATTTTAATCGCATTGATGTGGGCCGACAGCATCTATCAACTAATCATAGATGTCACATATAGTAAGAGTATATTATTTTACAACAAGCTAATTCATTTTGTCTATGATATCCTTTACGTCTTTTAAGAATCCATATATAAATTATCATCCACAGTGGCACTTTCCCGTGATCTCGAGCGCCGCACGAATATTGCTTAACATGTTAGGTAGTGTTTACTATGAAGCTGTGTGCTGTAAGTCACGTACGCCATAGCGACAATACGCTGAAGTCAGCAATGCCTTTTGTCATCACCACAAGTATTATTTCGAACGCTTTTCTTTCATTTGCTCTCGTGTTCTTATTTCTATTACGCACGGATTTGAATATTTTGTTGACATTTTATAAAGAAAAAATGATGTTCTGGCATCACAAACTATTCTTATTTCTCGAGCGCCGCACGAATATTGCTTAACATGTTAGGTAGTGTTTACTATGAAGCTGTGTGCTGTAAGTCACGTACGCCATAGCGGCAATACGCTGAAGTCAGCTATGCCTTTTGTCATCACCACAAGTATTATTTCGAACGCTTTTCTTTCATTTGCTCTCGTGTTCTTATTTCTATTACGCACGGATTTGAATATTTTGTTGACATTTTATAAAGAAAAAACGATGTTCTGGCATCACAAACTATTCTTATTTCGGAAGGTCGGCATTCATTTGCTGCCACGTAAATCTAAAGGGGTAGCACGATTTACCCAAATCCCCCAAATCCACCACTATTTCAACTCATACCACAATAATTTATATTGACATTTGATAATATACCGTTCTTTATGTGGAATTGACATTTTTAATTTAAAATCTCAGCTTTTTAATGTCAAAATGCCCCTCAAAATGCGATTTCCAAGCAAGTTTGGAAGTCGTAATCAAGGGAATAGCTCGTGTACACAAATCTACCCAAAACCACGTTATTTCCACATATATCACAATTATGTTTATCGCTTTTTAATATACTATCATTCGTTTAGCTAAATATGCCATAATTACTCTTAAATTTTGTCTTAAAATCCAACAATTCATGCGTGTTTCGTCGTCGTATGTAAGGGACATAACTCGTGTATATACCCACATGGATGCAGACCACCATTAAATTTGTAGTTCTTCCAAAGTTACGTGGAAATCACATTCTGACATAAAAACGCTACGATTTTAAATTTAAAATGACAATTTGACAGAAAGAACTATATATGATCAATTATCAATATAAATCATTGTGATATCAGTTGAAATAATGGTGGATTTGGATAGATTTGGGTGGATTTGGGTAGATTTGGGTGGATTTGGGTAAATCGTGCTACCGATCTAAAGGAATATTACGGTTGTGAATTTTATGCCGAAGCAGGATCGGCAAGCTTTCATTCAATGTATTACGAAAATGCTTAATTTTGTACGACATTTACTGACATAAATTTGAATGCCGTACGGGAATTAGGTGTGAAAAATAGCGAGGTTTACGTGATTTGAATATTTTGTTGACATGTGATTTTTAATTGTGGTATGAATTGAATACCGTACGGGAATTAAATATGAAAAATAGCGAGGTTCACCTAATTTTGTTATGTACGTGATTTGAATATTTTGACATGTGACTTTTAAAAATTGTGGTACGAATTCGTCTGGTTAAATAACGATAAGATTTATGCCCCTTTATTTTCGGTAAAATGTCCGACACGAAAAATTTTGAAATCCCAACTCTGCCCTAACTGCAGAATACCGCCTAACGCGGAACACCTCAGATCGACCTTAAAATCAAATGGGGTATTAAATCAAGGCTTCTGAACATCGTGGCAGTCCTGGTTTCAGTTCAAAAAGTCCTCGATTGAACCGAGGACGTCCTCGGTTGACAGAGGTCCGCGATTAGAAGGTGTGTATTCAGATGTGTGTCCTCGATATACACCATATACAAACGCACACACACACACACACACAGACAGGGGCGACGGCATAATACGTTCACATTATGAATGTGGACGTATAAAAAAAGGTGATTTTGCGTATAATCGGGGGCCATAATTCAGGAAGTTACGATCCTATATGCGCAAATATCGACAGGAACCAAGATCTTTGGGTTATAACCATGAATTTCAAGTTTCATCAAAATCGAATCAAAATTGTGACCTCTACAGGGTCCACAACCTTGATATACCATTTTTTAACAGTACTTGCATACAAACGGCGGCCATTTTGTATGGCAATTTTGGTCCAATTTTCCCAAAATTCAAACTCAACCTTCCTTAGGGTGTAACGGTGATATCATCAAACGTTTTTTTAAATCGGATAATAATTGTGACCTCCAGAGGGACCACAAGCTAAAAAAGGTGATTTTTCGGACAATCAGGGGCCATAATTCAGGAGATTACGTTCCGATAGGCGCAAATATCGAAAGGAACCAAGATCTTTGGGTTATAAACATGCATGTCAAGTTTCATCAAAATCGGTTCAAAATTGTGACCTCTATAGGGTCCATAAGCTAAAAACGTGATTTTTCGTACAATCAGGGGCCATAATCCATGAAGTTTTGATCTGATACATGCCAATATCGAAAGCAGCCGAGATCTTTTGGGGATAAACCTATATTTCAATTTTCGTCAAAATCAGATAAGAATTGTGACCTGTAGAGAGTACACAAACACAGACGGACGGACAGACAGGGGCGACGACTATATACGTCCAGATAAAAATGTGAATATGAATGATAAAGTGAGAGGAATCCAAAACCATTTAAATAACATAAACATAGACAGGATCAAAGTCATAATAAACTTGATACAGTGACACCAGTAGTAGGAGTGGATAAAAACAAAGTCAAAGGTATCATAAAACCATCTTTTAAAGTATCTAATGTTTCGTGGTAACAAGTGATGTCATAATGTAAATATGACGTCAGAACATTGATGACATAATAATTATAAAGGGTGTAAAGTTAAAAAAAATTTAGAATTAATTTACAGGCATTTCATTTAAACCATAAGGCCATACAGTATTTAATCTGTGGATCCAAAGTGATTCAGCAATATTAAGTTTAGTTCTATCATTCTGAGGGATTTTATCGAGTACAGTGCAAACATAAGATTCGTGACCGAGTGTATTAAAATGTGGGGCAATGTGGGGGGATTTTCCAATTTTTTTTAGTTTAATGTTACTTCTATGGCTGTTAAGTCTCGTGCTAAAAGGAGTGATAGTTTGGCCTACATATTGTTTTTTACAAAACTGACAAGTTATACAGTATATTACATAAGAACTGTGGCAATTTAAACAATTAGCTTTAATATAAAAATTTTTTTGGTCTATACTAGTAATATGATTGGTGGTTTCCATAGTTGCACATGTTTTGCATTTCGGTCTGTTGCAAGGTTTGCATCCTCTATAAAAATTATTATTAATTACAGGCACTACTGTTTTTTTCAATCTGTTTACTTCTATCAACTGACCAATGGTCCTGCATTTTTTCTGTGAAATTACAATTTTAGAATTATCCAGTAGTTTAGACATACGGGCACTAGTCTCTAAAATTGAAGTGTCTTGAGCTAAGGTACGTAAATTAGGTTGACGGGGGTCATAGGTAGTTACCCAAGGTATAACTTTCTTAACATTAAAATCTTTAATAGTGTATTGTAGTAATTCATTTCTGCTTTTTTGATGGACTTTGTTAAATTCTTTTTTGATAACTTTATTTTTATATCCGCATTGTTTAAGGTAGGTTTCAAATTTAGTTAAATGGTAACTGGTCCATTCAGGTTTGCTGCAAATACGCTTAATGCGGATGGCTCCACTGTAAATTATTGAATTGAAGATATGATGAGGATGGCAGCTGGATGGTTTAAGGTATTGATGACAGGCTGTTTCTTTGCAGAATAAATTAGTTTCCAGTTTGTTGTTATGATTGATGACTTTAACGTCTAAAAATAGGTTGCCAGGCAACGAAACATACGCCCACACAGCAGCCAAATCGTCCGGGAAGTCAACAAGAGTTGTCGCATATTAAGGAATTATCAGAAAATCATTAGAATTTGTTTGATTTTTATAATCAAACGTTTTTTTTTTTAAAATAAGATAATAATTGTGACCTCCAGAGGCACCACAAGCTAAAAAGGGTGATTTTTCGTACAATCAGGGGACATAATTCAGGAAGTAATGACCCGATGGGCGCAAATATAGAAAGGGACCAAGATCTTTGGGTTATAAACATACATGTCAAGTTTCATCAAAATCGATTCAAAATTGTGACCTCTATAGGGTCCACAACCTTGATATAACATACATGTATTTTCACACTATTCGTGTACGAACGGCGGCCATTTTGTCCGTCAATTCTAGTCCGATTTTCACGTAATTCAAACTCTCTCTTCATTACCATGTAACGGTGATATAGTGAAACGTTTTTTTAAATCGGATAATAATTTTGACCTCCAGAGGGACCAAAAGCTAACAAACGCAATTTTTCGGACAATCCGGGACATAATTCAGGAAGTTATGATCCAATGGGCGCAAATATCGAAAGGAACAAAGATCTTTGGGTTATAAACATACATGTCAAGTTTCATCAAAATCGGTTCAAAATTGTGACCTCTATAAGGTCCACAAACCTTTATATAATATATTTTCACACTATTCGCGTACAAACGGCAGCCATTTTGTCTGTCAAATTTGGTCCGATTTTCACAAAATTCATACTCAGCCTTCATAACCATGGAATGGTGATATTATCAAACGGTTTTTTAAATCGGATAACAATTTTGACCTCCAGAGGGACCACAAGCTAAAAAGGGCGATTTCTTTGACAATCAGGGGCCATAATTCAGGAAGTTACGATCCGATGGGCGCAAATATCGAAAGGAACCAAGATCTTTGGGTTATAAACATACATGTCAAAATTGGTTCAAAATTGTGACCTCTATAAGGTCCACAACCTTGATATAACATATTTTCACGTACAAACGGCGGCCATTTTGTCCGTCAATTTTGGTCTAATTTTCACAAAATTCAAATTCAACCTTCATAACCATGGAACAGTGATATAATCAAACGGTTTTTTAAATCGGATAACAATTTTGACCTCCAGAGGGACCACAAGCTAAAAAGGGCAATTTTTCGGACAATCAGGGGCCATAATTCAAGAAGTTATGATCCGATGGGCGCAAATATCAAAAGGAACCTAGATCTTTGGGTTATAAACATACATGTCAAGTTTCATCCAAATCGGTTCAAAATTGTGACCTCTATAAGGTCCACAACCTTGATATAACATATTTTCACACTATACTTTGTACAAATGGCGACCATTTTGTCTGTCAATTTTGGTCCGATTTTCACGAAATTCCAACTCAACCTTCACAACCATGAAACGGTGATATAATCTATGTCCCCATAGCAGTTCCACTAATTTGATGGTAAAATTTTCCATTAAATTCAAATTCATTGTTTGTTAGTACAAAATTAGCTAGTTGAAGGATAGCGTCGATTTCTGTAGGGTGTAAATTGCCGTCTTCTTCACAAGCTACTTTAAGGGCCTCTATTCCTTCTGGTATAGGAATATTAGGATATAGACTAATAACATCAAATGTGAGTAGGTAGGTATTATTAATTATATTTATATTTTGTAATTTTTGTAGAAAATTAGTGGTGTCTTTCACGACTTCGGTGCAGTAGGCTTCTGCAATTGGTTTCAATTTCCAGTCAAGCCAATATGATGCTTTAGCTGTAGGGGAGTTAGTATGACTGCAAATGGGTCTTCCTGGAGGGATTTCACCTTTAATCTTAGTCTTATGTATTTTGCCTATGATGTAAAATTGTGGGGTTCGCTGTTTAGGCCAGTGAAGAATAGCTTTTTTTTCATTATCTGGTATTGCCAAATTAAGAATTATTTTCTCAAGGTTCTGATGAATCATATGGGAGTTATCACTGGGTACTTCTTGATACACGCTCAAGTCATTCAGATGTTTAAAACATTCGTTAATATAATCATGTTTGTTCCATATAATTATGCCACCGCTTTTGTCACTATTGTCAATTTCAATATCTGTATCTGCTTTAAGGGAGTAGATAGCTTGTTTTTCTTCTTCAGTGAGGTTGTTTCTTATTTTATGTTCTCTGTAATTTTTTAATAGTCTATACTGATTTTTACAATGTAACACAAGTGCTTCATCTCTGTTGGAAGGGGGTGACCAATTGCTCTTTATATAAAGGGAAGGTGATAAAATTTCTTTTGCTGGTTTGTAAAGAAAAAATTCTGAAAGTCTTAATCTGCGTTGAAAAGATATAAGGTTTTGTATTTCTTGGATATGATCAAATTTAGGGGGTAGTGGACAAAATGAAAGACCTTTTTGAAGTAGACTGTATTCTGAGTGTGTGAGGGTCTTAGAGCTGAGGTTATGGATAATACAGCCAAATTTTCCATCAAGTAGTAGTTTCTTATTCGTTTTACCTAGTTTTATATCATGGCGTTTAAATCTTCTGGTCTTCTTTTTTCTTGTGGTAACTTTTTTAGTAGCAGATGAATCCCCCTTATCAGCAAGTAGATTACCTAGTTTACTATGGTAAGTATGTTGAAGAGATAATTGGAGTCTATCACATGATGATTGAATTTTATTCATTTCCTCCATGAAACTATTTAGGGGAAAAACATTCTTTAATTCAGTGATTGCACTCTCATAGTTTTTTCTAGTTTCTTTTATCTTTCTACTGAGAAATGTAATAGTGATGTGGTTAAGTTTTTGGGAGGCTTGGTTGAGACTTGATGCCCATAGTTTTGATAATTCTGCGTCATTTTCAACAATAGGTTTTAAACTTATTTCTAGACATTTCGGGAATATTTTGTGGCTTCTACATTTGGTTAGAAATTTTTGATGTTCTTCAAATCTGACTAACCTTGATGCTTCATTCTTTGTGCTGTTAAGTTGTTTTATGATTATGTCTAAAAATGGTGATGTGTCTGTTGACGATGCAATGGAGCCTCCAAAACAATTAGTGAATACGAATGATAAAGTGAGAGGAATCCAAAACCATTTAAATAACATAAACATAGACAGGATCAAAGTCATAATAAACTTGATACAGTGACACCAGTAGTAGGAGTGGATAAAAACAAAGTCAAAGGTATCACAAAACCATCTTTTAAAGTATCTAACGTTTCGTAGGTAAAAACCTACTTCTTCAGAGAATATAAGTTACAAAAATGAGGCAGTTGAAATTCAAGGTTAGTCATGGTAACAAGTGATGTCATAATGTAAATATGACGTCATAACATTGATGACATAATAATTATAAAGGGTGTAAAGTTAAAAAAAATTTAGAATTAATTTACGGGCATTTCATTTAAACAATTAGCTTTAATATAAAAAATTTGGTAACTACCTATGACCCCCGTCAACCTAATTTACATACCTTAGCTCAAGACACTTCAATTTTAGAGACTAGTGCCCGTATGTCTAAACTACTGGATAATTCTAAAATTGTAATTTCACAGAAAAAATGCAGGACCATTGGTCAGTTGATAGAAGTAAACAGATTGAAAAAAACAGAAGTGCCTGTAATTAATAATAATTTTTATAGAGGATGCAAACCTTGCAACAGACCGAAATGCAAAGCATGTGCAACTATGGAAACCACCAATCATATTACTAGTATAGACCAAAAAAATTTTTATATTAAAGCTAATTGTTTAAATTGCCACAGTTCTTATGTAATATACTGTATAACTTGTCAATTTTGTAAAAAACAATATGTAGGCCAAACTATCACTCCTTTTAGAGCGAGACTTAACAGCCATAGAAGTAACATTAAACTAAAAAGATAGGTTGCCAGGCAACGAAACATACGCCCACAACAGCTAAGTCGTCCGGGCAGTCAACAAGGGTTGTCGCATATTGTTTCTTTTGTCAGTAAGGAGAACATTTACAACACATGATAATCTTATTACGAGTAATAGCCCATTAAATAATTATCGGAAATGATTATAGTTTTGATGGTTTGTCTCAAGGCGTATGTCCACAAGATATTTCAAAGTGATCAAGTGCCAGAAATTATCAGATATCGCTGAAAATCAAATAGGATTCTTCGTCTCATGACCCTAAACACTGTGTACAAATTTAAAGTCAATCGGATATTAACTTTAGCCTCTAAAGCGTTCACAAGATTTTTCAAAGTGATCAAGGGTCATAACTCTGGCAGTAATTATCAGATATCACCGAAAATCAATAGGCTTCTTCGTCTCATGACCTTAAACACTGTGTATAAATTTAAAGTCAATCGGATATTAACTATAGCCTCTAGAGCGTTCACAAGATTTTTCAAAGTTATCAAGGGTCATAACTCTGGTAGTAATGATCGGATATCGCTGAAAATCAATAGGCTTCTTTGTATCATGACTTTAAACACCATGTATAAATTTAAATTCAATCGGATATCAACTTTAGCCTCTAGAGCGTTCACAAGATTTTTCAAAGTGATCAAGGGTCATAACTCGAGCAGGAATTATCGGATATTGCTGAAAATCAACAGGCTTCTTCGTATCATGACCTTACACACTGTGTATAAATTTAAAGTCAATCGGATATTAACTTTAGCCTCTAGAGCGTTCACAAGATTTTTCAAAGTGATCAAGGGTCATAACTCTGGTAGTAATTATCGGATATCACCGAAAATCAATAGGCTTCTTCGTCTCATGCCCTTAAACACTGTGTATAAATTTAAAGTCTATCGGATATTAACTTTAGCCTCTAAAGCGTTCACAAGATTTTTCAAAGTGATCAAGGGTCATAACTCTGGCAGTAATTATCAGATATCACCGAAAATCAAAAGGCTTCTTTGTCTCATGACCTTAAACACTGTGTATAAATTTAAAAACAATCGGATATTAACTATAGCCTCTAGAGCGTTCACAAGATTTTTCAAAGTGATAAAGGGTCATAACTCTGGTAGTAATTAGCGGATATCGCTGAAAATCAATAGGCTTCTTCGTCTCACGACCTTAAACACCGTGTATAAATTTCAAGTCAATCGGATATTAACTTTAGCCTCTAGAGCGTTCACAAGAAATTGTGGACGATGGACGGACGGACGGACGGACCGACGGACAGACGGAGGGACGGGGGCGACGGCAATATACGACCACATTTCCATGTGGGCGTATAAAAAATTGGAAAATCCCCCCATATTGCCCCACATTTTAATACACTCGGTCACGAATCTTATGTTTGCACTGTACTCGATAAAATCCCTCAGAATGATAGAACTAAACTTAATATTGCTGAATCACTTTGGATCCACAGATTAAATACTGTATGGCCTTATGGTTTAAATGAAATGCCTGTAAATTAATTCTAAATTTTTTTTAACTTTACACCCTTTACAATTATTATGTCATCAATATTAATGTTATGACGTCATATTTACATTATGACATCACTTGTTACCATGACTAACCTTGAATTTCAACTGCCTCATTTTTGTAACTTATATTCTCTGAAGAAGTAGGTTTTAAAGATACTTTAAAAGATGGTTTTGTGATACCTTTGACTTTGTTTTTATCCACATAAAAATGTGGGCGTATAAAAAGGCAATTTTGCTTACAATCAGGGGCCATAGTTCAGGAAGTTACGATCCGATATGCGCAAATATCGAAAGGAACCAAGACCTTTGGGTTATAACCATGCACTTCAAGTTTCATCAAAATCAAATTAAAATTGTGACCTCTACAGGGTCCACAACCATGATATACCATTTTTTAACAGTATTCGCATACAAACAGCGGCCATTTCGTATGGCAATTTTGGTCCAATTTTCCAGAAATTCTAACTCAACCTTCCTTATGGTGTAACGGTGATATAATCAAATGTTTTTTTCAATCGGATAATAATTGTAACCTCCAGAGGGACCTCAAGCTACAAAGATAGGCTGGCACTGCCAGGCAGGATACGCCCACATTTTTGAGAGATGGATAGAGAACAAGCAATACCGAAAGTGATTTTTCCTCATTAAGTCCTGTATTTCATACTGTATTATTGGGAGCAGCCATTTTGTTGGTCAGTTCCAGTCTGATATTAATGAAATTCGAAGCCGACAATGATTATGGTGTGACGGTACACAACCTAGAAATGTTACTTTTCGTCAAAATCGGATAAGAATTGTGACCTGTAGAGAGTCCACAGCCATGATATACCATATTTTTACAATATTCGTGTACAAACGGCGACCATTTCGTCCGGCAATTTTGGTACGATTTTCACGAAATTCGAACTCAACCATCCTTACGGTGCAACAGTAATATAATCAGAGTTTTTTTTTAAATCAGATAATAATTGTTCGAGAGATAGACAGAGAACAAGCAATACCGAAAGTGATTTTTCCTACAATCAAAGGCCATAATTCATTAAGTTACAATTTGATATGCGCAAATATCGAAAAGAATAAAGATCTTTAGGTTATAAACAAGCATTTCAGGTTTCATTAAAATCAAATTAAAATTGTGACCTCTACATGGTCCACAACTTTGATATACCATACTTTTACACTGTTCTCGTACAAACGGCGGCCATTTTTTCTGGCAATTATGGTCCGGTTTTCTCGAAATTCGAACTCAACCTTCCGTAGGGTATTACGGTGATAGAGTCAAACGTTTTTTTAAATCGGATAATAATTGTGACCTCCAGAGGGACCATAGGCGATTTTTCGGACAATCAGGGGCCATAATTCAGGAAGTTACGATCGGATATACATGTGCAAATAACGAAAGGAACCAAGATCATTGGGTTATAACCATGCATTTCAAGTTTCATCAAAATCGAATTAAAATTGTAACCTCTACAGGGTCCACAACCATGATATACAATTTTTTAACAGTATTCGCGTACAAACGGCGGCCATTTTGTCTGTCAATTTTGGTCCGATTTTCCTGAAATTCGAACTCAACCTTCCTTACGGTGTAACGGTAATACCATCAACCGTTTTATTAAATCGGATAATAATTGTGACCACCAGAGGGACCACAAGCTAAAATATGGCGATTTTGCGTATAATCAGGGAACATAATTCAGGAAGTTACATTCCGATATGCGCAAATATCAAAAGGAACCAAGATCTTTGGGTTATTACCATGAATTTCAAGTTTCATCGAAATCGAATTAAAAATGTGACTTCTACAGGGTCCACAACATTGATATACCATTTTTTAACAGTATTCACGTACAAACGGCGGCCATTTTGTATGGCAATTTTCGTCCGATTTCGACCTCCAGAGGGACCACAAGCTAAAAAGGGTGATTTTTCGGACAATCAGGGGCCATAATTCAGGAAATTACATTCCGATAGGCGCAAATATCGAAAGGAACCAAGATCTTTGAGTTATAAACATGCATGTCAAGTTTCATCAAAATCGGTACAAAATTGTAACCTCTATAGGGTCCACAAGCTAAAAACGTGATTTTTCGTACAATCAGGGGCCATAATCCATGAAATTTTCATCCGATACATGCCAATATCGAAAGCAGCCGAGATCTTTTGGGGATAAACCTATATTTCAATTTTTGTCAAAATCGGATAAGAATTGTGACCTGTAGAGAGTCCACAAACAAATTGTGGACGGACGAACGGACAGGGGCGACGACAATATACATCTACATAAAAATGTGGGCGTATAAAAACCATTGTTTTATCCAACGTTTCATCAGTAAAAATACTAACTTCCTCAAGGTAAAGATAGGTTGCCAGGCAACGAAACATACGCCCACAGCAGCTAAATCGTCTGGGCAGTCAACAAGGGTTGTCGCATATTTTTACTTTTTTAAGTAATGAAACAACTCATTATGTAATTATCTGAAAATCATTAGAATTTGTTTGCTTTTTATAAACATTTGACCCACGCTATCAATTAGTATAGGAAACATTTAACATCATGGATTTAGCTGTTCAGTTATCAAAATTCATTGAAAATCAAAATACTTGTTCGTTTCAACACTTTAAACTCTGTGTATCAATCTAAAGTCAATTGTATGATAAGTTTGGCATCTGTAGCGTCACAAGGTTTTTTGAAGTGATCAAGGGAGATAACTCTGGAAGTAATTATTTGAAATCAATGAAAATCAGTAGGCTTCTTCGTCTCAAGACCTTAAATAGTGTGTGTAAATTTAAAGTCAATCAGATATTAACTTTGACCTCTAGAGCGTCCACAGGATTTTTTGATGTGATCAAGGACAATAACTCTGGCAATAATTATCAGAGATCGCTGAAAATCAATAGGCTTCTTCGTCTCATAACCTTAAACACTGTGTATAAATTTAAAGTCAATCGGATATCAACTTTGGCCACTAGAGCATCCACAAGATTTTCTGAAGTGATCAAGGGCCATAACTCTGGCACTAATTTTTGGAAATCGCTGAAAATCAATAGGCTTCTTCATCTTATGACCTTAAACACTGTGTATAAATTTAAGGTCAATCGGATATTAACTTTGGCTTTTAGAGCATCCACAATATTTTTTGAACTGATCAGGGGCCATAACTCTGGCACTAATTATAGGAAATCGCTGAAAATCGATAGGCTTCTTCGTCTTATGACCTTAAACACTGTGTATAAATTTAAAGCCAATTGAATATTAACTTTGGCCTCTAGAGTGTCCACAAGAGTTTTTGAAGTGATCAAGGGCCATAACTCTGGTAGTTATTATCGGAAATCGCTGAAAAACAATAGGCTTCTTCGTCTCATGACCTTAAACACTGTGTATAAATTTAAAGTCAATCAGATATTAACTTTAGCCTCTAGAGCGTCCACAAGCAATGGTGGACGCTGGACCGACGGACGGACAGGGGCGACGATAATATACGACCACATTTCAATGTGGGCGTATAAAAATTGTGTAAAATTAGAGTCTAATTTTGAATGTTTTGTTACACTACAGCAAGATCATATAATTAATGTGATTTGATCTTCATATTGTCAATTCTTCATGTCTCTCTTGGCTATTATTCAAGATATTTAATTGACGCGTATATTATCTCCCTTATTATGTATGTCTACTGCATCTTTAACACTGTTCATCATGCGCATTTTGCATACCGATAGTCCATTGGCCAATCATGCTATTTTACTATAATAGGTTGGATGCAACTATGGCAGGTGTGGTGGCACACAAAGTAAGCTTGCTCTTCCATACACCTGTAACCACCATTTGTCGTGTATTTTGCACACGGTGAACAGTCAATTTGCCAATTACACTATTTTACCTCTATTGTTTTTTTTTATGACTTCAAATTTTGTCAAATGGATTGGATTGTTGGTACTTGGTTTTATTTCTGTCTATATTCACTTACCTTTAACTGTTTTTTTTATTGTTTCTAATTCTTTTTCTAATTTTAGACGAAGTTGTTTTTCTTTTTGTTCTCGACGTTCCGAAACGGTTTGTAATGAAGCGAAAGCATTTTGTAACTGATCAACTCGACTACCATATACTTCTTTCTTACCACTCTGTTAACATGACAAAAAAAATAAATTATTCTTTCTAGTCAATGTAAATAATATATGTGATTGAACACGCCATGTTGAGTCGGAATGCGCAAAATCTAATTTTGGAGTAGAGGCAAAATAAGTGAAAATATTGATTTCGACCGAAATTGAGATTTTCTCAAAAATGAGTCTATAAATATACTATCTATCGAAACAAAAGATCAAAATAGCAATAACAGATTTTAGAACACCTTTATTTTAACGTTTTGTAAGAGTACCGTATTTTTAAATCTGTCCTATTTCTTTAAATTCTCTGCGAAATTAGTTATGTTTCTTCGCTCGCTGTGGAACAACTGCTCATTCCTCTTGCATAATAATTGGCATCGTTGTAAAGCCGAGAATCTCTAGATTACAAATATTATCAAAATATTATCGCTGAATTGATTTTGAACGGACAAGCTCGAGTTTTAAAACCCCTAAAAAATATAAACAAACACCATGTGGCCATGCTGTCTACACAACTTGTTTGACATGCAAAGCACTATGGTTACGTGGATGGCTGAGCGGGCGATAAATATTTAGTTTAGGCAATAATGTTTTTGGGTACCTACATGCGATTCACTCTGATAAGTGACAGAAAAAAATTAATTCTGATTGTATATAGAACTAAAGTTATCGTGTCCCAAAGCATCAACCAATCAAATTGCTTATCTCTGCTTACCCTAAGCGGAAAATGCTCATCTTCGAACTCCATCAAGGCATTGACCTAATAAACACATACACCAAGTTTGAACATTCTAGCTCAATTAGGAAGAGAGCTTTTGTGTCCCAAAAAGTGTGACGGACAGACGGACAGACAGACAGACAGACAGACAGACAGACGGACGGACGAACCCATTTTAATAGTCCCCCAACTTTCTTCGAAAGGCGGGGGACAATTAATTAGCACTAATTAGTCACTGCAATCAAAATTTAGAGTCCATAACTGAAACAAAGCCTAAAAACTAGCTTACCAAGCCAGGAAACCAAAAATATAACTTAAGAGCGACAAAAGTTGAACAAACCTTGCTTAAGACTGCTTTAATGGGGGCGGATCCAGAGGGGGGGGGGTCGAAACCCCCGCCCTGCTCAGCTACATAAAACAAAATGAATGCCTTGCATCAATGAAATTAAATCACAGTAAGATCCTACATCATTACAAAAACGATTTCTCTCCTTAAAAAGCGCAATTTGTAGGTTTGCCTATGTAATTTAGAGACGATGACTGACATATGTCCTTAACAGGAACCTATTAAACCCCCTCCTGCAAAAATTCCTGGATCCGCCCCTGTTGAAAGGTGACAAAGGTCATATTTTGGGCAATATTATGACCAATCAAACATTCAAATTGCTTGCTTATCTCTGCTTGCCTAAAGAGACAACGAAAAACTATGCGACAAATCATTCCTTATAGGAAATGAATGGAATTTTTGAACTGGATAACTATCTGGTTTTGAAAAATGCTGACAATTCGATAATAAAGATATATATTTATATGATTCAAAACATTTATGTGTTCTCATTAACATCGATATTTACCTTGGTGAAAAAAGGGTTGATATCCGAAAGTTATTTTCAGTATAATGCTATCAAGAGTGGCTTATACTGTTTACTTACAAGATGTTACTGCTAGAGAAGATGTTCATTGCACCAGAACATCCATTCAGGACACATGTCAGACATGTATACATTACATATTTAGACATAGTCGCATACAATAAAGCTGTCTATGTCATTAATTAGAGAAGTCCATCTATATATTCCACCGATGCTACTTCTTTTTCTATATGCAAAGTGGATGTTTTTAATATGTTAATTATGATTCCAAATTTATATCAGTTTTACAAATAATATATATATATAAACTAAAAAAATTAATGAAATTGAGGTAGATGTTTCATTCGACTCTCAGTTTTTCTATGTAATAGAATTATATGATACATTATACTTTTTTTACAGCCTCAACAATTCCTTTTCGATGCAAAATAATATTTGTATTTCATATATCCAAGTCAGATTTTTTTTGCTAAAAATTGTACCAATATCTTTTTTATAGATTGCTTTTTATAAGGAACCATTTTTTGAAAATGTTATGCCTAAAATTTTAATAGCAACATTGTTATTATTGAGTCACAGTTGAGCAGTGCCAGATCTAAGGGGGCAAAGTGGGACAAATGTCCCGGGCCGCCCACATTTAGGGGCCCCCACAATTTTATGTCATACTAATATTTTATACCGGACTGAGCCAATCAATTCCTGGGCTGAATGGGCGAGGATTGGGGCCCTTGGCAGTAATGGATATTAGGGGCCCTGGGACTGGCGGAAACACTACAGGCACTCAAGGGGGCGGAGTACATTATAGTATGATCCGCGGTTAGTACGAACAATTTGAAAAAACAACAATTGGGCCCCGCACAATTGGTTTGTCCCGGGCCCCCACAAGGTTAATCCGGCGCTGCAGTTGAAGAAGGATTCAATAAGACAACAGAACATGGGTACATGATCTTTAAGAGGTATTAACAATCGGAAAAAAACATGTACATAACACAGTTTTTTTATGTGGGAAACCATCACTGGGTTTATCCGAAAACCCCATCGTTTCAAAAATATACACTTTGCATAAATAATTGATGTAGCATTGGTGGAATACACATATTGACTTTTGTAATTAATCACATAGACAGTTCTCAACTACTTTTGATAATTTAAATTGTTCTGGGTCGGCCGCAATGAAATCGCCCAAAACAGCATTACGTTCAGAACTCCGTGCCTTATTCCACAGTAAATCTAATTTACAATTGGAAATATTTAGGAACGATAAACCATGTAGTAGATTGATAATTGATAAAACAAGACTTACAGCTAACAAAAGTATCGTATATCTGTATGAATGTATTCCTGGTGTGTACATATATGTTTTCTATACTGTATGTATTATTTGTAGTATACAACTATGTCTAAATATGTATGTATTCATGGTGCCCAAATGACCGTTTTGATGCAATTAACATCTTATCTAGTATAATATCTTGTAAGTAAACCATATAAGTCTTGATAGCATTATACTGCAAATAACTTTCGGATTTCTACCCCTTTTTTCACCAAGGTCGCATTAGTCTTAAATCAGAATAATTTTCGACCGATTTTGGAAGACATTCCTGTAAATATCCATGTTAAGGAGAACACATAAATGTTTTGAATTATATAGTATTATATCTTCATGTGGACTAATTTATTATCTAATTGTCTGCGTTCCAGAGAGTATTCCAGTTTTATACTTCCATTTTCAATATTTAGAATAATTGGAAAAACTTAACAGTTTTTTTCTTTTCAATTCCTATAAGGAATGATTCATCGCAATTGTTTTCGTCGTCTCTTCAAGTCAAGCAGAGATAAGCAATTTGAATGGTTGATTGGTCATAGTGTGAAACAAAATATGACCCTCGTCACCACTTTGTCACCTTTGAACCAGTCTTAAGCCAAGTTTGTTCCATTTTTAGCACTTTGAAGTGATATTTGTTGCTTTCTGGCCTGGTTAGCTAGTTTTTAGGCTTTGCTTCAGCTATATACTCAATCCCCATTACGAGACCAAAAAATTGACCTTTGTCAATTTTGAAACAGTCTTAAGCAAGGTTTGTTCAACCTTTGTCGCTCTTAAATTATATCTTTGGTTTCCAGACTAACGGTAGGTAAGCTAGTTTTACGATTTGTTTCAGCTATAGACTCTAAATTCTAATTACAGTCACAAATTAGTGTTATTTAATTAGCTCTTAAGTAACATTAGTACAAGATTTTATGCTTTTAAGTCGTGAATTTTGTGCAGTGAAACTCATAGAAATGTTTTCCAAACAAAATAATCTTGGACAAGACAATTTAATCAAATCCACGCAAACCCTATTACGAGACCCAAAAATTGACCTTTGACCTTTATCACCTTTGAAGTATTCTTAAGCAAGGTTTGTTCAACTTTTGTCGCTCTTAAGTTATATTTTTGGTTTCCTGGCTTGGTAAGCTAGTTTTTAGGCTTTGTTTCAGTTATGGACTCTTAATTTTGATTACAGTCACTAATTAGTGACCTTTGACCTTTGTCACCTTTGAACCAGTCTTAAGCAAGGTTTGTTCAACTTTTGTCGCTCTTAAGTGATATTTTTGGTTTCATGGCTTGGTTAGCTAGCTTTTAGGCTTTGTTTCAGTCATGGACTCTAAATTTTAATTACGGCCACTAATTAATGCTGATTAATTAAGCTCTTAAGTAGCATTAGCACAACATTTTATGATCTTAAGTCATACATTCTGTTTCAAAGTGCTAAGTATGAAATACTTGCAAGAAAATTGTGGATGGACATTGAATTTTAACTCTCATTAAATTTAAGGGGGTTAGGGGGAGCGCTCCCAGGTAAACGCACAGGTTACAAAACTTAAGACTTGCCTTTCCATAATGATCTAGGGGTCAAATATGTGTTGCAAACCTCAAACCTTTTGGACTCAATATTTTGATTAAACCTCACTGGGCTCCCGGACTAAAACGGGTCTTTAAATTTAACCCCACGTGGAAAAATGGAAGAGGGTGGCTAATTTTTGAGAATGAGAAACTCTTTTGTACAACGTGTAAAAAATATGCAACGTCTAAGCATAACAAATTTATCGAAGGGTGTGAGCGATTGGCACAATGTCATCTTGAACTAATTTACACATTTTCTTCATGACTGAAGGTCCATCGGTAGCCAGCTGAACACATTTGGTTTTGAGATCAATATTAGCCTCTTCAAAAATCTGGTAAAGACAATATTTGAGTTCAAGGGCAGTTGCCCTTCCTTTCAAATTGTGTATTTTAAAAAAATTTATTTGGGGTTCAAAATCCTGCATCAAGACAGGAAACGAAAAACAGTTCTTCTTCAAGATTAGCACAGTTGGTTGAGCCATCAAGGGCAACAGATATAAACTCAGAATTATTTATAAGTTCTATTATGGAATCTCTCTCTACTTTCGCAATGTAGTGTATAAATTGGTTTCCTTGTTTATCATTATTATAATGTTTTGTCACATCTAAGTCTTTGTCTGAAGAAGTACCAAAGTTTTTGTTTTGTAGTTCATTCAAATACAAAAAGTCAGTGTATGGTTTTTCATGTTTTGCCAGGTAAAATGCAGTAGTAAATAACCGTCTCAATAACAATTCTTCATGTTTTTCCAAATTTATTATGGCTTTGATTATAGGCTGATCTGTTGCAGGTTTCTTAACATTGGGAATATGTTATTAACATATTAAAATCAACGAAAAATGTAAACAGTGCTAGATCGATCAAAACCTTTTGGCCTAAAATACTCAGAAGAAAAGGCCAGTCTCCTGAACTAAGGAATATCCTTTCCCTTGTTAAAATTTTATTAACACTTGTCTTTTCTACAGCATTAGTAGAACGAGGCTTCAGCCTTATGAAACGATTCAAGTCTGATTGGAGGGCTAGGTTGAATGAAAGTTCTTTGAATGATCTTATGTGTTTATCTCTTTCTGATACCACAGTAACCTCCTTTGAAACTGTGGTGCCTTTACTCTAATAAATCCAGAAGACTTGTGGATGCCTATGGGCCTCGACCCCCTAAACATCCAGACATTGGACAATAATTCTGGCTACTATTTATCAATAGGAGTTACTTCTAGTCGCCCCATTCATTATTATGCCTTTAAGCTACCCTTGGGGATGGTTACTGTATTTGTTATTGACTTTTAAATAGTTAAGTTTGGTTTGTTGATGATGATCTCATTTAGTCTTTAAACATTGTTCATTCTTTTGCTGTGTTTAGTTTATGTATTACAAAGTTTCAAAACATAATGCTAACGCTACAATATACGTCCACATTCCTGCTTTGATTGATATGGTACTTTGTCAAGAAGGCTAGGCGTTTGGTTTGTTTAGCGTTGAGGGTCGTTCACCAACATTAATAGTTGCCGTCCTTAGAGTATAAGGAATAACTATACCAAGATAATCCATTCAGAATTGTGCCTTCCTAACACTAAAGGCAAAAAGTGGGCGTGGCTCTGCCCCTGGGGGTCGGGACATTCATCAAAATCAATAGTGGATGCCCTCAGGCTATAAGGAATACATAAACCAAGTACCAAGCTGATTCATTCAGAATTGTGGGCTGTAGGTGACACACAGACAGACAAAAAAAAAAAAAGGGTGTGGCACTGTCCCTTGGGGTTGGGCATGCACCAAAAACAATAGGGATCTTCCTTAAGGTACCAAGAATAAGTATTCAAAGTTTCAAGATGATACATTAAGAAATGCAGCCTGTAGACGACAGACAAACAAATACAAGAAATGGGTGTTGCTGTCCCACGGGGGTCGGGCATGCACCCAAAACAAAAGGGGTCATCCTTAGGGTATAAGGAATAAGTATTTCAAGTTTCAAGATGACCGATTAAGAATTTTGGCCCGTACACGACACACAAAAAGAAAATGGGCGTGACTCTGCCCCTGGGGGTTGGGCATGCACTCCAAATGATAGAAATGTTCCTTAGGGTACAAAGAATAATCATTCAAAGTTTCAAGATGATACGTTAAGAAATGTGGCTTGTAGACGACAAACAAATAAATACAAGGAATGGCCGTGGCTCTGCCATTGGGGGTCGGGCATGCACCAAAAACCAATACGGATCATCCTTAGGGTAAGTATACAAAGTTTTAAGAAAATCCAGTTAGAATTGCGGCTTCTAGGCGACACACAAAAAGAAAATGGGCGTGGCTCTGCCCCTGGGGATTGGGCATGCACCCCAAACGATAGGGATCATCCTTAGAGTATAAAGAGTAAGTATACAAAGTTTTAAAGAAAATCCAATAAGAATTGCGGCCTGTAGGCGACACAAAGACACACAATAAGAAAATGGGTGTGGCTCTGCCCCAGGGGGTTGGGCATGCACTCCAAATGATAGGGATGTTCCTTAGGGTACAAAGAATGTGTATGCTAAGTTTCAAAATTATAAGTTAAGAAATGTGGCCTGTAGACGACAAACAAATACATACTAGAAATGGGCGTGGCTCTGTCCCTGGGGGTCGGGCATGCACCAAAAACAATAGAGATCTTCCTTCGGGTATAAGGAATACGTATACCAAGTTTGAAGAAAATCCAGTAAGAATTGCGCCCTGTAGGCGACACAAAGACACACGAAAAGAAAATGGGCGTGGCTCTGCCCCGGGGGGGTGGGGCATACACCCCAAACGATAGGGATGTTCCTTAGGGTACAAAGAATGTGTATGCAAAGTTTCAAGATTATAAGTTAAGAAATGTGGCCTGAAGACGACAAAAACAAATACTAGAAATGGGCATGGCTCGGCCCCTGGGGGTCGGGCATGCCCCAAAAACAATAGGGATCTTCCTTGGGGTATAAGGAATAAGTATACCAAGTTTGAAGAAAATCCATGAAGAATTGCGCCCTGTAGGCGAACCACAGACACACACACAGACACACACACACACACACACACACATACATACATACACACACACACATACACACATACACACACACACACACACACACAGACAGGGGCGACGGCATAATACGTTCACATTATGAATGTGGATGTATAAAAAGCAGTTTAAATTAATATAATGAGTTTATTTTTTTTTATTAAAACAAAAATCAATGGTGACAACTTGAAATGACTAAGTGACAAGTAAAAAATATTGCTACTTGTCACCTGAGACAAGTAGAATTTTACAAACATTTCAACCCCTGCAATGTGGGCGTATAAAAAGTTTTGGAAGTCTCATAAAGATCTTAAACACATGTTTCTGCAAGAAAAAGCCAGGTCACCAGAAATTCCAGAATTGAAAAATAACGTTATTGCCTCTCAACTTGCCTTCAAGAATGAAGCCACAGAGATTCAAGATTTATTTACCCGTGATAAATCAGAATCTGGACAAGCTGAAGCTCTCGAAATTTCGTCTATAACAGTGGAGTGGTTGGAGATATCAGATAGTGCACTGGCTAATAGCATATCACCACCTGCCCCTTATAAAGAAAGGCAACCAAGAACACTCTTGTGACGATAAGAAATCTGTTCATATGTCAAAAGCTTCTACTACATCAAGTTGTGTCAGGCGAGTGGAAGCTAAGGTACGAGCTGCTGAGCAGAAAACAAAATTTGAATTTGATCAACAAATGAAACCCTGTTTCGACACCTTGATATACAAAATGAAACAAGTACTAAACTTATGTCTTCATTGGCAAAATAGTCACTACCTAAGTGTGAACCTGACATTTTCGCTGGGGACCCTCCTATATTTTTGCCTTGGAAAATGGCCTTTAAAGCAATGATTGCTGATGTCAATGCTTCACCAGACCAGGAAATGACATAGCTTCTTCACTACACATCTGGAAAACCAAAGGAACTTGTCAACACCTTTCGTAGACGTGTACACCCTGACGCTCATGTGAAAGTCACAAACCTTTGGAAAGCTATGGAAGAATGGTTTGGTCACAGTGCAGAAATAACAAACGCCCTCCTGAACAACTTGCAAAGAGCTGCCAACTTCCGAAGTGACGACCGACAAAGGTACCAGAACTTCTATGATGTTTGTGAAGATGTTGGCTCGCAAATTCTTTTTCTGAATGGATTGTCCATTTTGAATTCATCCTACTACATGCAGTCATTGATTGAGAAAATCCCTAAATTGGTACGTGACAAATGGGAAACAGAGTTACCAAACACATGATATCAAGACAATCTGATGATTATCCTCCATGTTCATCCTTTGTTGAACTCATGCATACCATTGCTTTGAAACAAAATCATCCAGCTATCGTTAGAGTACAACATTAACAATGTCTACTACTAACTCAGAGGGAGTTAGAGTACAACATTAACAATGTCTACTACTACACCGACTCAAAAATTGTTCTAGGCTATATAATGAATGAATCTCGGCGATTTTATGTCTGCGTAGCCAACCGTGTTGAACTTATTCGAAGTCTTACATCACCAGAATCATGGAGATATGTGAGATCAGAAGACAACAGTGCTGTCATAGGAACCTGTGGTTGTTCTGCATCAAAGAAAATTGGTTCGTTGGTCCAGATTTCCTGTGGAACTGCAGTGACATTCCATTTGGTGCATACACGCTGAATGATGGTGACCAAGAGATTCGTCCAGAGGTTAAGTCGTGTGCAACCTCTACTGTTACAGACAACATATGTCTACTTTGTAGGTACTTCACTTACTTTAGTAATTGGCGCAAACTTTGTAAATAAATCGCCTACTTGAAGATTCTGCTTCGTCACAGGTAACGTGGCTCATCAGAAGACCAAAGCATGGATCTTAATCCTGAAATCCTACATGAAGCAGAACTTGTAATCCTAAAACATGTTCAACATGAAGCCTTCCCTGAAGAGGTTGAGAATCTCAAAGAACATCAGAATGAAAGTAAACGTACAAAACCGTCGCTTGGACAACGTCTTCGTCAGCTTGACCCTTTCATTCATCAAGATGGACTTATCCGGGTTGGTGGTCGACTCTGTCGTTCCAGTTTGTCCTTTCTGGAGAAGCATCCGATTGTATTGCCAAAGAAAAACCATGTTACACTCCTTGTCATGCGACATTACCATGAAACAGTGCATCACCAGGGTAGATCTATAACCCATGGAGCCATCAGACAAGCCGGATTCTGGGTCATAGGAGGTTCAAGTTTGGTAAACTCTTTGATTAGAAAATGTGTTCGATGTAATCTTCAACACAGGCCTTCTGAAACACCTTAGAAGGCAGATCTCCCAGAAGATCATGTAGGTCAAACAGCACCTTTTACCAACGTTGGAATGGAAGCCTTCGGTCCTTGGGACATAACGACAAAGAAGACACGAGGTGGATGCATCAATAGTAAAAGATAGGGCATCATCTTCACATGCCTAGCCAGTCGACCGATTCGTATAGAAGTTGTTGACTCGATGGACACTTCAGCCTTTATCAACGCATTACGACGTTTTATCGCTATAAGAGAGGCCCTGTTGTTTTACTTCGATCTGATCATGGAACCAACTTCATTGGAGCACATAATGAACTCAATGCTGCTTTGAAAGATATCGATAATGATAAAGTGAAGAAATTTTTGTTAGACCACGACTGTGATTGGAAATGGAATCCTCCACAGGCATCTCACTTTGGTGGCATATGGGAACATCAGATTGGTACCCTACGTCGTGTTTTGGATGGTATGCTTTAAGGACTTGGAAAGTTTCAGATCACCCACGATCTTCTTTTTACTCTCATGGCAGAAGCTACAGCCATTGTTAATTCCAGACCTATAACAGCTATACCTTCAGGTACAGATGATCCTCAGGCTCTGTCACCAGCTAGTACCCTTACCATGAAAACTAGACCTTACCTGCCTCCTCCTGGAAACTTTGTATTGCCGCAGTCATTGGCGAAGAATTCAGTATCTAGCGGATCAATTCTGGATTCGTTGGAGGAAGGAGTACCTCCAGAACCAACAACAGCGACGCAAATGGAATAAATCCATTCCAAACTTAGATGTTGGAGACTTGGTGTTAGTTATCGAAAAGGATATCGTTCGTGGATCATGGCGTAAAGGACGTATATCGAGTGTGGAACTTAGTAAAGATGGAATTGTCCGCACAGCGGACGTTGTAGTTTTCGAGGACGATCAACCAGGGTCAACCAAGCACAGTGGAAAACTTAAGACATTTACGCGACCGGTGTCTCAACTTGTTATTCTTTACAGACCAGTGATTTGTTAATAAGGACTAATTATTAAAGACGTACGCCTTTAAGGTGGGGAGTGTGCTGTTTAACGTTTCTTTTCGCGACCATACCGTGTTGCCATAGATTGTAGTCGTCAAATAAGACACTTATTGCTATTTTTAGAACTAAGGCACCTCACAGTGACGAAGCATAAGTTATGATTGTGTTTTATTTATTTTAATCCTACCATTATTTTGTGTACTTCGGTAATGAACACTTAGTAACAGCTTAACGCACTCCCACAAATTATTTTAATCCGTGTAATCTATTGACACTTGTTTCGCATTTGCATTTGGTTGAGTGTCACAGCGAGTGTCGGTGCTGTCGGATATTTGAGAGACTGGACAATGATATCTATGAACTGGTTAGAACCCGCCATTGTTTTCAACATGTGTTGATTTTGTCTTGTTTGCCATATTGTTTGTATGTGAAACTTCACAGTGTTTTTACCACTTTGCTCATTAAATAAGCATCGTTCCAGGACATCATCGTTTTACGATTTATTTGTGGGAGTGCGTTAAGCTGATCTGACGCGTCCGGTTTGTTGACATCATCGACTTTGCTGCGGGTAAGGCCTCAAAGGTACATGTATTAGTCTTTATTCTAATTTGTCAGTCATCATACCAATTTTGCTCAATGGGGCATGATTTCTCTAATATATTCTTACAGACACAATTTGAACATTCTTAATTTTGTGCCTGAGCTCCCTCCCCATAAATAAACAAACTCGTGGTTGATTGGAGGAAAAATGTCATTTATTAATGTAAATCTCCTAATCTAACTAAAAATTAATAAATGACTGTACGTACACCAAGTAACACATAATAAGTGACTGTACGTACACAAAGTACTTCAATAACCTGATGTTGGGCTTAAAAAGATGAAAAAATATGGCCCAACATCAAGTCCGAAAACAGTAAGGATCAAACATAAAGAAATAGCAAAAGGAAAAACAAATCAACATAAGGCACTGAAAATCTAAGGTACAAAATTTGGCACAGTATTACAAATACCTTTGGCACAGTAGTACAAATACATTTGGCACAATATTGCAAAAACAGTTAAACAGCAATAAGAATCAATAAAGGTAATATAATTACGAAAAATCACTGAATCAACAAAAACAAAACAGCGAAAATGAAATTGGTGGAGAAGGGGAAGGAGGAGGGAAATTGAAATCTTCAGCGATCGTTCACGTGTGGTCTCACTGGCATATACGCTCCGAATGAAATCTCGCGGGAGCACCGTGGTCACGAGGTCAGCTCAAATTACATTATTGTAATAATGTATATTTGTGCCTGAGCTCCCTCCCCATAAATAAACAAACTCGTGGTTGATTGGAGGAAAAATGTCATTTATTAATGTAAATCTCCTAATCTAACTAAAAATTAATAAATGACTGTACGTACACCAAGTAACACATAATAAGTGACTGTACGTACACAAAGTACTTCAATAACCTGATGTTGGGCTTAAAAAGATGAAAAAATATGGCCAAATGAATTGCTGTCTGAACAAGGACAGGCAGACAATTTCAGGCCCAACACAGGCGACATAAACCTCCACTCCACGAGTATTTAAATCTATCAACATAACATATGATAAACCTTTTAGCAAGAGATAGTTATATAAATGGAGAATTCGGATCCCAGCTGACCCCCCTACATAGGACCATGAATACATACTGAAATTGAAGAGCATACAATTGAGACTTGGTCGGACTACTCTGACAAGTGAGAATGCTCTGCACTTATGCCTATATAAAGGGATTGCACATTAACCTTAAGACATTATGGGTTGCAACTAAATACTACTATAAAAGTCTATAAAGTATATAAAGTATAATGGACACCAATAAAGCATTGAGGTCGAGGTACATAATAAATCTAATACAAGCAGTAATTGCTTTTCAAATATAAGACATCTCAAATATGAAATGTTTCTCAACTCAAGTGTTGGGATGTACAGAACAATAAGAAAGATTTCCAAATACATGCATAAATTTAACAATTATGAATAAAATTTTAACACAGGTTATTATAAATTTTACAGTAGACGGAAATTCAACACCAGATATATTTACATTCAGACAACAAAAGACCCTGCAAACTACTCTGGAGAATCTGAGGTTGACCACGTGTTACAATGAACAATTATGAATATACATTATCACAAACAGTATTATAAAAAATTACATCGGACGGAAACTCAACACCAGATCTATTGACATAAAAAAGGACCCTGCAAACTACTCTGGAGAGTCTGAAGCTAATGAAATAAACCACAATATTAATACCGTAAGGGAAGACACAGGATTCAGGATCATAATCTTACTCTAATGAATTTAGGCAAGGCAAACGGATATAAGATTGGAAAGCGTTGCTTTTCCATCGTCCAAAACGACGGATAGTGTCCTCAGAATGGCCTTTCAAAAAGGCAGTTGTAGCAGCGCCCATGTGAAAGGAATGGAGCTTGTACCGCGAAACATCCAACCCTAAAAAAGCTACTAATTTTGACAATTGAGCATTTACAAAGGAATACATTGCTGGTTTACCAACAGGCAATTGGAATAAAGGTCCGGTAGTATGTGGGAAACATTTCAAATAATGGAACAGTAAGCAAGGGGCACAAGCCCTGCTGGTTGGTGAGCATGAGCATTGCAATAATAGTCTAGTCGGATCCGACGTGGATTTATGTTTAAAATAGATTAATGTTATTTCAACTGACGACAACACACTTTCAGTGAAGATAAAGCCTACATGATTAGTCTGGACTATGGAGGTAGATTGGTTTTTTGATTTTTGCACTAGCTCTCCCAAACGGAAAAAACCTGCGAATGCTACAGCAAAAATTGCCCGCAACAGAATTTGGTGCGCCTGCAAGGTAATCACTGTCGGAATTGCTGATAACAAACGTGAAAGAATATTATTTGTGATCGGGAGACAATTTTCACAAGGGACATGAAGTTTCTTGGCGCCTTTCAATAAATTTGTGACCAAAAAGGAATGCACTGTATCGGGAAAACCCAACGACTTTTGAACGAATGCCAAGACGGACACATGTGAGGCCATTGAAGATGGTGCAAAGCCCTTCTCAAACAAAAAGGCCAAAAAATTCAAAATTACCGGAGAAGGAATCGGAAATGTAGGGCATAGAGTATAATGTTTGCAAAAATCAGTAAACCTAGACCAAGATCGGTGATAGGATGCCCGCGAACCAGTAGATAACGCTTGACCGACTAACAACTTTGCTGTGGCTGTCAAATCGTCAAGATTGCGGGATCCACCACCTGTGGAGATGGATCTAACCATGGAGCGTGTTCTCTCGCTCGCTGAAATAGAAAACGAGACAAGGAATCAGCAACAGTATTAGAATGTCCCGGAATATGTTTAGCTCGTATTAAAATATTGAAACGGAGTGCCACTAACATCAAACGCCGCACTAGTCTCATGAGAGCCGGACATTTTGAAGTGGCTTTGTTTATCACAAAAACTACACACTCGTTGTCGGTTAATAGTAAAAGCTTATGGTTTTTTAAAAGGTGTCCGAAGTGCTCCATAGCGGCTACAATTGGAAACAACTCTAAAACATTAATGCTGAAGGGTGAAAATTGATCGGACCATTCACCAACGAACCATTTTGAGCCTAGGACGGCCGCAAATCCGTAGGATGTAGCCGCATCAGTATATAATTTCAAAAAATCGGATCCCACCTAAGTATCATGCAAAAACATGCATCTGCCATTAAAATTGGACATGAAAAGGTGCCATGCACGCAGATCTAACCGCGCAGCATTTGTAATGCGTATTTTGAAAAAGGGTTTTGATATTCCAATTGTTAGATCATACAATCTTCGCAGGAAAGTACGACCCGGTACTACTACCGTGGTGGCAAAATTAAGGAGGCCTAATAAGGATTGTAGGGCATTTAGGGTAACTTTTTTCCGTGACATCAACTCGATGAGACGATCACAGATTTTGGTTATTTTTTCTTGGGGCAAGCGTACTTCCATTTTCACTGAGTCCACTTCTATTCCATAGATAACTATTTTATTTGACGGAAAAATGGTTTTTGAATGTTTTATAGGGATACCTATGTACTCTGCTAAGCTAAAGAAATAATTCAAGGAGTCCAAACATATTGGCGAGTCAGCTGGCCCGGCAAAAAAGAAGTCATCAATCATGTGGCTTACTGCAGATTGATGTTTGTTAACCATAATCCAATGCAGGGCCGAACTGAATCGTTCAAATGTTTGGCAACTCATACTTAACCCCATGGGAAGGCACATATCCGCAAAATACCACAGTTGGTTATCAATACTAATGGTAAACCCCAACAATTCGTAATCCTCCGGGTGGATTGGAAGTAAACGATAGGCGTCCTGTATATCTGCTTTAGCCATTAGTGCCCCCCTGCCCAGAGAGCGAACAATTTCAACAACATTATCGATAGTTTCATATTTTACCGAGCAAAATTCCTCGGGAATGCCAGAGTTTATGGAGTCCTCAAAAGGAAAGGACAAGTCGTGGATTAGACGAAAAGCCCCAAACTCCTGCTTGGGAACAACACCTAACGGAGAGCAGCGAAGGTTTGAAAATGGGGGGTGTTTAGAGGGTCCCAATACCCGACCCTTGGATATTTCTATATTTATTTTCTCAACTAGTATGTCCATGTGGTCCACACAGGATTTATGATTTCGCGCTACAGAAAATACCCGTTGACCCTCGAATGGTATTCGGAATCCCTCCGAAAACCCCTTAAATAAAAATAAGCGCTCTTCTTCGTTATATCCATTTAATTTTTCGTAAAGCCTATTTGGGTCCACTGAAGTTGGCACCGGGGCTAGATTGTTTCCGACGAAAGGAATAGCGAGAAGATGAACCGGTAGTATTCAATGACCCTGTGGGGTTGCTAACTTTTACTACCGGACGGGACGAAGCGAGGGCGTTTGCACGGTTTGGGTTGTTGGAGGAGATGTCACTGAAATTAGTAGTGGTTGACGGGATAGGTGAGGACTGGTTTGAATTTCGGTTACGGCGCGAGTAACAGCTAACCACAGAATGGTTAAATCCACACCTTGAACATACATGTCTATATTTACAATTTTGAAATGAGCAGCCCTGATTCGAATTGAATGCAAAGCAAAGATTCAAACGAGTATTAGTTCGAGGTGAGACGGCAATATTGGATTGACTACTGTTAGCAGGGATTTTTGCCAATTTTGAGGCATACAAAGTGGTGGCTTGCAGCCACAACTCTGGATGCAATCGATTCCAAGGTAGGTCCTGAGACTGACGCAGAGTCCTGAACCCTGTGTCGTAAAATTGCAAGGCAGCCCCCCCATAATTCTGCGCCAAATCTGTAACAAAGGACATATATGCTAGTAAACTCGGCACTTACTGGGGCGACTTTTGGACAAACACATCCATAAAAAATTGCAAATGCCTTCCGCCATTGGTCCAATGACAGGCTTTTGGCCTTGGGTGAGGAAACCAGTTTAAAAACTGGTTCCTCATTCACCTCTGAAATACTTAGGGCCAATTGATCTGGCACAGAGCCAGGAAGGAGACTCGCAAAATTTACAAACTTGTTTGTCCAAATGTCAGTTTTTAATTTTTCTGAAATGTGGCTCGAAATGAGCCACCCCTCACCCATACTGGAGGTAGGCGGTTTGAGTTCTGGACCTGTGAATAGTTGTGTTGCCTCCACTGCAAACACGTTTGGGGCAGTAGTGCCACTTGATGTCTCAGCGTGGACTGTAACAGGCACTGTTGTTGGAGGAACGTCAGGTATTGATGCAAGTGATCTGGCAGCACTGGGAGCTGGTGGAGAATTTGAATCTTCAAAGGCAGTAGATGCATCGGGTGACTTAACTAAGAGTCCCCGTTTAAACAATTTCTGCAATAGAATGTTTGTCAATCTATCTTCTGCAGTTGTCGGTACGATTTCAGTGTCTTCTTCGTCATCACTCTGACACTGGTTTCTGCGACGCTTGGACATCCTGAAACAGTTCCAATCCAACATAAATACACACAAATGTAGAACGCAGCGGAAGCTACTTAATATGTTCGGAAGGAAATAGCACACACACTGCACTAACATGCCACAACAATTGCCCAGCACAAGTACTACTCACACACATACCCCATAGTATGGCACCATAATTGAATAGCTGTACAAGCACTATCCACACACATACACCTAAAATGAAACCACAGGAATGGGATAACATATATCCCAATTAACAAACATCTATCCAGACAAGGAAATAAAACAACCATATATATAGGTATATATAAATATATATCAAATAATACACACACTACCAAAAACACACACCAATATACCCCATACATGTAGTATGGCACCACAACTGATTAGATGTACAAGCACTACCCACACACATACACCCAAAGTATGTCACCACAGAAATAGAATATAAATATATATTCCAATTAAAACATGTATCCCAACAAGGAACTACAACAACCATATATATGTATGTAAAAATTAATACACACACACTACCACAACACACACTACTATACCCCATAGTATGGCACCACAACTGATTAGACGTACAAGCACTACCCACACACATACACCCAAAGTATGTCACCACAGAAATAGAACATAAATATATATTGCAATTAAAAACATCTATCCAGACAAGGAAATACAACAACCACATATATATATATACATACATATATATATATATATAAAAATAATACACACTACCAAAGACGACTACATGATGTAGTCTACTATACAATTCCAATACGATGGGTACAATGGACAAACCCCAACACAACGATATAGTAAAACACCTACAGATACCCCAACAGCCTCACAATCGCCCAACTAAGATGTGGGAAGCAAACAAAACCAGCGGATATGTCGTAGAATGGCATCTCTTACACTGCGACTGAAAAGTGGGTAACCTATCTCCTTTGATAAATGAATACCATCAGTATCATAAGGGTTACGGACTGGGTTTAATAGCCCTGCTCTATGATGCCATAACGAAATATTAGAACGATCAATGCACAATGATGCCAATATTTTATTTGTCTCGGCTACTTTCTCGTTATAAGTAGCATGGGTCACTAGTTTACGGGGTAAAAGTTCCGAAATTACTACGCACTTCGGATTCCATCCATGAATAATGTAATTGGCAAAGGACACAATGGCTAGCGCCAATTGATATGGATTACTGTTTAAATCCGACAAATCATTGGAGCCCATATGTAACAATATAATATCGGCATTACAAAAATCTAAAGTGTTTGACTTAAAAAGGCGTCCGTGCGGATCGCCTCTAACAAGTAAACCGCCATAACCTCGAAAACTAATCCTACATAATCGAGGGTCTAAACCTAAATTTAAGTAAGACTGATTGAAATTCGTGAAATCACAAAGCCGTTTTATGTAGCTAGAACCGAAAATGCACACTTGCACTGGGTCAGATATAGTTACTATAATGTAACGATAACTATAGCTGGTTATCGTTACAAGTGGTACAGTCTAAGACCGTTGACGCAAGTTCAAATAGGTTAAAACGCACAATTGGCATTACAGTTTGTATTAAAATAAGTAATCATATCATACATAATGAAGTCTTAACAACTAAAAGAGTTACCGAACAGTTTTTATTTGTGGTTATGTGTTTTACATTTTCTTAGCGGTGTTTTTGTAATGTGCAGGCAGCCATGACACAGGCCAGTTGAAATCTCGCCAAATACCGCGACGCCTTAACTCCGCCCATCTTTTTCCATATAAGGCAATGCCTACGATACGCTGACCCAGCACAGATACTATAAGAGAATCTCGGCTGAAATGTCAAAGACGCCAATTACATCCTTTTTTTGAACAATAAAATCTATTATCAGTTTTTGTCCAGGTTTGAGCGACAAATTTATGCCCAACCTCCCCAACACGCAGTCTATTATTGTTTCTGACATATTTTCCCACGCTAAGGTCATTAGCATATAATTACGGTCATATGCCATGTATGGAAGGGGCGTATGATCACGTGAGTTGGATTGCGCATGCTCTATTTGACTGGGCGGCCATTATAATTTCAGAACTTGAGAATTTTCATGAAGGGATTTGATTTTATCAAATCATTTAATTATGCGGTAAGGCTTCACCTTTATTTCAATGGGGAATTGATTTATTATATGTTAAGCTATGTGCAGTACAGTTTTGGGTTAGTGTCTGTGTAAATTAAGGGAGCTGTAGGCCAGTAAACTTTTTGTAGTCATTTGACTACAAAACTTGCGCAAAGGAACTCTGTAGGAAAAGCCACTACTGTGCCTGAAGTTTGACGGAAGGCATCAGTAGTGGAACCATTTCTAGGTCAGATAATGCACTCGATTCCGGAGTAAGCGACTGTTGACCAACTTGGAACAAAGGGAATGCGGCCATTTTTTTGGCGGAGATTCCACCGAAGCAGATAACTCAAATAACTGTCGACACTGGCCGAACAAAAATTGCACATACACCACACGTTAATACAATCGACAGAAATACTAAGTATACTTAACTTATGACAATAATTGGTGCAAAAACTCTTTCCAAAACACAGGCACTAAAACAACAATTAAAATTGAAATCTTCAGCGATCGTTCACGTGTGGTCTCACTGGCATATACGCTCCGAATGAAATCTCGCGGGAGCACCGTGGTCACGAGGTCAGCTCAAATTACATTATTGTAATAATGTATATTTTTATCCATATTTCTTTTTCAACCTATTTTTCAGTCTCAATAATGTATAACAAACCAAGAAATTGTTTTGACTTTAATTAAAACACTGCCTGTGACATTGAAAAATGTCAACTTTCAAGGGAGATATAAAAATTGTGACTTCTATATATGTTCCAAATTTTAAATTCTTACCTCATCTTCTAGATGTACATTAGCCTGTACGGTTGTTAAAGCATTATCTAATATATCTATTTGTGCTCGTTGTTCGATTACTGATGATTTTAATGATGCTATTTGTTGTTCTAATTTATCTTTGGTAGACAGTAAATCTTTATCTATAACATTTCAAAACCATTGAATATTTTTACTTTAAAATACAGGTTATACAGTAAATTTTCATCCTAAAAAAGGTTAATACATAATAAATTTTCTAGAATGAAATGCACTGTAACAGCTTGGACAGCAACATATCTGCAAACTCTTCATTTAATTCCAATTGCCAATGAGTATACATGTAGACTTTGACCAATCTCAAAGACTCATTGCTTTTTCCTTGTCAGGCTCTTTATCCTGCACCACTAAAAAGGGAAACTTTGCTTCTAACAAAGTGATCAAACCCTTGACTTCCTGAGCAACTGTGGCTCTGTTGATATAAAGAGTACTCAAAATAAAAGAAACTTACTGTGAGATAATAGTTTAATGATGGTTGTATCTTTCTCAGATAATTTACTCTTTATTTCAGCTTCTGTTTTTACCCTATGTTTTTCTACAGGAGACATAGACTTGTCTATTTGATCTGTCAAATATAAACAAAGATAGGTTGCCACACACTGAAACATACGCCCACGGCAGCTAAGTCATCCCACAGCAACCAAATCGTCCGAGCGAGCAGTCATGACCTTAAACACAGTGTATAACTTTAAAGGCCATTGGATATTAACTTTAACCTCTAAAGGGTCCACAGGATATTTCAAAATGATCAAGGACCATAACTCTAGTAGTATTTATCAGAAATAGCTGAAAAAAATAGACTTCTTCGTCTTATGATCTTTTAAAAACACTATGTTATAAAATTAAAGTCAACGTGATATTAACTTGAGCCTATAAGAGCGTCCACAAGACTTTTCAAAGTGATCAAGGGCTATAAATAACAGGAAATCGCTGAAAATCAATATGGTCTTATGATCTTAAACACTGTGTATAAATTTAATGTACTGATGTTTGTTATGAAAAAAGAACAGTTGCTGAATAAAGTATGAGGAAAATATTTAATAAGTATTACAAATATAATAAAGATCATGCTTCGGGTAGATTGGGTGGGGATTTGAATTCGAAGTAGGTAGTGTGAGTGGGGAGGAGTAAATACAACTTAAAACTAAAACACTATATTTTATTGACAAATACAAAATCTGGACCATGTTCTCCTGTGTTATACGCTACTATTTACGCTGTTATCATTTCTATTTTCTATACAATTATAATTCATATAAGGCATTCAAAGCGCCCAGTAACATTTAACAAAACAAATTTCATAGTGACCCTGGGTAAAAGGCCTTACAAATGATTTGAACCAATTGAACACCCCCTGATTCATTTTGCGAAAATGATGTAGCTGTTTTAAATGTTTCAGTTTGGACCTAGAAGGATTTAAAATACATTACTTCAGTTATCTTCAATTCCAGAGTCCCTTATCTGCTAAACCAGTTAATAAATGAAGACCACACAAGAAATGATTAATATTAATATGAATATTTTGTCCCGAATCAGATAAATCTGACAAGTTCTCTACTAATTTAGCGCAAATATAAATAGATGACACATATTAATTAATCGCACATTTATTTTTTTCAAATGTATCGACCAATCAATCTGTACACGAAGTATCATCCAAAAGAGTTTTATAAAGAAAAATGCTAAAACCGACAAGAAAAATGAAAATGTACCCTAGTTAGGGGGACCCTAAAGACAGACAAAAGGGCCCTCGTGTTTGAGTCAATCGTTTCTATACACTGTTACTGTCCAATCCATTACTGAATGAGAATGCAGTCATTGTATTGGCATAAAAATCATCAATCAAGATGAACCTAAGTTATCAAATCATCAACCAATCAAATTGCTTATCTCTGCTTACCCTAAGCGGAAAATGCTCATCTTCGAACTCCATCAAGGCATTGACCTAATAAGCATACACACCAATTTTGAACATTTTAACTCAATTAGGAGAGTTATTGTGTTCCAAAGTCTCGGCCAATCAAATTGCTTATGACTCTGCTTACCCTGAGCAGAAAATGCTCATTTTCGATCTTAGTCAAAGCATTACTGTAATGAAACTATACACCAAGTTTCATCACTCTCACTTAATTAGAACTGAAGTTATCGTGTCCCAAAGCATCAACCAATCAAATTACTTACCTCTGCTTACCCTAAGCAGAAAATGCTCATCTTTGAACTCGATCAAGACATTGACCTAATAAGCATATACACCAAGTTTGAACATTTTAACTAAATTATACTATTCAAAAAAAGTAGGGGATGTTTGATTTTTAAGTGTTATTTTAAAAAGTCACCTAATGAAACTGACGAAGAAACAAATGACAAAATGAAATGAAGTTCACATTCATCGATTTATTCCAAATGATCGTTAGACTAAGTAAGGCACAGACTGACCATTATAAGGGTAAAATGATACCCGGGGTCAAACAGCAAAGTTACCACAGCATCACAACAAAGTCAGTAACGGGTAAATCCTCCTCTGTTTGCCAAACAAGCATTGATCCGACGTGGCATACTCCTAATGAGACGTCTACGGTCATTTTGGTCAAGATTGTCCCATTCCTGTTGCAACGCAGCAGCAAGTTCTTGGACATTGGCAGGACGTTATTGACGTTGACGTAACCTCTGTCCAAGCATGTCTGGGACATGCTCGATGGGGGAGAAGTCAGGACTCAGTGCTGGCCAAGGTAATGTGGTGATGTTCTGTTGTTGGAGGTAACCTGTAACGATCCTGGCCCTGTGACATCTTGCGTTGTCATCCTGGAAGATGAAACGGCGGGCATGACGTCGTGCGAACGGCACAACATGGATTGCCAAGATGTTGTCCCGGTAGTACTGGCCTATAACACGCCCTGCAACAACATGTAAAGCCGTTCTTCCAGCAACAGTGATGCCTCCCCACACCATAACAGAACCACCCCAAATCGATCATGTCTGATGACGTTAACATCTTGGAAGCGCTCGTTTCGACACCCTCCTACGGCTGTCCAAAAAATCAACAGTGAACCTTGACTCAACTGAAAACATCACATTGCTCCAGCGTCGATTATCTCAGTGTTGACGATCCCTACACCAACGATGTATTGCCTGAATGTGATGATCTCTCAAACAAGGGATCACGCGAGGACGTCGGGCGCGAAGGTGACCCCTATGTAGTCGATTCCGAATCGTCTGGCCACTCACTCTCACACCAGGCCATCACGTAAAAGGAGCGCGATTGCTCTCGCTCTCCTGGGCGCGCCTGGATGTCGGTGAAGGTGCGCTTTTTATCGCTCGCCTCTGTAGCTAATTTGACTCTCCTCAACGAAAACGAATGTCAACTTAGGTCTCGGATCTCCATCGCTGTTTAGTCTTTACTAGTCTTTGTTTACTAGTCTTACCGTTGGATATAATGAAATAGCCAGCGGTTATACCATAGAAATATGCGCCTGGTTATGTTAGTCTATTTTGTGGTTGTGCTTACTATAACAAGACAGTTCATTGGGTCACTTGACAAAAATAGCCAATCAGAATGACCCTTCTAGTTAACGACTGTCGTCTTGGCAACTCTGACTTCCTTTCTCGTAAAAAAAAATATGAATGGTTGAATGCTCTCAAATATTCTGAATGAAGTCTCTCATTCTTTCTACTTTATACCTAAGTTTCGTTACGTTTTTGGTATGGAACTGTTTGGATAAAAAAAGCTGACTCTTTTACTCTTCATAACACAAGACACGTGTTCCTAACTTTTATTTATGGTTCATTTTAACACATGATAATAAATACTCATTCTTGATGACAATTAATACTTTTATCTTTTCACTGAATCCACCATAGACCAGATATTTAGGCCCCTAATCAAAAATGAAAAAAAGCTCTCCCCAAGAGATTCAGGAGAGTTTTCTCAGGAGAGCGATTTACCCTACTTGCAACTTTAGGAGAGCTTTTTTTGACTCTCCAGGAATTTATTCACGTGAAGGGCTGTCTCACACCAGTGTCTGTTTGAAGACGAACGCTGATCTGATTTGCTGTGATGACACGATTTCTCAAGGCCAAGGTGAGCGTGGTCTGTCCTGTACAGATTGTGTATCACGGCATCTGGACCATAGCCTGATTATGACAGACTGAGAAACATTCATCGTCTGCGCCACAACCGCCTGTGTTGTGCCGATCTGTAGCATGCCAAGGGCACGTAACCTTTCATTTTGGGTAATGTGACGCATATCAAAATTTTTTTTCTGGTCACTAAAACAAACTGATGTTTCCACCCTGGAATTCAATGCCACAATGACTGTAACATTCAAAGTCAGAGTCGTGCAAATCTTGGGTTGGACCCCCATGATGATCCCAAGCATCACCTGCATATCCCCTACTTTTTTTGAATAGTATATAATGCAATTTTCTCCCAACATGCATGTTGTTAAGTATTTACATAATTTCTATGCTGTTATATTTAATATGACAGTTGGTTGGATTCGAAAAGCAGTACTTCATATAAATTTTTATTTTTTGGAAGATCGTAACAATCTCTTTTACATAGTGCGTAACTGTAATAGTGGTAAACGGCTTTGTTCTAGAAAATTCTTACGACACGTGAACAATACGTGATTGACTAAGAATTGACTGTTTCACGCCTTTGATAAGATTCCCGAATATCAATTAACTTTTATTGTTCTACTACACGACAATCATCATCAATTATCAACATAATGCCCAGTATAATCTAAAGACGACTATGTATACAACTCTCTAACACCAATCATGAGATAATGTAGCTTCTTCTATCTTTACATATGCATTATTCTGCACTGGCCGTACAATGTTATAGTTACATAGTGGATGTCGATGGTAGCCATGTTTTAAAAATGGGTTTTTGAAAAAAGGCTATTTTTATGGCGTGCAAAATGACCGTTGGGTCACATCTAATTACGGTCATTTTCCCTTGCCCTAGGTCCCGACCGGCATATACAGCCGACATGGAACCCATGCTGCTGAGGTATGTTAGAATTTTCAAAACATGAGTGAACTGCATTTTGCTTCGGTGTTCCTCAGACTTAAGACAATTTTAATCTTTTAAAACCTGAAATTGTTGCATTTCCCTTCTTGAGAAAGTAAAATCTATGTGTCTGCAGGGAAATTTCTCTGTCTTCATTTCATTTAGACTGGCTCAACCTCCCCACCCCACCCATTTTCTTGAACATGATATTTGGATTTTCAATTGAACATATATTGACTCCAAATTAACAGTAATTGGATTTTGTGCTTGAATTTTAACTGGGAATTTTCTTTTGCACAAACAAATAGTAACATGAATTTTTAAGACTTTTTGCTTATGGCCAAACATGTTATTCTATGACATTTTCCCCAAATGAGTCCACACCCCAAAATGGATATGTTGTAGATGTGTCTTTTGCAGCTTAATGTTTGACATTTTTGATGCAAATCTATTATTTGTGGTGATCTTTTAAAATGTGTCACTTACAGAGCAATGAAATATTAATTAATAGGCTTTTCATGCTCCTTTTATGGAATGAATTATGTCATAAAGCAACTTGCTTCAACAAAATATTGACACTATGTAATTCCAAGGATACCTCTGATTGTTAAAGTGTTTTAAATACTGAAATATTCAAATTTTTTGTTTTTAAAAAAAAATAGTGTTTTGTGACCCTTTTGTTGGAGTGGCTGGTTGTCAACTAAATACAGCATTTATTTTACATTTATCAATCCATATTTTAATAAATGATTCATATTTCTTACAAGTACCTGTGTTTTATATGTATGTATACAAGCCAGGGATAGAAAAATGTGGCTTTTAGCCATATTCCATCAATAGTATTACTTATGTGGACACAGATTGGATTTTGTTATCAGAGCAACATTTTCAGGGGGTGGGCTTCCAAGTTTCATTATAGTTCCTTACAGTTACCCTCAATGCGAACAATTTGCAGCTTTTCTTCTTGTATACTGGCCAAGGTTTCTAGAAATAAATGCCTTTCACCTCAGAGTTTCCAAGAAATAGGGAACTATTGGCATTTTGAGACATAAAAGTGTTAAAAAATGGGCCATTTTGTAAAAAAAGGTAAAAGAAAGTCAATTTTTGAAAAATATTCCAATATTTTGAATATTTTTGATGAGACTTGTTTGAAACTCTTTAAATCTTTTTGCAAAACTCACATTTTGACAAAATTAAGAAAGAGTCTTCAATTCTAGAACAAAAGGCCCATGGACCTGATCTGCAACACAGCATACAAAACAGTACATAATTTTAAAGGGTCACCATTTCTTCTGCAATTATTTTTTTATGATTCTGTATTATAATAATTTTGCAAAAGTAAATGTGAAGCTATAAAGAAAAGAATTTTGATGATATATGAACTTTTAAAGATAGGTTGCCAGGCAACGAAACATACGCCCACAACAGCTAAGTCGTCTGGGCAGTCAACAAGGGTTGTCGCATATTGTTTCTTTTATCAGTAAGGAAAACATTTACAACACATGATAATCTTATTACGAGTAATAGCCCATTAAATAATTATCAGAAATGGTTAGAATAGTTTTGATGGTTTATCTCAAGGCCTTTGTCCACAAGATATTTCAAAGTGATCAAGTGCCAGAAATTATCAGATATCACTGAAAATCAAATAGGATTCTTCGTCTCATGACCCTAAACACTGTGTACAAATTTAAAGTCAATCGGATATTAACTATAGCCTCTAGAGCGTTCACAAGATTTTTCAAAGTGATCAAGGGTCATAACTCTGGTAGTAATTATCGGATATCGCTGAAAATCAATAGGCTTCTTTGTATCATGACTTTAAACACTGTGTATAAATTTAAATTCAATCGGATATTAACTTTAGCCTCTAGAGCATTCACAAGATTTGGCAGTAATTATCAGATATCACCGAAAATCAATAGGCTTCTTCGTATCATGACCATACACACTGTGTATAAATTTAAAGTCAACCGGATATTAACTTTAGCCACCAGAGCGTTCACAAGATATTTCAAAGTGATCAAGGGTCATAACTCTGGTAGTAATTATCGGATAACAACGAAAATCAATAGGCTTTTTCGTCTCACGACCTTAAACACCGTGTATAAATTTCAAGTCAATCGGATATTAACTTTAGAGCGTTCACAAGAAATTGTGGACGATGGACGGACGGACGGACCGACAGACAGACGGACGGACGGGGGCGACGGCAATATACGACCACATTTCCATGTGGGCGAATAAAAATAGGTTGCCAGGCAACGAAACATACGCCCACACAGCAGCCAAATCGTCCGGGCAGTCGACAAGAGTTGTCGCATATTAAGGAATTATCAGAAAATCATTAGAATTTGTTTGGTTTTTATAATCAAACGTTTTTTTTTTTAAATCAGATAATAATTGTGACCTCCAGAGGCACAAGCTAAAAAGGGTGATTTTTCGTACAATCAGGGGACATAATTCAGGAAGTAATGACCCGATGGGCGCAAATATCGAAAGGAACCAAGATCTTTGGGTTATAAACATACATGTCAAGTTTCATCAAAATCGATTCAAAATTGTGACCTCTATAAGGTCCACAACCTTTATATAACATATTTTCACACTATTCGCGTATAAATGGCGGCCATTTTGTCCGTCAATTTTGGTCCGATTTTCACAAAATTCATACTCAACCTTCATAACCATGAAATGGTGATATAATCAAACGTTTTTTTAAATCGGATAACAATTTTGACCACCAGAGGGACCACAAACTAAAAAGGGCGATTTTTTTGGACAATCAGGGGCCATAAATCAGGAAGTTACAATCCGATTGGCGCAAATATCGAAAGGAACCAAGATCTTTGGGTTATAAACATGCATGTCAAGTTTCATCAAAATTAGTTCAAAATTGTGACCTCTATAAGGTCCACAACCTTGATATAACATATTTTCACACTATTCGCGTACAAACGGTGGCCATTTTGTCCGTCAAGTTTGGTCCGATTTTCACGAAATTCGAATTCAACCTTCATAACCATGTAACGGTGATATAATCAAACGGTTTTTTTAAATCGGATAACAATTTTGACCTCCAGAGGGACCACAAGCTAAAAAGGGCGATTTTTTGGACAATCAGGGGCCATAATTCAGGAAGTTACGATCCGATGGGCGCATATATCGAAAGGAACCAAGATCTTTGGGTTATAAACATACATGTCAAGTTTCATCAAAATTGGTTCAAAATTGTGACCTCTATAAGGTCCACAACCTTGATATAACATATTTTCACACTATTCGCGTACAAACGGAGGCCATTTTGTTCGTCAATTTTGGTCAGATTTACACGAAATTCGAATCCAACCTTCATAACCATGGAACGGTTATATAATCAAACGTTTTTTTTAAATCGGATAACAATTTTGATCTCCAGAGGGACCACAAGCTAAAAAGGGCGATTTTTCAGACAATCAGGGGCCATAATTCAGGAAGTTACGATCCGATTGGCGCAAATATCGAAAGGAACCAAGATCTTTGGGTTATAAACATGCATTTCAAGTTTCATCCAAATCGGTTCACAATTGTGACCTCTACACTGTTCACAACCTTGATATAACATATTTTCACACTATTCGCGTACAAATGGCGGCCATTTTGTCCGTCAATTTTGGTCCGATTTTCACGAAATTTGAACTCAACCTTCATAACCATGTAACGGTGATATAATCAGACGGTTTTTTAAATCGGATAACAATTTTGACCTCCAGAGGGACCACAAGCTAAAAAGGGCGATTTTTCGGACAATCAGGGGCCATAATTCAGGAAGTTACGATTCAATTGGCGCAAATATCGAAAGGAACCAAGATCTTTGGTTTATAAACATGCATTTCAAGTTTCATCCAAATCGGTTCAAAATTGTGACCTCTACACTGTTCACAAGCTAAAAAACGTACAATCAGGGGCCATAACCCATGAAGTTACGGTCCGATACATGCCAATATCGAAAGGAACCGAGATCTTAGGGTGATAAACCTATATTTTAAGTTTCATTGAAATCGGATAAAAATTGTGACCTGTAGACTGTTCACAAACAATTGTGGACGGATGGACGGACGGACGAACAGGGGCGACGACAATATACGTCCACATGAAAATGTGGGCGTATAAAAACATATAGGAGGCAGACCACCATTAAATTTCACCATCTCGGTACCCACAAATTGTAGTTCGTCTATTTATAGCAGTTCTCTCTCTGTTTCTTTTCTCCCATTTTGCATGCCCATTTTTGTTGATTTTTTGGTCTTGAATGGACTAAGAGGGTTTGAATTAATATTTTCTGCCAGGTTTGTAAATATTCATGATTTTGAGGTGGAAGGATAACAGCCTTATGAGGTTGGCCACGGTGATATGTACGGCAAATAGATACCTGTTTTGAGTATGCTTCTTCAAGTTTGTGTATCTCAAAATTTTGGTGGTCAACCTCATACAAATTCTTGTGCAAAGACATGGCCATTTGTTCCTCTGTCTGTAGTGAAAAGCATTTTGCCCAACGAAAATTTGGGGAAAAGTTGGAGGTGGGCAAAGAGTCCAGAATTAACACTGAAGTCAATGGGGAAATTAATGGTGGTCTGCCTCCCTATGTCACGTGGAAATAAATTTTACGTATTGTGGAATGGCTGTTTACGTTTTACTAAATGCCATTGAAAACATCGCAGGAAAATGGTTTATTTGGAAAATCAAATTTCAATGCTTATATTTTGCTAACGTTTCGTCCATTTATGTCTGTCCAGTTTTAGCGAAACGTTAGCATTATTTTAATAATAGAGACTTTTGGCAAGCGTAAATTTCTGGTCCGTATCCGTATCGATTTTGTGTGTGACGTCAACAATGCTTGTGTATTTCTCATACGTGATGCGGCACACGGATACGGCAGCACGTATCGAACAGCTTTCATACGGAAAAGGTCCATATAACATCGTCGTCTTTTTACCATACTTTTTGCTACTTTTAGACGCTGAAATGTTGTGTTATAGTAGACACTTAACTAGTACTGAAGATCTTGGTAGATAACTGACATCATGCTGTAAATAGAACTAAGCTAGCCCAGTTACCCATATGTACACGCCGCGAAAATCTGCCAAAACTCTAAAACTACCTTGACGCTACGTATCACGTGGCGATACGGATACGTGATACGGATGCGGAAAATTCCACTTGCCAAAAGTCTCTATTGCTTTTCGGCTCCGTATTACGTGATAGAATTTGAATAACCACTTAAAACGAAAGTAGTTAGTAGTCTCGATCTTCTACGGCGGGAAAGGATAATTTGATACGGGTAGTAGACTGGTTATGCTATTTTTACGGAAATGTAATCTTGATACGTTAGCACAACTATTTCGGCTTTCATGGCGTTATTTACTCATAATGTATCACTTTCTTTATGGCGTTTAGAGCGGAAAGCCGGCATTCCTATTTCGATGCATAAAAAATGGCGGTCTGCATTCTCGCACTATTCCCTTGATCGAAATGACTGACTCCCGGCACTCGCGCGAAAAAAGTGCTAACGTGTCAATTATCAGACAGATTAAACAAACAACAAACAGTCTGTCCTTACGTAACACTAGCACATGCTTTTAAAATACTTAACAGAAAATAGAAATTTTCTTCGAACTTTAGTGCTAGTGTTACAAATTTGCCAGAATGTCTGTCCACATGTAACATTAGCAATGCAATTAATCTTTAAATTAATAATTAATTTGTAAATCATATCTCCAATGAACTTAAGATTTAGATAACATATTATTACATTTAAATTTTGAAGAAAATTATTAATGTATATAAATAATGGTTAATATTCTGAAGGGAAAATAAATTTTCCATTCGTCTGTCCAATCAAAATCGGCATTTTATACTTCTTAAAATTGTCATTGTTACTGTCTTATGACCCCCAAAAATTTGCATCGTCTTTCTTTTAACCATAGAACTAGAATACTAACGGGAACGCCCACGGTGTGACGTCACTACTTTATGTGACGGCCGGTCTCTGGCGCTGATATCGGGCACAGCGTACTTCTGGTTTATGCAGACACCAACAAAATGCCGGGCGCTTATTGTGTATTGTACGGATGTTCGGCCTGCAACGGCAGTGGCTAAATACCACGCTCCAAAATACCACGCTTGTCCCTATTGCTTCTATACAAATGTAACGTGGTACGAGATTTTGGTACCACGTTCTTTTTAATTATGGTGATTTTACCCGTTTAAAAGCTAATTTTGGAAATTACATTCATTATTTAAATAATTTCAATGTTTTATACTATTTATAGATCATATTTACACTTGATATTTAATATAATACAATTCAATCAGTCGGTTAAAATAATCGCCATTAATATACGGTGTACACTTTATTGTTACCTATTTAAAAAGGCCCCACGTGGTATATTGCACTACTGCGTAGATATAGGCTACTAAAACGTAGCAGTTAAAAACGTGGTATAATAAAGAATGAGAATGACACGAAAGAACAGTGAGTTGATAAGTAAAAAGAACGTGGTACAATAGAATCTGAGGCTGAGATAACAGTACCAAGTTCATTTACTGTTTCTATACAAACGAAACGTGGTACGCGACTTTGACTTATTTTAAATTATATAATGCTTATTTTTCAAATTATTTTGATTATTTAATCCATTTTGTTGTTTTATAGACCCTATTTTCACTTTATGTTAAAATAAATTACAATACAAATAGCCGATCGGCCCGTTAATTACCATACCGTTAACAATATTGTGTAAAACAAACTTCTTGATATATTAGAATCCGAAGCGGGGATAACCCAATCAACCTCACATTACTGCTTCTGTACAATTGAAACGTGGTACGCGACTTTGGTACCACGTCCTTTTTAATTATTGGGATTTACATTATTTGAAGCAAATTTTCCAAATTGTAATGATTATATATTCCATACAAACGTGGTATAAAAACGTGGTATAATAGAATTCGAGACTGATATAATCGTACCAAGCTCGTCTTATGTGTTCTATGCAAACGGAATATGGTGCGCGACTTCGGTAAATAAAGGAGTGGTATACTAGAATCAGAGACTTGGATAACCGTGGCACAAATGGAACGTGGTGCGCGACTTCGGTACAAAAAAACGTGGTATAATAGATTCAGAGACTAGGATAATCATATCACGCTCGCCTTACTGTTTTTTTTAAAAGATAGGTTGCCAGGCAACGAAACATACGCCCACAGCAGCTAAATCGTCCGGGCAGTCAACAAGGGTTGTCGCATATTTTTAGTTTTTTTTGGGAATGAAACATTTGTTATCCACTAAAATCTGATTAAGAGTAACAACTCATTTTGTAATTATCTGAAAATCATTAGAATTTGTTTGCTTTTTATAAAGTTTTGCCCCACGCTAACAATTAGTATAGGAAACATTTAACATCATGGATTTAGCTGTTCAGTTATCAAAATTCATTGAAAATCAAAATACTTATTCGTTTCAACACCTTAAACTCTGTGTATCAATCTGAAGTCAATCGGATGATAAGTTTGGCATCTGTAGCGTCACAAGGTTTTTTGAAGTGATCAAGGGAGATAACTCTGGAAGTAATTATTTGAAATCGCTGAAAATCAGTAGGCTTCTTTGTCTCATGACCTTAAACAGTGTGTGTAAATTTAAAGTCAATCAAATATTAACTTTGGCCTCTAGAGCATCCACAAGAATTTTTGAAGTGATCAAGGGACACAACTCTGGCACTAATTATCAGAAATCGCTGAAAATCAATAGGCTTCTTCGTCTCATGACCTTAAACACTGTGTATAAATTTGATGTCAATCGGACATCATCTTTGTCCTCTAGAGCATCCACAAGATTTTTTGAAGTGATCAAGGGCCATAACTCTGGCATTAATTATCGGAAATCCGTGAAAATCAATAGGCTTCTTCGTCTTATGACCTTAAACACTGTGTATAAATTTAAAGTCAATCGGATATTAACTTTAGCCTCTCGAGCATTCACAAGATTTTTCAAAGTGATCAAGAGTCATAACTCTGGCAGTAATTATCGGATATTGCTGAAAATCAATAGGCTTCTTCGTATTATAACCTTGAACACTGTGTTTAAATTTAAAGTCAATCCAATATTAACTTTAGCCTCTAGAGCGTTCACAAGATTTTTCAAAGTGATCAAGGGTCATAACTCTGGCAGTAATTATCGGATATCGCTGAAAATCAATAGGCTTCTTCGTCTCATGACCTTAAACACTGTGTATAAATTTAAGGTCGATCGGATATTATCTTTAGCCTCTAGAGCGTTCACAAGATATTTCAAAGTGATCAAGGGTCATAACTCTGGCAGTAATTATCGGATATTGCTGAAAATCAATAGGCTTCTTCGTCTCATGACCTTAAACACTGTGTATAAATTTAAGGTCAATCGGATATTAACTTTAGCCTCTAGAGCGTTCACAAGATTTTTCAAAGTGATCAAGGGTCATAACTCTGGCAGTAATTATCGGATATTGGTGAAAATCAATAGGCTTCTTCGTCTCATGACCTTAAACACTGTGTATAAATTTAAAGTCAATCGGATATTAACCCTGGCCTCTAGTGCGTTCACAAGAAATTGTGGACGATGGACGGACGGACGGACGGACGGACGGACAGACGGACGGACCGACGGACAGACGGACGGACGGGGGCGACGGCAATATACGTCCACATTTCCATGTGGGCGTATAAAAACGGAACACGGTACGCAACTTCGGTTCAAAAACGTGGTATAATAGAATACGAGACACAGATAATCATACTGCTTCTATACAAACAGAACGTGGTGCGCGACATCGGATTCTATTATACCACCTTTTTAAACCTAAGAAGCGTACCAGTATACGGCCTATAAAACATCAAAATGGATTAAATTATCAACATAATTTTAAAAATAAGCCAAATTGGTATATTAGAATCAGAGACTGGGATAACCGTGGCACGCTCGCCTTACACTGGCTCTATACAAACGGAACGTGGTACGCGACTTCGGTACAATAGATACTTGGTATAATAGAATCCGAGACTGAGATAATCATACCACGATCGCCTTACTGGTTCTATATGAACGGAACGTGGTATCAAAGTAGCGTACCACGTCCCGTTTGCATAGAACTAGTAAGACTTCGGTCCAAAAAACGTGGTATAATAGAATCCGAAACTGAGATAATCGTACCACGCTCGCCTTACTGGTTCTATACAAACGGAACGTGGTACGCGACTTCGGTTCAAAAACGTGGTATAATAGAATCCGAAACTGAGATAATCATACCACGCTCGCGTTACCGGTTCTATACAAACGGAACGTGGTATAATAGATTCAGAGACTGGGATAATCATACCACGCTCGCCTTACTGGTTTTTTAAAAGATAGGTTGCCAGGCAACGAAACATACGCCCACAGCAGCTAAATCGTCCGGGCAGTCAACAAGGGTTGTCGCATATTTTTACTTTTTTTGGGAGTGAAACATTTGTAATACACTAAAATCTGATTAAGAGTAACAACTCATTATGTAATTATCTGAAAATGATTAGAATTTGTTTGCTTTTTATAAAGTTTTGCCCCACGCTAACAATTAGTATAGGAAATATTTAACATCATGGATTTAGCTGTTCAGTTATCAAAATTCATTGAAAATCAAAATACTTGTTCGTTTCAACACCTTAAACTCTGTGTATCAATCTGAAGTCAATCAGATGATAAGTTTGTCATCTATAGCGTCACAAGGTTTTTTGAAGTGATCAAGGGAGATAACTCTGGAAGTAATTTTTTGAAATCGCTGAAAATCAGTAGGCTTCTTCGTCTCATGACCTTCAATCGGATATTAACTTTGGCCTCTAGAGCATCCACAGGATTTTTTGATGTGATCAAGGGCCATAACTCTGGCAATAATTTTCAGAGATCGCTGAAAATCAATAGGTTTCTTCGTCTCATGACCTTAAACACTGTGTATAAATTTAAAGTCAATCAGGTATTAACTTTGGCCTCTAGAGCATCCACAAGATTTTTTGAAGTGATCAAGGGACACAACTCTGGCACTAATTATCAGAAATCGCTGAAAATCAATAGGCTTCTTCGTCTCATAACCTTAAACACTGTGTATAAATTTGAAGTCAATTGGACATCATCTTTGTCCTCTAGAGCATCCACAAGATTATTTGAAGTGATCAAGGGCCATAACTCTGGCACTAATTATCGGAAATCCGTGAAAATCAATAGGCTTCTTCGTCTTATGACCTTAAACACTGTGTATAAATTTAAAGTCAATCGGATATTAACTTTAGCCTCTCGAGCATTCACAAGATTTTTCAAAGTGATCAAGGGTCATAACACTGGCAGTAATTATCGGATATTGCTGAAAATCAATAGGCTTCTTCGTATCATGACCCTGAACACTGTGTATAAATTCAAAGTCAATCCAATATTAACTTTAGCCTCTAGAGCTTTCACAAGATTTTTCAAAGTGATCAAGGGTCATAACTCTGGCAGTAATTATCGGATATCGCTGAAAATCAATAGGCTTCTTCGTCTCATGACCTTAAACACTGTGTATAAATTTAAGGTCAATCGGATATTAACTTTAGCCTCTAGAGCGTTCACAAGATTTTTCAAAGTGATCAAGGGTCATAACTCTGGCAGTAATTATCGGATATTGCTGAAAATCAATAGACTTCTTCGTCTCAAGACCTTAAACACTGTGTATAAATTTAAGGTCAATCGGATATTAACTTTAGCCTCTAGAGCGTTCACAAGATTTTTCAAAGTGATCAAGGGTCATAACTCTGGCAGTAATTATCGGATATTGCTGAAAATCAATAGGCTTCTTCGTCTCATGACCTTAAACACTGTGTATAAATTTAAGGTCAATCGGATATTAACCCTGGCCTCTAGTGCGTTCACAAGAAATTGTGGACGATGGACGGACGGACCGACGGACAGACGGACGGACGGGGGCGACGGCAATATACGTCCACATTTCTATGTGGGCGTATAAAAACGGAACGCGGTACGCAACTTCGGTTCAAAAATGTGGTATACTAGAATCAGAGACTGGGATAACCGTGGCACGCTCGCCTTACACTGGCTCTATACAAACGGAACGTGGTACGCGACTTCGGTACAATAGAAACTTGGTATAATAGAATCCGAAACTGAGATAATCTTACCACGCTCGCCTTACTGGTTCTACACAAGCGGAACGTTGTACGCGACTTCGGTTCAAAAACGTGGTATAATAGAATTCGAAACTGAGATAATCATACCACTCTCGCGTTACTGGTTCTATACAAACGGAACGTGGTATAATAGATTCAGAGACTGGGATAATCATACCACGCTCGCCTTACTGTTTTTTTTTAAAAACGGAACGCGGTACGCAACTTCGGTTCAAAACGTGGTATACTAGAATCAGAGACTGGGATAACCGTGGCACGCTCGCCTTATACTGGCTCTATACAAACGGAACGTGGTACGCGACTTCGGTACAATTGAAACTTAGTATAATAGAATCCGAGACTGAGATAATCATACCACGCTCGCCTTACTGGTTCTATATTAACATAACGTGGTACCAGAGTCGCGTACCACGTCCCGTTTGCATAGAACTAGTAAGACTTCGGTCCAAAAAACGTGGTATAATAGAATCCGAAACTGAGATAATCGTACCACGCTCGCCTTACCGGTTCTATACAAACGGAACGTGGTACGCAAATTCGGTTCAAACATGTGGTATAATAGAATCCGAAACTGAGATAATCATACCACACTCGTCTTACTCGGAACGTGGTACGCGACTTCGGTTCAAAAACGTGATGTAATAGAATACGAGACTGAGATGATCTTGTAAGAATACGAGACTGAGATGATCGTATCACGCTCGCCTTACTGGTTCTATACAAACGGAACGTGGTACGATCATCTCTGTTTCGGATTCTTACACGATCATCTGAGTCTCGTATTCTATTACATCACGTTTTTGAACCGAAGTCGCGTACCACGTTCCGAGCGTGGTACGATTATCTCAGTCCTGGATTCTATTATAAAACATCTTTTGTACCGAAGTCGCGTACCACGTCCCGTTTGTACAGAACCAGTAAGGCGAGTGAAGTACGATTATCGCAGTCTCGGATTCTAGTTCGGTACCACGTCCTTTTCATTTATAGGGATTTAGCATTATATGTAGTACATTTTTTAAAATTATTTAATCCATGATTATCTGTATCGGAGCGTGGTACGGTTATCTCGGACTCGGATTCCATTATACCACGTTTTGTTTAACTATCAACTCAAGGTACTCTCGTATCATCCACTTATTTTATTATGCCCCGTTTTACTTGCCACGTTTTATTTCATATCTACCCACTATACCACAAGGCTTTTTTTTATATATATATATATGGCCTATAAAGGCACCGAAATGGATTAAATTATCAACATAATTTGAAAAATAAGCCAAAGTCGCGTACCACGTTTCGTTTTTGTAGACGGAGAAAGTCGAGTGAGGTACTAATATGCACGTTTTCATTAGCCCAGTCGGAGCACAACAGTAGGACGTTAAACCCCATTTCATTTCATTTCCAATATACCACGTAGAGTCTTTCTAAATAGGGAATAGTTTATCAACTTTTACTCAGTATTAGATTGAACATAAAGTGTAAATGTGGCCTATAAAAACATCAAAATGGATTAAATAATCAAAATTTACTACATATAATGCTAAATCCCTATAAATAAAAAGGACGTGGTACCGAACTAGAATCCGAGACTGCAATAATCGTACCACGCTCACCTTACTGGTTCTATGAACGGGACGTGGTACACGACTTCGGTACAAAAAATGTTTTATAATAGAATCCAAGACTGAGATAATCGTACCACGCTCGGAACGTGGTACGCGACTTCGGTTCAAAAACCTGATGTAATAGAATACGAGACTGAGATGATCGTACCACGTTCCGTTTGTATAGAAGCAGTAAAGCGAGCGTGGTACGATCATCTCAGTCTGGTATTCTACAAAAAAGTGGTACAATGTATAATAAAAGCAGAGACTGCGATAATCGTACCACGCTCAAATTACTGGTTCTATACAAACGGGACGTGGTACACGACTTCGGTTCAAAAAGGTGGTATAATAGAATCCGAGACTGGGATAATCGTGCCACGCACGTCTTACTAGTTCTATGCAAACAGGACGTGGTATAAAAGAATCAGAGACTGAGATAATCGTACCACGCTCGCCTTACTGGTTCTATGCAAACGGGACGTGGTACGCGACTTCGGTTAAAAAAACGTGGTATAATAGAATCAGAGACTGAGATAATCGTACCAAGCTCGCCTTACTTGTTCTAACCAGTAAGGCGAGCGTGGTATGATTATCTCAGTCTTGGATTCTATTATACCAAGTTTCTATTGTACCGAAGTCGCGTAACACTTCAGTTCAAAAAACGTGGTATAATAGAATCAGAGACTGAGATAATCGTACCACGATCGCCTTACTGGTTCTTTGCAAACGGGACGTGGTACGCGACTTCGGTTAAAAAAACGTGGTATAATAGAATCAGAGACTGAGATAATCGTACCAAGCTCGCCTTACTTGTTCTAACCAGTAATGCGAGCGTGGTATGATTATATCCGTCTCGGATTCTATTATACCAAGTTTCTATTGTACCGAAGTCGCGTTACACGTTCCGTTTGTATAGAGCCAGTATAAGGCGAGCGTACCACGGTTATCCCAGTCTCTGATTCTGGTATACCAATTTGGCTTATTTTTAAAATTATGTTAATAATTTAACCCATTTTGATGTTTTATAGGCCGTATATTGTTCGCTTCTTAGGTTTAAAAACGTGGTATAATAGAATCCGATGTCGTGCACCACGTTCTGTTTGTATAGAAGCAGTACGATTATCTCAGTCTCGTATACTATTATACCACGGAAAGGAACGTGGTACGAGACTTCGGTTCAAAAACGTGGTATAATAGAATCCGAGAGTGAGATAATCGTACTGGTTCTATACAAACGGAACATGGTGCGCCACTTCAGTTCAAAAAACGTGGTATAATAGAATCAGAGACTGAGATAATCGTACCACGCTTGCCTTACTGGTTCTTTGCAAACGGGACGTAGTACGCGACTTCGGTTAAAAAAAACGTGGTATAATATAGAATCAGAGACTGAGATAATCGTAAAAAGCTCGTCCTACTTTTTCTAACCAGTAAGGCGAGCGTGGTATGATTATCTCCGTCTCAGATTCTATTATACCAAGTTTCTATTGTACCGAAGTCGCGTAACACGTTCCGTTTGCATAGAGCCAGTATAAGGCGAGCGTACCACGGTTATCCCAGTCTCTGATTCTGGTATACCAATTTGGCTTATTTTTAAAATTATGTTGATAATTTAACCCATATTGATGTTTTATAGGCCGTATATTGTTCGCTTCTTAGGTTTAAAAACGTGGTATAATAGAATCCGATGTTGTGCACCACGTTTTGTTTGTATAGAAGCAGTACGATTATCTCAGTCTCGTATACTATTATACCACGTTTTTGAACCGAAGTTGCGTACCGCGTTCCGTTTTTTAAAAAAAAAAACAGTAAGGCGAGCGTGGTATGATTATCCCAGTCTCTGAATCTATTATACCACGTTCCTTTTGTATAGAACCAGTAAGGCGAGCGTGGTATGATTATTTCAGTTTCCGATTCTATTATACCACGTTTTTGAACCGAAGTTGCGTACCACGTTCCGTTTGTATAGAACCAGTAAGGCGAGCGTGGTACGATTATGTCAGTTTCGGATTCTATTATACCACATTTTTTGGACCGAAGTAGCGTACCATGTTCCGTTTGTATAGAAACAGTAAGGCGAGCGTGGTACGGTTATCTCGGTCTCGGATTCCATTATACCACGCTTTGTTTAACTATCAACTCACGGTACTCTCATATCATCCACGTATTTTATCATTCACGTATTTTATTATACCCCGTTTTACTTGTCACGTTTTATTTCATGTCTACCCACTATACCACAATGCTTTTTTTTATATAGGGTACAGTATATGGCCTATAAAATCATCAAAATGGATTAAATTATCAACATAATTTGAAAAATAAGCCAAAGTCGCGTACCACGTTTTATTTTTGTAGACGGAGAAAGTCGAGTGAGGTACTGATATGCCCCTTTTTCATTAGCCCAGTCGGAGCACAGCAGTAGGACGTTAAACCCCATTTCATTTCATTTCCAATATATCACGTAGAGTCTTTTTAAATAGGGAATAGTTTATTAACTTTTACTCAGTATTAGATTAAACATAAAGTGTAAATATGGCCTATAAAAACATCAAAATGGATTAAATAATCAAAATTTACTACATATAATGCTAAATCCCTATAAATAAAAAGGACTTGGTACCGAACTAGAATATACAAATGGGACGTGGTACGTGACTTCGGTACAAAAAAATGTTTTATAATAGAATCAAAGACTGAGATAACCGTACCACACTCGCCTTACTGGTTCTATACAAACGGAACATGGTACGCGACTTCGGTTCAAAAACGTGGTATAATAGAATCTGAGAGTGAGATAATCGTACTGGTTCTATACAAACGGAACATGGTGCGCCACTTCAGTTCAAAAAACGTGGTATAATAGAATCAGAGACTGAGATAATCGTACCACGCTCGCCTTACTGGTTCTATGCATATGGGACGTGGTACGCGACTTCAGTTAAAAAAAACGTGGTATAATAGAATCAGAGACTGAGATAATCGTACCAAGCTCGCCTTACTTGTTCTATACAAACGGAACGTGGTACGAAACTTGGGTTCAAAAACGTGGTATAACAGAACCCGAGACTGAGATAATCGTACCACGCTCGCCTTACTGGTTCTATACAAACGGAACGTGGTACGCGACTTCGGTTCAAAAAACGTGGTATAATAGAATCAGAGACTTCGATAATCGTACAATGCTCACCTAACAGGTTCTATACAACCGGAACGTGGTAAGCGACTTCGGTACAAAACAAGTGGTAGTATAGAATCCGAGACTGAGATAATCGTACCAAGCTTGCCTTACTGGTTCTATACACACGGAATGTGGTACGAAACTTGGGTTCAAAAACGTGGTATAATAGAATCCGAGACTGAGATAATCGTACTGGTTCTATAAAAAGGGAACGTGTTGCGCAACTTCGATGCAAAAAACGTGGTATAAAAGAATCCGAGAATGAGATAATCGTACCATACTTGCTTTACTGGTTCTATACAAACAGGGCGTGGTACGCGACTTCGGTTCAAAAAATGTTTTATAATAGAATCCGAGAATGAGATAATCGTACCACCCTCGCCTTACTGGTTCTTTACAAACGGAACACGGTACGCAACTTCGGTTCAAAAACGTGGCATAATAGAATCCGAGACTGAGATAATCGCACAACGATCGTCTAACTGGGTCTAGAAAAACGTGGCCCGCGACTTCGATACAAAAAAAATGTTGTATAATAGAATCCGAAACTGATATAATCGTACTACGCTCATTTTACGTGTTCTATACAAATGGAACGTGGTACGCGACTTCGGTACGAAAAAAGGTGGTATAATAGAATTCGAGACTGAGTAACCGTACAACGCTCATCCTACTGGTTCTATACAAACGAAAAGTTATACGCGACTTCGGTAAAAAAAAAAAGAGTGGTATTCTAGAATCAGAGACTGGGATAACCGTGGCACGCTCGCCTTGTACCTGTTCTATACAAACGGAACGTGGTACGCGACTTCAGTTCAAAAACGTGGTATAATAGAATCCGAGACTGAGATAACCGTATAACGCTCATTCTACTGGTTCTATACAAACGAAAAGTTATACGCAACTTCGGTAAAAAAAAAAGAGTGGTATACTAGAATCAGAGACTGGGATAACCGTGGCACGCTCGCCTTGTACTGGTTCTATACAAACGGAACGTGGTACGCGACTTCGGTACAAAAAAAACGTGGTATAATAGAATCCGAGACTGAGATAACCGTACCCATTGGCTTTACTACTTTTATACAAACGAAACGCGGTACGCGAATTTGTCGTATTTCTCAAATTATGTTGATTATTTAATCCAGTGATATAATAGAATCAGTGACTGAGATAACCGTGCCACGCTCGCCCTATACTGGTTCTATACAAATGGAACGTGGTACGCGACTTCGGTACAAATGTAAATCCCTATAAATAAAGGGGCTCAATCGCTAATATCTGGGACCTCGACATTAACACAAATGGGTCGCAACGCATATATTAATGTAATATGAATGAAAATAAACTGATTTACATTCAATCGTTTCTGTTTTTACAGTAATTTCTAATCAGTTAGGTTCGGCGAAATCGAATGGCAATCTCTAGCGTCTGGTTATATCAGTCTACGTCGATTGCGTTTATTGCACATGTTCTCCAGATAAGAATATGCGGTCACCGTTTAACATGACTTGTGGAATAAGTCTAGCCTCGTTCTTTGAGTCCCTAGTTACAAATGGCGCTGAAACGCATTATGTTACACAATAATTTATTTTATCATAAAGTGTAAATATGGCCTATAGTTAAAACATCAAAATGGATTAAATAATCCACACAATTTGCAAAATCTGCTTCGAATAATGTAAAATCTCTATAATTAAAAAAAGACGTGGTACCAAAGCCGAGTACCACGTTTCAATTGTATATGAGAAGTAAGGCGAGCATAACACCTTTCAGTTGTATAGAAGTAGTAAGCCGGGCGTGGTAGGGTTATCTCAGTATCGGTTTCTAGTTACCGTTATCATGGTTGCGGGTTCTAGTTTACCACGTTTTTGTACCCAAGTCGCGTACCACGTTTCGTTTGTATAGAGCCTGTCAGGCAACCGTAGTACGGTTATCTCCGTCTCGGATTCTATTATACCACTTTTTTGTACCGTAAAACAGGGTTACTTTGCCCCCTGGGGGTTACATTGCCATTTCAACATGAAAATGTTATTTTATCAGTTTTTTTGTTTAGCATTTATTAGTGACTTGATTTTTGTGCAATATGATGTATTTATGGTATTTGGGAATTTTAAAAAATTGTTTATGAAAATGATTATGCAAAGGTCAATGTCAAGGTCACGAGGTGCCACATGGTGGGAAAAGTGGAGCTCACCTGTCATCCCGAAAAACTCTTCACACAAGGAGAGCCCAGGAGGGTCTCAGGAATAAGGTAAGTTTTATCATGTCGCATAACACTTCTAGAACAAATATATCTCAATTAATTTAAGTTTCAAGAAGAATTTTATTACAAACCTCTGAAACAAAATATTTGGCTAATTTTGCCATATTTCCTAAGGGTTACATTGCCATATGGCAAAGTTGCCCCAATTAATTTAAAGTGTATCAATAGGTTTTAAAAGTAATCCAAATGATTGCGAACTAAGTGAAAATGCGGGAAAAGCTGTATATCATAACTGTTTTTCCAATTTCTATTTTCAGGATTGCACGGATTTCCAAAAATGGTACGAAACTACAAGCGAAAAGTAGGCAGCAGGTCATATCGGAACTACACTGAAGATGCCCTTCAGAATGCCATACAAGCAGTCCAAAGTAAACGCCTAAGTGTGAAAAAAGCAGCAGAAACTTACAAGATTCCTCGCAAAACTTTGGGAAACAAAGTTAATGAGAAGCACCTCAACAAACCAGGCCGTCCAACTGTATTCTCCAAAGCAGAGGAGGATCTCTTTTGTGCTGCTCTAGTCACCGTCCAGAAGTGGGGCTTCCCATTTGACTTGATGGATTTTCGATGCATGGTGAAGTCATACCTGGACAAAAGTGGAAGAAAATGTCTAGTGTTCAAAGAGAACTATCCTGGACTAGACTTCTGCCAATCTTTCTTGCAACGGAACAAAACATTATCTAACAGAAATGCGAACAACATGAAACGAGCCCGTGCCACTGTCACACCTGAAGAAATGGAGCAGTACTTCGACAACTTGGCTGAAACTACTGATGGTGTTCCACTACTGATGGTGTTCCACCACAGAACATTTTCAATTACGATGAATCAAATCTGTCTGACGATCCCGGCCGAAAGAAAGTCATTGCGAAACGAGGTTCCAAGTATGTAGACCGCATCATGAACACGTCAAAATCCGCTCATTCAGTTATGATGTGTGGCTCAGCTCACGGTGATCTACTGCCAGTCTATACAGTGTATAAGTCAGCAGAACTTTGGGATACCTGGTGTGAAGGAGGCCCAAAGGGTAAACCTTTTTGTGAGGATAGATGCTGTGCTAGTGGAGCACGTTTTAATCGAAGCAAGAGTGGTTGGTTTGAGGCAAGAACTTTCTCAGATTGGTTCTTTACAACCTTCTTGCCTCATGCCAAACGTCTTGCTGGGAAAACGGTACTCATTGGTGATAACCTCTCTAGCCACTTCACATCAGAAATCCTGAAGTCCTGTGAAGAGAACAATATTGCATTTGTGTGCCTACCACCAAATTCTACACATATCTGTCAACCACTTGATGTCTCATTTTTTGCCCCAATGAAGAGATAATGGCGTAAGATTCTCTCCGATTGGAAGGCAAAGAATAGAAGGTCTTCTGCCATTCCAAAAAGTGAGTTTCCTGGCCTACTTGTTCTGCTGAGTAATACTATGGCAGAAAATGCTAGAGAGAATTTGAAAAGTGGCTTCAAAACGTGTGGAATCCACCCAATGAACAAAGATGAAGTTCTGTCCAAGATGCCAAACAATCAGAGTCATGACGATGCTGCTGACATTCTGTCTACTTCAGTCACTGAGATGCTACAGGAGATGAGGTACGACAAGCAAAAAAAAGCTCCTAAAAAGCGCAAACTACTAGCAGTTGAACCTGGCAAAAGTATTTCGACATCTGATATTGCAACTACTGACACAGGTGAAGAATCCTCTGCACCCAAAAAAACAAAGAAAACAAAGAAGAAAGCAAAATGTCTGAAAAAAACTAAACCTGGTAGGCTGAATAAGGAGCAAGAAGGGCGTGATGTCAATAACAACACGACCCATGGATCAGACTCCTCCAATGATCCCATTCCACAAGTTAGTCAAGTCAGTGCCTCGCCAAGTGGGCAACTTGAAGTGAATGCTCCAACATTTCCAAGTCAGACTTGCAGAGGATCCAGTGACCCAGAAACACTACCAGGGACATCCAAAATGAGTGATACGCAACAAGTTCCAGGCATTGATAATGACACAACAGGAGCAACTGCTGGTATTTTGCTCAGAGAAGTGAAAAACCTGAATGACCTTGGTCAAAACACACTTGTTGCTGCTGTCTATGAAAATAAATGGTGGATAGGCAAAGTTCTTGATGTATCTGATGAAAATAATGATGTAGAAATTTTCTTCATGGTGCCTTCAGGTCCAAGCCAGAAATTTCAGTGGGGCGGTAGCGATGAAAAGTGCTGGGTTAAAGTCAAGCATATTTTGGGAATAGTTCCTAGTTTGCAGCTCCTCCCATTCGGGAAAATATGCATGAGATTCTTTCAAATCCCGGAAGAACTCATGGATGAAATTGAGGCTAAATTTCTGAATCATCTTATGGTGTAGGTCATGCGTAGGTCAAGGAACTAATTTGTTGATAGTAAAAAATTTGTTCATGTGCCTATTGAGTCTACATCTATGTAATGGCAAGAATTTTGAACCAAAAGTGGAAGGTGGATAATCACTGTGGCCCTTGGTCGAAAGTGGTTGTTAAAATCGGGTCCAATACTTGTATTGTCTGCATTTACAGTTTAAGTGTGAAGTTCTAGTTCTACATCTGATATCCAGGAATACTGGTTTATAGTTATGAGCATTTTAAATTTTACTTTATTTTCAAGCAAAGTCCATACGGGTTGTATGGTTTGTAATTTCTTTTGGTTTACGAAATGTTTGAGATTATTTTTATGTTTGCTGTTTAAAAATATTGTAATTACATTCTTGAATAAAAGCCAGGTGTTTGTTTGTATTTTTTAAAACACAGTCAGTATGGCAAAGAAACACCTTATGTGGGGTAACATTAACAACTATGGAGTAATGCATGTTGCAATAGTCGCCTACGCAGGGCTGGGCAAAGTAGCCCCAACCTAAGGGGTTTCTTTGCCATAACAAAAAATAAATTTTTTGGGGGAAGAATGAGCCTTTGGGGGATATTTTCTATGATTGACAGGTAGGCCCCCCAAAGGCTCAAACTCCCCTATGGATATCAACTTCAGCAAAATCTTGCATGAGGAGCAATACATAAAATAATTCAAAAATATGGCAAAGTAACCCCATTTTACGGTACCGAAGTCATGTACACCGTTCCGTTTGTATAGAATCAGTAAGACGAGCGTGGTACTGTTACGATTGTCTCAGTACATTTATTAGTATCCCTATGGTCATAAAGTGTAAATATGGCCTATAGTATAAAACATGAAAATGGATTAAATAATTAACACAATTTGCTAAATCTGCTTTGAATAATGTATAAATCTCTATAATTAAAAAAAGACGTGGTACCAATTAGCCTAGTACCACGTTTCAATTGCATATGAGAAGTAAGGCGAGGATAACACGTTTCAGTTGTATAGAAGTAGTAAGCCGGCGTGGTACGGTTATCTCAGTATCGGTTTCTAGTTACCGTTATCTTGCTCTCGGTTGCTAGTTTACCGCGTTTTTGTACCGAAGTCGCGTACCACGTTTCGTTTGTACAGAACCTGCCAGGCGAGCATGGTACGGTTATCTCTGTCTCGGTTTCTATTATACCACGTTTTTTGTACCGAATTCGCGTACCACGTTCCATTTGTATAGAACCAGTATACGGCGAGCGTGCTACGGTTATCACAGTCTCTGATTCTAGTATACCACGTTTTTTGTACCGAAGTGGCCTATAAAACATCAAAATGGATCAAATAATAAACACAATTTGCAAAATCTGCAACGAAAAATGTAAAATCCCTATTATTAAAAAGGACGTGGTACCAAAACCGCGTACCACGTTTCAATTGTATAGGAGAAGTAGAGCGAGTTTACCACGTTTCAGTTGTATAAAAGTAGTAAGCCGGGGCGTGGTTATCCCAGTCTTTGGTTCTCATTACGGTTATCTCAGTCTCGGATTCTATTTTACCACTTTTCTTGTATCGAAGTCGCGCACCACGTTCCGTTTGTGTACAACCAGTAGGCGAGCGTGCCATGGTTATACCAGTCACGGATTCTAGTATACCACCTTTTTTTTTTTACCGAAGTCGCGTACAACGTTGCGTTTATGTATAGAACAAGTAAGGCGAGCGTGGTACGATTATTTCAGTCTCGGATTCTATTATACCACGTTTTTGAACCCAAGTTTCGTACCACGTTCCGTTTGTATAGAACAAGTAAGGCGAGCTTGGTACGATTATCTCAGTCTCTGATTCTATTATACCACGTTTTTTTTAACTGAAGTCGCGTACCACGTCCCGTTTGCATAGAACCAGTTAGGCGAGTGTGGTACGATTATCTCAATCTCTGATTCTATTATACCACGTTTTTTTAACTGAAGTGGCGCACCATGTTCCTTTTGTATAGAACCAAAGTCGCGTACAACATTCCGTTTGTATAGAATCAGCAAGGAGAGTGTGGTACGGTTGTCTCAGTCTTGGATTCTATTTTACCACCATTCTTTTTTACCGAAGTCGGGTACCACGTTCCGATTTTATAGATCCAGCAAGGCGAGCGTGGTACGGTTATCTCAGCACCGGATTCTATTATACCACTTTTGTTTAACTATATTCGACTCAAGGTACTCTCGTATAATCCACATATTTTATTATACCCCGTTTTACTTGCCATGTTTTATTTCATATCAACCCAATATACCACGTAGGGTCTTTTTAAATCGGATACAGTATATGGCCTATAAAAACATCAAAATGATCCAATTTGAAAAATAAGCCAAAGTCGCCTACCACGCTTCGTTTTTGTAGACAGAGAAAGTCGAGCGAGGTACTGATATGCCCGTTTTCATTAGCCCGGTCGGAGCGGAACAGTAGGACGTTAAACCCCATTTCATTTCATTTCCAATATACCACGTTGGGTCTTTTTAAATTTACACAGTATTATTACCGATCTGTTATCTGTATTGTAATTAATTTTAGCATAAAGTGTAAATATGGCCTATAAAAACATAAAAATGGATTAAATAATCAACATAATTGGAAAAATTTACTACAAATAATGTAAAATCTCTATAAATAAAAAGGACGTGGTACCGAAGTCGAGTACCACGTTCCGTTTGTATAGCACTAGCAAGGCGAACGTGGTACGGTTCTCTCGGCCCCGGAATACCACTTTTTTTACTGCCAACTTATCGCCCTTTCTTATCGCCCCAATACAGGATTATACAACGTTAGTTTTTACCTTCCGGGTTTTGTTTCATATCTATGCATAGTCGCATACATAATATTCCAATATACCACGTAGGTTTTTTTTGAATAGGGTATAATAACGGTTACATCGTATTATAAACCGTATAGCATAGGCACAGAGTGTAGCTTGTGTGAAACACTATTGTTTTTGTTAAAATTATTATTCTTATTATTATTATTAAGCTTTCATATTACATATGAAAGCTTATTGTTTCTGTTAAGATTATTATTATTTTTTTTTTGTGTTTTATCCACAAATCGGATTTCTCAGAATCTAACCACAGTATCTTTATGAAACTTTTACCTACCCCCCCAAAAATGGGTGGTAGCTGTTGATTAAATATATTTTCAAAACGTTTTACGAATCCGAAATCACCGAAATTTACGAACGACAAAATGGACATTGCATAGTCGTAACTTTATTGTTTTTTGACCGATTTTACTAAATCTTTTTTCTTTGAATACCTTGAAAAAAATCATTTTCATCAGCAGTTTCACATTTTCGAATTTCGAAAATTCGTCGCTGTGATTTCGAACCGGAAGTTTAGACCAATTTGACAACTTCTTTAATAGTTGTGCGATTTTCATTCAATTTAGTATATAAGTAGATCCTACCAATGTGACTTCAAAAATATAATTAGAAATTTTCTAAATTATCTCCCCTTGGTGAAATTAAGGATCAAAATTTTCAAAAAAATCGGCGAAATATAGGTCAGAATGACCTAAAAATTTTTTTTGATACTAGACAAGGAATTACTGATTCGTACACAAAATATGGAGTTTGTCGATCGAACCGGAAGTGCCACCATCTTTAAACGTGAAAAATCACTAAGGCTTTTTTGCTATCTTACTTACAGACACGGGAGTTATATTTTCTGAATCCTTGAAGGATGGCCCAAAAATCGTAGGGAGCAGAATTTTGATTTCGGTCATGTGATGGTCACAATTTTGAATTGAAAATGAAAAATAGAAGCAATTTGAAAGGCCCGGACTTCGGAACACAATAACTCTCCTTCTAATTAAGCTAGAATGTTCAAACTTGGTGTAGATGTTCACTAGGTCAATGTTATGATTGAGTTCAAAGATGAGCATTTTCTGCTTAGGGTAAGCCGAGATAAGCATGCTGAGTTGTTGATTCTTTAGGGCACGATAACTTCGGTTATAATGAAGGGAGGGGTGTGTGAAACTTTTGTCAATAGTGAGTCTAATGGGTAGCCTGTTGTGTGAAATGATTGTATCATTTTTTTTAAATATCAGGGATAGCCGAAATAAAGAGATTGAAAATCCAAAAAGTCGTATTTTTACAATTTGGAGCATGTTTAGAGGTCTTTCTCGTAAAGTCAACATACTATTTTTTGGGAACTTCTTCTACAAAGAGTCTTATTGGTAGTCTTTTAAATGAAACCATCGATCAACAGTCCAACATATCAGGAGTAGAAGAACAAAAGGATCGAACACTGAAAACGGCACCCTTTCATTGTTGAGCGAAACATGAAGTGTGGGTGACTACAATCTACGCATTTAGTCATCGTATAGAGCTTATTCAACAGTATCGAATTCCAACCGCTTAGGGATATTTTACGTGCACTCCAATGTGTACACGGGACCTTGGTTTTTCGTCCCATCCGAAGGACTAGTTATTATTATTATTATTTTTTTTTTTGTGTATTTTCTGCAAATCGGATTTCTCAGAATCTAACCATAGGATCTTTCTGAAACTTTGACCTACCCCCCCAAAAATGGGGTGCGAACCTTGATTAAATATATTTTCAAAACGTTTTTCGAATCCGAAATCACCGAATTTTACGAACGAATGCTTTTGACCTACAATGCTGTAACTTTGTGACTATTTGACCTATTTAATTAATTCTTTTTTCTATGAGTACTTTGAGACATTTACTTCAAATCTGCAATTTCGGATTTTCGAATTTTGAAAATTCGTCGCTCTGATTTCGAACCGGAAGTTTAGACCAACTCGACAACTTCTTTAGTAGTTGTACGATTTTCATGAAATTTAATATGTAAGTAAACCTTAATGATGCGACTTGAAAAAATACTTTAGAAATTTTCTAAATTATCTCCCCTTGGAGAAATTGAGGATCGAAATTTTCAAAAAAATCGACGAAATATAGGTCAAATCATCTTGAATTTGTTTTTTAGGTACTAGCTACGAAACCACTGATTCGTACACAAAAAATGGCGTTTGTAGCTCAATCCGGAAGTGCCACCATCTTGAAATGTAAAAACCTCAAACGCCATTTTGCTATTTTACATACAGACACGGGGGTTAAATTTTCTGAATCCTTGAAGGGATGGCTATAAAATGTTGGCAGTAGAATTTTGATTTAAGTCAATGGATAGTCACCATATTGAATTGAATATCAGAAATAGTGAAAAATGGACATTAACGGGCATGTAAATTATCAGAACAGACCGTAGTTTGTTGAATTCGTTTCTTATCTTTGAAATTAATACATTTGGGGATAGCCTGGCTCATTGTCGAATTTTTGGTATTTGCAAATTTCAAAATTTCAAATTTCGCCTTGATGTTTTCCGTGCCGACAAATTTGTTTTCGCGTGAATAACTCCGATTAACAGCTTGAAAATAATCAAATGGATCGCAGTTTCGCGATTTCGTCTCAAATCTGGGAAATCAATACATTTCTGGTTAGCCTCCTTTGAAAAATGGGTGGTGGCCTTGGAATCAATATATTTTCAAAACGTTTTGCGAATCCAAAATCACCGAAAACAACTGATGAAAAAATTGACCTTGACAGCTGTGTTACTTCGTGATTTTTTGATCTATTTTACTTTTCTGGTTAGCCTCCTTTCAAAAATGGGTGGTGGCCTTGGAATCAATATATTTTCAAAACGTTTTGCGAATCCAAAATCACCGTAAATAACTGATGAAAAAATTGAGCTTTGATGGAAACTATATAGAAAAATAAAAGGAAACATCAACAATATATAGGTCTTGCACACATAGGCTTAGAACTTTGCAGCCAGTCCTCATATTAATTGAAATTGAATAGGTTTGATTTGATATAATTATTTGTTTTCTATTTTAAAACTATCTAAAAAAAATATTTGTAATCATTTATGTTATTGATTTAGATTAATACTGTTTATATTGTGTACATTTTAACACCTTCATCGATTAATAATGGTTTGCATAGTCATCGTATAGAGATTATTCAACAGTATCGAATTCCAACTGCTTAGGGATATTTTACGTGCACTCCAATGTGTACACCGGACCTTAGTTTTTCGTCCCATCTATATGTTAGTTTGTGTCGAATGGACGTTAAGCCGCATTTATCTCTTTCTCTTCTATTTTTAAAGTTTTGTAATAATCGGTTGTACTGTACTGTACTGTAAAAGTTATAAAACAGAAAATTTCGCCCGGTAGTAATGTTTCTCACTTTAAAGTCACCAATTTGCTCATTTTAGGGGGCAAACGTTTATTGCGAACGATTAAGCTGGTCAAGGGGAGCTTATTTTTAAAAGTTTTGTAATATTCGGTTGATAATTAAAGGTACCGTGCAAATTAAACTGTTAAAATAGAAAATTTCGCCCGGTTGAAATGTTTCTCCTTGTAGGTCAGCAATTTACCAAATTTAGGGAGGTTGCGTGGCTAAATGGTTAGCACCTGCGCACTGTATCGTAACGTCTGTCATTGAGTCAACTGGCGTTGTTTCGATTGAAATGCCCGGTTGAAATGTTTCTTGCTCTAAGTCAGCAATTTATCGATTTTAGGGAGCCTGAATGGCTGTATGGTTAGCATGTGCGCGCTGTATCGTAACGTCTGTCATTGAGTCAACCAGCATCGTTTCGATTTCTAGGTTGCACGTGACATGGAGTATGGTGTCCAACCTCGTGGGTTTTCTCCGTGTCCTTCGGTTTCCTCCCATGGTTGATTTCAGATTATTGTTATGACTGGGTGCAATGTTTCATACTATATTTAGATTTGTAACTTCGCGAGTTTTTGACCAATTTTGATAATTTTTTCTTCTTATCCTTTTATTTAGGATACTTGATACAATCAATGACACGTGACGATGAATATGAAAGCTTTCATATCTGCATGGGACAGTAGCAGATCTAGTTATTATTATTATTATTCAGATTCCAATTTGAATAGATCTCAGCAACTACGTGTCGCATCGTTACGATTTCTTCGGTTTTACTGGGAAAGTGGGTGTGACTGAGAGGATAAAGCTATTTTGAACGTTCTGCGACAATGCGAAATGTCCGAAATCACCGAAGTTGTCGTTTTTGAAAATATTGCAGTAATTTTAACAATAATCATTGGATTTTAACTTTCGAAACATTTTGGCATAGCCTGAGACAGGGCACATAGCTACGCTACTTTCGATTTTTGATTTTCGGCAAATCTTCAAAGATATTAGGCGCCAAATTTCGAAAATTTAAAATTTTACAAAAAACTTTTTTATTTATGAATATTTTTTAGTCGTATTGTGCACAGAATTAAAGAATCATCTGACTAGTGCAAAAATGTTAAAAAATTTTGTCTCAGTAATTTTCCTTGGCCGCCATTGGCTAATTCAGTTTTTCAGTCCTAGATTAATTTTTTATTGTTCGATTTGTATAAAACAAAGTTCATATGCTTCGTTGTATCAATTGTCATTTTTTTTATTACCGAAAGTGTTATCTGTCGGCACCAGAAGTGGCATAATTTTACCAAAAACTACAATTTTGACAGTTATTTTCCTATTTCGAAAACAAATATTATTTTTTGGAAAAATTATTTGACTCAAAGAGTGTGCCCTTTCAAGGCGCAAAAAATGTAGGAAGCAGTTTTTTTAATTTCGATTTCATTTTCGAGCAAATTCGATTAAGAGGCTAAAAATGGTGTAAAATTGACCTATTTAGAACCTATTCAGGCTTTTCAGATTTTAAAATATTTCTTCGTAACTTTTATAAACTTGTAGCTATAATCCATACGAAGAAAATGTATGTTAAAATTCGTTTGTAATATAAGCAGTTACCAAGAAATGGGCAGTTCTGTACAAGTCACTGTTTTCGTTATTTTGCCTATAAAATAGTCAATTATTATTGGATTTTTATAAAAGTGACATCATATGATTCAAAAAGCATGTAGCGTCATATCAAGTTGATTACAATTTAAAATTGACACCGGAAGTGACATCATTTGGTCAAAAAATGCATTTTAAACTTTTTAAATCAATGTTTTATTCAACCAAGAATAACTTAATATGTATTAATAATTTTAACTTTTGGTTTAAATTCACATATAGACAAAACTCATATGGTCATATAGATATCATAAAATTGTTTCTAACTTGTTCGGTTGCCGAGAAATAGACGGTTTTCTACAGGTCACTTTTGAAGGTTTCGGGGCCATAAAAGTGTCAATTATTATTCGATTTTCATAAACGTTACACCATGTTATACCTAATGCCATTTGTGATTTCATACAAGTAATTTAAGATTTTCATTATCACCGGAAGTAACGTCATTTTGGCAAAAACTGAATTTTTAGCCTTCAAAACAGATATTTTATTCAAATGAGTCTGTTTTGAAATCTTTTTCAAATTATGGTATTTGATGCCAATCAACAAATAGAATGAACCCATACGATCATACAGATACCAAAAAATGGTTTCTAACTTGTACGGTTGCAGAGAAATAGCAGATTTTCTACAAGTCATTTTTCAAGTTTTTTGGTCTTTAAAAGTGGCAATTATTATTCGATTTACATAAAATTGTCACTATATGATATCGTATGCCATTTCTGATTTCATAAGACTAATTGAACATTTTCATTAACACCGGAAGTAATTTAATTTTGTCAAGATCATTTACAAGTAACAAATGTATAAAATGACTTGATATTGCTGGATTGATTGATTGATTCTACGTCCATTTTATTTGTGTGCAATGTTAATTTGGAAACCTGTTTAGTGGTTTCGTTGGTACCGGAAGTGACATATGTTCAAGTGTAACTTGGCACCGAAAGTGACATTTTTAAGAGTAACTTGGCACCAGTGAAACCCGTCATTCCTGCATGCAGGTCTAGTTATTAAGCTTTCATATTACATATGAAAGCTTATTGTTTCTGTTAAGATTATTAGGCTTTCAGACTTTCGTCTGAAAGCCTATTGAGATTACTAATATTATTATTATTATTATTATTATTATTATTTACCGGGAGGGCCTAGATCTCCATGATCGAAAACAGATATCGATCTGGAATTAGCTTTTCTATCGGGAAACCATGTGGTGGCTACTTGATAAAATATTTTTGAAATTTCTGCGCATACCGGAAGTGACCGAACTTTGTACTTTCTCTAAAAATTGAAAATCGGCTATAGTTTCGTCAATTCTTTATCCTTTATTTTTCGAATTTTCTTCCCATTTTGTGAGCTCGGGTTTCGTTTTATGGCAGAATTGACGTTTCTGAAACTTCTGGAACATGAAGTTATAGTCCAATACCAACTTATAAAGCAATTTCGACAAGAATCCTTAAACCGGAAGTGGTCGAAATAATGTGCAATATTTTGAAAAAAATGCAAAAAATGGATATTTTGGGGGAAAACACTATTTCTCTGTCCGATATCAATGGATTAAACGAATGAAGGTACCGTTTGATGGCACGATTGTTGGACTATCATATGATACCCCATTCATACGGATACTATGAACAGACAGCAAAATATGGCACGCTGAAAATCAAGTATTTTCTGATTTGGAGCGTTTTTGGACGCCTGTATCTCGAAAACTTAACCTGCAATATTTTTTAAATTTTTTCTATCGAGAGTCCTTTTGGAGGTATTTGACATGAAGCCATCCAATAGGACTTTGAAATGTCTGGAATAGGATAAAAAAGGGACTGAAAATCGAAAAAAGTCGAAAAATCGTGAAATTTTGGAAAATGCTCTACTATTTTTTTATTTTAAGAGATTTTTAAAAAAAGGTTGTATATTCAGATAGCTGACCTAATTACGATTCTAACGATGTATAATATGTATGTAATTATTAAAATTTAATTTTCTATATTTTAAATTTTTTGCATTTTTGGCACTTTTGAACATAGGATTTCTCAGGGGCATTTTATCTGATCAGATAATGTGATATATCATTACAGAGCCCTGTGGCTATTTTAGTGCCCAAACCGGCTATTAGAACTATTCCGACAATAATAACCATACCGGAAGTATTCAAAAAAAAAAAAAAAATGAGTAAAAACATTGTCGCACTTGCGAAAAACTTGATTTCTCCCTTAGGTAATAGCGGACCAAAAGAACTAAAGTGTCGCTGGATAGCCTTATTAATGGACCATCATATGGTATCTAAATAATACGATTTCGATGGTAATGAAATAAATTATTGTATGCCAAAAATCTAGTATTTTCCAATTTTTTAACATTCTGAGACGCCCTTTTCTCGAAAACGACGTCTACGATTTTTCTTAAACTTTTCTTACTCAAAGTCCTGTCAGTTGTCTATATAGGGAATCCAAAATGAAAAGCATTGAAATAATATAAGTGGTCGAAAAATGGCCTCAAACTTTGAAAAAAATTAATTTTTTTACGAAAACCTTTTTTATTTATGAATATTTTTTGATGATATTTTACACAGGGTTAAAATATCATCATACTTGAGCAGAAATGAGAAAAAAAATTGTCTCGGTAATTTGCGTTAGCTACCATCGGCTAATTTAGTTTTTCGTACCCAGAAAAATTATTTATTGTTCGATTTGTATAAAACAAAGTTCATATGCACCATGGTCCCAATTGTAATTTTTTTTGTTACGGTGAAATTTTTCTGTCGGCAACGGAAGTGACGTAATATTAACAAAAACTACAATTTTGACAGTTCGGTACCACTTTTTGAAAGCAAATATTATTTTTTTTCAAAACTGATATAACTAAAAGGATGCACCCTGCAAAGGTGCACAAAAACCTTAGCTCATATTTTTTAATTTCAACTTCATTTTCGGGCAATTTCGAATAAAATGTAAAATAAAGTGTAAAATTCAGTTATTTACAATTCATTCAGCGTCTTCATATTTTGAAATATTTATTTGTAATTTTCATAAACTCGTAGCAATAATCCAAACGAAGAGAATGTATGCGAAAATTAGTTTGTAATATGAGCAGTTGCCGAGAAATATGCAATTTTGCATGCATCACTTTTCACGTTATTTTGCCTATAAAAGAGTTAATTATTATTCGATTTGCAATATTTTTTTTCCATTTGATGCCTAATGCCAATTTGGACTAGGTCAAGCCAATTTTACATTTTCACTGTGACCGGAAATGACGTCATTTGGGCAAAAACTGTATTTTTAACCTAAAAAACAAATATTTTATTCAAATGAGTCTGCCTTATAATATTTTTAAAATTATGATATTTGATTCCCATCAACGAATAAAATGAAGCCATACGACCATACAGATACCACAAAATGGTTTCTAACTTGTACGGTTACAGAGAAATAGGCGATCTTCTATAAGTCACTTTTCAAGGTTTTTGGTCTGTAAAACTGTCAATTATTATTCGATTTTTACAATTTATTTACCATTTATGACTTCTATGAACCAAGTTAAAATTTTCAATATCACCGGAAGTAGTGTAATTTTTGCAAAAAACGTATTTTTAGCCTTTAAAACAAACATTTTTTTGAAGGGATTTATATTTATTATTCGTTTAACTTTATAATGTCTGACTCTAATGGGCAGTAAGACTGAATGAATACCATCATATTGATATCAAGAAAAATCTTCTAGCATGTTCCCTTGTCGAATAATAACCAATTTTCCGAGGGTCACTTTTCAGTTTTTTACCTTCTTAATTTCAGTTTATGGGTTATAGGTTAATTATTTATTGTCCGATATTTATAAAAAAAAGTTTGTATTTTGTATGTTGCGAATTTTCGACTTATTTTTCATCTATAAAAATTTCTTTCGGCACCGGAAGTGACATACTTTTGCCATAATTTACAATTTTGACCGGTCTTTTAGCCAGCAAATATTACTTTTAGATATGATAGAGGGTGTCACTGAAGCAAAACAACTAAAGTATAGTTTGGTAGCTCAATGGATCGGCTATGGTATAATAAACTTCCTGTATGATTCCTGAAAGCCGGTTCAGTGCTGCTTGCAGGTCTAGTTATTATTATTTTTTTTTTTGTGTGTTTTCTGCAAATCGGATTTCTCAGAATCTATCCGTAGGATCTTTCTGAAATTTTGACCTACCCCCCCAAAAATGGGGTGCGAACCTTGATTAAATATATTTTCAAAACGTTTTACGAATCCGAAATCACCGAAATTTACGAACGACGAAATGGACAATGCATAGTCGTAACTTTGTTATTTTTTGACCGATTTTACTAATTCTTTTTTCTTTGAATACCTTGAAAAAAATCATTTTCATCTGCAGTTTCACATTTTCGAATTTTGAAAATTCGTCGCTGTGATTTCGAACCGGAAGTTTAGACCAAATTGACAACTTCTTTAATAGTTGTACGATTTTCATGAAATTTAGTATATAAGTAGATCTTATCGATGTAACTTCAAAAATATAATTAGAAATTTTCTAAATTATCTTCCCTTGACGAAATTAGGGATCAAAATTTTCAAAAAAATCATCGAAATATAGGTCAGAATGACCTGATTTTTTTTTGGGATACTACATAAGTAATTACTGATTTGTACACAAAATATGAAGTTTGTCGATCGAACCGGAAGTGCCACCATCTTGAAACGTGAAAAATCCCTAAGGCTTTTTTGCTATTTTACTTATAGATACGGGAGTTATATTTTCTGAATCCTTGAAAGATGGCCTAAATATTGTTCACAGCAGAATTTTGATTTAGGTCAATTGATGGTCGCCATTTTGAAGTGAATATGAAAAGTAGTAGCAATTTGAAGGGCCGAAACTTTGAAACACAATAACTCTCCTTCTAATTAAGCTAGAATGTTCAATCTTGGTGTAGACGTTCACTATGTCAATGTCATGATTGAGTTCAAAGATGAGCATTTTCTGCCTAGGGTAAGCAGAAATAAGCATGCTGATTTGTTGATTCTTTAGGGCAAGATAACTTCGGTTATAATGAAGGGAGGGCGGTGAAACTCTTGTTAATCGAGAGTGTAATAGCTGGCCTGTTGTGTGAAATCGTTGTATCTTTTTTTTAAATATCAGGGATAGCTGAAAAAAGGAGATCGAAAATCAAAAAAGTCGTATGTTTACGATTTGGAGCATCTTTAAAGGTTCTTTTCTCTTAAAGTCAACATAATATTTGTTGGGAACTTCTTCTACAAAGAGTCTTATCGGTAGTCTTTTATATGAAAACTTCGATCAACAGTCCAAAATATCTGGAGTAGAAGAATAAAAGGATCGAACATTGAAAACGGCACCCTTTCATTGTTAAGCGAAACATGCAGTGTATGTGACTACAATCTGCACATTTAGTCATTGTATAGAGCTTATTCAACAGTATCGAATTCCAACTGCTTAGGGATATTTTACGTGCACTCCAATGTGTACACGCGACCTTGGTTTTTCGTCCCACCCGAACGACTAGACAGCTGTCCTTGTCAGGCCCTCCGTTCTGTCTCACTGACAAGGGGGGACCACGCCGGAAAATCGAGATGATCTTCCTCGTTGCAGAACTTTCAATTCAGGCCAAACGTTTATTGCATACGATTAAGCTGGTCAGTTGGAGCTTATTTTCAAAAGTTTTGTAATAATCGGTTGGTAATTAAAATACCGTGCGAATTAAACTGTTAAAACAGAAAATTTCGCCCGGTTAAAATGTTTCTTGCTATAAGTCAGCAATTTCCAGATTTTAGGGAGGCTGAATGGTTAGCATACGCGCGCTGTATCGTAACGTCTGTCATTGAGTCAACCGGCGTCGTTTCGATTTCCAAGTTGCACGTGACATGGAGTATGATGTCCAACCTCGTGGGTTTTCTCAGTGTCCTTCGGTTTCCTCCCACGGCTAAAGACCCGTACGCGCAAGGGAAGTTTATAAATACAATTAAAAAACATATGTTGGTCCCGAAATGACCTAGTTTGTGTCGAATGGACGTTGAGCCGCATTTCTCTCTTTCTCTTTTATTTTTAAAGTTTTGTAATAATCGGTTGGTAATCAAAGGTACTGTAAACAAAAAGTCGTATGTTTACGATTTGGAGCATCTTTAAAGGTTCTTTTCTCTTAAAGTCAACATAATACTTTTTGGGAACTTCTTCTACAAAGAGTCTTATCGGTAGTCTTTTATATGAAAACTTCGATCAACAGTCCAAAATATCTGGAGTAGAAGAATAAAAGGATCGAACATTGAAAACGGCACCCTTTCATTGTTAAGCGAAACATGCAGTGTGTGTGACTACAATCTGCACATTTAGTCATTGTATAGAGCTTATTCAACAGTATCGAATTCCAACTGCTTAGGGATATTTTACGTGCACTCCAATGTGTACACGCGACCTTGGTTTTTCGTCCCATCCAAACGACCAGACAGCTGTCCTTGTCAGGCCCTCCGTTCTGCCTCACTGACAAGGGGGGACCACGCCGGAAAATCAAGATGATCTTCCTCGTTGCAGAACTTTCAATTCAGGTCAAACGTTTATTGCATACGATTAAGCTGGTCAGTTGGAGCTTATTTTCAAAAGTTTTGTAATAATCGGTTGGTAATTAAAATACTGTGCGAATTAAACTGTTAAAACATAAAATTTCGCCCGGTTATAATGTTTCCCACTTTAAAGTCAGCAATTTGCCGATTTTAGAGGGCAAATGTTTATTGCGAACAATTAAGCTGGTCGGGGGGAGCTTATTTTTAAGGGAGGCTGAATGGCTGAATGGTTAGCATGTGCACGCTGTATCGTAACGTCTGTCATTGAGTCAACGGGCGTCGTTTCGATTTCGAGATTGCACGTGACATGGAGTATGGTGTCCAACCTCGTGGGTTTTCTCCGTGCTATTCAGTTTCCTCCCAACAGCTAAAGACCAGTACGCGCAAGGGGAGTTTTTAAATAAAATTAAAAAACATATGTTAGTCCCGAAATGACCTAGTTTGTGTCGAATGGACGTTAAGCCGCATTTCTCTCTTTTTTTTATTTTTAAAGTTTTGTAATAATCGGTTGGTAATCAAAGATACTGTAAAAGTGATAAAACAGAAAAATTCACCCGGTTGTAATGTTTCTCACTTTAAAGTCAGCAATTTGCCGATTTTAAGGGGAAAAAGTTTATTGCGAACAATTTAGCTGGTCAGGGGGAGCTTATTTTTAAAAGTTTTGTAATATTCGGTTGATAACTAAAGGTACCGTGCAAGTTAAACTAATAAAATAGAAGATTTCGCCCGGTTGAAATGTTTCTATCTGTAGGTCAGCAATTTGCAGATTTTAGGGAGGTTGCGTGACTGAATGGTTAGCACGTGCGCTCTGTATCATAACGTCTGTCATTGAGTCAACTGGCGTTGTTTCGATTTCTTGGTTGTACGTGACAAGGAGTATGGTCGCCTGTCCAACCTCGTAGGCCATAACGCCGCTGCCTGGGTAAAATTTCCCTCATTGCACACTTTATGGCGTATGCCCGTCTGCATTAGCCCATTTTAGGAACAAAACAGTAGGACGTTAAACAACCATTCAATTTGATTTCATTTTCTCTATGTTGCTTATTTATTATAGTGGATAAATGTTTTTCTGGTTCTATTACTTATTTCATTTCTGCATAGAAATCTTGCTTTGAGCAGTTTTTTTTTATTGCAAAGCGCCATTCTTGTATATTGCAGTCTATGGCCCTTTGTTTAAAACATGCTTAAGAAGTTGTCACGATTTCCTACTTATAACCAAACATATTGGAAACCATAATTATATAACATATCTCTAATTTTGGAAGCCCGATTACAGCTATACAAGTTTGGGTTATTTCCCTTTAGTTTAAAGATTATTTTTTTGCCGAGGGTGCAATGTTTCTCACTACATTTAAATTTGTAACTTTGTGAGTTTTGACCGATTTTGATAATTATGCCTTTATAATTTTCCAAATTTACATATTTAACGTAAATATTCAAACAATTGGAATCAACCTGATTCAAAAGTTTTTAGTTTTGTTCAAAGTTTTCTCATTTAATTTTTCGATGTTTTCTCACCATTTTCATTTCATTTTTCTGAAAGTTTTGAAGTGGGAAGTCATCCCGATTACAGCAACACAAGTATCAGTTATTTCCCTTTAGTTTTCAGATTATGCAATGTTTCATACTATATTTAGACTTGTAACTTCGCGAGTTTTTGACCAATTTTGATAGTTTGTTATTCTTATCCTTTTATTTGAGATACTTGATATAATCTATGACACGTGACGATGAATATGAAAGCTTTCATATCTGCATGGGACAGTAGCAGATCTAGTTATTATTATTATTCTTCTTTTGTTTTGAGTAGATCTCAGCAACTGCTTGTCGCATCGTTACGATTTCTTCGGTTTTACTGGGAAAGTGGGTGTGACTTAGAGGATAAAGCTATTTTGAACGTTCTGCGACAATGCGAAATGTCCGAAATCACCGAAGTTATCATTTTTGAAAATATTGCAGTAATTTGAACAATAATCATTGGATTTTAATTTTCGATAGATTTTGGCATAGCCGGAGACAGGGCACATAGCTACGTTACTTTCAATTTTTGATTTTCGGTAAATCTTCGAAGATATTAGGCGCCAAATTTCGAAAATCTAAAATTTTACAAAAAACTTTTTTATTTTTGAATATTTCTTAGTCGTGTTGTGCACAGAATTAAAGAGTCATCTGATTAGCGCAAAAATGTTAAAATTTTTTGTCTCAGTAATTTTCCTTGGCCGCCATTGGCTAATTCAGTTTTTCAGTCCTAGATTTTTTTGTTATTGTTCGATTTGTATAAAACAAAGTTCATATGCTTCGTTGTCTCAATTGTCATTTTTTTTGTTACCGATAGTGTTATCTGTCGGCACCGGAAGTGGGATAATTTTACCAAAAACTACAATTTTGACAGTTAGGTACATTTTTCGAAAACAAATACTACTTTTTTGAAAAATTATATGACTCAAAGAGTGTGTCCTTTGTAGGCGCAAAAAATGTCGGAAGCAGTTTTTTTAATTTCGATTTCATTTTCGAGCAAATTGGATTAAGAGGCTAAAAATGGTGTAAAATTGACCTATTTACAACCCATTCAGGCTTTTCAGATTTTAAAATATTTCTTCGTAACTTTTAAAAACATGTAGCTATAATCCATACGAAGAAAATGTATGTTAAAATTAGTTTGTAATATAAGCAGTTGCCAAGAAATGGGCAGTTCTGCATAAGTCACTGTTTTCGTTAGTTTGCCAGTAAAATAGTCAATTATTATTGGATTTTTATAAAAGTGACATCATTTGATTCAAAAAGCATGTAGCGTCATATCAAGTTGATTACAATTTAAAATTGACACCGGAAGTGACGTCATTTTGTCAAAAAACTGCATTTTAAACTTTTTAAATCAATGTTTTATTCAACCAAGAATTACTTAATATGTATTAATAATTTTAACTTTTGGTTTAAATTCACATATAAACACAACTCATATGGTCATATAGATATCATAAAATTGTTTCTAACTTGTTCGGTTGCCGAGAAATAGACGGTTTTCTACAGGTCACTTTTGAAGGTTTTGGGGCCATAAAAGTGTCAATTATTATTCGATTTTCATAAACGTTACACCATGTTATACCTAATGCCATTTGGGATTTCATACAAGTAATTTAAGATTTTTATTATCACCGAAGTAACGTCATTTTGGCAAAAACTGTATTTTTAGCCTTCAAAACGGATATTTTATTCAAATGAGTTTGTTTTGAAATCTTTTTCAAATTATGGTATTTGATGCCAATCAACAAATAGAATGAACCCATACGATCATACAGATACCACAAAATGGTTTCTAACTTGTACGGTTGCAGAGAAATAGCCGATTTTCTACAAGTCACTTTTCAAGTTTTTTGGTCTTTAAAAGTGGCAATTATTATTCGATTTACATAAAATTTTCACTATATGATATCGTATGCCATTTCTGATTTCATAAAACTAATTGAACATTTTCATTAACACCGGAAGTAATGTAATTTTGTCAAGATATTGCTGGATTTGGTTGATTCTGCGTCCATTTTATTTGATGTGAGCAATGTTTATTTGGAAATCTGTTTAGTGGTTTTGTTGGTGCCGGAGGTGACATATGTTCAAGGGCAACTTGGCACCGGAAGTGATATGTTCAAGGGTAACGTGGCACCAGTGAAACTCGTCATTCCTGCATGCAGGTCTAGTTATTATTATTATTTACCGCGGGGGGCCAAGTTCTCCATGATCGAAAGCAGATATCGATCTGAAATCAACTTTTCTTTCGGGAAACCATGTGGTGGCTACTTGATAAAGTATTTTCGAAAATTCTGCGCATACCGGAAGTGGCAGATCTTTGTACGTTGTCAAAAAATTGAAAATTGGCCATAGTTTCGTCAATTATTTACCCATTTTCAAACAAATGACATTTTCTGAAACCCTGAATCTTTTCCGAGTCAATAGCAATCTAAGATTTTGTAATTTCGAAACTTCGTCGCTGACTTCTAGCGTTCGAAAATTAAAAAAATTTGTTTAAGAGACAATTTTTTTCATTTTTCAAAATTTTCAAATTTGACTTATATTTTTGGATACCTTAAGTCTATCCGATTTCAGTAATATAAGTTTCATTCAGAGTTATCGCCCTTTATTTTTCGATTTTTTTCGAATTTTCTACCTATTTTGTGAGCTCGGGTTTCGTTATATGGCTGAATTGGCGAATCTGAAACTTCTAAGGCATGAAGCCAATGACCATTGCAAGGAATAAAGCAATTTCAACAATGATCCGTAGACCGGAAGTAGTCGAAATAATGTGCAATATTTTGAAAAAATGCAAAAAATGGATAGTTTTGGGGAAAACGCGATTTCTCCGTTCGATGTCAATGGATTAAACAAATTAGGGTACCATTGGACTGCACTAGGATTGTACTATCGTATGATACCCAATTCATACGGATATTATGATCAGGCAGCAAAATATGGCACGCTGAAAATCAAGTATTTTCTGATTTGGAGCGTTTTTGGACGCCTATATCTCGAAAACTTAACCGTAACTTTTTCTTAAATTTTTTCTATCGAGAGTCCTTTCGGAGTTATTTGCATGAAACCACCCAATAAGCCTTTGAAATATCTGGAATGGGTGAAATAACGGACTGAAAATCGAAAAAAGTCGAAAAATCGTGAAATTTTGGAAAATGCTCTACTATTTTTTTATTTGAAGAGATTTTTTAAAAAAGGTTGTATATTCAGATAGCTGACCTAATTAAGAATCTAACGATGTATAATATGTATGTAGTTATTGAAATTTAATTTTCGATATTTTAAATTTTTTTCATTTTTAGCACTTTTGAACACAGGATTTCTCAGGGGCATTTTATCTGATCAGATAATGTAATATATCATTACAGAGCCCTGTGGCTATTTTAGTGCCCAAACCGGCTTTTAAAAATATTCCGACAATGATAACCATACCGGAAGTATTCAAAAAATGAAAAAAAAAGGTTAAAAACATTGTCTCACTTGCGAAAAACTTGATTGCTCCCTTAGGTAATAGCGGACCAAAAGAACTAAAGTGTCGTTGGATAGCCCTATTAATGGACCATCATATGGTATCTAAATAATACGATTTCAATGGTAAGGAAATAAATTATTGTATGCCAAAAATCAAGTATTTTCCGCTTTTTTAACATTCCGAGACGCCCTTTTCTCGAAAACGATGCCTACGATTTTTCTTAAACTTTTCTTACTCAACGTCCTATCGGTTGTCTATATAGTGAATCCAAAATGAAAAGCATTGAAATAATATAGGTGGTCCAAAAGTGGCCTCAAAAAATTGAAAAATCGTTAAAGTCATTGAATTTTAACTTTCGATACATTTTGGCATAGCCGGAGACAGGGCACATAGCTTCGCTACTTTCGATTTTTGATAAATCTTCAAAGATATTAGGCGCCAAATTTTGAAAATTTAAAATTTTACAAAAAACTTTTTTATTTGTGAATATTTTTTAGTCGTATTATGCACAGAATTAAAAAGTCATCTGACTAGTGCAAAAATGTTAAAAAAATTTGTCTCAGTAATTTACCTTGGCCACCATTGGCTAATTCAGTTTTTCAGTCCTAGATTAATTTTTTATTGTTCGATTTGTATAAAACAAAGTTCATATGCTTCGTTGTATCAATTGTCATTTTTTTTATTACCAAAAGTTATATCTGTCGGCACCGGAAGTGGCATAATTTTACCAAAAACTACAATTTTGACAGTTATTTTCCTTCTTCGAAAACAAATATTATTTTTTGGAAAAATTATTTGACTCAAAGAGTGTGCCCTTTCAACGCGCAAAAAAGCAGTTTTTTTAATTTCGATTTCATTTTCGAGCAAATTCGATTAAGAGGCTAAAAATGGTGTAAAATTGGCCTATTTACAACCTATTCAGGCTTTTCAGATTTTAAAATATTTCTTCGTAACTTTTATAAACTTGTAGCTATAATCCATACGAAGAAAATGTATGTTAAAATTCGTTTGTACTATAAGCAGTTACCAAGAAATGGGCAGTTCTGTACAAGTCACTGTTTTCGTTATTTTGTCTGTAAAATAGTCAATTATGATTGGATTTTTATAAAAGTGACATCATTTGATTCAAAAAGCACGTAGCGTCATATCAAGTTGATTACAATTTAAAATTGACACCGGAAGTGACATCATTTGGTCAAAAAATGCATTTTAAACTTTTTAAATCAATGTTTTATTCAACCAAGAATAACTTAATATGTATTAATAATTTTAACTTGTGGTTTAAATTCACATATAAACAAAACTCATATGGTCATATAGATATCATAAAATGGTTTCTAACTTGTTCGGTTGCCGAGAAATAGACGGTTTTCTAAAGGTCACTTTTGAAGGATTCGTGGCCATAAAAGGGTCAATTATTATTTGATTTTCTTCAAAGTCACACCATGTTATACCTAATGTCATTTGGGATTTCATACAAGTAATTTAAGATTTTCATTATCACCAGAAGTAACGTCATTTTGGCAAAAACTGTATTTTTAGCCTCCAAAACAGATATTTTATTCAAACGAGTCTGTTTTGAAATCTTTTTCAAAGTATGGTATTCGATGCCAATCAACAAATAGAATGAACCCATACGATCATACAGATACCACAAAATGGTTTCTAACTTGTACGGTTGCAGAGAAATAGCCGATTTTCTACAAGTCACTTTTCAGGCCACTTTTGAAGGTTTCGGGGCCATAAAAGTGTCAATTATTATTCGATTTTCATAAACGTTACACCATGTTATACCTAATGTCATTTGTGATTTCATACAAGTAATTTAAGATTTTCATTATCACCGGAAGTAACGACATTTTGGCAAAAACTGAATTTTTAGCCTTCAAAACAGATATTTTATTCAAATGAGTCTGTTTTGAAATGTTTTTCAAATTATGGTATTTGATGCCAATCAACAAATAGAATGAACCCATACAATCATACAGATACCGCAAAATAGTTCCTAACTTGTACGGTTGCAGAGAAATAGCCGATTTTCTACAAGTCACTTTTCAAGTTTTTTGGTCTTTAAAAGTGTCAATTATTATTCGATTTACATAAAATTGTCACTATATGATATCGTATGCCATTTCTGATTTCATAAGACTAATTGAACATTTGCATTAACACCGGGAGTAATTTAATTTTGTAAAGATCATTTACAAGTAACAAATGTATAAAATGAATTGATATTGCTGGATTTTGTTGATTCTGCGTCCATTTTATTTGTGTGCAATGTTAATTTGGAAACCTGTTTAGTGGTTTCGCTGGTACCGGAAGTGACATATGTTCAAGGGTAACTATTAATAATACTAGATTGATTTTCATTGGATTGGGTGGACCATAGTAAGCTTATAATTATATGAATCTTTTTTATTTGAAATGAAGCTTATTTTGGTGAAAATCATTTTCGCAATATTGGTCCCACCCTTCCCCTCTTCAATATTAATTATGAATATGAATATAACATTCAATGCTTCCATATTAAAGATACATTATGTAAGATTTAGATTTAGGTAAAGTGCTAGTCAGTGCTAGTTCGAAAATAGATAATGTAAAATGAATAAATTGAAAATTTCATTCAAATTACTCTATTGCAAGTGAAGATATTAGCCTTGATGGTTGGATAAAATGTGTACAATAATTTCAACCACAGTTGTGGTTGTTCAAAGCTGAGTCCTACCCTTCCATTTTTAGCTTAAATAAAAATACGGCTCAATTGTTCCAATCTATTTAATTTTGGAGAAATCTGCACATGATGCCACCAAGTGTTGATTATGGCCTGGATAAGTTAATTAATGTCTAATTAATAATTTAGAAAAACATTTCAGGCCTAAATAAATACTTGCAATAGGCAGATTTAGCTCTTGCATATTGTAGGCCTATGTTTAAAATGTAAATATATGAAAATGCAATTCCTCCATATTAATTATAAATACTTGCATGAACATCACATTCTTCTTATAATTTACTTTTATGAATTTTCAATTTTGTTCACAAACGGAGGAAATTAATAAAATTATGAATATATGTATGATAATCCAATTCTTCTTGTTTAAATTTGATTTAATGAATTTTTCTATTTCATTCAGAATCCTAGGAAAACCAAGGAACCAGAGGAACCAGAATGTTTACGTGTAAAGGAAGTAACGTTTCAGATGTTGCAGCAATCATCTTTAGGTCAAATACCTGCTTCATGGCTATGTCAGTCAACAAATGATTATATTTACCTATTGAAAACTGAAGATAACAGAATAAAATACCATTTAACCATTGACAAGGACTTGAACTGTGAAGTAAGATATGATAATTTTTTGTTTCCTGTTAAAATTAAAGTTACATCTATTGATTTACTTATAAGAACTGTTGAGAATAGAAAGATATGTACTGGCATAACATCGAAACATTTACAGACTTATTCTCAACTTGAACCTTCAACTGCAAAATACTTTCGACACGTAAATCTTTTCATGGACACAAGTCAAAACATAAGTTACGAAAGTTGTGTTCGTGCTACTCTATGTAAAGGCTTTGTTGAGGACATCAAAAAAGAAATCTGTTTAAACTGTCGACAGATGAACAGAGATTTACTGCGGAAGTACGATCGAGAAAACATATCAAGTAAAACCATTTCTTTAAAAACTCCACTACAGCGAGTCAGTAAAGGAGTGGTATCTAAAGCCTTAAAGGGATCCCGTAGGAGAGTTAAATATCTAAACAACCAGCTACAGTCTATTCAAAAGAAGATTAATAAAGAAAGTGTCATGGTGAACAACGATTTACATGAATCTTTGCACAGAGTAATCAATGAAAACATCATATCAGAGCCTTTTGTCAAATTATTCTGGGAACAACAGAAATTAGCTTTTTCAAAGGGGAATAGAGGACATGTGTGGCATCCTATGATGATACGACTGGCAATTTTGTTACATTCCCAAAGTCCAGCATCATACAGATCTCTCCGTGATATTGGCATTCTCCGTCTGCCAGGTGAATCAACACTTCGTGATTTCTCCAATTTCATAAAACCTTCTCCAGGCTTTCATCACGAAGTTTTGAACGAAATAAAACAGGCCGCAGATCTTCTTCCTGAGAATCAGAAGTGGGTTACCATAATTCATGATGAGATGAATATCAAATCAGACTTGGTCTTTGACAGAGAGACTGGTAATGTTGTTGGTTTTATTAACAAGTAAGTTATACTGTTTGAATGGCATTGAGTAATTGAATACATTCAAATAAACACAACAGTTCTGACTAGTGACTTCCGATAACAATTACTGTATTTCTATTAAAGCTATGTTTCAACTAGATTCTCATGTTATCAAGATAATGACAAGAGTATCATTGTTGAAAGGTAGCTTTAATAGAAATTTTCATCCACAAAACTAAAGTGTTTATTTTAACAAGTAAGTTGATATAGCAAAATTCGTTTTTATACCCGCCACTAATCAGATTTCTTGACAAACTGGGAGTTTACAAACGAGCACTAACAGCAGACAGTGACACCTGCCTTTCTTAACAAAGTTAATGGTTGGCATACATATTATGGTGGCATAACAATGATATACATGTAGGTGTTGTATATATAATTTGTAAAGTTAACATAAAGGAGGATGATAGTTGACTTCTTTCGCTAAAGTCTGAACATATACATAGCCAAAATGATTATGTTCCCAAATGGAAAGACATCTAAATTATCATATTTTTAATTGACTGGAATATTGTTTGGTCTTAAAATTTAAAACTACTGTCAGTTTTGTTATATGAATTTCTTCACATTTTAAACATAAAATAACTGAAAAACTTGTATCAATATATATTTCAGTGCTAATGAATGTGGAAGTCTTTCTCTGAATGTTGCTACACATTGTCTGGTTTTGATGGTTATTGGGGTGAATAGCAATTTAAAGTATAGTGTTGGATGGTTTCCTACAAAATCAACCACAGCGACTGATTTATATGCAATATTTTGGGAAGCTGTTGCCCATCTTGAGACTTACTGTAATCTGAAGGTTAGTATTATTATAGAAATTTATTGTTAAACTTATTATTAACACTCATACAAAGAATAAGCTTATTAGGTAGATGTATTCAATGGCACAGTCTGAATATACTCCGATTGTAATTGAAAACCCAAATGAAAGGGCATGTACTATATGTTGTGCATTACTCAATATCAATACCACCATTTTATTGACACTTATATTTGTCACAAAATAGCTGTATCCTTCTTTATTTCAAATCTATGTTAATGATTTCTGTATTTGTAGGTTATAGCTAGTACATCTGATAAGGCTTCTTCTAATATGAAATTTATTGCTCTTCATGGAAAAGATGATATGGTATATAAAACAACTAATCTGTTTTCGCCAGATAGAGAGATATTTTTTCTCTCAGATGCTCCACATCTTTTGAAGACTATAAGGAATAATCCTTCAGCTTCAGGAAGTAAGGAAAACTCAAGATTGTTATGGGTGAGTTCATAGCTTATTAAAGTAAAAGAGCTAAATCAAGAGTATGAAAACAGATATGCTGAAAGTTTCAGTCAAATTGCTTTACTTGAAACCAAGATATTTGCCATTCAAATTTAGGCTAGCCTCGATCATCAATACTAACATCAGTATAATAAAGAAAGTCATGATTATCCAATTTATCTTAAATTATCACAAAATGTATTCAAATCACCTAAATATCACAGGCTAATATAATGATGCCATCGAGTGTTGGTTATGGTCTGGAAGTTAATAAATGTCTAATTAATAATTTAGATAACATATCAGGGCTAAAGAAAGACCTGCTATGGGCAGACTTAGCTCTTTCATAATGTATGATTAAAAAAATTTAAATCTGTAGTAAAAGGAGACATTCAGTCAATGTACTTTTATTATGAATAGCTTTGTATCAAAATCTAATAGATCCATTGTTTTATTAGAAAAATGGTAAGAACCTTTTATGGAGGCATGTGGTTGAAGTTTATGAGAGAGACATGCAAAATGAATTGAGCAAAGCTACAAAACTGACTTACAACCACATTCATCTATCATCATTTTCCGTTATGAAGGTGAACCTTGCTGCTCAGGTAAGCTTGTTGTGTAAATATTAAATACAATACTGAAAACTTAAATATTTTGCCAAAGTAATCACAAATGTGTCTGATTTATGATCATGATTTTATAATCTCATTATATATTTGGGTTTTCCAGGTTTTAAGTAGATCAGTTGGATTGATTATAGAGGAATATGGTGGCGAAGCAGCTACAGAAACAGCAAAATTCATCAAACTAGTTGACCGTTTTTTTGACTGCTTAAATGTTAGATCTTTGTATGAAGGTGAAGAAAAAGGAAACCAGATTTAATGCCATACACAAGCGTGGATGACCCACGATTTCAAGTGAGAAAATTATTATTTTCATTTAATTTGTTTGCAGATATGATCTATATTTGTCAACTTTTGGAGTGTTTATAAAACAACCATTCCACTTCTCATTTAATTTGAGGAACTCACAAAATTAGTCTATTTTTATCTTAAAGATGCATATTATAAGATTTAGATGAAAAGAGCTGACTGTTTTTGCTATAATAGCTCAAAAATAGATAATGAAAAATATATTACATGTATATTGAATACTTTATTAAATTACTTGTTTCTGGGCGAAGTTTAAATCTCTCTCCTGTTCAAATCCCTTTAACTCTTCTCCATCCGCTGATCTAGAGAGTTGATTGTTGGCTATGTATGTAAATAAATGTCTAAATAATTTTTATTTTATGATAACTCAGGGGTGGATCCAGGATTTTTATTTTATGATCAGGCAAGGGCGGATTCTGGATTTTCATAAAGAGGGGGCGTGCTGCACCCACTTGGGAGTGCGAAACCGGGACCGCAATTTTATAGTGAAATAAATACCCACAAGGCGTAATTTCATACTAGTACTGTAAATTACGATTTCCAACAAAAACTATCTTTGTTCTCCAATCGAGCGAGAACGTATGGAGCTAAAATTGTTCGCCACCTCAAAAAATAGAGGGGGCGTGCGGCAAATGCCGCCCATCTCTGGATCCACGCCTGTCAGTAGTGCAATACCGCATTTTATCAGTGAAATAAAAGTGTTATTCCACTGGCCACCAGTTGTTTTACCTAAAATGATTGTAAAAGCATAAAATAAAGAGAACATTTGTCATTTTGTCATGAATAACATGTTTTATTTCATCACTAAGCAAGAAAACGTTTATATTTTCACGCATGCTACGCATACATGAAAATATTAGTTTTCTTGCTTCTTGATGAAATAAAATATGTTATTCACTCTAAAACAACAAATATCCTCTATGTATATATAACATTGGAAGCCAAAGGACTTGAGTAAAGTAATGCACTTTTAATTAATTCTGATTTTTTTTTTCATCTCTATAGTTTTTAACAGAAGACTTCTTGGGTTATCTTAGAGACTGGAAAGATCAAGTTGACAACAGACAAGGCTTCAACAAAACAGAAAAATCCAAGATGTTCTTATCATATCAAACATATAAGGGCTTGGTAATAACCAGTAAGTTTATGTAACATTTATATTATGGACACTGTGTCATTTATAAATATCTTATAACTTATGGGTTGTGTTTTGTAACTGTGTGTACTACTTACCGAATTCATTTTGTACTACTGTAAGTAGTACACACATATTTTTTTAAATTACTGATTAGCCAATAAAGGTGTATTTCAAATAAAAATACCAATTTTTTTTTTTTGCAGCCAAAGCTGTTGTTGAAGCCACAAAGTATCTTATTCAACATGGTGTCAATTTTGTGCTGACAAACAAATTCTGTCAGGATCCTGTTGAGGAACATTTTGGTCGACACAGGGCCTTGGGAAGACGGAGTGACAATCCAACGGTATATGAATTTGGGTAGGTCCTCCCCCACACACAACATCTCTTTTATTAATGTTCATTTCAAGTGTATTGTATGTGTAGTTGAATGGTCAAGTGCGAGACATTAAGTAATATATTAGTATTGTATGAGTGCGATAGCACGAGGGCAATATTGATATATTGCGCAATGTCTTGCACAAGACCATTAAACAACTTAAAATACAAACACTATTCAGAATGTGCATTTCAATGAAATACGTCACGCACGTCCAATATTGCAACTAGTGTAATAATGTACCATTGGCACATTGCTCATACCATTTTGCGAAATAATGGTATGCTAACATCAAAGGATTACGTCATATCTGTATTTTAAATATGACTAAAGTATAATATGTCAAGCAACTACAATAACAAGCTGTTTTTTTAACAAGAATATAATGATGTATTTTTAAATTACAGTTACCAAGAAAATAAACTTCGTTTACAAAGAAGTCTTGCTCTTCAAATAAAACAAAATGGAAACGTCAAAAGAAGCAGCAAACTGTGTGAAATAGAGATTGATGATACTCTTTTAAAGAAGAAGCGACGCAATACACTTGTAACACACAAGACATAGACAGAAGCTTGTTGAGTCCCACCATGTTTATGCAAACACCTCAGCCCGCGTTTTTATACACCCACATTTTCATGTTATGTATATTGTTGTCACCCCTGTCCGTCCATTCACATTTTGCTTGTGGACACTATGTCACAATTTTTATTCGATTTTGATGAAACTTGAGTGTACAAAACATCCCATTTTTTTTTTTGAAACCAAATTATATGAAATAAAGATGCATAATGAAGTTTTGAGTTGACCACATAATAATTTAGTGTAAATAATCTTACGTATCACTGCCACTCCACCAATAATAAACAAAGTCTTGATTTTCAGTCCTTTGACAGACAGTGTTTAATCCGTTAACATTTTAGCCATAAGATCACAAAGAGTTAATTATGAGTGTCTTGTCAATAAATGTCTAAATATTATTTTTTATTTCACATGAATATAAATGGAGATGAATGATCTCATGTTCGCTCCGACTGGGTTAATGAAGACAGCATACACCAGCAATAGGCAGTTTTGGCTCCTGCATATTGCATTTTTAACTAATATTAGATAATAACAAAAGATTGAGTAATTTTCACTTCTTTTTTTTCAAGTCTGTTCTAAGACCCTTGGACATTTTTGATTTTTTCCCTTTAGTTTCCCTGACAAATTTTTGTAACATTCGTTTACATTTATGATGGGCTCGTATTATGAAATACATTTTGATACATAATGTCATACATTCTTTTAAATCATTTTCATCATAAGATTCTGTTTGAGTTGTACATGATGGTGCTTGTAAAAAGTCTCTCGTTATTAATTCACTAGATTTACAAGCATTGAGGAACTCGAGTTTTGACAATTCTAAATTAATCTGACTACCTGGATACAATCTACGGAAACAAATTTCTAAACCCAAGAAGAAATCTGCTGATTTCTGAGTAATATATGTTAGCCCTCCCCTGTCAAATAACTTTACAAGTTTTGCATTTGGATCTGAGGAATTCTCTTTATCAGTTTTTAAAGCCTTAAGAATTTTGGCTCCTGCATATTGCATTTTTAACTAATATTAGATAATAACAAAAGATTGAGTAATTTTCACTTCTTTTTTTTCAAGTCTGTTCTAAGACCCTTGGACATTTTTGATTTTTTCCCTTTAGTTTCCCTGACAAATTTTTGTAACATTCGTTTACATTTATGATGGGCTCGTATTATGAAATACATTTTGATACATAATGTCATACATTCTTTTAAATCATTTTCATCATAAGATTCTGTTTGAGTTGTACATGATGGTGCTTGTAAAAAGTCTCTCGTTATTAATTCACTAGATTTACAAGCATTGAGGAACTCGAGTTTTGACAATTCTAAATTAATCTGACTACCTGGATACAATCTACGGAAACAAATTTCTAAACCCAAGAAGAAATCTGCTGATTTCTGAGTAATATATGTTAGCCCTCCCCTGTCAAATAACTTTACAAGTTTTGCATTTGGATCTGAGGAATTCTCTTTATCAGTTTTTAAAGCCTTAAGAATTTTGTAAATGTGTTGTTTGTCTTGCTTTTTATATAGCTTGTGAAGAAGTTTTCCAATAATACTTCCAGCAATATAAAAGATAATTTCTTTCTCCCCAGAACTAACAGACTTAACCTCAGTAATTTGTTTACAATCTTGATTAGATGATAAGTTGATTTTTATCAATAATTCAAAGTATTTAATTGATAAAAGTAAAATGAATTGCATGTTAAGTTTGACGTTTTTTGAAATTTCCATAGCAGCACAAGGTAGTGATTGGTGAAATTCACGCCAACTTTTTTCTGCTCCGGAGTCTCGATTCATGGAAGCAGAAATAAAATTACTAAACTTCGAATGTAGGGATGAATTCAGAGAAGACACTGAAAAGTAAATACACTGTAGCAATAATAAAAGTTTATTTCACATGTGTTGATACATAATACATTGCATATTTAGATTTTGATTGTCAATATATAATTCAAAGAATCAATATTTACATATTTGTAAATGTATTTTACAATTCAAAAATAGCTTAGCAATAATATTTAGTTGTCATATAAACCAGCAAAGGTGATAAAATATAATCATGTGGTCAAATTAAATTAAAATTTAGATTTCAATCCATTTTGATTTATTTCTTCCAATTGACTCCACTGCACATAGATTTGAGGTCAAATGAGAAACTATAGAGTTAAAACTTTGATCAATAATGTCAGGTATTTTATTTACTGCACTTTGCTGCAAGTATTTCACACAATGAAGGAAACAAAAACAGATTATACAGATAATCTCATACAAGGAATAGAAAGTGTATAATTAACCTAAACTTTTCCTGGCTCTATTCGAAGTATAAAAAAATAAATGTGATTGAATCTAGAATTTAATCAGTGGTGTTCTACTGATTTTTTTATTTCTTGTTACTATTGTAGTTAATAAGTAATGAAAAAAAAGTTAAGGCCTGAGATCACAAAGCATTCTTAGAATTAAGTTAAGAAATTACTCAAAATTGTTTGTCTTATTTGGACTAAATAAAGCCTTTTATGAAACTTTTGTTGTTTTAATGTATGAAATACATCAATAAGAAACTATCTGCAAAATTTTGTGTGTCTGGATCAAAGATATTTCTCTTAAACAGTGATTGAAAGTTGAGTAAATTCTTAGATGAATACTTTGTCAACTTGGGGCCAGGTTGATAATTGTAAACAGAATATATTGAGTTGCAATGAAATAGCACCTCTGATATGACATCTCATAACTTTGCACTTTCCACTATTGTTTTTTTAAACGCTGGGCATTATATACAAGAAAACTCAACATTCTGATTTTCTCGAGTTTGATTTGTTTTTTGTTTGAGAATTGTTCGGGGGTGCATTTATGCAATCTTGAAAGCATTGTCACATGTTATCATCGTAAGTTGATCTTGTTGTACATTCAGAATAATAAGATTAAAGCAAATCTTGAAAAGTTCTAAATAGGACGTTAAACCTGGATTCATTTCAAACAAGATTTACATTCATCTATTTTTAAAATTGGTGTATTTTTCATTGCATCTCAGTATAAAATAATAACACATTTATACATATTTTCTACAGGTGCACTTATGTGTGAGATTTAAATTTAAAATTGTATCAAATTATTAGGGTTTCACACTGCGAAGCTTGTGTGAAACACTATTGTTTTTGTTAAAATTATTATTAGGGTTTCACACTGCGTAGCTTGTGTGAAACACTATTGTTTTTTTTAAAATTATTATTCTTATTATTATTATTATTATTCAGATTCCAATTTGAATAGATCTCAGCAACTACATGTCGCATCGTTACGATTTCTTCGGTTTTACTGGGAAAGTGGGTGTGACTTAGAGGATAAAGCTATTTTGAACGTTCTGCGACAATGCGAAATGTCCGAAATCACCGAAGTTATCGTTTTTGAAAATATTGCAGTAATTTTAACAATAATCATTGGATTTTAACTTTCGATACATTTTGGCATAGCCTGAGACAGGGCACATAGCTACGCTACTTTCGATTTTTGGTTTTCGGCAAATCTTCGAAGATATTAGGCGCCAAATTTCGAAAATTTAAAATTTTACAAAAAACTTTTTTATTTATGAATATTTTTTAGTCGTATTGTGCACAGAATTAAAGAGTCATCTGACTAGTGCAAAAATGTTAAAAAATTTTGTCTCAGTAATTTTCCTTGGCCGCCATTGGCTAATTCAGTTTTTCAGTCCTAGATTAATTTTTTATTGTTCGATTTGTATAAAACAAAGTTCATATGCTTCGTTGTCTCAATTGTCATTTTTTTTGTTACCAATAATGTTATCTGTCGGCACCGGAAGTGGCATAATTTTACCAAAAACTACAATTTTGACAGTTATTTTCCTATTTCGAAAACAAATATTATTTTTTTGAAAAATTATATGACTCAAAGAGTGTGTCTTTTTATGGCGCAAAAAATGTAGGAAGCAGTTTTTTTAATTTCGATTTCATTTTCGAGCAAATTCGATTAAGAGGCTAAAAATGGTGTAAAATTGGCCTATTTACAACCCATTCAGGCTTTTCAGATTTTAAGATATTTCTTCGTAACTTTTATAAACTTGTAGCTATAATACATACGAAGAAAATGTATGTTAAAATTCGTTTGTAATATAAGCAATTACCAAGAAATGGGCAGTTCTGTACAAGTCACTGTTTTCGTTATTTTGCCTGTAAAATAGTCAATTATGATTGGATTTTTATAAAAGTGACATCATTCGATTCAAAAAGCACGTAGCGTCATATCAAGTTGATTACAATTTAAAATTGACACCGGAAGTGACATCATTTGGTCAAAAAATGCATTTTAAACTTTTTAAATCAATGTTTTATTCAACCAAGAATAACTTAATATGTATTAATAATTTTAACTTTTGGTTTAAATTCACATATAAACAAAACTCATATGGTCATATAGATATCATAAAATGGTTTCTAACTTATTCGGTTGCCGAGAAATAGACGGTTTTCTACAGGTCACTTTTGAAGGTTTCGGGGCCATAAAAGGGTCAATTATTATTCGATTTTCATAAACGTCACACCATGTTATACCTAATGCCGTTTGGCATTTCATACAAGTAAATTAAGATTTTCATTATCACCGGAAGTAACGTCATTTTGGCAAAAACTGTATTTTTAGCCTTCAAAACAGATATTTTATTCAAATGAGTCTGTTTTGAAATTTTTTTCAAATTATGGTATTTGATGCCAATCAACAAATAGAATGAACCCATACGATCATACAGATACCACAAATTGGTTTCTAACTTGTACGGTTGCAGAGAAATAGCTGATTTTCTACAAGTCACTTTTCAAGTTTTTTGGTCTTTAAAAGTGGCAATTATTATTCGATTTACATAAAATTTTCACTATATGATATCATATGCCATTTCTGATTTCATAAGACTAATTGAACATTTGCATTAACACCGGGAGTAATTTAATTTTGTCAAGATCATTTACAAGTAACAAATGTATAAAATGAATTGATATTGCTGGATTTTGTTGATTCTGCGTCCATTTTATTTGTGTGCAATGTTAATTTGGAAACCTGTTTAGTGGTTTCGCTGGTACCGGAAGTGACATATGTTCAAGGGTGACTTGGCACCGGAAGTGACATGTTTAAGGGTAACATGGCACCAGTGAAACCCGTCATTCCTGCATGCAGGTCTATTTAGGCTTTCAGACTTTCGTCTGAAAGCCTATTGAGATTACTAAAATTTCGTCTGAAAGCCTATTGAGATTACTAAAATTATTATTATTATTATTATTATTATTATTATTTACCGCGGGGGCCTAGATCTCCATGATCGAAAACAGATATCGATCTGGAATTAGATTTTCTATTGGGAAACCATGTGGTGGCTACTTGATAAAATATTTTTGAAATTTCTGCGCATACCGGAAGTGACCGAACTTTGCACGTTGTCTAAAAATTGAAAATCGGCCATAGTTTCGTCAATTCGTTATCCATTTTCAAACAATTTACATTTTTGGAATCCCTGAATCTTTTCTGAGACAATGGCTATCTCACATTTTTCAATTTCGAACATTCGTCTATGACTTTTATCGTTCGAAAATTGAAAACATGTTGTTTACGAGACCATTTTTGTCATTTTTCAAAATTTTCAAATTTGACCTACATTTTTGGATACCTGAAGTCCATCCGATTCCAGTAATATAAGTTTCATTCAGAGTTATCGCCCTTTATTTTTCGATTTTTTTCGAATTTTCTTCCCATTTTGTCAGCTCGGGTTTCGTTTTATGGTAGAATTGACGTTTCTGAAACTTCTAGAACATGAAGTTATAGTCCAATACCAACTGATAAAGCAATTTCGACAAGAATCCTTAAACCGGAAGTGGTCGAAATAATCTGCCATATTTTGAAAAAAATGGATATTTTGGGGAAAAACGCGAATTCTCCGCCCGATATCAATGGATTAAAGAAATTAGGGTACCATTGGACTGCACTAGGATTGTGCTATCGTATGATACCCAACTCGTACGGATACGATGAGCAGGCAGCAAAATATGGCACGCTGAAAATCAAGTATTTTCTGATTTGGAGCGTTTTTGGACGCCTGTATCTCGAAAACTTAACCGCAACTTTTTTTGTAATTTTTTCTATCGAGAGTCCTTTCGGAGGTATTTTGCATGAAGCCATCCAATAAGACTTTGAAATATCTGGAATAGGTGAAATAACGGACTGAAAATCGAAAAAAGTCGAAAAATCGTGAAATTTTGGAAAATGCTCTGCTATTTTTTTATTTTCAAAGATTTCCAAAAAAACGATTGTATATTCAGATAGCTGACCTAATTACGATTCTAACGATGTATAATATGTATGTAGTTATTGAAATTTAATTTTCGATATTTTAATTTTTTGCATTTTTGGCACTTTTGAACCTAGGATTTCTCAGGGGCATTTTATCTGATCAGATAATGTAATATATCATTACAGAGCACTGTGGCTATTTTAGTGCCCAAACCGGTTATTAAAACTATACAGACAATAATAACCATACCGGAAGTATTCAAAAAATGAAAAAAAAGGTTAAAAACATTGTCGCACTTGCGAAAAACTTGATTTCTCCCTTAGGTAATAGCGGACCAAAAGAACTAAAGTGTCGTTGGATAGCCCTATTAATGGACCATCATATGGTATCTAAATAATACGATATCGATGGTAAGGAAATAAATTATTGTATGCCAAAAATCTAGTATTTTCCGATTTTTTAACATTCTGAGACGCCCTTTTCTCGAAAACGACGCCGCAGATTATTCTTAAACTTTTCTAACTCAAAGTCCCATCGGTTGTCTATATAGTGAATCCAAAATGAAAAGCATTGAAATAATGTAGGTGGTCCAAAAATGGTATCAAACTTTGAAAAAAATTGAAAAATCGTTAAATTTTTGTAAACGCTCTTTTATTTATCTTTTTTTCCAAAACTGCTCAATGGATGTTTCTGACACTTCTGGTACAGAAAGTTAAGTATCCAAAGAACTTCGTAAAGCTATCACAACAACGATCGTAAAACTGGAAGTAGTCGAAAAAATGTCCGATATTTTGAAAAAAATTATTTTTTTTACGAAAATCTTTTTTATTTATGAATATTTTTTGGTGATATTTTACACTGGGTTAAAATATCATCGTACTTGAGCAGAAATGAGAAAAAAAATTGTCTGGGTAATTTGCGTTAGCCGCCATCGGCGAATTTAGTTTTTCGTACCCAGAAAAATTATTTATTGTTCGATTTGTATAAAACAAAGTTCATATGCTCCGTGGTCCCAATTGTTATTTTTTATGTTACGGTGAAATTTTTCTGTCGGCAACGGAAGTGACGTAATATTAACAAAAACTACAATTTTGACAGTTCGGTACCACTTTTTGAAAGAAAATATTATTTTTTTTCAAAACTGATATAACTAAAAGGATGCACCCTGCGAAGGTGCACAAAATCCTTAGCTCATATTTTTAAATTTCAATTTCATTTTCGGGCAATTTCGAATAAAATGTAAAATAAAGTGTAAAATTCAGCTATTTACAATTCATTCAGCGTCTTCATATTTTTAAATATTTATTTGTAATTTTCATAAATTCGTAGCAATAATCCAGACGAAGAGAATGTATGCGAAAATTAGTTTGTAATATGAGCAGTTGTCGAGAAATATGCAATTTTGCATGCATCACTTTTCACGTTATTTTGCCTATACAAGAGTGAATTATTATTCGATTTGCAATATTTTTTTTCCATTTGATGTCTAATGCCAATTTGGACTAGGTCAAGCCAATTTTACATTTTCACTGTGACCGGAAATGACGTCATTTGGGCAAAAACTGTATTTTTAACCTAAAAAACTAATATTTTATTCAAATCAGTCTCCCTTATAATATTTTTAAAATTATGATATTTGATTCCCATCAACGAATAGAATGAAGCCATACGACCATACAGATACCACAAAATGGTTTCTAACTTGTACGGTTACAGAGAAATAGGCGATCTTCTATAAGTCACTTTTCAAGGTTTTTGGTCTATAAAAGTGTCAATTATTATTCGATTTTTATAATTTTTTTACCATTTGATGCCTTATGCCATTTATGACTTCTATGAACCAAGTTAACATTTTCAATATCACCGGAAGTAATGTAATTTTTGCAAAAAACGTATTTTTAGCCTTCAAAACAAACATTTTTTTGAAGTGATTGATATTCATTATTCGTTTAACTTTATAACGTCTGGCTCTAATGGGCAGTAAGATTGAATCAATACCATCATATTGATATCAAGAAAAGGCTTCTAGCATGTTCCCTTGTCGAATAATAACCAATTTTCCCAGGGTCACTTTTAAGTTTTTTACCTTCTTAATTTCAGTTTATGGGTTATAGGTTAATTATTTATTGCCCGATATGTATAAAACAAAGTTTGTATTTTGTGTGTTGCGAATTTTCGACTAATTTTTCACCTATAAAAATTTCTTTCGGTACCGGAAGTGACGTAATTTTGCCATAATTTACAATTTTGACCGGTCTTTTCGCCAGCAAATATTACTTTTACATATGATAGAGGGTGTCACTGAAGCAAAACAACTAAAGTATACTTTGGTAGCTCAATGGATCGGCTATGGTATAATAAACTTCCTGTATGATTCCTGAAAGCCGGTTCAGTGCTGCTTGCAGGTCTAGTTATTATTAGGGTTTCACACTGCGTAGCTTGTGTGAAACACTATTGTTTTTGTTAAAATTCTTCTTATTATTATTCTTATTATTATTATTTTTTTTTTTCCAATTTGCTTATATCTCAGGAACTACTTGTCGGATCGATGCAATGTCTTGAGTTTTACTGCGAAAGTGGGTGTGACTTAGAGATTAAAGCTATTTCCGGCATTCTGCGACAATGCGAAATATCCGAAATCACCGAAGTTGACGTTTTTTGAAATATTACCGTAATATTAACAACAATTGTTGGATTTTGTCGTTTGATAGTTTTTGACATAGCCAGAGACATGGCACATAGCTACGGGTCTTTAAAGTTTTAAATTTCGTCGAATCTTCGGGAAAATAAGGCGCCAAATTTTGAAAATTTAAATTTTGACAAAAAACTTTTTTATTAATGAATATTTTTTAATGACCTTTTACCAAGGGTTGAAGGGTCGTCTGATTTGGGCAAAAATGTGAACATTTTTTTTCTGGGTAATTTTCCTTGGTCGCTATTGGCTAATTCAGTTTATCGGTTCTATATAAATTATTTATTGTCCGATTTGTATAACACAAAGTTTATATGCTCCATGGTCCAAAATGTCATTTTTTTTGTTACCGGCAAAGTTTCCTGTCGGCACCGTAAGTGAGTTAAATTTAGCAAAAACTACAATTTTAACAGTTCGGTACCACTTTTTGAAAGCAAAAATTATTTTTTTCAAATCTAATATGACTGAAAAGATGTGCCATATGAAGGCGCACAAAACATCGCGCTCAGTTTTTTTAATTTCGATTTCGTTTTCGGGCAATTTGGATTAAAGGGTGAAAAAAGGTGTCAAAATAAGCTATTTACAACCCATCCAGCGTCTTCATATTAAAAAACATATCTTCGTAACATTCATAATCTCGTAGCAATAACCCATACGAAGAGAATGTATGTGAAAATTAATTTGTAATATGCGCAGTTGCCGAGAAAAAGTCAATTTTGCATGAGTCACTTTTCACGTTATTTTGGCTGTATAAGAATCAATTATTATGTGATTTTCAATTTTCTTTCACCATTGGATGCCTAATGCCATAGTGGACAAGGTCAAACCATTCTACCTCATACGCTGCCACCGGAAATGACGTCATTTGCTCAAAACTTAATTTTTAGCATTAAAAAACAATATTTTATTCAAATGGGTCGTACTTGTTATTTTTTTCAAGTTATGATATTTGATTCTATTCATCAAATAGAATGAACCCATGCGATCATACAGATATCACAAAACGGTTTCTAACTTGTACGGTTGCAGAGAAATGGCGATTTTCCACAAGTCACTTTTCGAGGATTTTGGTCTATAAAAATGTCAGTTATTATTCGATTTTCATAAAATTTTCACCATATGATATCTTACGTCATTTATGATTTCATAAACCCAATTTAACATTTTCAGTATCACCGGAAGTAATTATATTTTGGCAAAAACTGTATTTTTAGCCTTCAAAAGAGATATTTTTTTCAAATGAGTCTGATTTGTAATATATTTAAAATTATGATATTAAGTTCACATCAACTAATAGAATGAACCCATGCTATCATTCAGATACCACAAAAACTTCTACGGTTGCAGAGAAATAGCCGATTTTCTACAAGTCACTTTCCAAGTTTTTTGGTCAATAAAAGTGGCAATTATTTTTCGATTTACATAAAATTTTCACTATATGATATCTTATGCCATTTCTGATTTCATGAAACTAATTGAACATTTTCATTATCACCGGAAGTACTGTAATTTTATCAGGATCAATTACATGTTACAAATGTATAAAATGAATTGATAGTGCTGGATTTTTGTTGATTCTGTTTCCCTTTTATTTGATGTGTGCAATGTTTATGTGGAAATCTGTTTATCGGTGCCATTGGTTCAAGGCAAGGGCAATTATGGGAGCGAAAGTGACATAAGTTTAAAGTTAACGTGGCACCAGTGAAACCTGTCATTCCTGCATGCAGGTCTAGTTATTATTATTATTATTATTTACCGCGGGAGCGTAGATCTCTATGATCGAAAACAGATATCGATCTGGAATTAGATTTTCTTTCGGGAAACCATGTGGTGGCTACTTGATAAAATATTTTTGAAATTTCTGCGCATACCGGAAGTGACCGAACTTTGTATTTTGTCTAAAAATTGAAAATTGGTCATAGTTTTGTCAATTCTTTATCCATTTTCAAACAAATTACCTTTTTGGAATCCCTGAATCTTTTCTCAGACAATGGCTATCTCACATTTTTCGATTTCGAATATTCGTCTATGACTTTTAGCGTTCGAAAATTGAAAACATGTTGTTTACGAGACAATTTTTGTTATTTTTCAAAATTTTCAAATTTGACCTACATTTTTGGATACCTGATGTTCATGCGATTCCAGTAATATAAGTTTCATTCAGAGTTATCGCCCTTTATTTTTCGATTTTTTTCGAATTTTCTTCCCATTTTGTGAGCTCGGGTTTCGTTTTATGGCAGAATTGACGTTTCTGAAACTTCTGGAACATGAAGTTATAGTCCAATACCAACGAATAAAGCAATTTCGACAAGAATCCTTAAACCGGAAGTGGTCGAAATAATGTTCAATATTTTGAAAAAAATGCAAAAAATGGATATTTTGGGGAAAAACGCGATTTCTCCGCCCGATATTAACGGATTAAAGAAATGAGGGTACCATTGGACTGCACTAGGATTGTACTATCGTATGATACCCAATTCATACGGATACGATGAGCAGGAAGCAAAATATGGCACGCTGAAAATCAAGTATTTTCTGATTTGGAGCGTTTTTGGACGCCTGTTTCTCGAAAACTTAACCGCAACTTTTTTTTTAACTTTCTCTACCGAGAGTCCATTCGATAGTCTTGTGAATTATGCCACCCAATAAGACTTTGAAATGTCTGGAATAGGTGAAATAACGGACTGAAAATCGAAAAAAGTCGAAAAATCGTGAAATTTTGGAAAATGCTCTACTATTTTTTTATTTTGAGAGATTTTCAAAAGAAGATTGTATATTCAGATAGCTGACCTAATTACGATTCTAGCGATGTATAATATGTATGTAGTTATTGAAATTTAATTTTCGATATTTTAAATTTTTTGCATTTTTGGCACTTTTCAACATAGGATTTCTCAGGGGCATTTTATCTGATCAGATAATGCAATATATCATTACAGAGCCCTGTGGCTATTTTAGTGCCCAAACCGGCTATTTAAACTATTCCGAAAATAATAACCATACCGGAGGTATTCAAAAAATGAAAAAAAAAGGTTAAAAACATTGTCGCACTTGCGAAAAACTTGATTTCTCCCTTAGGTAATAGCGGACCAAAAGAACTAAAGGGTCGTTGGAAAGCCCTTTTAATGGACCATCATATGGTATCTAAATAATACGATTTCGATGGTAGGGAAATAAATTATTGTATGCCAAAAATCTAGTATTTTCCGATTTTTTAACATTCTGAGACGCCCTTTTCTCGAAAACGACGCCGCAGATTTTTCTTAAACTTTTCTTACTCAAAGTCCTATCGGTTGTCTATATAGTGAATCCAAAATGAAAAGCATTGAAATAATATAGGTGGTCCAAAAATGGCATCAAACTTTGAAAAAAATTGAAAAATCATTAAATTTTTGTAAACGCTCTTTAATTTATCTTTTTTTCCAAAACTACTCAATGGATGTTTCTGACACTTCTGGTACAGAAAGTTAAGTATCGAAAGAACTTCGTAAAGCTATCGCGACAATGATCGTAAAACCGGAAGTAGTCGAACAAATGTCCGATATTTTGAAAAAAAATAATTTTTTTACGAATACCTTTTTTATTTATGAATATATTTTGATGGTATTTTACACAGGGTTAAAATATCATCGTACTTGAGCAGAAATGAGAAAAAAAATTGTCAGGGTAATTTGCGTCAGCCGCCATCGGCTAATTTAGTTTTTCGTACCCAGAAAAATTATTTATTGTTCAATTTGTATAAAACAAAGTTCATATGCTCCGTGGTCCCAGTTGTAATTTTTTTTGTTACGGTAAAATTCTTCTGTCGGCAACGAAAGTGACGTAATATTAACAAAAACTACAATTTTGACAGTTCGGTACCACTTTTTGAAAGCAAATATTTTTTTTTTCAAAACTGATATAACTAAAAGGATGCACCCTGCAAAGATGCACAAAATCCTTAGCTCAGATTTTTTAATTTCAATTTCATTTTCGGGCAATTTCGAATAGAATGTAAAATAAAGTGTAAAATTCAGTTATTTACAATTCATTCAGCGTCTTCATATTTTGAAATATTTATTTGTAATTTTCATAAACTCGTAGCAATAATCCAGACGAAGAGAATGTATGCGAAAATTAGTTTGTAATATGAGCAGTTGCCGAGAAATATGCAATTTTGCATGCATCACTTTTCACGTTATTTTGCCTATAAAAGAGCGAATTATCATTCGAATTGCAATATTTTTTTTCCATTTGATGCCTAATGCCAATTTGGACTAGGTCAAGTCAATTTTACATTTTCACTGTGACCGGAAATGACGTCATTTGGGCAAAAACTGTATTTTTAACCCAAAAAACAAATATTTTATTCAAATGAGTCTGCCTTATAATATTTTTAAAATTATGATATTTGATTCCCATCAACGAATAGAATGAAGCCATACGACCATACAGATACCACAAAATGGTTTCTAACTTGTATGGTTACAGAGAAATAGGCGATCTTCTATAAGTCACTTTTCAAGGTTTTTGGTCTATAAAAGTCTCAATTATTATTCGATTTTTATAATTTTTTTACCATTTGATGCCTTATGCCAATTATGGCTTCTATGAACTAAGTTAACATTTTCAATATCACCGGAAGTAATGTAATTTTTGCAAAAAACGTATTTTTAGCCTTCAAAACAAACATTTTTTTGAAGGGATTTATATTTATTATTCGTTTAACTTGATAACGTCTGACTCTAATGGGCAGTAAGATTGAATCAATACCATCATATTGATATCAAAAAAAGCCTTCTAGCATGTTCCCTTGTCGAATAATAGCCAATTTTCCCAGGGTCACTTTTAAGTTTTTTACCTTCTTAATTTCAGTTTATGGGTTATAGGGTAATTATTTATTGCCCAATATGTATAAAACAAAGTTTGTATTTTGTGTGTTGCGAATTTTCGACTTATTTTTCACCTATAAAAATATCTTTCGGTACCGGAAGTGACGTAATTTTGCCATAATTTACAATTTTGACCGGTCTTTTCGCCAGCAAATATTACTTTTACATATGATAGAGGGTGTCACTGAAGCAAAACAACTAAAGTATAGTTTGGTAGCTCAATGGATCGGCTATGGTATAAGAAACTTATTGTATGATTCCTGAAAGCCGGTTCAGTGCTGCTTGCAGGTCTAGTTCTTATTATTATTATTCTTCTTTTGTTTTGAGTAGATCTCAGCAACTGCTTGTCGCATCGTTACGATTTCTTCGGTTTTACTGGGAAAGTGGGTGTGACTTAGAGGATAAAGCTATTTTGAACGTTCTGCGACAATGCGAAATGTCCGAAATCACCAAATTATCGTTTTTTAAAATATTGCAGTAATTTTAACAATAATCATTGAATTTTAACTTTCGATACATTTTGGCATAGCCGGAGACAGGGCACATAGTTACACTACTTTCGATTTTTGATTTTCGGTAAATCTTCAAAGATATTAGGCGCCAAATTTTGAAAATTTAAAATTTTACATAAAACTTTTTTATTTATGAATATTTTTTAGTCGTATTATGCACAGAATTAAAGGGTCATCTGACTAGTGCAAAAATGTTAAAGAATTTTGTCTCAGTAATTTACCTTGGCCGCCATTGGCTAATTCAGTTTTTAAGTCCTAGATTAATTTTTTATTGTTCGATTTGTATAAAACAAAGTTCATATGCTTCGTTGTATCAATTGTCATTTTTTTTATTACCAAAAGTTTTATCTGTCGGCACCGGAAGTGGCATAATTTTACCAAAAACTACAATTTTGACAGTTATTTTCCTTCTTCGAAAACAAATATTATTTTTTGGAAAAATTATTTGACTCAAAGTGTGTGCCCTTTCAAGGCGCAAAAAATGTAGGAAGCAGTTTTTTTAATTTCGATTTCATTTTCGAGCAAATTCGATTAAGGGGCTAAAAATGGTGTAAAATTGGCCTATTTACAACCTATTCAGGCTTTTCAGATTTTAAAATATTTCTTCGTAACTTTTATAAACTTGTAGCTATAATCCATACGAAGAAAATGTATGTTAAAATTCGTTTGTACTATAAGCAGTTACCAAGAAATGGGCAGTTCTGTACAAGTCACTGTTTTCGTTATTTTGCCTGTAAAATAGTCAATTATGATTGGATTTTTATAAAAGTGACATCATTTGATTCAAAAAGCACGTAGCGTCATATCAAGTTGATTACAATTTAAAATTGACACCGGAAGTGACATCATTTGGTCAAAAAATGCATTTTAAACTTTTTAGATCAATGTTTTATTCAACCAAGAATAACTTAATATGTATTAATAATTTTAACTTTTGGTTTAAATTCACATATAAACAAAACTCATATGGTCATATAGATATCATAAAATGGTTTCTAACTTGTTCGGTTGCCGAGAAATAGACGGTTTTCTACAGGTCACTTTTGAAGGTTTCGGGGCCATAAAAGGGTCAATTATTATTCGATTTTCATAAACGTCACACCATGTTATACCTAATGCCATTTGGGATTTCATACAAGTAATTTAAGATTTTCATTATCACCGGAAGTAACATCATTTTGGCAAAAACTGTATTTTTAGCCTCTAAAACTGATATTTTATTCAAATGAGTCTGTTTTGAAATCTTTTTCAAAGTATAGTATTTGATGCCAATCAACAAATAGAATGAACCCATACGATCATACAGATACCACAAAATGGTTTCTAACTTGTACGGTTGCAGAGAAATAGCCGATTTCCTACAAGTCACTTTTCAAGTTTTTTGGTCTTTAAAAGTGGCAATTATTATTCGATTTACATAAAATTTTCACTATATGATATCGTATGCCATTTCTGATTTCATAAGACTAATTGAACATTTGCATTAACACCGGGAGTAATTTAATTTTGTCAAGATCATTTACAAGTAACAAAGGTATAAAATGAATTGATATTGCTGGATTTTGTTGATTCTGCGTCCATTTTATTTGTGTGCAATGTTAATTTGGAAACCTGTTTAGTGGTTTCGCTGGTACCGGAAGTGACATATGTTCAAGGGTAACTTGGCACCGGAAGTGACATGTTTAAGGGTAACGTGGCACCAGTGAAACCCGTCATTCCTGCATGCAGGTCTAGTTCTTCATTATTATTATCATAATGGATTTTTTTGTGGTTTTCTATTTGCCTTTAATGTTTATTAATGGTCATTATCTGTTAAATTCACAAGTTTTCTTCAACATCATCACTGTCATGTGAATAAAATATCTTTGAAAGGGTCTTGGATCATTGCAACCACATATTGTTGTTTTTGTTTTTTAAATCAGTTATCTTGAATAGTAATTTAACTATTTGTTCAAAATGATGATAAACTTATACTAGAAAATGCACAGGCAGATGCATGTATTGATGAACAGTTTTGATGTATAATATTCCATGTTTTAAATCGATTGACACTTGGCAAACCCTTGAGATCACGTGAACATAGATCATTTGTCATACAACAACTACTTGAACTTTCCCTTTAATATTAACTGGATTAGTTTGAACCTTAAAAAGAAAAAAAATAATGGAAAAAACTTTTAAAAAAACAAACAAAACCAATAGCTATGAATTAAAATTACCATTGTAAATCTGTACACAACCAAAGAAAGGGTTGAAGGTTTTAATTTTCCTTACAATTTCATCTAATTGGGAGCTTGATACCAAATTAATACAGTCCTTTAAAGCAAATATTATATACAATATAAAAGAAATGTTTGGAAACTTTGAAACAATTTCGGCATTTGATCGTTTTAGAAGAAAAAAAATACATCATAGACATGGTCAAAACAACCATGACGGTTGTTTTGACCATGTCTATGATAAAAAAAAAAATGTTAAACATATCGTGTCTTGAGATGATGAGTTTCAAAACTTGTCCATTTGCTACGAAAACTGTGACTAATGAATGTGATTAAGTTACAAGTATAATATGTATGTAGAAAACTTACGCTTGCGGATGCTACTGAAACGAAATGTTGAGATGTCCCAAACAAATCTTCAGCAAAGAAAAGCTGTAAAGAATAAATAAATGTAATGTAATGATATAAACAAAATAAGGGCAAAGGGAAACCACCGGCCAAAACCGGCACGGGAATTCCAAAGCCAAAGGCTAACAATTATTAAATATAGGCCTAGGCTTATGTGAATGTATACGTAGGCTAGAACCGGATGCCGGCTAGGACTAGTCTAGAAGTAGAAAATGATTCTGACACACGCGTGTGGGGATAATTTAATGTCCGAATTAGACTGGCCCAGTCTCTTCTATTTATTTTACATTTCGATTTATATAAAAGTAGTAATTTTTAGTAAACCAACACTTTCGTTTCCATTTGTATAAAAAAAAAAATTGAGTAAACCTGTAACCAGCACCAGAGACTGGACAATTTGCGAGCTTCACAATAAAATGGGCGTTTCTTGTCCTGTTTTACGTTGTTCCTTATTTGGAATGATTGACAGTTGTCAAGCAAGCCCCGAGTGACGTGACACCAATTTGTAAATGTGATGTCTAAGATAAATTAAGTTCGATATTTACCTTCATGAATCATGCGTCTCGAATGGAGTGCAAAGCAGTCATGCTGAAACCGTCTGCGGGCTGATGTCACGTTTTTGTTTCCATTCGCCATTCGGCTTCGTCCCGATACGCATGAACTGACTTCGTTAAGTTGTTATAATGATGTCGTGTGTAATTATTTATGTTCATTCACCTCATCCCATACGTTGTATCCCTTCATTCGACAGATATAGCCGTCAACAAAATTCTTAGATCGTTAAAGTATCACTAAATAACAATAACTGTTATCCACAACAAACATCTCGCACCTACACCAGTTTGCCAGTGCAAACGCAGTAATCCCGTGCACGACGTCACACGACCTACATAATGCAGATTGACCTACTAGATGAGAATGAAGCTCTATTTGCCCAGTCTCTAGAGATTACGTTTTTTTTTCTTTTTTTTTTTTTTGAGAGGACTGGCCAATTTTTGGTGTGTGGAGAAGACTGGCCACCAGTCTATGTCCGAATATGAATGGTTTATAACCCCGATGGTATATTATACAACTAATTTGAATAAAATTCTATAAAATAACTTACATCTATGACACTGTCAAGTTCTTGAAATTCCAGGATGTGGTACGCTTCTGCCATGTTGACAGACGGCCGGAAGTTACTTGTGCCCTATTGACCTTGCGCATGCGATGTACAACATAATTATGTCATCACTGTTCTACGTCACTGAGTGGGCGTTCCCGTCAGTATTCTAGTTCTATGATTTAACATAGTTCAATGTATATTCTACCTGTAAGGATTGCTATTTATATGAATTTTAATGTGCACCATTTGCATTTGGTATAATTTCATCTGGAGTCTTACTTTTTAAAAAATGTCAATATGTTAGGTAAAATGTTCAATAAAAAAAATTATTTTGCGAAAAATTATCTTTTTTAAGATATTTTTTGGAAGAATATGTATCAATCTTCCCCAAGACAGTGAATTTGTAAGAGGCATATATAGGAATTTCATAATTCAGTTGGGATTGGGAATCTATGGTACACTTTAAAAAAAAAAACATGCCATAATTCAGGAAGTTACAATTCGATATGCGCAAATATCGAAAGGAACCAAGATCTTAGGATTATGAACATGCATTTAAAGTTTCATCAAAATCAGATAAAAATTGTGACCTGTACAGGGTCTACAACCTTGATATACCATATTCTTATAGTATTCACGTACAAGCGGCGGCCATTTTGTCCATCAGTTTTGGTCCGATTTTCACGAAATTCAAACACACCCTTCATTTGGTGAAACAGTGATATAATCAAACATTATTTTAAATCCGTTAATAATTGTGACCTCCAATTAAGGAACCACAAACTAAAAGATAGGCTGGCACTGCCAGGCAGGATACACCCACATTTTTGAGAGATGGATAGAGAACAAGCAATACCGAAAGTGATTTTTCCTATATCATTAAGTCCTATATTTCATACTGTATTGGGAGCAGCCATTTTGTTGGTCAGTTCCAGTCTGATATTCATGAAATTCGAAGCCGACAATGATTATGGTGTGACGGTACACAACCTAGAAATGTGACTTTTCATAAAAATCAGATAAGAATTGTGACCTGTGGAGAGTCCACAACAGGGCTTCCACTTCAAAATTTTCACTACCGGTCATTTTTGATAACGCAGGAAAACTTGCAAAATAAATCCATATTTAATGTTTTTTATTCACGGTCGGGTATTGTGAATGAGGTACACAAAATATTATATATTATTAGACTTAAAAATGAAATATTTATTGTAAGGCTTGCGGTAATTATTTATAAGTTAAATATTCTTTTTTGGCTACTTAAATAATCGAAATAGTTGAAGAAAAACCATGTAAGTGGCTGACACGTAATTACCCCGTGCTCAATAGAAAACACACTGACCTGGATAATTATGAGTTGTAATACAATAACTTCGATATGAAGATAAATATATAATTATCCACGGCATATATTTCACATTGGTTTTAGAACATCTCTTACGGCGTTACAGGCCACAGAATATTGACGAAAATCTTAGTAATGAATAACTGTCGGGTAGCTAACTTGGCATTCGTGTTTGCTAACTTCAAGCAACACTAGCGGCGCCTAGAATATCGCCGTGTATAAGATTAACAATATATTTATGCACAACAATTTTTCTAACACGTGGAATTATCAATATTGCTACACAATAACACTGGAATACGTAATATTCGTAATTTGTCGTTAAGCAAGTTAACTAATTTCTAGATATTATTTCTACAATTCCAATAAGGCCGTAATATCACTATAAAAAAAATTATAATGCAATTTTCTCCCAACATGTATGTTGTTAAGGATTTACGTAATTTCTATGCTGCTATATTCAATATGACAGTTGGTAAACGGCTTTGTTCTAGAAAATTCTTATGTCACGTGAACAATACGTGATTGACTAAGAATGGACTGTTTTACGCCTTTGATAAGATTCCCGAATTCTTATGTCACGTGAACAATACGTGATTGACTAAGAATGGACTGTTTTACGCCTTTGATAAGATTCCCGAATATCGATTAACTTTTATTGTTCTACTACACGACAATCATCATCAATTATCAACATAATGCCCAGTATAATCTACTGAGGACTATGTATACAACTCTATAACGCCAATCATGAGATAATATGGCTTCTTCTATCTTTACATACGCATTATTCTGCACTGGCCGTACAATGTTATAGTTACATAGTGGATGTCGATGTTAGCCATGGTTGAAAATTGGGTTTTTGAAAAAAGGCTATTTTTCCGGCGTGCAAAATGACTGTTTGGTCACATCTAGTTACGGTCATTTTCCATAGCCCTAGGTCCCGACCGGCATATACGGCCGACATGGAACCCATGGTCCACAACCATGATATACCATATTTTTACACTATGGTCTGATTTTCTAGAAATTTGAACTCAACCTTCCGTAGGGTGTAACGGTGATAGAGTCAAACATTTTTTTAAATCGGATAATAATTGTGACCTCCAGAGGGACCATAGGCAATTTTTCGGACAATCAGGGGTCATAATTCAGGAAGTTACAATCTGATATGCACAAATAACAAAAGGAACCAAGATCTTTTGGTTATAACCATGCATTTCATGTTTCATCAAAATCGAATTGAAATTGTGACCTATACAGGGTCCACAACCATGATATACCATTTTTTTAACAGTATTTGCGTACAAATGGCGGCCATTTCTTCTGTCAATTTTGGTCTGATTTTCCTGAAATTCAACGGTGATATAATCAAACAATTTTTAAATCGGATAATAATTGTGACCTCCAGAGGGACCACAAGCTAAAAGATAGGCTGGCACTGCCAGGCAGGATACGCCCACATTTTTGAGAGATGGATAGAGAACAAGCAATACCGAAAGTGATTTTTCCTACATCATTAAGTCCTGTATTTCATACTGTATTGGGAGCAGCTATTTTGTTGGTCAGTTCCAGTCTGATATTCATGAAATTCGAAGCCGACAATGATTATGGGGTGACGGTACACAACCTAGAAATGTTACTTTTCGTCAAAATCGGATAAGAATTCTGACCTGTAGAGAGTCCACAACCATGATATACCATATTTTTACACTATTCGCGTTTAAACGGTGACCATTTCGTCCGGCAATTTTGGCATGATTTTCACGAAATTCAAACTCAACCTTCCTTACGTTGCAACAGTAATATAATCAGAGTTTTTAAATCAGATAATAATTGTTCGAGAGATAGACAGAGAACAAGCAATACCGAAAGTGATTTTTCCTACAATCAAAGGCCATAAAGTTACCATTTGATATGCGTAAATATCGAAAAGAATAATGATCTTTAGGTTATAAACAAGCATTTCAGGTTTCATCAAAATCGAATTAAAATTGTGACCTCTACAGGGTCCACAACTTTCATATACCATATTTTCACACTGTTCGAGTACAAACGGCGGCCATTTTTTCTGGCAATTATGGTCCGATTTTCTCGAAATTCGAACGCAACCTTCCGTAGGGTGTAACGGTGATAGAGTCAAATGTGTTTTTAAATCGGATAATAATTGTGACCTCCAGAGGAACCATAGGCAATTTTTCGAACAATCAGTGGCCATAATTCAGGAAGTTACGATCCGATATACGCAAATAACTAAAGGAACCAAGATCTTTGGGTTATAACCATGCATTTCAAGTTTCATCAAAATCGAATTAAAATTGTGACCTCTACAGGGTCCACAACCATGATATACAATTTTTTAACAGTATTCGCGTACAAACGGCGGCCATTTTGTATGGCAATTTTGGTCCGATTTTCCCGAAATTCGAACTCAACCTTCCCTACGGTGTAAAAGGTAATATTATCAACCGTTTTATTAAATCAGATAATAATTGTGACCACCAGAGGGACCACAAGCTAAAATAAGGCGATTTTGCGTATAATCAGGGGCCATAATAAAGGAAGTTAGGTTCTGATATGCGCAAATATCGAAAGGAACCAAGATCTTTGGGTTATAACCATGAATTTCAAGTTTCATCAAAATCGAATTAAAAATGTGACTTCTACAGGGTCCACATTATCATGATGCCATATGTGCCGATGGGTTCAAAGTTGAAGACAATTAACATACGGCACGAGACATTGCATTGACAATGCCGTTGTTACTATGTTCCATGACGGCTAGAGAGAAACGAACACGTGTATAGTAAATTCTTTGGAAAGACATGTTAAATAAACTTATTTTGTATTTAAATATCGAAGGGTATGCTTTTAATCATTTATGTCAGAAAAAAATCACAAACTAGTTTTAAAACGGTCATTTCGTAACCTGTCAAAGTAGGGAAAGGTAAAGAAATGAAATGCCAAGAATTAATGAATTAACAAACCGTTAACTAAGAAGCATATCACTAATATGAAACTTATTTATTATGATATCATCAAGTCTTCCGTTGTCTGGATATTGTGCAACAGATATTTATATATTTATAAATATTTTTTGAATTATTAAATATGAATAAATCAGGGACACTGGTTACCCATGTGTTTTCAAGGACAAGTAACTGACATTATTTATTGCTGAGATAGATATAGCCTTTAACTAAAAAAAATAAATTTCATCTCAATAATTAATAATTACCTCATGTAGCATGTATATTTTACAAACTCAGGTCATGAGAAACTGACAATTAATTAACCGCGGCCTAATGGATATTGATTGTAGACATGTTTTTAAACTGAGTTTTGAAATAAAAGGCTATTTTTCCGTGTGTGCAAAATGACCGATGGGTCAGGTCTGGTTACGGTCATTTTCCATAGCCATCGGTTCAGACCGGCATATACGGCCGACGTGGAACCAATGGAACATACTGAATCACTGATGTCAATTTTCTTTCTAAGCAAGTCGTTATTGAATTACAGATATCAATTTTCTTTGTAGGCTAGTCGTTACTGAAGTACAGACATCAATTGCGGACTGTTGTCACACCGGTTCATATCTTCCAAGGTAATAAAATATCTTTGGACAATTTGTTTTGTGGTATTCTGATTCCATGTTATACATTACAACATCAAGACTTACCTTTCAAAACTTTATTTTCTGTTTGTAATTTCTTGATTTCAACATCTAATCTTTGTTTTAAAGCCATGTCTAATTTCTCCCGTTTTTGAGCTGACTTAGCCAGAGATTCGTATGCCCCATGAACTTTCTCTATCTCTAATTCCAACTGTAATACAAAGGATAAAATATCAATGAGTGAGAGAGGGCTTTGGGAAAATATTTTTTTAAGAGTTTTATCCAGGCAACGAAACATACGTCCACAGCAGCTTAATCGTCCAGGCAGTCAACAAGGGTTGTCGCATATTTTTACTTTTTCAGTAATGAAACATTTGTAATACACTAAAATCTGATTAAGAGGTGCAACTCATTATGTAATTATCAGAAAATCATTAGAATTTGTTTGCTTTTTATAAAGTTTTGCCCCACGCCAACAATTAGTATACGAAACATTTAATATCATGGATTTAGCTGTTCAGTTATCAAAATTCATTGAAAATCAAAATTCTTGTACGTTTCAACACCTTAAACTCTGTGTATCAATATGAAGTCAATCGGATGATAAGTTTGGCCTTTTTTGAAGTGATCAAGGAGATAACTCTGGCAGTAATTATTTGAAATCGCTGAAAATTAATAGGATTCTTCGTCTCATGACCTTAAACTCTGTGTATCAATCTGAAGTCAATCGGATGATAAGTTTGGCCTCTATAGCATCACAAGATTTTTTGAAGTGATCAAGGAGATAACTCTGGCAGTAATTATTTGAAATCGCTGAAAATCAATAGGCTTCTTCGTCTCATGACCTTAAACACTGTGTGTAAATTTAAAGTCAATCAGATATTAACTTTAGCCTCATATAAAAACCAACCATCCATGTATATTAAACCAAGCTATGCTCAACTGTATACAGAAAATATATGCAGGTACATGTATCACCGACGCGTTCGGGGCTATTCTTTTAGTCCGAATATGCACCCAGGTGATACATATGTATTATGATAATATTTCATACATATGGATGAGCTAGGATTGGGGGTGTATAGCTCATTCCTGGAGAAGTATTCTAGTGAAGGGGGTCACTGTTCATTATAAGTCCAATTCCAAATCCATTTCAATATTACTTTATATCCAGTTTAAAAAATACATTATTTACAAATTATATACAAGTAAGTTGATCTCCTTGTCTGTATCTCTGTATCTCTTCTTGTCTGTGTGTAGAGGTCTTTTAAAGACACTAATTAGCATATACACAAAGGAATACTTTCAACAAATCAAATTAAAGATAAGATTAGGGATAAAACAAATCAAATAGAAAGTTAAACTAATAGATGAATTTCATTGGTTGAAAGTTTCATAGTGAAATATAATTTATAAGATCTAATAAGCTTTAAGCCATAAAGAATTAAAAAGCATTGACACTTGATTGACAATGATCAGACTGTATTGTTAACTGTATAAATCTTTGCTCAAGGTTTCTCTTAATAAGCCTACTGGCATTCAAAGAATATAAAACAGTCAACACCAATCATGCTTTTAGGCAATTACTTTAAATCAAAATATTGACATTAAAAGAATGAAAGACCAACTGATAACCTTAATATTAGCTATATTGTCTATATACTTTAAGAAATAAATTCTGTATATTCTTAAAATAAAATTTGAAAAAGAAGTAAAATTTAGTATCACTATTTGGTGATAAATGCCCCCGTCCTGAAAAATTCATGCGTCCTCGCATGATATATATATACAATATGCTTGATGAAATTATCAATAATTATATAAAAGAAAAACATATGCTTATAATTAAATATTTGTATAAAATTTTGTATCACAATATATTGAGTGGATTATGTTGTTATATGATTACACAGGCTAAAGTCACTTAGGTAATCCCTTGCTGTCGCCTTATGTATAATACATTCTTGTCACATACATAAATATCACTTGCAATAATTATGAGAAAAAAAAGATTTTAAGGAATGCAAAATTCCAATTAAAACAATTTTCAGTCAGTAATCAAACTGAATAAAAAATATATGAAATTTAAAAAGTCAATGGTAAGAGTCATATAATAAAGTATTAGCACTATTCTGACGAAGTTTCAATATCTTCACTTTTAAAGTCTGCGTCATCGGAATATTTATAAATTGTGGAGGTAATTATTTCTAGCAGTAGTTGTTAATTGATTGTTTCCAATGCAGTCCACATACACATATTAGCTATTTACACGGTTATATAAAAAATAATTTCTGCTGCAACACACAACTTTAATGAATTCACTGCACTTTATACCCCAAATTTTTATCAGGTACACACTTTAAATCTTCAGCAATATCTGGAACATTACAATTTACCGGATCAGGGATTATGACTGTAAGGTCCACCACATTCATCTTATTGGTCTAGCACATTTTGTTATCTGGTTACCTTGCAGTCTCATGCGCTGGTAGTTCTTCTTCTTGACATGGAGAAATCTCACTTGGTTTGACAAAGTCAACCTTGCCCAGAATTGAAGATATCAGCTTCAAACTTCTTTGGTCCAGTCTGTTATCAGAGATGTTGTTCAGCAAGATCAAACCTGAAATATCTCTTGATCATCTCATATAATAACATTCAATGTGTGACAATAAATCAATTATATTAAATAATTTTGAATCAAAAGAATGTGGTCATTCCTTGTACTCAACCTGACTAAATGTAATACCATTCTCACTTTCCGTTCCAAATATAATCATGTATTTCCTCAACACTGTTAAATTGTCAAGACTGTGCAAAGGCTCAGAAGATACTCTATTCTTTTATTCTTTTTCTCATATAGTACTATTCAATGTTTTAGTTATTACCATGATCATTTCTTATTCTTATGATCATTTCTTATTCTTATTATGATCATTTCTTATTATGATCTAATTCATTTTCTTATTTATTCTTATATATTATTTATGATCTAATATATTGTCATATGTCATTTATTCTTTATTCATTTTCATGTTATAATTATTAAACAAAAAAAAAATTGGGGGGGAGGGGTATTTTTCACAAAATGTGAAAAAGAAAACAATTTATATTTATATATACATATCATTCAATATATTAATAATCATATTGAGAACTTTTATTTTATTTCATGAAAAACATAGTAATGTTGTTATTATCTTATGTTTAAAATTAAAAGAACTAGATCTATGTGGTCTAATCAAACTTTGTAAAAGTTTGTAAAATGATTACTCAGTGCTTTACACATTGATCGTCACCAATATGGCACAGCGCTGGCGTGTCAGTCAAAAATGGATGGCCAGTCCACCTTGCCTGACAAACCTGATTGTAGCTATATAACAATAATTTTAAAAATAACTTAGACACACAGACCTTTTTCTTTTTCTTTTTTTTTTGAAAGTAATATAATGTAATTAATATGTGGAAATTTTAAGGGTGTTAAATTTTAGTCGCTTTTTACGACACGCAATTTAACCAAACGTTGGGCCTACTCTTGTCCCCGGTCCCACAGGGGAAACAAAGTCACTATGTCTATTTGTCGTAATTACACAAGTTTTCTGTATATATGCTAATCACATTCAAATATTTTTTTTTCTCTTTTTAAGATTTCTTCCCATGAACCTATATACATTTATTGTCTTGTTTTTGATAAACATAAAATATAGTGCAAAGAATATTTCTTTGAATTTCCTAATTTGAAACATGGAGAAAAATAGCAGTGTTACATATTTTTGATCAGTGGTTAAGAATTGACTTACAGAAGCCTTTAAATTATTATTTATATACATATTATTATTTATAGTTATAACATTAAAACAAATTGGCATACAAAATGAGTTTAAGAACTCCCTATACCTTGCATCATTAATTATTAGGTTTTTATTTACAATGAAATTTTTAGGATTTCTGACTTTTGAGGAATCTTTGGAAACTACTGGTACTGAGTTTTGTCCAATACATTTTAATTGATTGACTTTCTTAATTGACAAATCATTACCAATTATTATGTCATAATTACTTGAAGTAGACCTTATGAGATAAAATTTATGTAATATGATTGTGTCTGAAACTTCTAAATCAAGTAAAACAGATCCTAAAATTTTGACAGCTTGACCTTCACAACTAATACTAACATCAGGGGTTATGTCAGATGGCAAGATTTTGGTAGTTGGTCTGATCTGATCTAACAGTGTCTCAGAGATAAAAGATATGCTTGTTCCTTTGTCAAAAAGGCTTTTAACAATACATGTATTATTACCTATAGTGACAGTCACAAAATCTTTGTTCAGGAAGACAATAGCATTTTTATCCGTTTTCAAAGACTTGGTATTACATTCTAGGTCTTTTGAGTGAGAATAACCCATCCTAATGATTCTGACTTAGGTTGAAATCAACTAGTAAATAAGTCTATTTTCAAAAAGAATGATAATTATTGTCACACACTAAATGTAAATTTTCGAGAATGGTACAAGAAATAGTTGATTTAACTTACCAAACTAATTCTCTGATCTCATATGAACCAAATCTAGGAATCCACTTGTATCTCCCATCTGTTCTTTAATGTCTTTGTTCAAACAATTAGATCTCGCTTGGCATGTTAGAGGTTCCGAGTCTTGAATTCATCTTCCACCATTATATCACCGACGCTTCGGGGCTATTCTTCTTCGTTCGAATATTCACCCAGGTGATACATATGTATTATGATAATATTTCATACATATGGATGAGCTAGGATTGGGGGTGTATAGCTCATTCCTGGAGAAGTATTCTAGTGAAGGGGGTCACTGTTCATTATAAGTCCAATTCCAAATCCATTTCAATATTACTTTATATCCAGTTTACACTGAGAACTGCTAAGGAGTTAAAAGGTGCACAGCCCGTATTGAAATCTTAATCCTGGTTGTTATTTCTACGTATGTCGGAAGATAATTAATTTTCGGACTATTACTCGGTATTACCGGTTTAAAACTGTAAAAAGGTGTGTTAATTAACGAGGGTGAAAAACGGTCCGAGAGGTGGGTTAACCGACCGGTGTTTATTAACCGACCGGTAAAAAATGAATGTCAATGTTGTGTATTGTTTAATTGGCGTGTTTTCTCGCTAGTTGCGATAACTACACCAAAAGGAGTATAATCAAGGACCAACATGCTTTATCTGACACGTACGTGTTAAATCAAAATTTGAGAAGTAAAACTGTTTAACCGTGTGATTAATCATTCCTTCGTGTGTTTGTAAAATAATGAGGTCTTTAGATAGGCGTGTGTGCTCGCTATGATCTACGTTTCTCTTATGTCTATTGTAGGCCTATTACGTACCATATATATAAAGTTGCATTTTATGAAATAAAAATATGGATTAATCTATCGTATACGGAAAGGCGAATGTAATGTCATTTATAAATACCAAGCAGTCAACGTGAAATAGAGAGTAAATCCAGCAAAAACGGGCCACAATGCGTAAATTGTGCATCTTACTTACCTTCAATAGCAATATCCATCAAACAGAAATCTCCTTGTTGATAAATATTACGACACAACAACCAACAGAACAGTGGTAATTCCCACGCAAATGGTATTTAAACTGAAATTATTTTAGCTTTTCACTAAATTTACATTGCATCAATCCAACGATCCTCATTCCAGAACTAAACTTGTAACTTTACCGTATGTAAATATACTTATTCTCGTAAATATACTGCCGACAAGTTATTATTTGTGTTCATGATCAAAAAAAATAATATAATTCAATTCAATGTTAACCCATCCATTGGCATTTCAGACTTCACGTCTCCCCGGTTCATGCATTGTCCGTGCAGATTCGACAATCTCAATTACGTCTCCTTGATCAAAGCAACACTTCTGTTTATAGAGGCGTGTACGAGCTTATTCGCACGTATTAGAAAACCGTTCGGTTGCTTTATTTGAGAAGATATTAATAATAAACTATAACATTTGGCAATTTTTCTTTGAAAATTCTGATAAATTGGTAGCTCTTCTGGAAGCGCTGATCATATAGCTTACCCTGTTTGTGTGTGTTGTAAGTTTTTATAATAGCTAGCAAATAATTTAGGATATCTGAATACTTTCTGAATGAACATATATCTCGTTATCAGTTTTTAAAAGACTTTTTTTTTTGATAGTCGGATATCATTCTCAGATATCAAATATAAATCAAAATAGATAGACCATGATTAGTCCAATGCAGATTTGAAACAAACAGCATTGTAATTTTATGCAAAAATACATTTACCTGTTTCCTAATTCGATTTAATATTTGATTTAAACTTCACAGTCCAATTAGACCTTAGACAATTATGTTTCCAACTGGCACGGAAAAATAATTCAAATCAAATTTATTATCAACATCGGGGAGATGTTTTGCAAATAACGGGAACAAATTAATAATAATACTATAAATCGAAATTTTGTTACTGTTAATACATAACAGTGTATTAAAGTTTAAGAACGGATATTGATACACTGCACTATATAATCAATCGAATCAAATCCTAGTCAAACTTACCCAAATAGAGTGTTGAAACAACTCCAGTAGTGGGTGTCGAATCCGCTCGATGTCGAAACAACTTGTTCCCGTAAGTTCACATATTGACTTACGATTGATAGTATGCATTGAAGGCCGAGTCGTTGGGGCCAAAATGAAAAATAGAAATCAGCATGGTATTGTATCTGTCGCGTTAATCCAGCAAAAATTATAAATCTGCCCCCGATAGAACTAGACGATATTAATACTTGGGATGTGTTGCGAACATTTAAATAGTTCATCAATAACACCGCCTATATTTCTTACCGTTTTCTAAAATACAATATTAAAGCACTTGTATCTTGTATATACATGTACAGTCAAACTGGGGGAAAGTATTGTCATCTTTTTGTTTTGGTTGATTGATCAGAATGTTTGAAAACGTTGACCTATATAGGTGTTGCGTAACACTTGATTGGTGTCATAAAGTAATAAACTAATTAACAAGCTACATGGATTATTTACTTCAACTAAAATGTGTATTAGAATTTGCTGTCTGAATTACAGTTGTTAATTTTGTTTATAGATTTATTAATTAAATGTTTTCGATAACTTAATAAATCGTGTAAAATGAAAAATAAGGTAATTTATGGTTAAAACTTTTATGGCATGTAAATAGAATACATATATAGAAGCGTGTATTGTAAAAATTACTGCAACCAGTAACTAAGTCTCTCTTGATACAGGTGTATCTGTTTTATGGAATGATCTACCATTTACTTAGTTTAAGATGTTGCAAATATCTTTATTCTCTAAATAAAAGGATATTTAAAACAAATTAATTATATTGGCTTTTAATATATTTTTTATATGATTAAATTGTCACTTTGTAAAGCGTCCCTAAACAAGTTATGAAGAGCTCTTTATCTTATCTCCCATAATGTAACTTTAAGTGTAGGTCTTAATATGGATTTATACATGGTGTAGGCCTGCATGTAGTTAGATATATGCGTTCTTATAAGCATTTCATTTCTTGATGAATACAACGTGTTTTATACTTCGTTCCAATTTAATTATCTGATATACTCTAATCTCCATTGTCAAATCTCAGAGCCTGCTAAGAAACCATAGGTTTCTGTGATTGTGAATCCAGCCTTTGTTTTACAGTACTGTCGATTCATGCACGCTTTTCACACGGAATTGCCCTTTGATGTTGTCAGACAACACACAGTTAGCTCTGCTTTTTGATGTTGACACGAGGCACAGTTAAATCGTGCACTTACGGACTAGCTGATATAGTTGGTTACAGTTTATTCCAATAAGTCAGGCGTTGAAATGTTTGTAAACTTTTAGAATTATTTTTTTACTTGTCACTTGGTCATTTCAAGTTGTCACCTTTGATTTTCGTTTTTAACTTTAATAATTAAATTTTTTTTAATAAACTCAGCGTTCACCTGAGCACATTTTGGCGGAAGTAATGAAACAAATGACCACCGTTTTCTCACTCGAGAATCTTCGCTATTCCGACTCGTTCGTTGTACACACGTTTCCGACCCATTCCATGGTCATGCCGATAATATATAATTTCAATTAATATCGTTATTGGTTGTATATTTTACATTCCAAATGAACCACAGTAGACGGGAATTCAACAATTAAAATATTAAATTCTCTTGCATTTCGTGCGATAGATTAGGGTCAATATTTTTATTTTATTAAATGCAACTTTATCTATAAGTAGCGTGACTTACTATATTGGGTCTTTGAAAAATTGTTGGTTCAAATCCGACGTACTAAAAAAACGGACATGTTTATATGTAAAACAATGGTGATATTTTGGTAAAATATCCATACAATTCAATCTGTTTATGATATATGCTTTGGTAGACCAAAAAAGGCAATATTCTCCCCCTGGTCTTGGGGAAATGGGGTGGTTTATTCCATTTGGCCTGGAAATGAAAGTCAAGGTCAGCCTATAGGACGTGCAGAAAAAAAGGGGGTTATAAAAGAGGGTGTTGAGCAAGACTGATAAGAGCTCAACAGGTATTCCGAGCAGCTATCATTTATGGAGAACGAGGGTTCTTCGAATCCAATCCAGCTTAATAACATAGTTGTAGAAACGAACTGGCCTGTAGTTTTATATGTTACGATCACGAAGAAAACCATACGATTACATCATGTGTACCTACTTCAAGAATACACATGATGGCAAATGGCCGCCATTTAAAATACTACGCCCGCCTCTTAGAGACGATAACTTAACTCGCTATAAATTGTAAAAAAATTTACTTCGGCTAGAATTAAAAAACACCTAAGATTAACATTTGCTAAAAATTTCTAAAAAACAACCTAAATTTATGGAAATGGGGCCAAATCAAATCAGGCAAATTACATCAAATAGTCCATGTTAAACGTATAGCAAAAATTTTAAACTAACGCGAGCACGCGCGTTTCTAGACAACGCCATAGCGGGTCATAGCAACCAGTGAGTATAAATTGGAAATCCCCAATGACGTAGATATTATAAATTGGAAAGCCGAGTCTGTCTTAAAATAAGTAGTACCGTCAGTAAACAAGATGGAAGCCAACTGCTATCGTGTTTGATCATGGAGTAGGCAAGCACAGGTGTGTCGTATGGAAGAAAACATAACCAGGAAATCCAATATTACTACGGAGTCTCGAAAAATGATTACGTGTCAACTCGGGCGTATGTGTTTCTTCTGTAATTGCATAAAAATGGCTATTAAAAGTTACGAGTTCTGGAATGAGGATCGTTGGATTGATGCAATGTAAATTTAGTGAAAAGCTAAAATAATTTCAGTTTAAATACCATTTGCGTGGGAATTACCACTGTTCGGTTGGTTGTTGTGTCGTAATATTTATCAACAAGGAGATTTCAGTTTGATGGATATTGCTATTGAAGGTAAGATGCACGTTACGCATTGTGGTCCGTTTTTGCTGGATTTACTCTCTATTTCACGTTGACTGCTTGGTATTTATGAATGACATTACATTCGCCTTTCCGTATACGATAGATTAATCCATATTTTTATTTCATAAAATGCAACTTTATATACATGGTACGTAATAGGCCTACAATAGACATAAGAGAAACGTAGATCATAGCGAGCACACACGCCTATCTAAAGACCTCATTATTTTACAAAGACCTGCGTAAAACACACGGCCGAATGATTAATCGCACGGTTAAACAGTTTTACTTCTCAAATTTTGATTTAACACGTACGTGTCAGATAAAGCATGTTGGTCCTTGATTATACTCCTTTTGGTGCAGTTATCGCAACTAGCGAGAAAACACGCCAATTAAACAATACACAACATTGACATTCATTTTTTACCGGTCAGTTAATAAACACACCTCTACAGAAAACGCACCAAGCGTTAATTAACCTACCTCTCGGACCGTTTTTCACCCTCGTTAATTAGGGTTTCACACTGCGTAGCTTGTGTGAAACACTATTGTTTTTGTTAAAATTATTATTCTTATTATTAGGGTTTCACACTGCGTAGCTTGTGTGAAACACTATTGTTTTTGTTAAAATTATTAGGGTTTCACACTGCGTAGCTTGTGTGAAACACTATTGTTTTTGTTAAAATTATTAGGGTTTCACACTGCGTAGCTTGTGTGAAACACTATTGTTTTTGTTAAAATTATTATTAGGGTTTCACACTGCGTAGCTTGTGTGAAACACTATTGTTTTTGTTAAAATTATTATTCTTATTAGGGTTTCACACTGCGTAGCTTGTGTGAAACACTATTGTTTTTGTTAAAATTATTATTCTTATTATTATTCTTATTATTATTCCAATTCCACTTTGACTATATCTCAGCAACTACTTGTCGCATCGTTACGATTTCTTCGGTTTTACTGGGAAAGTGGGTGTGACTTAGAGGATAAAGCTATTTTGAACGTTCTGCGACAATGCGAAATGTCCGAAATCACCGAAGTTATCGTTTTTGAAAATATTGCAGTAATGTTAACAATAATCATTGGATTTTAACTTTCGATACATTTTGGCATAGTCGGAGACAGGGCACATAGCTACGCTACTTTCGATTTTTGATTTTCGGCATATCTTCGAAGATATTAGGCGCCAAATTTCGAAAATTTAAAATTTTACAAAAAACTTTTTTATTTATGAATATTTTTTAGTCGTGTTGTGCACAGAATTAAAGTGTCATCTGACTAGCGCAAAAATAGTAAAAAAAAATGTCTCAGTAATTTTCCTTGGCCGCCATTGGCTAATTCAGTTTTTCAGTCCCAGATTAATTTTTTATTGTTCGATTTGTATAAAACAAAGTTCATATGCTTCGTTGTCTCAATTGCCATTTTTTTTATTACCGAAAGTGTTATCTGTCGGCACCGGAAGTGGCATAATTTTACCAAAAACTACAATTTTGACAGTTATTTTCTTATATCTAAAACAAATATTATTTTTTGGAAAAATTATTTGACTCAAACAGTGTGCCCTTTCAAGGCGCAAAAAATGTAGGAAGCAGTTTTTTTAATTTCGATTTCATTTTCGAGCAAATTCGATTAAGAGGCTAAAATGGTGTAAAATTGACCTATTTACAACCTATTCAGGCTTTTCAAATTTTAAAATATTTCTTTGTAACTTTTATAAACTTGTAGCTATCATCCATACGAAGAGAATATGCGTGAAAATTAGTTTGTAATATACGCAGTTGCCGAGAAATAGGCAATTTTGCATGAGTCACTTTTCACGTAATTTTGGCTGTAAAAGAATCAATTATTATTCGATTTTCAATTTTCTTTCGCCATTGGATGCCTAATGCCATAGTGGACTATTTCAAACCATTTTACCTCTTACCCCGCCACCGGAAATGACGTCATTTGCTCAAAACTTAAATTTTAGCCTTTAAAAACAATATTTTATTCAAATGAGTCGTACTTGTTATTTTTTTCAAATTATGATATTTGATTCTATTGATCAAATAGATTGAACCCATACGATCATACAGATACCACAAAATGGTTTCTAACTTGTACGATTGCAGAGAAATGGACAATTTTCCCTAAGTCACTTTTCAAGGTTTTTTGTCTATAAAAGTGTCAGTTATTATTCGATTTTCATAAAATTTTCACTATATGATAACGTATGTCATTGATGATTTCATAGAACTAATTTAACATTTTCAGTATCACCAGAAGTAATGTCATTTTGGCAAAAACTGTATTTTTAGCCTTCAAAACAGATATTTTTTTTTAAATGAGTCTGATTTGTAATATATTTCAAATTATGATATTTGATCCCAATCAACAAATCGATTGAACCCATACGATCATATAGATACCAAAAAATAGTTTTTATTATGTACGGTTGCCGAGAAATAGACGATTTTCTACAAGTCACTTTTCAAGGTTTTGGGTCTATAAAAGTGGCAATTCTTATTCGATCTACATACTATTTTCGCCATATGATGCCTTATGTCATTTCTGATTTCATAAAACTAATTGAACATTTTCATTATCACCGGAAGTAATGAAATTTTTCCAGGATCACTTACAAGTAACATATATATATATATATATATATATATATATAAAATGAATTGATATTGCTGGATTTGGTTGATTCTTCGTCAATTTTATTTGATGTTTACAATGCTTATGTGGAAACCTGGTCGATGGTTTCATTGGTATCGGAAGTGACATATGTTCAAGGGTAACGTGGCACCGAAAGTGACGTGGCACCAGTGAAACCCGTCATTCCTGCATGCAGGTCTAGTTATTATTATTATTATTCAGATTCCAATTTGAATAGATCTCAGCAACTACGTGTCGCATCGTTACCATTTCTTCGGTTTTACTGGGAAAGTGGGTGTGACTTAGAGGATAAAGCTATTTTGAACGTTCTGTGACAATGCGAAATGTCCGAAATCACCGAAGTTATCGTTTTTGAAAATATTGCATTAATTTTAACAATAATCATTGGATTTTAACTTTCGATACATTTTGGCATAGCCTGAGACAGGGCACATAGCTACGCTACTTTCGATTTTTGATTTTCGGCAAATCTTCGAAGATATTAGGCGCGAAATTTCGAAAATTTAAAATTTTACAAAAAACTTTTTTATTTATGAATATTTTTTAGTCGTATTTTGCACAGAAGTAAAGAGTCATCTGACTAGTGGAAAAATGTTAAAAAAAATTTGTCTCAGTAATTTTCCTTGGCCGCCATTGGCTAATTCAGTTTTTCAGTCCTAGATTAATTCTTTATTGTTCGATTTGTATAAAACAAAATTCATATGCTTCGTTGTATCAATTGTCATTTTTTTTATTACCAAAAGTGTTATCTGTCGGCACCGGAAGTGGCATAATTTTACCAAAAACTACAATTTTGACAGTTATTTTCTTATTTCGAAAACAAATATTATTTTTTGGAAAAATTATTTGACTCAAAGAGTGTGCCCTTTCAAGGCGCAAAAAATGTAGGAAGCAGTTTTTTTAATTTCGATTTCACTTTCGAGCAAATTCGATTAAGAGGCTAAAAATGGTGTAAAATTGACCTATTTACAACCTATTCAGGCTTTTCAGATTTTAAAATATTTCTTCGTAACTTTTATAAACTTGTAGCTATAATCCATACGAAGAAAATGTATGTTAAAATTCGTTTGTAATATAAGCAGTTACCAAGAAATGGGCAGTTCTGTACAAGTCACTGTTTTCGTTATTTTGCCTGTAAAATAGTCAATTATTATTGGATTTTTATAAAAGTGACATCATTTGATTCAAAAAGCATGTAGCGTCATATCAAGTTGATTACAATTTAAAATTGACACCGGAAGTGGCATCATTTGGTCAAAAACTGCATTTTAAACTTTTTAAATCAATGTTTTATTCAACCAAGAATAACTTAATATGTATTAATAATTTTAACTTTTGGTTTAAATTCACATATAAACAAAACTCATATGGTCATATAGATATCATAAAATTGTTTCTAACTTGTTCGGTTGCCGAGAAATAGACGGTTTTCTACAGGTCACTTTTGAAGGTTTCGGGGCCATAAAAGTGTCAATTATTATTCGATTTCCATAAACGTTACATCGTGTTATACCTAATGCCATTTGGGATTTCATACAAGTAATTTAAGATTTTCATTATCACCGGAAGTAACGTCATTTTGGCAAAAACTGTATTTTTAGCCTTCAAAACAGATATTTTATTCAAATGAGTCTGTTTTGAAATCTTTTTCAAATTATGGTATTTGATGCTAATCAACAAATAGAATGAACCCATACGATCATACAGATACCACTAAATGGTTTGTAACTTGTACGGTTGCAGAGAAATAGCCGATTTTCTACATGTCACTTTTCAAGTTTTTTGGTCTTTAAAAGTGGCAATTATTACTCGATTTACATAAAATTTTCACTATATGATATCGTATGCCATTTCTGATTTCATAAGACTAATTGAACATTTTCATTAACACAGGAAGTAATTTAATTTTGTCAAGATTATTTACAAGTAACAAATGTATAAAATGACTTGATATTGCTGGATTGATTGGTTGATTCTGCGTCCATTTTATTTGTGTGCAATGTTAATTTGGAAACCTGTTTAGTGGTTACGCTGGTACTGGTACTGGAAGTGACATATGTTCAAGGGTAACTTAGCACCGGAAGTGACATGTTTAAGAGTAACTTGGCACCAGTGAAACCCGTCATTCCTGCATGCAGGTCTAGTTATTCTTATTATTATTCTTATTATTATTCCAATTCCACTTTGACTATATCTCAGCAACTACTTGTCGCATCGTTACGATTTCTTCGGTTTTACTGGAAAAGTGGGTGTGACTTAGAGGATAAAGCTATTTTGAACGTTCTGCGACAATGCGAAATGTCCGAAATCACCGAAGTTATCGTTTTTGAAAATATTGCAGTAATTTAAACAATAATCATTGGATTTTAACTTTCGATACATTTTGGCATAGTCGGAGACAGGGCACATAGCTACGCTACTTTCGATTTTTGATTTTCGGCATATCTTCGAAGATATTAGGCGCCAAATTTCGAAAATTTAAAATTTTACAAAAAACTTTTTTATTTATGAATATTTTTTAGTCGTGTTGTGCACAGAATTAAAGAGTCATCTGACTAGCGCAAAAATAGTAAAAAAAATTGTCTCAGTAATTTTCCTTGGCCGCCATTGGCTTATTCAGTTTTTCAGTCCCAGATTAATTTTTTATTGTTCGATTTGTATAAAACAAAGTTCATATGCTTCGTTGTCTCAATTGTCATTTTTTTTATTACCAAAAGTGTTATCTGTCGGCACCGGAAGTGGCATAATTTTACCAAAAACTACAATTTTGACAGTTATTTTCTTATATCGAAAACAAATATTATTTTTTGGAAAAATTATTTGACTCAAAGAGTGTGCCCTTTCAAGGCGCAAAAAATGTAGGAAGCAGTTTTTTTAATTTCGATTTCATTTTCGAGCAAATTCGATTAAGAGGCTAAAATGGTGTAAAATTGACCTATTTACAACCTATTCAGGCTTTTCAAATTTTAAAATATTTCTTTGTAACTTTTATAAACTTGTAGCTATCATCCATACGAAGAGAATATGCGTGAAAATTAGTTTGTAATATAAGCAGTTGCCGAGAAATAGGCAATTTTGCATGAGTCACTTTTCACGTAATTTTGGCTGTAAAAGAACCAATTATTATTCGATTTTCAATTTTCTTTCGCCATTGGATGCCTAATGCCATAGTGGACTATTTCAAACCATTTTACCTCTTACGCCGCCACCGGAAATGACGTCATTTGCTCAAAACTTAAATTTTAGCCTTTAAGAACAATATTTTATTCAAATGAGTCGTACTTGTTATTTTTTTCAAATTATGATATTTGATTCTATTGATCAAATAGATTGAACCCATACGATCATACAGATACCACAAAATGGTTTCTAACTTGTACGGTTGCAGAGAAATGGACAATTTTCCTTAAGTCACTTTTCAAGGTTTTTGGTCTATAAAAGTGTCAGTTATTATTCGATTTTCATAAAATTTTCACTATATGATATCTTATGTCATTGATGATTTCATAGAACTAATTTAACATTTTCAGTATCACCGGAAGTAATGTCATTTTTGCAAAAACTGTATTTTTAGCCTTCAAAACAGATATTTTTTTCAAATGAGTCTGATTTGTAATATATTTCAAATTATGATATTTGATCTCAATCAACAAATCGATTGAACCCATAAGATCATATAGATACCAAAAAATAGTTTTTATCATGTACGGTTGCCGAGAAATAGACGATTTTCTACAAGTCACTTTTCAAGGTTTTTGGTCTATAAAAGTGGCAATTCTTATTCGATCTACATACTATTTTCGCCATATGATGCCTTATGCCATTTCTGATTTCGTAAAACTAATTGAACATTTTCATTATCACCGGAAGTAATGAAATTTTTCCAGGATCACTTACAAATAACATATATGAATTGATATTGCTGGATTTGGTTGATTCTTCGTCAATTTTATTTGATGTTTACAATGCTTATGTGGAAACCTGTTCGATGGTTTCATTGGTATCGGAAGTGACATATGTTCAAGGGTAACGTGGCACCAGTGAAACCCGTCATTCCTGCATGCAGGTCTAGTTATTCTTATTATTATTCTTATTATTATTCCAATTCCACTTTGACTATATCTCAGCAACTACTTGTCGCATCGTTACGATTTCTTCGGTTTTACTGGGAAAGTGGGTGTGACTTAGAGGATAAAGCTATTTTGAACGTTCTGCGACAATGCGAAATGTCCGAAATCACCGAAGTTATCGTTTTTGAAAATATTGCAGTAATTTTAACAATAATCATTGGATTTTAACTTTCGATACATTTTGGCATAGTCGGAGACAGGGCACATAGCTGCGCTACTTTCGATTTTTGATTTTCGGCATATCTTCGAAGATATTAGGCGCCAAATTTCGAAAATTTAAAATTTTACAAAAAACTTTTTTATTTATGAATATTTTTTAGTCGTGTTGTGCACAGAATTAAAGAGTCATCTGACTAGCGCAAAAATAGTAAAAAAAATTGTCTCAGTAATTTTCCTTGGCCGCCATTGGCTAATTCAGTTTTTCAGTCCCAGATTTATTTTTTATTGTTCGATTTGTATGAAACAAAGTTCATATGCTTCGTTGTCTCAATTGTCATTTTTTTTATTACCGAAAGTGTTATCTGTCGGCACCGGAAGTGGCATAATTTTACCAAAAACTACAATTTTGACAGTTATTTTCTTATATCGAAAACAAATATTATTTTTTGGAAAAATTATTTGACTCAAAGAGTGTGCCCTTTCAAGGCGCAAAAAATGTAGGAAGCAGTTTTTTTAATTTCGATTTCATTTTCGAGCAAATTTGATTAAGAGGCTAAAATGGTGTAAAATTGACCTATTTACAACCTATTCAGGCTTTTCAAATTTTAAAATATTTCTTTGTAACTTTTATAAACTTGTAGCTATCATCCATACGAAGAGAATATGCGTGAAAATTAGTTTGTAATATAAGCAGTTGCCGAGAAATAGGCAATTTTGCATGAGTCACTTTTCACGTAATTTTGGCTGTAAAAGAATCAATTATTATTCGATTTTCAATTTTCTTTCGCCATTGGATGCCTAATGCCATAGTGGACTATTTCAAACCATTTTACCTCTTACGCCGCCACCGGAAATGACGTCATTTGCTCAAAACTTAAATTTTAGCCTTTAAAAACAATATTTTATTCAAATGAGTCGTACTTGTTATTTTTTTCAAATTATGATATTTGATTCTATTGATCAAATAGATTGAACCCATACGATCATACAGATACCACAAAATGGTTTCTAACTTGTACGGTTGCAGAGAAATGGACAATTTTCCCTAAGTCACTTTTCAAGGTTTTTGGTCTATAAAATTGTCAGTTATTATTCGATTTTCATAAAATTTTCACTATATGATATCTTATGTCATTGATGATTTCATAGAACTAATTTAACATTTTCAGTATCACCAGAAGTAATGTCATTTTGGCAAAAACTGTATTTTTAGCCTTCAAAACAGATATTTTTTTTAAATGAGTCTGATTTGTAATATATTTCAAATTATGATATTTGATCCCAATCAACAAATCGATTGAACCCATACGATCATATAGATACCAAAAAATAGTTTTTATCATGTACGGTTGCCGAGAAATAGACGATTTTCTACAAGTCACTTTTCAAGGTTTTTAGTCTATAAAAGTGGCAATTCTTATTCGATCTACATACTATTTTCGCCATATGATGCCTTATGCCATTTCTGATTGCATAAAACTAATTGAACATTTTCATTATCACCGGAAGTAATGAAATTTTTCCAGGATCACTTACAAGTAACATATATATATATATATATATAAAATGAATTGATATTGCTGGATTTGGTTGATTCTTCGTCAATTTTATTTGATGTTTACAATGCTTATGTGGAAACCTGGTCGATGGTTTCATTGGTATCGGAAGTGACATATGTTCAAGGGTAACGTGGCACCGAAAGTGACGTGACACCAGTGAAACCCGTCATTCCTGCATGCAGGTCTAGTTATTATTATTATTATTATTCAGATTCCAATTTGAATAGATCTCAGCAACTACGTGTCGCATCGTTACGATTTCTTCGGTTTTACTGGGAAAGTGGGTGTGACTTAGAGGATAAAGCTATTTTGAACGTTCTGCGACAATGCGAAATGTCCGAAATCACCGAAGTTATCGTTTTTTAAAATATTGCAGTAATTTTAACAATAATCATTGGATTTTAACTTTCGATACATTTTGGCATAGCCTGAGACAGGGCACATAGCTACGCTACTTTCGATTTTTGATTTTCGGCAAATCTTCGAAGATATTAGGCGCCAAATTTCGAAAATTTAAAATTTTACAAAAAACTTTTTTATTTATGAATATTTTTTAGTCGTATTGTGCACAGAATTAAAGAGTCATCTGACTAGTGGAAAAATGTTAAAAAAATTTGTCTCAGTAATTTTCCTTGGCCGCCATTGGCTAATTCAGTTTTTCAGTCCTAGATTAATTTTTTATTGTTCGATTTGTATAAAACAAAATTCATATGCTTCGTTGTATCAATTGTCATTTTTTTATTACCAAAAGTGTTATCTGTCGGCACCGGAAGTGGCATAATTTTACCAAAAACTACAATTTTAACAGTTATTTTCTTATTTCGAAAACAAATATTATTTTTTTGAAAAATTATATGACTCAAAGAGTGTGTCTTTTCAAGGCGCAAAAAATGTAGGAAGCAGTTTTTTTAATTTCGATTTCATTTTCGAGCAAATTCGATTAAGAGGCTAAAAATGGTGTAAAATTGGCCTATTTACAACCTATTCAGGCTTTTCAGATTTTAAAATATTTCTTCGTGTTTTTTATAAACTTGTAGCTATAATCCATACGAAGAAAATGTATGTTAAAATTCGTTTGTAATATAAGCAGTTACCAAGAAATGGGCAGTTCTGTACAAGTCACTGTTTTCGTTATTTTGCCTGTAAAATAGTCAATTATGATTGGATTTTTATAAAAGTGACATCATTTGATTCAAAAAGCATGTAGCGTCATATCAAGTTGATTACAATTTAAAATTGACACCGGAAGTGACATCATTTGGTCAAAAACTGCATTTTAAACCTTTTAAATCAATGTTTTATTCAACCAAGAATAACTTAATATGTATTAATAATTTTAACTTTTGGTTTAAATTCACATATAAACAAAACTCATATGGTCATATAGATATCATAAAATTGTTTCTAACTTGTTCGGTTGCCGAGAAATAGACGGTTTTCTACAGGTCACTTTTGAGGGTTTCGGGGCCATAAAAGTGTCAATTATTATTCGATTTCCATAAACGTTACACCGTGTTATACCTAATGCCATTTGGGATTTCATACAAATAATTTAAGATTTTCATTATCACCGGAAGTAACATCATTTTGGCAAAAACTGTATTTTTAGCCTTCAAAACAGATATTTTATTCAAATGAGTCTGTTTTGAAATCTTTTTCAAATTATGGTATTTGATGCTAATCAACAAATAGAATGAACCCATACGATCATACAGTTACCACAAAATGGTTTGTAACTTGTACGGTTGCAGAGAAATAGCCGATTTTCTACAAGTCACTTTTCAAGTTTTTTGGTCTTTAAAAGTGGCAATTATTACTCGATTTACATAAAATTTTCACTCTATGATATCGTATGCCATTTCTGATTTCATAAGACTAATTGAACATTTTCATTAACACAGGAAGTAATTTAATTTTGTCAAGATTATTTACAAGTAACAAATGTATAAAATGACTTGATATTGCTGGATTGATTGGTTGATTCTGCGTCCATTTTATTTGTGTGCAATGTTAATTTGGAAACCTGTTTAGTGGTTACGCTGGTACTGGACATATGTTCAAGGGTTACTTAGCACCGGAAGTGACATGTTTAAGAGTAACTTGGCACCAGTGAAACCCGTCATTCCTGCATGCAGGTCTAGTTAACACACCTTTTTACAGTTTTAAACCGGTAATACCGAGTAATAGTCCGAAAATTAATTATCTTCCGACATACGTAGAAATAACAACCAGGATTAAGATTTCTATACTGGCTGTGCACCTTTTAACTCCTTAGCAGTTCTCAGTGTTAAAAAATAAATTATTTACATATTATATACAAGTAAGTTGATCTCCTTGTCTGTATCTCTGTATCTCTTCTTGTCTGTGTGTAGAGGTCTTTTAAAGACACTAATTAGCATATACACAAAGGAATACTTTCAACAAATCAAATTAAAGATAAGATTAGGGATAAAACAAATCAAATAGAAAGTTAAACTAATAGATGAATTTCATTGGTTGAAAGTTTCATAGTGAAATATAATTTATAGGATCTAATAAGCTTTAAGCCATAAAGAATTAAAAAGCATTGACACTTGATTGGCATTGATCAGACTGTATTGTTAACTGTATAAATCTTTGCTCAAGGTTTCTCTTAATAAGCCTACTGGCATTCAAAGAATATAAAACAGTCAACACCAATCATGCTTTTAGGCAATTACTTTAAATCAAAATATTGACATTAAAAGAATGAAAGACCAACTGATAACCTTAATATTAGCTATATTGTCTATATACTTTAAGAAATAAATTCTGTATATTCTTAAAATAAAATTTGAAAAAGAAGTAAAATTTAGTATCACTATTTGGTGATACATGTACATAGCAAGGTTGGTAATAAAAAATGTCATACCCTATAATGAAACCGGCTGCCTTGGTTGATAAAGTTCATCTAGATTTTCCAGCGTGGTGCAGGACGGAGGACCTGACAAGGACAGCTGCCTAGTCGTTCAATTGGGATGAAAAACTGAGGTCCAAGGTCCCGTGTACACATTGACGTGCACGTAAAAGACCCCTTTGCAGTCGGAATTCGATATAAGAGTAGGCCGTAGTGCCCTGGAAAATTTCCCTCATAGCAATCTGTAAGGCTTGTGCCCATCTTCATTAGCCCAGGTTAGGTGCAGAAAAGTAGGACGTTAAACCCCATTTCATTTTATTTCATTTAATGGAACCGGAACCGCGAAACATTTCATTAAAATTAAGGACGTTTGTCGTGGAGACATCACTATGACTTTTCAGACAAAGTGGATAAACTGACAAAATTGATATGTAGTAGGTACATGTACAACAATGAAATAGAACTTGAAGAAAGGTGAAAGGTCAAAGTTTTGACTTGTTGCTTGCGTACCCGTACGTATATATATGTTGACAGGTTATTTAACTAAATACATCAAGTGGGTGAAAGAATTGATTCATATTCTGTTTGTGTGACATATTATATAAATATAAATTTAAACAAATCAAAGAAATAAAGACTTTAAATTCTGACTGATCTTCCTATGGGTCACTAAAAGATGTTCTCATTAATAATTATACAATACATAGCATAGCACTACAGAACTTGATGGGTTACCACAAATCATTTTTAGGCAACCTGTTAGGTTACCATCCTGTATTTTGTGGTAACCTGTCCAGTCGTTCAGTCCAGCCAGCATAGATACCAAGTAAAAGGCTCAAACAGTTACTTTCCAACTGTTTTGGGATATTGATTGGTCTGCTGTATCAATGCTAAAAAAATAGAGATAGAGCATAATTGTTTTCCTATCTTTTATCTGATGCCTAATATGGTGTAAATGACTATTGAAATAATCCTATAGTAAGCTTACCTTTTGTAATTTGGAGATCTTTCTGGTATATTCACTCATTTGACTGACTAAATTTCGATTTTCTTTTGATAGCATCTCTACAAGTTGTGTAGCTCGTGTAACTATTTCTGATTGCTCAATATCAGTTATTTTACTACTTACATCACATGTTATGTCAGTCCTGTAATTAGACTCAAAATATTATTCATTTCAGTTTGCTGTTGAAGCTTGGAAATCAAGACATTTTCAGACATTAATTCAGACTTTCAAAGGCTGGTCTTTTATCATGTTAAAACAAATATTAAGTCTAAAAGTTATGAACAAATTATTTTTCTAGTTATTTAAATGAAAGTAATTGGCAATTCTCAGAGAAAATTGTATTTTTTGTATACATATATACATATATAAGCTAATTATTTTGTTAATTTATTGAAATGAAAATAATTGGCAATATTTGACAAAAACAGCATGTAAGTTTAAGAGGAACAGCCCTGTTGTGAAATCTTTATTCAAGTTTGCACACATCACAATCCATACAATCTGATTAAAATACAGATCTATATTTCATTTCGTTTTTTAATACTTTCGATGGCCTACACTACATGACGATCTGACAAGTTATAGTGGGAGTTCACATAAGGGGTCAAACGAGCAGTTTATGACCTATACTATTCAAAAAAAGTAGGGGATATTTGATTTTGGGGGCATAATACTTAAATATGCAAATGACTACGAAAAAAGTCACCATAGAACCTAACAGAAGAAACATTTCCAGTTACATGTGACGCCCAAATGCACCAATAGCTACCGCATGGAATGCAGGTGATGCTTGGGATCATCATGGGGGTCCAACCCAAGATTTGTACGACTCGGACTTTGAATGTTACAGTCATTGTGGCATTGAATTCCAGGGTGGAAACATCAGTTTAATTGTTTTAGTGACCAGAAAACAAATTTTGATATGCGTCGGCTTACCCAAAATGAAAGGTTACGTGCCCTTGGCATGCTACAGATCAGCACAACACAGGCGGTTGTGGCGTGGACGATGAATGTTTCTCAGTCTGTCATAAGCAGGCTATGGTCCAAATACCGTGATACACAATCTGTACAGGACAGACCACGCTCAGGTCGACCAAGGGCGACAACTCAAGCCCAGGATCGATTTATCCGTACCTTGGCCTTGAGAAATCGTGTCATCACAGCAAATCAGATCAGCGCTCGTCTTCAAACAGACACTGGTGTGAGAGTGAGTGGCCAGACGATTCGGAATCGACTGCATAGGGGTCACCTTTGCACCCAACTCCCTCGCGTGGTCCCTTGTTTGAGAGATCATCACATTCAGGCAAGACGTCGTTGGTGTAGGGATCGTCAACACTGGGATAATCGACGCTGGAGCAATGTGATGTTTTCAGATGAGCCAAGGTTCACTGTTGATTTTCTGGACAGGCGTAAGAGGGTGTGGCGTCGTCGAAACGAGCGCTTCCAAGACGTTAACGTCATCAGACATGATCGATTTGGGGGTGGTTCTGTTATGGTGTGGGAAGGCATCACTGTTGCTGGAAGAAAGGCTTTATATGTTGTTGCAGGGCGTGTTACAGGCCAGTACTACCGGGACAACATCTTGGCAGTCCATGTTGTGCCGTTCGCACGACGTCATGGCCGCCGTTTCATCTTCCAGGATGACAACGCAAGATGTCACAGGGCCAGGATCGTTACAGGTTACCTCCAACAACACATCACCACATTACCTTGGCCAGCACTGAGTCCCGACCTCTCCCCCATCGAGCATGTCCCAGACATGCTTGGACAGAGGTTACGTCAACGTCAATAACGTCCTGCCAATGTCCAAGAACTTGCTGCTGTGTTGCAACAGGAATGGGACAATCTGGACCAAAATGACCTTAGACGTCGCATTAGGAGTATGCCATGTCGGATCAATGCTTGTTTGGCAAACAGAGGAGGATTTACCCGTTACTGACTTTGTTGTGATGCTGTGGTAACTTTGCTGTTTGACCCCGGGTATCATTTTACCCTTATAATGGTCAGTCTGTGCCTTACTTAGTCTAACATTCATTTGGAATAAATCGATGAATGTGAACTTCATTTCATTTTGTCATTTGTTTCTTCGTCGGTTTCATTAGGTGACTTTAATAACACATAAAGATAGGTTGCTAGGCAACGAAACATACGCCCACAGCAGCTAAATCGTCCGGGCAGTCAACAAGGGTTGTCGCATATTTTTACTTTTTTTGCTAATGAAACATTTGTAATACACTAAAAACTGATTAAGAGTAACGGCTCATTATGTAATTATCAGAAAATCATTAGAATTTGATTGCTTTTTATAAAGTGTTACCCCACACTAACAATTAGTATATACATGAAACATTTAATATCATGGATTTAGCTGTTCAGTTATCAAAATTCATTAAAAATCAAAATACTTGTTCGTTTCAACACCTTAAACTCTGTGTATCAATCTAAAGTCAATCGGATGATAAGTTTAGCCTCTATAGCGTAACAAGATTTTTTGAAGTTATCAAGGGAGATAACTCTGGCAATAATTATTTGAAATCTCTGAAAATCAATAGGCTTCTTCGTCTCATGACCCTAAACACTGTGTGTTAATTTAAGTTTGATCGGATATTAACTTTGGCCTCTAGAGCTTCCACAGGATTTTTTCGAAGTGATCAAGGGCCATAACTCTGGCAGCAATTATTGAAAATCACTGAAAATCGATAGACGACTTAGTCTAATGACTGTAAACACTATGTATAAATTTGAAGTCAATCGGATATTAACTTTGACCTCTAGAGCATCCACTGTGTATAAATCTAAAGTCAATCGGATATTAACTTTGGCCTCTAGAGCGTCCGCAGGATTTTTTGAAGTGATCAAGGGACATAACCCTGGCTGAAAATCAATAGGATTCTTCGTCTCATGACCTTAAACACTGTGTATAAATTTAAAGTAAATCGGATATTAACTTTGGCCTCGAGACCGTCCACAAGATTTTTTGAAGTGATCAAGGGACATAACTCTGGCACTAATTATCGGAAATCGCTGAAAATCAACAGGCTTCTTCGTCTCATGACCTTAAACACTGTGTATAAATTTAAAGTAAATCAGATATTAACTTTGGCCTCTAGAGCGTCCACAAGATTTTTTGAAGTGATCAAGGGTCATAACTCTGGCACTAATTATCGAAAATCGCTGAAAATCAATAGGCTTCTTCGTCTCATGACCTTAAACACTGTGTATAAATTTAAAGTCAATTGGATATTAACTTTGGCCTCTAGAGTATCCACAAGATATGTTCAAGGGCCATAACTCTGGCACTAATTATCGGAAATCGCTGAAAATCAATAGACTTCTTCATCTCATGACCTTAAACACTGTATATAAATTTAAAGTCAATCGGATATTAACTTTGGCCTCTAGAGCGTCCACAAGATATTTTGAAGTGATCAAGGGCCATAACTCTGGTAGTTATTATCGGAAATCGCTGAAAAACAATAGGCTTCTTCGTCTCATGACCTTAAACACTGTGTATAAATTTAAAGTCAATCGGATATTAACTTTGGCCTCTAGAGCATCCACAAGATATTTTGAAGTGATCAAGGGCCATAATTCTGGTAGTTATTATCGGAAATCGCCGAAAATCAATAGGATTCTTTGTCTCGTGACCTTAAACACTATGTATAAATTTAAAGTAAATCGGATATTAACTTTGGCCGGACCGACGGACGGACAGGGGCGACGACAATATACGACCACATTTCAATGTGGGCGTATAAAAATCAAATATCCCCTACTTTTTTTGAATAGTATATAAGGTCAGACATTTGATTAACCAATCAGCATTGACTTTAATAGTGGATTACCCACAGTTCCAAGCAAAACATGCCTAAAGCTGGCCGTAACAGACAGTTTCACTGGCCAATACCTCACACCATTCAGAACACGTCAACGATCACATCTCTTCCAGATCCCAATGTAGTAAAGACAAGTAAAACAAAATTTTGAACTATAAAAACGAAACTAAATAGGATTTGTGTTTTAATCAGATTGTAATCCATATACATGTAGATCCAAGAATCTAAACTGCTTCGATTTAAATTCAATACGTGATGTTTTGAAAGTTTGGTTTTTAACTTAAAGTGTTGACAGTGGGACAGAAAATTGATTAGATTGTCATCCGAAAAATAGATCAATATATAAACAAATTCTAATGAAATTGACAATTTGATTTTCAAATCAAATGAAAACGTTATTTCTACATAAAAGCATCACGGTACCTTGAAGATGCATGTATTTTCAGATCAGGGTTAGACAAAGGAGTTTTTGTCAGAGATTCTGGTAAACGAGACAAATCGGGCTGTGACCGACTTAATTCAGCTTTATTTGTAGTGTCAATCAATTTGTAAGAATGGCACATTTCATTTTTCACTGGAGGATCAGATAATTTAGGTCCGGGATATTCTGGTGGAGGAGGCAAGTTGGCCAAATATGACATCATTTGTTGATTGTGTGAAATATCCATTGGATCATGTGTCCATTGAGAATTCACATACGGTCCTGATGCATGGTAGGTTGAGATCGGCACATGACTACAATCAGATCGCAATGGTGGCGAGGTCATAGTTTGTTGTCCTGTTTCCCAATAAGATAATTGTCCTCCTTGACTATTTGTGTAAGCAGTAGATTGTTCACTTTGATTCGTGTACACCTGACTACCAAGAGGTCCCGGAACGAAATATGCAGGTACACTGGTAAGCTTAGTATCAGAAACACACGATGTTGGCATACCAAGTCGAGCCAAAATACTATAACCACCATCACTATTACTTAAATCCAAATGATTGTAGAGATTTTGTGATTGGTTTTCTTCACCTTGTGGTTCTTGTCGAATGGACGTTGCAAGATTTTCCATCGAAGACACAGATACATCCGTACTTGTTTCACTTCCAGAAAAACTTTGACGTCCTCCTAATAAACAGAATAAAAGTTAGACAGAATTAACTAAATAATATTAATAAATATCACAATTCACCCAAAGTTATTTGTAGCCTCTTCTCTTTCTGCATAGGGTTTGAATCGACATTTTCAAAAAGGCTTCTGGAAAATCGTCATAAATTTGCAATTTATGGAAATCAGAGTAGTTTGGACGATAGCTACATGTTTACTTGTATCTTACTTTCAATTTATGATCAATGTCATACACGCTTCCAGCCGGGCAAGGCATTGTCATATTTGGCTCCCTTTAGTAGGTCTATTGGCAGACCACCATTAAATTTCACCAATTCTCTATCAGTCTGTGTCTCGTTTCTCCCCTTTTGCATGCTCATTAGATTGTTGATTTTTTCGGTATAGAATGGACGAAGAGGGTTTGAATTAACATTTTCTGAAAGGTTTTGGTAAATATTCATAATTTTGAGGCGGCAGGATAAGAGGGTTATCAGGTTGGCTATGGTGATACGTACCGCAACTAGTTACATGTTTTTAGTATGCATCTTCAAGTTTGTGTAACTCAAAATTTTGGTGGTCAACCTCATACAAATTTTAGGGCAAAGACATGACCATTTGTTCCTTATTCAGCCCTACGAAAATTTGGGGAAAAGTTGGAGGTAGGCAAATAAGCCAGAATTAACATTTTGAAGTTATCTACCTTTACTACGCACATCCACATCAATTTTAGTATTTACTGGTTTCCTAAATACAAATTAGAATTTTACATATCATCCAAAACTGATCATTGTCGATGAAAGTAGAATTCTGATGATTTGACTTTGTATAGCTTGATGTTTCTTCAGATTTTAGCATTATTCTCTTAGTTTCCTCCACAAAAATATCCCTTTTAGTTTTAGATAAGAATTTTCTCTTTCACTTTATATTTTCTTTATATCCAAGATAGTATTTTGAAACATATCTCCATAGAATTGAGTAAAAGAAAAAAAAAAACATTCCTTAAAAAAGAAAAAGTACTAGTGTCTAAAATTATCATTTCAAGGATTTTTAATTCCTTGCAAACTACAATATTGTGAAATGGTTTAATTCCGTTCAGTATTTACAAAGTTATGATGAATTGAAGAGACATCCTTCGGAGGCGATATGGTCAAAATAAGTCAGCATCACCTACAATAATCTTCACTAAAATCTTTGATGGGTCTCTTTTTAATTCAAGTAGGGAGATAATCTAGCAGTGATATTTTGATTTCTTAATCAAAAACAATAGATTTGAATACTTTAGCATGGATGAAGCCATATGAAATTAGATCTTGTCTCAATGATGTACAGTGACTTTAACAATGGCAATTCACAGCTTTAAAGGGCCCATCCCAATAATATCTTTGAGAATAAAACTGCTTAATTTTGTGTTAAAATCCCTTAAAATTCTCTACATTATGGCCGAGAACTAACTAAATATATGTGATTTGTTTCCAAACAACTTAAAGATACATTAAGTGAGATTTTTTATAAGGAGTTAGCTACATGTATTCTTGCTATAACAGTTCAAAAATAGATGATGAAAGACGAATATATTGAAAACTTCAAATTACTTTATTCTGAACATAGTTATCACCACTGTTATTTTTGACTAGAAATAGTATAGAACTACATCTTCACCTATGGCCGATCGTTTGATTGACAGGCGTTAACTCCGCCTACATTATCTCGAATATAAAGTAATGTTTTCAATGACTGTGGTAGGCCTACATTTAGCTTATTTCGTTTGAGACGGGGCTGCAATTCAACTCGTATTACATTTATGTTCTACTACAAATTAGAATTAAGACTTTTAAATTAATATATAGATAAGAAGAGAAAGTCAGCTGCGATGTTTATTTATTTCCATAATTTTACTGTAAACGCAAGTGACATGAAGAGCAACAGCGTGTTGACCTAAATACCTGGCTTAACAGCAATCTCGCTTCGTGAAATCTATCATTAATAACCTCGATCTAGGAGTATGACGTCAACGTAATTGTTAATATCCTCTCACGACGCCATTTATAATTAAATCAATGAAATCCTGTTTAAATCCAAGCTCAATCCAAGCCATCCATGGGTCTACAGAGTTGATTTTATGCTTGTTGTTCAAGCCTCGAAATGTTTGAAAAAAGCTACCTGTCGCGACAGGTAGCTTTTTATCATACCTGTCGCTTCAGTTAATAACCTGTCACTCTCAATTGTCAAACCCAAAGACTAAGTAATATAGTATCACACATATCCATACATGTAGTACTACCACAGAGTAAAAATAACCAGAGTGGAGACTTCTTCATTTGCATACGGAGGAGGTCGCGCATTGCATCTTGGGTCTCGTCTGTAATGTCACTAAACATGGCGGCTAAAGAAGACGTTTCGCAGTAGAACAAAAGAAAATGTAAACATCCGAGTGGTGGATATGGTACCCAGAGTAGGTTCTACGCAGGGTGTTTTAATTTTAGGTACTATTAAGGGATTAAAATTCTTTAGATTTCCTGAAGAAAAACATCTCAGCCTATGTTGCGTCGTCTGCTTTGAGTACGATACGAGTCATCGTCGAGTGCTAGGCCTTGTCACAGAGTGCTATAAATATATAATAAATACTTAGCCATAATAACATAATATGTTATAATAACAGCAATATATATATTATCAAAAATGTTATTTTGTAAGAGTACATATTTGGTGAAAGATGTTTTCATATTTGATTGGTTAATTGGCATTATATTGCATTTTTCCGGGGGCCTATTCCAAGTTAAAGTAGGCAACTTGAACCAGTCTATAGGCCTACTGTCAGTAGCTACCGAGTACTGCCCGAGAAGTAGATCTATGCTCATAGTCTCATGATAAACTAGGAAATATCGGGATTAACATGGTTAATTTTTATTTCAATAATTCACTTACAGTAATAAAGGTATGTATGGGTCTTTTTTTAGCAGTGAGAGGAAACTAGAGGACCCGGAGAAAACCCACGATGTTCGACAGACGACACTACCCCTTGTCACATACTAACGGGGAATCGAAACTGCGCCACCTGACTCAATGACATGTCATAGGTCTTATAAAAGTATTAATAATATCAATATTCTGTTATTTTAATTATAGGCCTTTTTTAATACTTTCGCGTACGCAGGACAAGAAGTAGTTGCGCTCCGATGTAACCAAACCCATTCCTTGCATTCTTTACCATCGCTTAATTGCTATCTAGTATTTTCTAGTTGTGTTTTTTTTAAAGGATCAAATTTTAAATAGTAAGCTTTACCCAATAAGTCTGCACAAGCTGCACATATTCTTTATACATTCCATAATATAAAAGGCCTATGCTACCATTTAAAGAAATTGAAAAAGAATCGTGTGTGAGGGAACTAACTATATTTTCTGAAGAATTGGATTCTGGCATATGATATAATGAACAAGCCTAATTTTTTTTAAGATTCTGTATCAAAATATGCGATTCTGTAAAGGCCTACAAGTCAACATTGGAGCCAAAGGCATTTTAATGTTATATGTATCTAAGTTTATTATTGTTCCATTTCATAATCATTATCTTGTATGTACTATTTAATTGACTTGTCATTCATAACATGCTTTAGAAATATAAATTGACCAGGCACCGCTGACCAGGCACCGCTGACCGCGTGCATATGACTGACAGGTAGTAGGCGTGGTTAAGCTGCCACTTGACTCACTAGCTTATAAAAGTGCGTTTAGTCGGGAAATCGGTCAATTAGTACTCGTACTGATAACACCTAATGCACCAGAGCTCCAAAGCTATAGACTAAATTTATCCTTGATAAAGTAGCTAAGCCAAGACTCCAAACAGATTCTTCAATCGACTTCGAGATCCTACAAAGATTCTACAAAGTCCTAAGGTTGTCGTTTCTTCTTTTATTTTCCTTTACTTTATCCATTTACTTTTTTCTTTTTACATAGTTTATTTGTTTTTAGGACTATTTACTTATTCTATCTTTCGTTTGGCTAAATACAACAGTTTTCCCTTTTCGTTTTGTCACTAGATTCGACTAGAGATCCATATATTTATCTACTTTTTTTTATTATACCATTTTATTCACTTTTTAGATTTCAGCCTTGGTCGCTTATATATTTACATTTTTTACTTTGTCAGTTTATTTCATCTAGTTTTTCATATATTCCACTATTAGCTTTATTTTCCCTACAAGGGCTTCAGTTAGTTCTCTTTATTAGGCAATCATTGTACAAGCGAACAGAGTTTATTGAACTAAACTCAGATCAAAGATATCATCAACGGTTTAATCACCTTTGTTGAGATAAGGACTTGACAGCTGATCTGCTTTCTGGCTTATATAAACATTAAGAACCTATAGTTAATTAGCACAATCAAAACTAATTAACTTGCGGATCTGTGTGGAAAAGGTCATTAACGGATCACTAGTGAATTAAACAAACAATCAGTGTTTAATATATATCACTCTACTTAAGAGTATCAATTAGAAACAGTCAAATCAGCTTACTAGCTAAATTGACAACAGATTAGATCACCAATCAACACTGTTCAGTCCCTCCTTTTGTTTTCGGGTATATTTTCGGCAGCACAAGAACGATGGCGTCAGAGGCTAGTTCAACCATGACCATGGCTGACGCTTTTAAAAGCAGCCCTGCACCGAAGTTCTTCCCTGCAACAAAAAGGAGAGAGGAGCAGTCCCACGTCGTGCTGGTCAAACCCCTTGAAGGCAAGTCCTTCCAAGGGGCCAAACTGACGGCAGTGGGGAAAGAATTAAGTACGAAGTGGGGTATCAGCAACATACCCGACATCAAGATAACGGTGACTGGACATGTCAGACTTGCCCTAAAAAGTAAGAACGACATGGACAAGGCACTGGTCCAGGACGTCTTACTCGGTTTGACCGTGACGGTGGCCGAACCGACCACCTTGTTAACAGACAAGGTGGTTGTTCATGGGATACCGGCCGACTATACTGGAGAAGAAATAATGGACGATCTGAAGGATAGGGAATATGACGTCATTGAGGTATATAGGTTTAGAGTGGCCGAAGGGAAGGACCAGGGAAGCGTTGCCCTGACCTTCAGGAAAGGTACAGCACCCGAGGCCATAAAAATTGTATATCTCAACAGGCGGACACATCCCTATGTCCAGAGGGTGCGACAGTGCGCCAAGTGCCAAAAACTGGGTCATACGGAAAAGTACTGCAAAGGAAAAACCGTATGCTCCCAGTGTGGGGGAGGACACGCGATGGCTGAGTGCAAGGTGGGCAGTAAATTTAACTGTTCAAATTGCAAGGGCAGCCACACGGCCAACTCCCCCCAGTGCCCAAGAATCCAAACAACGAAAGCAGCACTGCGCCTGCAAAGTAAGGAAAAACTCACCTTTAGGGAGGCAACACTACAACTGAAAAAAAAGGAGAGTGAAGCAAAAGTTGTCAGAGAGCCGGCGGTGGAGCCAAAACAAGCTCCAGCACCGACTGTCTCGACATCGGATGCCGAACCAACCCCTATAGGAAAAGAAAAGAAAGAGAAAAAGAAAGTCACCAAACCTGAAGAAGCGAAGCAGAAGGCCCATGAAGCAAGTTTTACCCCAAAATTTAAATCGGAGAACAGCTTCATGGACTTCATGCAAGACCTGATTCAGATGGCAATCTCCAAAGAAGACCCCAAAACAAAGCTAACAAGCATATTCAACAGACTGGGGAACTACTTCATAAACGCGGAAGAACTGGGAAACTTCATATCGGCATCAAAGACATCAAAAAGGTCAAGGGATGAGGAAGATGAAGAGGAGAAACTTGGTCCTCAGGTCAATCTCGCAATCCGAAGGAGGATCACTCGTGTGTGCCACTTTAGCGCTGGGGATATCCCCAGCAGCATACCGGTATTGGCTCCGGAGGCAAGCACGGGTGTGGCACCACCTATGGAAAGCGAGACACCCGTAGATCAATAGATCCTAAGCATCGACTCGCACCTCTCCAGACAGTCATCATGGCAGGGCAGGTTAAAGTTCTACAACTTAATGTCAATGGACTGTCCTCCAGATGTGCTGAACTGAGAAAATACCTTAAACACCACCCAAAAGATGTGCTATGTTTCCAGGAGACGAAACTACTACCAACAAAGAACGACATCCACCTACCCAGTTACACTTGTCAGAGAAGGGACAGGCCGGGCAGCACGACTAATGGTGGCGGTCTTGCCATCTACGTCAGTGATAACATAAATTATATTTCTGTCTCATTTGACGTGGAGGGCCCTCTAGAAGCAATGGGCATAGCCATCACATTGAGCAATAAAACAAATTTGACAATAGTGAATGTCTATGCACCACCAGGAGTCATAATAAAACCAGATGACTTCCAGACACTTCTCGACGAACTTCCACGGGGCGAATCTGTGCTTTGCGGTGATTTCAACGCTAAGCACGCTCTGTGGGGATCACCGAGGAATGACTGCAGGGGGACTAGCCTATGCTCAATAATAGAAGGGAACGACCTCTGCGTACTGAATGATGAGAACCCAACATTTGTTGGAGGAAATGCCCCACCTTCACACCTGGATCTTACATTCTGTTCGCTTGGTCTGGCAAACCGCTGCGACTGGCAAGTACACGAAGACGAAACACTAGGCGCTGACCATCTGGTGATAGAATTCTGCATCCAAGCCGAAACAATCAAGGAAGCCTATAACGGAAGACCCAATTGGAAAATGAAAGAAGCCGATTGGGCCAACTTCCGTGTAGGCTGCCTCGATTGGAAGGAAGAAGACATCATTGACGCCAACATAGACATGTACTCTGCCAACATCACGAGTGCTATCATAGGTGCAGCAAACGACTCGATTCCCAAGACGTCTGGTAAGAAACCGAGGACTAGAAAACCTTGGTGGTCCTCTGAATGTCAGAAGGCAGTTGACCAACGAAAGAAGGCACTCCGCCTCCGGAATCGCAACTACAACGCAGTCAACCACCAAAACTACCTGAAGTTGAAATACGCTGCAAGAGACACCATCCAGAAGGCGCAAAGTGGGCACTGGATGACATTCTGTAATGCGTTGAACAAAAATACGCAAACAGGTGTCGTCTGGAAGAAGCTAAACGCAATGAACGGGAAAAGCAGATCATTCAACATACCAAACCTTGAAAATGGAGATGAGTACGTTACAAACGGCAATGAAAAGGCAGACCTGTTAGCAAAAGCATTCGCAGACGCCAGCAGGGACGAAAACCAATCACCAGAGTTCCAAAAGAGAAAGGAAATCTTCTACTCACAGCATCCCTCATTAGTAATTAAGCCTAATGAAGATGCTGAACCAATCAACCTGCCCTTCTCTGAGGAAGAGTTAAATAAAGCTCTTTCCCTCAAGAAGGACAGTGCGGCCGGGGAGGACGAAGTAAAGTACTCAATACTGAAACATCTACCTGGGAATGCCAAAACGATACTACTAAACTTCTTCAACACATCCTGGCTGACAGGAGAGGTACCTAAAGAATGGTGGAAAGCCAACGTCATCCCTCTACTGAAACCAGGAAAAGAGAGAACAAAGGCAGAATCCTATCGTCCAGTAAGTTTGACATCCACACTATGCAAAACCTTGGAGACAATGGTTAACATCCGACTACAATTCTACCTGGAGAGTATCCGACTAATCGACGAAAATCAAATGGGTTTCAGGAAGGGACGATCAACAATGGACCACTTGGTGCGACTACAGCAAGTCATGTCTCAGGCTCTCCTTTCGGGGAACCTGTTGTGTGCCGTGTTCATAGATCTAACCAAGGCCTTCGATTTAGTTTGGTTGGATGGGTTGCTCTTCAAGCTAGGACGTATCGGTATAACGGGCATAATGTTTCGGTGGATCAAAAGCTTTCTGAGTGATAGAAGAATACAGGTGAATGTTGGCAAATTCCTGAGTGCCGAGCAAACATTGGAAAATGGCACGCCTCAGGGGTCGGTCATCAGTCCCACTCTCTTCAATATAATGATCAACGACATACAGAAATCGTCCTACCTCGACGCCAGAACTGAGTTAGCGAAATTTGCTGACGACAGCACAATATGGAGGAAAGGGAAGAGATTCTGCGAACTACAAACGAACATGCAGAAGGCCTTAAATAAGTTCATGGCATGGGCAAACGACTGGGGATTTAAGGTCTCAGAGAAGAAAACGGTCGGCATGCTTGTGAGCAGGGATAGTGGGATTAGCAGAATGACTCTGTGTATGAACGGGAAAACCATCGAATTCAAAGACCAAACCAAGTTCCTTGGCGTAATCTTTGATCGAAGGCTGACCTGGAAATCGCACATCGACTGGACTGTAGATAAATGCTCTAAAATCCTTAACTTAATGAGAAAGATAACGGGCAGCTCGTGGGGAGCCAACAGAGTAACACTAATGATGGTGTATTGTGCTCTTATACGCTCTGTATTAGACTACGGCTCTTTGGCCTTCATGAATTGCACGCCAACACTCTTAAGCAAGCTTGATACAATCCAATACAAAGCTCTGTGTATTGCGACTGGTGTAGGGCTTGGGACCAGGAGAGAAGCATTACTACAGGAAGCCGGAGAGTTGCCCCTATCTCTAAGAAGAAAAGAACTAGCGACGAGATACTGGGCTAAGATCTCGCAATTAGGCGACAGATCACCAACCTTCGTCAGCCTAAAGAAGACAAGATATGTAAGGGATCCTAGAAAGAAAAGCTTCGGAAAGGGCATCAGAGAAACAGTCAAGGAACTACGATTGGAGGAGCTCGTGATAAATGAACACGACCCACCAGTTGTCGCCCCTTGGACACTCCCGATACCTCGAGTGAATCTAGACCTACTACAAACAACCGATAAGAAAAACAACCCAATTGCTGCACGGGCAATATCCCTAACACACATGGAGGACAACTGGCCGTCTGATGACTGGGAACATGTTTACACGGACGGCTCACGCAATCCTGAAAGGGGCACCAGCTCGTTTGGAATATACCTGCCAAACGGGGAACAGGGAATAAGCAGGAAACTGCCCAATAACTGTTCGGTGTACACTGCAGAGATCGTGGCCATCCGTGACGCTATATCATGGATCTCCCATCAAAAGACGTGTAAGTTCGTCATTCCAAGCGACTCTCTGAGCAGTCTGATTTCAATCCAGAATGACAACTCGGACTCAAGACCAGAAGTCATACTGGAAATCAGACAGCTGTACCAGAGGGTCCTAGATAAGGGAGGTAAACTAGAGCTCGTGTGGATTCCATCACATGTGAACATTAGAGGAAACGAAGAGGCAGATCGACTCGCCAACGAAGGTCTCAAGGACACGGCACCATTCCGCACCATAGACTACAGCACTTCGGAAATCTACAGTATGGTCAGAAGACAGGTCAATTCAAACTGGGAATTAAAACTCGTTGAACTTGACACATACAGATTCCGACTGGATGACAAGATCTACACAAAGACAGCGTTCAATCACCCTAGAAGAGATATATGCAAACTTATATCGAAACTAAGGGTGAAAGAGCGGCTGCGAGACCACAAACACCAAGTCATCGTCTGTGAGTGCGGAGAGGAATGTACCACCAACCATGTCCTGGTAAACTGCGAAGTATACAAGGAGGATAGAAGGGAATTAGTGGAACTGCTGGAGGCCAACAACATACCACTCAACACTAAGAACCTACTCTTTCCGAGACCAGAAGTCAAGCTGCAAATCTTCGAACTAATCAACGATTTAATGAACACAGTTGGATTAAGTAGAATAGTGAAGTAAGAGGGAGTCACGGTCAGACGGGCTCAGTATCTAAACACTAAACTACATATGGGAGATTTACCAAACTAGCAGGATAGTGGAGTAAGGGAGGGTCACGATCAGACGGACTCGGCATCTAAACACTACTCCGCTACATATACATAATGGGATTGTGGAGTAAGGGGAAGTCACGATAAGACGGGCTTGGCACCTAAACACAAAATTCCAAACGGAGTATACAGATCGGGTTAGTTGAGTAAGGGGGGACCATGTTAAGACGGGTCTGGCACCTAAAGACTATACCCAGAAAGAAGACATCTACCAATCCAGATAATAAGTTTTTATTAGTAAATAAAGGGAAGACCTTCCCACTAACCCTAATCCATGGCTTATGGCCGAAAATGGAAAGATTGCAAAATCATATTCTAACAACAGGTAGCAGCTTCGGCTCTCCTATTTCTAGTCTGCGATATCACATTAGTGGAAGCGGACGTTAAACATACCATTCCAGTTCCAGTTCCAGGAAATCAGTAGTAGTACGAAATCAGGGAGAAGTTGTGATGCGTCTACGGCGGTAACATCTTGCCAGTAGACTGACTCGTGGGATTGGCACGGCGGTACGCGAAAGAGAGACTTAGAGCTCGTAAGAGAGAGCTCAAGAGAGAGAGTTAGGGCTCGATAGAGAGAGATAGATAGATGTCGAGAGAGAGCCGAGCACTGTAAATAACGGATTCATAATAAAGAAAAGAGAAATTACAAGTCGTTGTTCTTCGCCACCTTTTGGCTGGCTACCCGACGCTCCGCTGAAAAGCGAGCTACTCTACCATTTAATAATTACGGGACTATAGCTGGCCCCCTGTCCGTCTGTTCACTACATAGTCTACGTCTTTTTGGTGGCAGAGGTGGGATGAATGCGACTTTGTACAGATGGAGATACAGGACACAGACGACGGAGAAGTATTTATTAGGAGCAGAGATAAGTTACAGAAATTACTGTCGGAGAAGAGAGATTTAAAGCCCGATATGGAGAGTTTTCCTGGAAATGAACAGAGCCAGGGTATAGAAGACGACAAGGAACAAAAAATGGTAACTCCGTTAGCGAGTTATCGAAGTTTTGGGAGAGGTCAGCGGAGACCCGATATATTTAGAGACTCATTTTACAATCGAGCTTCTGGTGCCATTCCTAAGCGTCCTACGACTAACTATGATGATGACCACAGCAATCAGGAAAAATTTGAGACCCCTCCATTTGGAGCTGAAGGGGGAGTTGGAAATGCATCTCGAAGAAATGGGCCAAATCCTACGCCAGGGAGAACAATAATAAAGCCTCAGCCCTTTGATGGAACCACTTCTTTGTTAGATTACCAGATACATTTTGAGACATGTGCGGAGTTGAACCAATGGAACCCGATGGAAAAAGCTCTTCATCTAGCTGGAGTTTTAACCGGCAATGCGCAATCAGTTTTGCTGTCGCTAAGGCCAGAAGAGCAAAGAAATTATGATTTACTTATGACTGCTCTAAGAAACAGATTTTTACCAGCTAATCAAACCCAACTATATCGCGCAGAGTTGCGAGCCAGGCGTCGAAAACCGAGAGAAAGTCTGCCGGAATTAGGACAGGCGATACGCCGGAAGGTCAGCCTTTCATATCCGACCGCTACGCTAGAACTACAAGATACGTTAGCTCGAGACGCCTTTTACGACGCTCTCCAATCTGATAGAGAACTGGTTTGGAGAGTCCAGCAGTCTAGGCCAGTAAATTTGGAACAGGCAATTCAAATAGCTGTTGAATTTGAAGCATTCATGTCTGCTAACAAACATAATTATGACCATGCTTTCTCGAGGGTTGTCGAAGGAGACGATAAATTAACCAAGCTACAAAGAGAAATGGAAGACATGAAACATTTAATAAAAGATATGAAAGTGGAACTGCAAGCTGAAAGCGGACAATGGAGTAATCCAAGTCGTCCCGTTTGGAACGGAAGCAATGCGTGGAATAATCAGCACCAACGACAGAGTGGTGGAGGTAATAAAGAAAGAGTATTTACGCCAGGGAAGTTTCAACACAACAGTCGAGCAGATGAAGACTTTGTGTGTTATCGTTGTGGAGGAAAGGGTCACATAGCAAGAAATTGTGGTACCCATGGAAATAATTTCAGAGTCATCAGAGGGAAACCCACTCGACAACGCAATACGAGGCTCCCGACTAATGTATTTGACAAGCCGTGTGAGGCAGGGCTTCACATTAAAGCGAACATATATGGTGTTACGAGTCATTGTCTGCTAGATACGGGCGCGACTCTAACTATAGTATCACATGAACTCCACATGTTGATTCCGAAAAATATTAGACCTCTTTTACACCCCATAAAACAGACGTTAAGAGCAGCAAATGGACAATGTTTAAAGACACACGGAAAGGGTATATTCAAGTTCAATATAGATGGCTCCATATACGAACAAGAGGCTGTGGTAGCCGCAATAGGATCAGATTGTATCATCGGTCTGGATTTCCTCCAAAACAATAATGGTACAATCGACGTGACGGGAAAGTCCTAACAGTCGCGGACAAGAAATATGACGCTCACTTAGAAGGCAACATTGGCATTTGTCGAGTAAGTTTAGCTGAAACAACAAGTTTACCTGCAAGGCATGAGAAAATCGTACCGGCTTTCCTTCAGACGGATCAAAAGAAGTTATGGCTTGACACACCAGGAATAATAGAGCTAACGGAAGCTTTATTGAATAAACATGCTGTGCTCTCAGCTCGTGTATTGGTAGAACCGAAGGAGGATGTACGTAAAGTTATGATTAGAATAATGAATCCGTCTAATGACGTGAAAGTTCTTCATAAAAATGTGGTGCTAGGTAATTATACCCCAGTTGATATAATGGATAAGAAGTCAAGTAATGCAGGAGATAAATTGACCTTAATAAACGAGCTCCCAAGCCATCTTTGTGATCTCTATAAAAGAGCTTCTGAGGGATTAAAAGATGATGAAGCAAATGAGATTAGAAGATTATTACAACGTCATCATGGATTGTTTGTTAAGTCCTCGGCAGATTTGGGGCAGACGAGTCTTGTTAAACACGAAATAAAAATAAATAATGCGAAGCCGATAAAACAAAAGACAAGAAGAGTGCCAATTCATCAGCATAAAGACATTGAATCGATGTTAGGTGACATGTTAAAGCTTAAAATTATAGAACCTTCAACAAGTCCGTGGGCGAGTCCCATAGTTTTGGTGAAGAAAAAGGATGGGTCATTACGATTTTGTGTCGACTACCGACTTATTAATGATCTCACAGAGAAAGATGCATACCCGCTCCCGAGAATAGATCAAACTCTAGATTGCCTCGGTGGAGTTAAATGGTTTTCCACTCTTGATCTTCTCTCGGGCTACTGGCAGGTTAAAGTTAAAGACGAAGATAAACCAAAGACTGCATTTACCACAATGTATGGATTATTTCAGTTCCGAGTGATGCCATTTGGATTATGCAATGCACCAAGCACCTTCGAGCGGTTAATGGAATCCATATTAGCTGGTTTACAGTGGGAAGTTTGCCTAGTTTATCTCGATGATATAATTGTCTTCTCGAAAGATTTTCATCAACTGGCTCGATGGTTGGAGACGTTGGCTATGTATGACTTTAAAATAGTATTTCGACCAGGAAGAGTCCACAATAATGCTGATGCTCTTTCAAGAGAGCCCTGTCTGAAGTGTCCTAAGTCATCCGAGGATGCATGTTTACAATTAATCGGGATTGATATGACTGGTTTTAGTATCAAGCAGAAGGAAGATCACGATATCTCATTAATTATCGACTGGAAATCTCAAGGTGATAAACCAGAGTGGCGAGTTGTCTCCAAGGAGAGTCCATTTGTAAAGAAGCTATGGAGCAAATGGGACCAATTGGTTATTCAAAATGATGTTCTTTATATAGAGGAGCAGAAACTCAGCTTACCTGCACGTAAAAGAATTGTTGTACCCACTTCAGAAAGAAATGAAATAATAAGACTTTCCCATGATATTCCATCTAGTGCACATCTAGGTGTAACAAAAACTACCGAAAGAATTAAGCAGAAATATTTCTGGCCGGGCTTAAAACAAGATGTTATGGAATTCGTTGCTACTTGCCTTGTGTGCTGCCCTATTAAAATGCGCAAAAAAAAAAGCAGGATTAGAATCTTATGCAGCAGGTGCGCCGATGGAAAGAATAGCAGTCGATATAGTGGGAAGGATAGAACCAGCTACAGAACGCGGGAATGCGTATATACTTGTCGTAACAGACTATTTTACAAAGTACACAGAGGCCTACGCTATGAGAAATATGGAGGCCATAACGGTTGCGAGAGTACTACTCGAAAATTTCTTACTACGATTCGGATTACCACGACAGTTGCATTCTGATCAAGGACGTCAATTCGAGAGCAAAGTTTTTCAAGAGTTGTGCTCGCTGTTGGGAATCGAAAAAACAAGGACTGATCAAGGACGTCAATTCGAGAGCAAAGTTTTTCAAGAGTTGTGCTCGCTGTTGGGAATCGAAAAAACAAGGACAACACCATATCGTCCACAATCAAATGGACAAGTTGAGAGAGCTAACAGGACGCTCAAATCCATGCTTTCGTCATATGTACAGGAAAGGGGCGACGATTGGGACGTTGTCTTACCTTATGTTATGTTTGCATACAGATCCACGACACACCAATCGACGAATGAAACACCAAACTTCTTAATGTTTGGACGGGATGTCAACACGCCCGTTGACCTACAATTTGGAGTACCCCCAGGAGAATCATACTGCGAAACTCAGCACTGGAGTAATTTTATTAGACGAACAATGGAGGAAGCCCATCGTATAACAAGGAACTACCTCGAAGGACAACTTCGACGACAGAAAAACTATTATGACCCAAAACATGGACGCGAACCTTTGATTACTGGAGCATTAGTTTGGTTATATTCGCCAGTTAAAAAACCAAACATTCCTAATAAACTACAGAAATATTGGAGAGGCCCATTTCGTGTGATTAAGAAATATTCCGATATTACGTACGAAATATTAGATGAACAATCGGATCGACGTCAAGTGGTCCACATTGACCGATTACGCGAATTTAGGAAACGTGCTGAGAATGATCCGAATGTCATGGTGGAAAGCGATCTATCCAGTGATGATGAACCTCAAGTGTCTGATCAAGAACCATTACATTATTATGATAACAATGATAATCAATCCGACGACAACGAGCTCTCTAGATTAGGTTTCCAACCCAAACGTACTAGACTGGGACGAGTGACGAAGCGACCGACCTATTTATATAATTATGTATGCTGAACTCTCTTTCCTTAGGTGCCAAATTTAGATTATGATTCTTATTTTTGTAGAGCCTACGAGATATTTTAGATGTCGGATGTGTGGTTTTGCTACAACTAAATCCACGAATTGGAAAAGGCACCTGGAATCGAAACGTCACGTGAATATATCCGAAGCACTGGATAAAGAAAGATGTTCTAAAGAAAGAGACGTAAAAGATAAGGATACTCCGCTTTTCAAAATCCCTAAAATAATAAGTAACAAGCCCGCTACTGTTATTTCTGCTGAGCTTGATATTGGAGAAGAACCTCAAATTGAGTTATTCCCTCACTCACCAATTCGCATAACGTTATCTCCAGAAAGGGATCTGCCTGGTATGAAATCCGTAGGTGTGCAGTGTAATTTGGTAGCTATCGAAGAAACTTTTACTGCTACGGAACGTCTTCAAGGTGACAGATTAGTCAGCAGGAGTATTTGTACATCGTATGCTGCGGATGTTGACCAGTATTTTAAGGCGATGGATGCTCTTAAGAGACCTTAATTTATCGTTGAATTTGTGAACTATAATATGTATTTTGAAAACATTTTAATAAGTGCCAATGAACATGTATAAACCGGATAGGACTCCACATATGATTATTCAACGGGTTGTGTTTTTATTTATTTTTATATATATACAGTGTACTCTGTAATTTCCGGCTTTTGATCAATCCGCCACTCGCCTAGATCCGCCCAAAACCTCTGGATCCGATTTCTTTCCTTCTTGATTGCTTGTAAAACGTTTTGTTCTAACCGCCATTTTGTCACTTCCGCCTTTCGCCATCGACTCGAGGTCCGATGAGTGATTATCCATTGTTATTTAATCCTATAAACCGCCACTGTTAACTCCCCAATCACAAAAACACCACAGTTTATCAGACACTAATAATTAAAGTATAAACAAACAGTACTCGACAAATCTTTTAAGGGTTCGTTGATTGGCAATCATTTTCAATAACTAACGTTAACACGTGACCGTGTCGGTGTCTTTAAACTCCCAACCCAAATTGGTCGTATCGGTTTCTTGAATTCCCGAACAAAGCATTTGAATTTGAGTTTATTTATATGATAAGTATAAATACAGGTGTTAAATTAAAAATGGGTATCAGTTATTTGATATCTTATTCTTATGCTAAACGTGCCCGTACTGACGTATGGGGAACAGGAAAGTAGATCAAGGGACTGTACTCTGTTTTACAAATATTCCATTCACAATCACTTCCTGTTATTGGATAAACCGTCACTCGCCGACATCCGCCATTTCTATTTGGTCCTGCTTGATGCTGGAAGTTACAGAGTACACTGTATATATATAACATGCGGCATAATGTCCATTAATAATTTGTTTACATTTGTATATTGTTTTGTTATTGTTTGCTTTTTATTTTTCGCTCTCTCTCTCTCTTACGCATACGTTTACCGGTATATTAATAAGATATTATAATGCGTGGACGCATTTATACGAAGGCGTGGGTTATGTTATGAACCGTTATGATCCATGTCCACTTTTTGAACTAGTAACCTCACGTCATGTCGAATACAATGGAGGCCAGTTCCACTGTTCTTTTTAAGATTTATAGATTATTCTGTTGTAATATTTTAATGTTATATGTATCTAAGTTTATTATTGTTCCATTTCATAATTATTATCTTGTATGTACTATTTAATTGACTTGTCATTCATAACATGCTTTAGAAATATAAATAGACCAGGCACCGCTGACCGCGTGCATATGACTGACAGGTAGTAGGCGTGGTTAAGCTGCCACGTGACTCACTAGCTTATAAAAGTGCGTTTAGTCGGGAAATACCAGGTAGTAGTAGGAAATCAGTAGTCTGCGATATCACATTAGTGGAAGCGGACGTTAAACATACCATTCCAGTCCAGGAAATCAGTAGTAGTACGAAATCAGGGAGAAGTTGTGATGCGTCTACGGCGGTAACATCTTGGCAGTAGACTGACTTGTGGGATTGGCACGGCGGTACGCGAAAGAGAGACTTAGAGCTCGTAAGAGAGAGCTCAAGAGAGAGAGTTAGGGCTCGATAGAGAGAGAGATAGATGTCGAGAGAGAGCCGAGCACTGTAAATAACGGATTCATACGACGCATGCGCTAAGTTGACGATCAACAATCAGTATGCTTTGATATTTTTTATAAAACGACCATAATTTAGTAATGTCTGGCCTATAAAATTCTGTTCTGCAATCAACTGAAGATCTCAAGGACCAGTTGTGAGTAATCTGTATGAAAAGTTTACGTTAAAAACCTCTAGAAGTGCCGGTGAACTAAATTCATAATTCAGGCTACATCTCTTTATCATGGCGTCATCGACCTTCAAGACGGACGACGTGACCTGTGAAAAAACTTCCACTGAAGATTTTGATAGGCCTTATGAACTTAGAAGAGCTACATACTCTTTAAACATAAATGAGTGCCTAAAGAAGCAACTTTCGGCAACATATAGAACTGACGTTGAGTTGAAACAGACAAACGGTGGACTTGTCATGATTTTTAGCTCGGGCCATTATTTGGAGTTCAGAGAATCCGCGTTTTGTTATTATAAGTCTCAAAAGAAGAAAGGTTGTATAAACTTTACTCAGACTGATAAACAAGATGAGCACAATGCAATAGAATCTACTTCAATGCGCATACGACTAATCCAACGTAAATCCACATGGAGATACACCTTAAATTTGTACAATACAACATGCAGTGCTCTAATAAATGGTCTAAATGAACATGTTTTTATTGAGACAGATTTGCCAGAAATATTGAAAATTGTTGATAAATCGAGAGCAGATGCTATGAATGAGTTGCTTCAAAAGACCTTATCTTCTAAACAGTGCAAGGAAGAGCCAAACTCAAATAATCATCAAATAGACCTACTCAATACTCAGTCTAAGAATAGTGTTTTATGTGAGTGTGACGACAATGATACGCCCAATAGTGTGATAACTAGCACAGGAGTGTCAGAATTTCAGATAGACGATAGCATCACTAGTCCTAACTTTAGTCCCTCTCAAGAATCAATGAATCTTGTTAGTCCAACCTCAATAAAACCAATTAAAGTCAGCGTCAAAAGCCTAGATGTAGAAAATTCTTCAATGACTGAATCTAGCCTAGTACCACTGGAGTTGCCTCCCCTGGACTATTCTCACTCTAGTTTGAACAAACAAGAATTAACTTACACACCACCGAAATTACTTCCATTAAACAAATACAGTGTTGCTAGCGCTTGTAGTAATGTGCACTCCATCACCCAAACGCTCATGTATGACACCCCCAGATATCGTAGGCCTATTGCTTCTGCCATACCGCGTATAATAAAATACTCTGGCACCGGTATTATGGATATTAAAAATAGCACATATGCTGAAGATGTATTGATAAAAAAAAGCACCACCGCGTTAAAGGACGCCCTCAATGAGAAAATAGATGTGCTTATGAATGAGAATAATATGCTTAGCGAAAAAGTAGATTTGCTTACAAATGAAAATAATAAACTTAAACTTGAACTCGAAAATTTGAGCATAGAATCAAAACGTACAAGAGTGCCAAATCCAATAAGTGAACCTTTGTGTAGTGATTCCACACATGCCACACCTATAGACCATCATTCGGGGGGCAAATGTGAACAATTGAGTAATACAAAGTATTTGTTACAATCAGAATTTTTAATATTATCAAAGAAAATTGACGATTCTGCTGCTCAGATGAATTCAATTTGTAGCCAAATAAGCAAGTTAGACCAGTATTTGAAAATGCACAAACCCGTAGATCAAAATAACAACTGTAAGCTTACCGGTACACGTAATTCCAATATTAGTGATGCTGATCAAACATCAGTGATGAAATCGCTGATTAAAGATGGGTATACATCTATTAGCAACTCTAGGCCTTATATGAACAGAAGAGTGAACTCCGTTAGGCCCCTTTCTGGTGTTAAAAATGTTGTCCTAAGCTCTTCAATTTTGAAAGATCTTTCTCCAAAGAGATTAGACTTTTCTGGAAACACAGAAGTGCGATCAATTTCGGGTGCTGGTGTAAATGATATGTATAATTATATAGCAAGAGTCGGGAGACCGGTCTTCTGTTAAAAGCGTATTATTGCTCATAGGTTCCAATGATTGCTCTAATTTGTCTCTGGATGCTTTACCGGCCTTAGAGTTAGCATACGATGACCTAATTTCTATCTTAAAAGTGAAGTTTCCCCTTGCCCGTATTAGCTTTTTGGAGCTATTGCCTAGATTTTTGGAGGCATTACCTAGAGAAGATTCTGTTTTTAACGATAGGGTTAAAGACGTAAATAAAGTTTTAAAAAGAGTATGTACTTCTAATAATTGTGATCTCATTAAAACTAGCCATTATTTTTTCCAATCTAATGGAGGGGTTAAAAAATATCTCTATGTTGACCACACCCATTTAAATGCAAGAGGTGTAGGCTATCTGGCTTTTATTGTAAAGCAAGTTTTTGACATTCAGACTCCAAAGAGGTCACCGGTACGGACTGTACCACTACCGCATCGATATGAACCTTCCTATGCATTCAACAGCCTATCCCCACTACACGCTTCCAACTGGCCTAGGATTCAATCATTTAGTCGTAGCCCTCCTCAGTTTCCCTATCAGTTAAATGGGTTTTGGTAATTGTAGGCATAAATATTTCCTTGTTTCTTTCCTTGAATGTACAAGGCTTGTTAATTGATCATGACCAGAAAACTGAGTTGTTAAAATTGGCTTACGTAAAGTATGAATACTGATGTCATATCCCCCCCACCCCCCGAGTATTGGGAAGCAAGCAGTTACTGTAATCAACTGCTGCCTAATGTTATGATTTAATATTTGATGTTTTAGTGTAACCAATCGTTACAGTGTTTTAGTGTTGATATTGAATTGATGATATTATTATATTGCTATTAACAATAGCTAGCAAGTAACTGTGTTTAATGCTGTAATATATTATTGAATAATTATGTACTGTACTTTGCTTAAAGCAGGCTTTTTAGATTTATATGTTCTGTACCACCATACAAACATAATTATTTGATATTAATTTGGTAATAATTTAAGTCTCAGCCAAACAAAATGCCCAGAACTGTACTTTAATACTGTTAGAAATTCATACTACAAAATAATACAATGTTATATCTTGCAGGCTGTATTCACACTGCATAATTAACAACTAATTAAGTATAGGTCATTGCACTTACTATTTATAGGTCGTTTTATCCCTTGTATTCTTGTCCACGTAATCACCCTTGGTGGAAGTGGACGTTAAACCCCAAGAACGAACGAACGAACCTTGTTTTCTATCTATAAGTAGTGGTAAACAGATTTCTGTTTATTAAAACTCACCACTTAACTTATTTTGTCTTGCATTTTGTTTGTTTATACTGTACATACTGGTTTTAATTTTTCACATTTTGATATTGTGTTATTGTAGTGTTTATGTTCGATAATATTTTATTCCATAAAGGCTTACATGTCGGTCACATCAATATTCACCATGTGATCAACAAAATAGACGAGGTGAAATTGCTTATTAATGACTTTCATGTTTTTGGTTTCACAGAAACACATTTAAATGAGAATATCCCATGTGACGCTATAAAGTTTTCTGGCTTCCACGAGCCATTCAGAAAAGATAATTGTTTGGGCGGTTCCTCTGGTGTTTCTTTGTATGTAAAAGAATCTCTTGTCTGTAAACGTAGGACTGATCTTGAGCATAAATTTATTGAATGTATCTGGGTTGAAGTATCCTTAAGGAACTCTCTACCTATTTTAATCTGTTGTTTATACCGTAATCCTGCTTCCTTGTCAAAATGGCTTGTATATTTTCAAGCAATGATGGACACTGTTTGGAATGAAGGTCATGAAATCATAATGATGGGTGACATGAACTTTGATCTCTTTAAATCTAACAACTTCTTTTGGACAGATATTCTTGAGTTATATAACCTTAAACAATTAGTTAATGTTCCTACACGTGTTACGGCAACATCATCAACATTAATCGATCATATTATAGTGTCTTCTCCTCAACACATTGTGGAAATTAATGTACCAAATATAAATATATCTGATCATTTTCCATGCTGTTTTACATGGTATAAGAAAGGTATCAAGATCCCGAAATCATCCCATACTACTATTTCTTATAGATCATTCAAGACATTCAATGAATCTGATTTCTTGAGTGATTTAAATTCTGCCCCTTTTGATAATGTTTACAATGCTTCTGATCCAAATATTGCACTTAAAATGTGGTATGATACTATTCTTCCAGTTATTAATAAGCATGCTCCCTTTAGGACCAAAAGAGTTAAAACCGTCTCAAAGCCACCGTGGCTTTCTGATGAAATTGTTAAAATGATGCGTCTACGCGACCAACACAAGAAGAGAGGCGAAATCATTGAATACAAAATATGTAGAAATAGACTGAAAAATTTAATCAGAAACTCTAAATCTAAATACTTTCGTAGCTTAGTAACTGATTCAAAAAATTCAAAACAAATTTGGAAGGCTATGAATAGTGTAACTGACACCTCTAAATCTAATTCTCCTATACCCATTGATTGTGAATCTATTAATAACTATTTTTCTAAAATACCTGATAATCTTTTAAAGAAAGCATCTGTATCACCTGAATATTTCAATGATGAGCTAGTTTTCAATTTTATTCAAGGGCACCTTCCATCGCATGAAGTTTTTGAAATTACTCCTATAGCTGTTATGCAAGTGTCAAAATTTCTTCAGTTGCTTGATACAACTAAATCTGTAGGCTTAGATCTTGTTAATCCAATTTTTTTAAAACTGGGGTTTGGTATACTTGCTCCAAGTCTAACATATATCTATAATTTATGCATAGCTAAATGTGTATTTCCAGATTTATTTAAGTCAGCTAAGGTTCTGCCTTTACATAAGTCTGGTTGTAAAGCTGATCCGAATAATTTTCGTCCAATATCTATTTTACCTGTATTATCAAAACCACTTGAAAAACATGTATCTAAATGTCTAACAGAATTTTTAAACAAACATAGTTTATTGTATGCTAAGCAATCAGGTTTCAGACAAACTAGTTCTTGTTTAACTGCCTTGACACATATAACAGAAAATATTTATGATAATTTGAATTCCAATTTGTTAAGTGGATTAATCTTTTTTGACTTCAGAAAAGCCTTTGACTTAGTGAATCATAAATTATTATTACAAAAATGTGCTTTATACAAATTATCGAAATCTTCCCTGTCATTTCTTAAATCATATCTTTCTGGCAGAAATCAGTGTTCATCTGTTAATGGATGCACATCTTCATTTCAGCCAGTCTTACACGGGGTGCCACAAGGATCTGTACTTGGTCCCTTACTTTTTAATATCTTCATTAATGATCTGCCTTTAAATTTGTCTTCTAATTGTGATCTGTTTGCAGACGATACTACGGTTTATACTTCGGCTGCAACGTTATCCGAACTTCAAACTAAATTACAGTCAGATGCTAATAGTGTTCTAAATTGGTGTGTTAATAATTCCATGATAATAAATGTAATGAAAACTAAAGCTATGCTTGTAACAACGCCTCAGAAAAGAAAATTTATTAAAGAATCCCTTGATATTCAAATTGAAGGTAAAAAAATTGAAGTAGTTAACTCCTTTAAACTCTTGGGTGTATATATTAATCAAAATTTGAATTGGAATGACCATGTTAAGATGATCAGTAAAACCTTAAACCAGAAACTATTTCAATTGCGAAGGATTAAAACATATCTATCTAAATCCTTCCAGCTACTATATTACAAGTCACATTTCGTGCCATATATTGATTACTGCTCTCCAATTTGGGATAACTGTAGCAAAACTGCATATTCACTCCTTCAGCGTCAGCAAAATCGGGCCTTCAAACTCATTTTTGATCAAGAACATTCTGATGACTTGCCCCCTTTTCTAAGGAAATGCAAGCTGCTGAATATAGAGTCAAGACATAGGTTAAACAACCTTATTTTCATATATAAAATACTTAACAATGTTTGTCCAAGTTATTTATCTAATCTATTATTGAATTATAAGACTCCTTATAGCAGTATTAATTCTCGACTGACCCTTCTCAGACCGAATTTAGATATTATTAAGAATAGTTTGCGTTATAAAGGTGTAAAATTGTGGAATGATTTACCTGAAACCATAAAAACAAATTGCAGAAATGTTCGTTCTTTTCGAAGACTTATTACTAAAAATATGTTTCAAACCTAAATCATCATCTTACTAATACTACCGGTGATGCATGTACCACACGGTACATACTTGGTGCAAGATCGATATGTAAGCAATTATGTTTAATGTTTATTTCAATTGATAACCTTGTTATTTTTATTGTTGTTATAAAGGGCACAACGTGTCAGAAAGGTCCATCCATATCGGACCTAGATTGTTCACCCTTTTGAAATAAAGATATTATTATTATTATTATTATAAATTACAAGTCGTTGTTCTTCGCCACCTTTTGGCTGGCTACCCGACGCTCCGCTGAAAAGCGAGCTACTCTACCATTTAATAATTACGGGACTATAGCTGGCCCCCTGTCCGTCTGTTCACTACAAAATCAACAATAGTTTACGGCCTTATAAACCAATTCGTAAACCGCCACAATTGCCGTCTTTCACTTCATTACATATTCATATGCATGTTTCAAAAATATTACACACACACCTAACATGATTGTATGTGATAATTCTCAGTAATTTTTTTTACCAAAAATACTATAAAACTACGAAATTAAAGAGATTTAGTTCATCGATATAGGTATCGTAAGGTTGAGCGTACTGTCAGTGTGTGTGTGTATTACAGACGAATCCCATCATGCATTGTGCGTCGGGTTGTTTCTATAGGGAGTAATGCGAGTCGCCACTCTGGTTATTTTTACTCTGTGGTACTACACACGTTTGTTTAGGTATTAACGTACAGTGCTTCATATAAATATCGTAATATAAAAACCTTTTTATTTCTTCGACATGGGAATGCCTAAAAGTTCTTGAAAGTCGGCGAATCTGCGTTGGCCAAGCGAGTCGAAGATTTGTACAACTACAATTCTAATTTCTATCACCCGTAACCACGTGGATTCCGCAAATTATCACGGTATCACACCTCCATGCTAAATCGAATAGTTGGGCGTTGAGGTGTAGAATTCAAATTTTAAAATATCCGTATTGAATTGAATATCAATACACAAATCACACCTTTGCATCGTACAGTAAGAAATATGCCGCGTGCGAAAGACAGATAGCGCCACCTGGAATTCCCGTCTCACATACAATGTATCGGGACTATATTTACGCAACAAATTATAATGATATCCGAGATATTTATCAGACCTGATTATTTGATTTTGTGGAATTGTCTTGTAAATTATTCAAATGATTAGATACACGAACTTACGAAGCATCGATCTATCGAGCCGTGTGTATTTCTCTTCCACTCCAGCCACTTTCTAATATTCATACTGTGTTGTCGTTACGGTAGAATTATTTCAGGTGACGTTTTAATTTACTTTGATATAATACCCCATAATGCTATAAACTAGTGCCAAGTAGATGAAAACAAGTGTAGAATGTGTGAAATTCATTGTTATAAAATTATCTACTTTCAAACTGAGTCCCTGTAGCCTGCGACAGAGCAAATGTAAACAATGCAAAAGGCGGCTTTTTGCGGTATTTCCATGCTCAATTCTTACATTTAGAAACGACTCTACGAATAAATAAATACGGCCTACATGTACATGACATGGACGTGAGTATTGTGGTCAATTTACTAAACATCAAGTAAAATTTAGTCCACCTGTCGCAAGCGACAGGTAGTTTTATTTGCTACCTGTCGGGACGAAAAAAATCGCCTGTCGGCGAGAAGTAGACAGGTGAACATTTCGAGCCATGTTGTTTAAATAAAAATCTAATTTATAATTTCTATGATTGATATGGTTGTTGTTTAAATAAAGATCTAATTTATAATTTCTATGACATCTAAAGCCTAATAATCAGATTTAGCTCTTGCACACAATACAATGTATGTTTAAACCTGTCTGTCTTCCAGGGAATATTTTACTTTTTTACATTTGATTAGCAGTTTCCAGAAAAATTGTGTAAGAATGCTAATCAATTGTATAATTGAGTAGCAAAATTTACCAATTGATTAGCAGTTTTTTAGTATGTAATAGAATTCTTAGGCCTATATGTGACAATAACAATACCCACATTATTTGTATTACCAAACGGTTGTTTATATTTATAAATAAAATAAAAATAAAAGTATGTGACCACATGTTATTCTTTGTACGAAACCTGGACATTCTTTATTTACTTCATACTCTAGTCAGATCTTTTCTGCGTCATATTTCCTCACCCAATCTTGAACTGTTGCTAATTTTAATGTCGAATTTGAAGATAGAACATAATATCATGTGTTTGAATTTCGCGACGTACCCTCGATCATCCGGTAATTTTATCTTGTAGTGTTTTGAATGTGTCTTGACGAATGTGACTACCACAGATATAGAAAGAAAGTATGTAGTGTTGTCATCTCTGTCATCAAAACCTTTAAGCAGACGTCAACATGTACTGCTCTCGTTCCACTGGACCGTTGCAGAGGCACGTAAAGAGTCTTGATGATATAGACAATAAAATTGCGAGATTTGAGATTTGTTTTGATGTGTTTTACGATACTGAATGGTTTTAAAGTTAAAATTAATTTTCAAAACTTTGATTCGAGCTGAAGCAGGGTTTTATGCTAATAATGCTAATCAAGTATGAATTTGATTCGCAAAATCGGACGTTTGAGTCTCAAATTGCGATACGAACCCGGTTAAAATATTCCCTGCTGTCTTCATCTGGAAATGGAGGACGGTGTCCCATATTGTATTATGCGGTGTCTGGACAAATCTAGACTTTTATTTTATAAAAATAATGTGCAGGTGAAATTTACCTATCATAATCAAGTACAGCACATGGGTCATTCACTGTATGGACCTCTAAAGGAACGTGAATCGATTATCAGGTAACCCAATGAAAAAATTGACCCGAAATCTAAAAAGGGTTACATGTCTGGATAAGCATTTTTTACGTTCACATCCAAACGACTCAATCTTTTGAGCTGAAATTTTGTGATAGGGTAAATACACCATTCCTCTATATTTTGGCGCTTCAATTTCACACACTCAGACTTATATTTTTGAGACTCTATCCAAATCGGGATTTTCCGTTTAAGTTCATTACAGTATGTACATTTATTTGCTTAGATGAAACAGGATATTAAGACTGTTTCCTGTTTGAGTACATATGCACTTTCTAAATTTAATATTCAAAGATAGGCTGCCAGGCAACGAAACATACGCCCACAGCGACTATATCGTCCAAGCAGTCAACAAGGGTTGTCGCATATTTTTACTTTTTTCGGTAATGAAACATTTGTAATTAGGGGTGGGCAATATAACCGGTATACCGGTGTATTGCGATTCAAACTTGCCAATACATCATATCGTGATACACGTCCAAGAACCGGTTCAGTCAATACGATCGGCAACTTCCATAATAATCATCGGATATTTCCGTGAGATTGTCAATTCTATTGAAAACTTGAGAATTTCCTTGATGCATTTTTGACGGCACGTGCCTGGCGGTAGCGAATCAACTCGCGGAAACTTCGTACTTGGCAACGGCATTAGCGAACCCAAGCGAGAAATCAATCAACTTATTTCTATTGTTTCTAATTCATTAATTAATGGTGATTGGGTAATAAAAGTAAAACCCGCGATGAAAAAGAATGTTTAATTCGCTAATCATCCAATAAGAAATATATGTTTCAACACCGGATCTTTCAGTATTTACGTAATAGGTCAGAGGTGAAAATTCACACCGTGCCTATCACTTTGGCGCTATTCCAATATTTTCACGCTGTACTTACGGATAATAATTATATGATATTGAGAGTGAAATAGAATCAGATTTTATAATTTACTGCCAGGCATATTGTGGAATATGATAATGTCGCAGAAATCAACTATTTATTATTTTTTTTTTGACGTTATAATGCGAAGAATGTGTCTACTCGAGCCGAGATCAACCGTGTCGCCGCCGTACGTTCGATCAAACAGATGATAACAAAACTTACGGCTAATAATTCTACACTTTGGAAAGCTAAATTGAATCAAAACTTTTAGGATTTAATACAAGCTAAATTAAGGAAAATTACACTGTCAAAGCTTTCAATGAAGCAAAGAAAACGACAATTCCCGTCGTAAATCCAAAGAAAGGCAGAAATGTTAAATGCCGTAGGCAATGAAGTAACGGTTATTTGGGTGATGTTTCTTTTTAAAAGTTATATTTATATTTACTTTGAACACTGCCAACACGAAGTACTATATTTTTGTTTTATTTTTAAAAAAAAAATCGTAAGAGATATTTTTTCATGTTATTTTGCCAATATGATAGAGAAGTCATAATTGGCTTTTCAATATAATTTATTGTAATATAAATGCTACTTTGTACAATTGAATTTTATATCATTGGGAAGAACACGACAATGTTTACATTTTTATGTATAGAAAATATTTTTTTAGTTATTTTCAATTTTGTAGAGGGTATTAGGATTAACAATAATCCTCTAATTGGCTTTGGGAGATGGGCCCTGTTGATTTAATGAGCTTAGGGGTAGGGTAGCTAATCTTTTAATTGGATCCGCACATTTAATGTTGAATGTTGCATTATGCAATAAATGTAACACAGAAGTGAGGTAAATAAAAACATGGGTTTTGTAGATATCTTGTTCTTGTAGTTGACTAGTTGTACAATAGAGGAATGGCATGTTCAAAGACCTTCACGTGAGTTTCAGTGTTGCTATGAGATACATTTAAGGCTGTACTTTTGCAATAAATCTGGAGTTAACACTTTCACAATATATTGCAATATGTATTGCAATACGACAAATCGTATCGGAATATATCGCAATACGATTTTTTTGGCAATACCCACCCCTATTTGTAATACACTAAAATCTCATTATGTAATTATCAGAAAATCATTAGAATTTGTTTGCTTTTTATAAAGTTTTGCCCCATGCTGAAAATCAATAGGTTTCTTCGTCTTATGACTTTAAACACTGTGTATAACTTTAAAGTCAATCGGATATTAACTTATGACCTTAAACACTGTGTATAACTTTAAAGTCAATCGGATATTAACTTTGGCCTCTAAAGCGTTCACAAGAATTTTTGAAGTGATCAAGGGCCATAACTCTAATAGTTATTATCGGGAATCGCTGAAAAACAATAGGCTTCTTCGTCTCATGACTTTAAACACTGTATAAATTTAAAGTCAATCGGATATTAACTTTAGCCTCTAGAGTGGACGCCGGACTGACGGGGGCGACGACAATATACGACCACATTTCAATGTGGGCGTATAAAAATCGCAACTACTAGAGACATCATAATGGCCTGTTTTTACTAACCTGGTTGATACAGCGGTTGTTTCGAGTGGCCCGGATATGGTGGGGGGTCTCTATATTGTTGCTGCATTGCCATAATCTGGTAATAATCTAAGTCACAATAACTGCAACATGCCGAAATAGTATCTGAAAAACACAAAGAGAGGGTTGCAAGAAAATGAAATACCCAGTGGGCTGAGAAGTCCATAACAGTACTCAATTAAAAGATACATTATGGGAGATAAGATAAAGAGCTGGCAGTTCTCACTATAATAGTTAAAACTAAATTTTAGTCAAATTGATTCAAACCAATCTGATCAAAACACAGATCCAATTTCGTTTCGTTTTTTTATAGTTGAAAATTTCGTTTTTACTTGTTTTTACGACTCTTGGATCTGGATGACTTGTTATTTAACTCGCGTTCTGCCTGAAATGAGGGGTCAGCCAATCAAATGGTCTGTCGAATCGACCGTTTGATGTGTGGAACTGTGGGTAGATATTACCAGCCAATGACGTCTATACTAACACCAGCGGATAGAAATCAAAACAAAACAAAAGTGAGAGAGAGAGAGAAATGGGGTTTAACGTCCACTCAACACAAACTAGGTCATTTCGGGACTAACATATGGTTTAATTTTTATTTCAATAATTCGCTTGCGTGTAGGGGTCTTTAGCAGTGGGAGGAAACCGGAGTGCCCGGAGGAAACCCACGAGGTTGAAAAGGCGCCCTATCTCCATGCCACCAAGACAAAAGTAGATTTTAAAAAGCATGGCAGTCGCTAATTGGTTAATCCAAAGACTGACTTTATCGGGTCAAATGTCCCGTGCTTGATACCTGACGTCACAGAACGTGAGCTCCCACTATAACTTGTTAGATTTTCATGAGTGTAGGCCATCGAAAGCATAAAAAACGAAAAAAAATATAGATCTATATTTTAATTAGATTGGATTCAAACTGAACCAACAATTCTCGCGATTGAATTCACGGCCTTGCCTCAATCATTGTTACTAAAGTCGGTAAGATAAAAAAAAATAGTCTCGATTATCAATTTCATGATTAAATAATGAATGAAAGTTGAGCAGAAAATCAGATCCTAATCGAGTAAATATCGCAGGCTAACATTGCCATCGAGAGTTGATTATTGTCTGTACAAGTTCATTAATGTCTAATTGATAATCAAGTTAACATTTCAGGCCTAAAGAAAGATCTGCAATAGGCAGATTTAGCTATTGTGTGATGTATGTTTAATGATAATCCTCATAAAATATTAATAGGCACAAAAGAACATTTATAAGATGCTAAAAGATAGGTTGCCAGGCAACGAAACATAGGCCCACAGCAGCTTAATCTTCCGGGCAGTCAACAAGAGTTGTCGCATATTTTTACTTTTATCGGTAATGAAAAATTTATAATAAACTAAAATCTGATTGAGAGTGACAACTCATTAAGTAATTATCAGAAAATCAGTAGAATTTGTTTGGTTTGTATAAAGTTCTGCCCAATGCCCATGCTAACGTTTAGTATACCAAACATGGAGTTAGCCACAGGCACTTTAAAGGATTAAAATAAAACTTCTTAATACTGCTTAACTATAAGTATAGTATAATAGAAGGTATTAACAGAACACAGTTTTTATGGGATACAATCACTAGTTAATGTGTTTTCCCAATTGCTAAATGCCACTTAAAGATTATAATAGAAGGTATTTCAGATGCCATATTTGTTATGATTTGTTGACAATACATCATCTGTTATCACCTCACAATACTCACTAGTTATAAGACTTTCCACCGTTTTAATTGCCAACGAGACTTTATTTGATCATTATACACCCCCAATGTAGTTAAATTGGTCATTTTACAGCGTCATTAATTACAAATTAAACTTGAAGCGTGGTCACTTGGTTATTCGTATGTTCACTGGACCTGAAGTACGACGAAATGAGGCCAAAAGAAGTCTGTATCACCCAGTCCCTTTATAAACCTATTGTTACTCTATATGTGCCTAGGAACTGGGTGATCAAGACTGCACCTAAATAACATGCAGCCTGACATGCTTGCCCCACTCAACAGCGGCCATAATTCAGGAAGTTACGATCTGATATGTGCAAATATGGAATGGAACCAAGATCTTTAGGTTATAAACATGTTTTTCAAGTTTCATCAAAATCAAATTAAAATTGTGAACTCTATGGGGTCCACAAACTAGATATAACATATTAGCGGCAGCCATTTTGTCAGGCAGTTTTGGTCTGATTTTTACGAAATTCGACCTCAACCTTCATTACAGTGAAACGGTGATATAATCAAACGGCGGCCATTTTATCAGTCAATTTTGGTCCAATTTTCACGAAATTCGAATTCAACCTTCATTACCCTGTAACTGTGATATATTCAAACAGTTTTTTAAAATCAGATCATAATTTTAATCTCCAGAAGGACCAAAAGCTAAAAAGGGCAATTTTTCGGACAATTTATGATCCGATGGGTGCAAATATCGAAAGGAACCAAGATCTTTGGGTTATAAACATACATGTCTAGTTTCTTCAAAATCAGTTCAAAGGTTCAGAGGTTTCGTCTCAAACAGGTTTGGTAGGATAGCAGAACTTACTCAACAATATTTGATGTGGCATGAATGCATACAATCATTCTTCGATGCAGCCGTAGACATTAACAGTAATAAGTTACTGCTTGCTGTCTCGACATTTATTCAGAATGATTGGTTCACTTGCTGTTCAGAAATATACTCGAAAATGGGTGATTTGATGATATTCCCAATGATGTGATTGCTGGGTATTGATAAAATGGGTGCAAAGAACGAAGATAGAAATAACTGCTGAGTTGAACGAGCTAATGTCTGAACTAAAAGAAAATCCTAGAACAGGAAAGGATAAGTTAATGGCTGCTGTGCTAGAGGAAGTTCTTGATGCTGTGAACAATCAATTGGCTAAAACGGATTATTTCACAAGAGCTGACGCCGACACTCCGAAGGTGAAATACGCGCCACTGACTAATTTAGGCTGTGAGAGTGAGTTTGCCAAGCTTGACCATCGACTAAAAGCTAGTGGGGGGAGTACTTCTGTTCAGACACATTCTAGAAAGAACATTCTTATGAGTAATGGACTATTGTGAATTCTTACTTTGAATCTAAGTCGATTGAGGACAAACAAAAAAGCTGGAAATGGGCGAGATGTTCTGAGGCAGTGAAAAAGTTCAAGAAATTAGAGCAAGACTTCTTGGCCACATAGAGCAGGAGCCCAGGGGGTTAACCTAGCTGAAAATTGTACTAATTTTTTCCTTTATTGTCTCAATGCATGTATATCTGGTATCATAAAAATATAAGTCTGCCGGGTTTATGGTGGTGGGTGTGGTATTCCACTCCCAAAATGCAATACCTCTCAACTAGCCTAGATTAGCTCAAAAGTGTTATACATGAAATTCACACAGCAGTATACCGTACATCTTCAGGTATCACAAAGACACTCTGACAGACATTTCTAGAGGTGGGGTACCCCTGACAGAGCTATGTAATTACTAGACATTTGTAGTATTAGTGTATCCTTGGCGAGAGTTATCTAATTTCCAATCAACAGCTAGGCTGGATTAGCTGAAATCTGTACCACTTAAAACAACTTTGGCATTGTTCAGTACCACCACAAGAGTCCTGAATGACCACTGCCAGACAGTTTGTGCAGTGGGTTACCCCTAACAGACACGCCCAAGATGTCATAGACCAAGAACTAGTGACGAAAAAACTGCCTCATAAGTAATAGAAGGTTTGACCATATTAATTGGCAGCTATTGATAGGGCAAATTCAAAACACCCAGTCTTATGAGGTTTCAGGGGGGCATTTGGCTGGGAGGAGCAGATAAAAAGGGCCAAAAAGGGCTAAAATTTGCCACATAAGTAATAGGATCAGAATTATTTCTAAAATGTTGCTATACAATGTATGAATATAAAAAATATAAATCTGACCGTAAAAAGTGGGGCCATGCCCTTTTCTGACAGCTTTAAAAAGTGCCTATGGGGGCCAAAATTTGCCTCATAAGTAATATAGTTGAAATTGGTGCCAAATGTTAGCTATGTGCAAGCTGATTCTAAAAATATCAAATCTGACTGGTTTTTGTGGGGCACATCCCTAATCTGACCACTTGAAATCTGCACGATCTGCCACGCCCACAAAAAAGGTCAAAATTTGCATCATAAGTAATATGATCAGAAATAGTTTTGAAATGTTGTGGTGCTATATCTGAATCTTAAAATGCAAAATCTGACCAGAAACAATGGGGCCATGCCCCTTTCTGACTGCCCTAAAAAGTGTGGACGGGGGCCCAAAAATGCCTCATAAGTAATAAGATTGAAATTGGTGCCAAATGTTAGCTAATTATGAGACGGTTCTAAAAATATATAATCTGACTGGTTTCATTGGGGCAAACCCCTTATCTGACCACTTAAATGTGCCTAATCTGCCACGCCCACAAAAGGGGTCAAATATTGCCTCATAAGTAATATGACTGAAACTGGTGCCAAATGTTAGCGGTGTATTAGTCGATTCTATAAATATCAAATCTGATGGGTTCCTATGGGGCAAACTCCTAATCTGACCACTTAATTGTCACCACCCACCACACCAGCAAGGTGAATACACATTTTTTTTATCACTTAAAAATTAAATCTACAAACTGAAATATGATTCAAATGTGTGCCAAATGTCTATGAGTAGGTTCTGTTTGGTTTATAATCTTTCAGAATTTTCTATATCTTGTCTAATTTACACTTGTTAATGATATAATCCAAATATGCGACAAACAAACTTTTCTACTGTAGGCGTAAATTCGTCATTCATATCTTGGTGGCATCCAAAGTTGAGAAATTATTCTTGCCCTAAGGACCTTTTGTTATCAAGTTAAATCTACGAACTGGGTAGTTTGACACATCACTATTAATTTGCAGTTTTCAACAACCTGGTAGAAATTCAATACAGCACTGATTTTCCATTAATGGAGCCAAGTCTTGAACTTAATGCCATCCCCAGTTTCGACGCTGCAAACATGACCTAATAGTCAATTTAAATCAACATTGGTGTTGTTATCTTACCTTGAAATGTGGGGCTTCTGATATTCAGCATTTAAGACAAAATGAAAATGTTAAAATTGGCAAAATATTTTCAAGGGCCATTTGTATGAAGCTACTTGAAGAACGAGGCTAAACATATCCCATGTAGAAGAAAACTACCAGTGTAGACTGGAATAACCAGATGTCAAAGACTTCCATTCAATTTGGACTCGTCGCGTATTTCGCCAAACATAACTGATTTAGAAATTACAGTAAAACAGAAACGATTGAATGTAAATCAAAAGTACGACAAAGATGGTTAATTGTGCTACACTGCGTGCGTAAGAGCCAGTGGACGACACGTGCGCTACTGACAATTAACTATCTTTGTCGTAATTTTGGTTTTGACCCCTCTGACTTTGTACCATTGATTAGACTAAACATACATAAGTGTACAAATGTGTTATTAATGTGTTCCCATTTGAATATTGTTCACAATAAGAAGCAGAATAAATAAGATATGTTTACAGGATCATTTTGTAATACGAAAAACTAAGTGATGCGTTTTCTAGGGCGCTCAGTATATTATTGGAGAAGAAAACGTATACACACAAAAACTGTATAATATTTCGTGCGGCAAAATTAAACTTCATTTAAATCTGGAACCATATAGGAAGACGCTTACAATGACTAACAGTGATAGATTGAATGGTTTTACTTCATCTACACGGAGACCTCCCAGTAACATTTGGTGCAATTGCTCGTTATATTTTGGTTAAAATATTTAGTGTATCGAGTCAAGAGATCAATGCCGTATTTGACAGAAACGAAATACTATCGATAAATGACATAGAGAAAGACAGACATGGAGGTTCCTCAGATCGAGACCAAGAATCATCATTTCAGGTCCACACATGAGACTGCCATCAACGTTTACATCAGCATTAAACGTTGACAAGTTCAAAAAATCTCTTGTACAGTACACAGTTAACAATTGGATGTGTACTGAATATTTGCCAGTTATTAGATCTAAGACATTGCATGTAACTTGAGTTCCGGACTATTATGTTTTACAAATGTAAATGGGTCTCTTCAGTGTTACAAAGATTGTACATTGACATGTATGCAAGAAGAAGCAATTTCAAGAATGCTTTTTCATATAGCTGCCACAAACTTGTCCATACATAATATTGTCCGTTCTATAGCTACAGATGTTGTGTCGGAAATGTGTGGATGGAGGTTGGAATACAGTCGCAAAAAATAGAGATATATGCAGGCAATTAGTTCCATCATTATGCATTGTTTTGCCAGCTTTTCACTGATTCACTGACTGTGACTACTGCTGCATTCACAAGAATACTTTTCCAACTTTGGATACCCAACCCCAACTAGAATAGAGTAGCTGGCACTGTTCCAATATTCCAAACAATTAACAATTGTGCCAGGATGCGTAGAATACTAATACCTAGCATGTATGGAAGAGGCGATAAATTGCAGTTGCAGGAACCATTTTTTTGTTCAAAAATTAATTTTTAGCCCCATAAACAGTTTTTGCCCCCAAATCAGTTTCTGGCAACCACAGTTTACTGCCTCTTCCATAAATGCTAGATATTAGTATTCTACGCATCCTGGATAAAAAAATAATTTTTTAGACCACGGTAACAGTGACCGCTAATCTAGCCTAGTTGGGGGCAGGGGCATTTTGGGCGTGTCTGTTAGGGGTAACCCACTGTCTGGCAGTGGTCATTCAGGACTACTATGGTGGTAATGAACAACTCTAAAGTTGTTTTAGGTGGTACAGATTTCAGCTAATCCAGCCTAGCTGTTGACTAGAAACTCGCCAGGGATACTCTAATGCTACAAATGTCTAGTTATTACATAGCTCTACTAGAAATGTCTGTCAGAGTGTTTTTGTGATACCTGAAGATGTACAGTACACTGCTGTGTGAATTTCATGTAGTACACTTTTGAGCTAATCTAGACTAGTTGAAGGGTATCGCATTTTAGGCGTGGAATAACACACCCACCGTCAGACTAACATTTTGATGATATCAGACATACGTGCATCGATAACATATAAAAGAAAATTGGTACAATTTTCAGCTAGACTGCCCCCCTGGGCTCCCGGTCTAACAGTACATTCTGCTAAAAAGCTGGCACTGCTCATGAAGGAAGATATAACAAGCCAACAGTGAGGCTGATGTCCCCCACCGAAATCTCAAAATATATAAATAGATGACACATAATAATCGCACATTTATTTTTTTCAAAAGTATCGAGCAATCAAACTGTACATGAAGTGCCATCACTTACTATCAGATAAAATGAAGATTATCTTATTCCAAAGCATCGACCAATGGAAGTGATTAGCCCTACTTAGCTTCAGCTCGAAATGTTAATCATTGAACTCAGTCAGCTCAAGACACTCACCTAATGAACATCTACATCAATTTTAAACTTAGCTTCAGCTCGAAATGTTAATCATTGAACTCAGTCAACTCAAGACACTCACCTAATGAACATCTACATCAAGTTTAAACTTAGCTTCAGCTCGAAATGTTAATCATTGAACTCAGTCAACTCAAGACACTCACCTAATGAACATCTACATCAAGTTTAAACATCCTACCTCAAATAGAAGCAGAGTTATTGATAAATCTTGACCAATCAAACTGTTTATCAATTCTTAGCCTAAGCAGAAAATTCTTAGGGTAATGATATAATGAACCCATATTCTGAGTTTCATTGCTCTCACTTCATTATAACCAAAGTTATTGTGCCCCAAAGCATCAGCCAATCAGATTGCTTATCTCTGCTCACTGTAGGCAGAAAATGTTCATCATCGAACTCCATCAAGGCATTCACCTAATGAACCCCTACAACAAGTTTGAACATTCTAGCTCAGTAAGAAAGAGAGTCATTGTGTTCTAAAGTCTCAGCCAATCAAATTGCTTACCGCTCTGCTTACACTAGGCAAACAATGTTCATTATCAAACTTAGTCGAGGTATTGATGTAATGAAACTATACATCAAGTTTCATCACCTTCACTTAATTAGAACTTCAGTTATCTTGTACAAAGTATCAACCAATTAAATTTCTTATCTCTGCCTACCCCAAGCAGAAAATGCTCATCTTCGAACTCCATCGCATTGACCTAATAAGCACATAAACCAAGTTTGAACATTTTAACTCAATAAGGAGAATTATTGTGTTCAAAGGTCTCGGCCAATCAAATTGCTTATCGCTCTGCCTACCCTGAGCATTATCGAACTTTACACTAAGTTTCATCACTCTCACTTAATTAGAACTAAAGTTATCGTGTCCCAAAGAATCAACCAATTAAATTGCTTATCTCTCCTTACCCTTAGCGGAAAATGCTCATCTTCGAACTCCATCAAGGCATTGACCTAATAAGCATATACACCAAGTTTGAACATTTTAACTCAATTAGAAGGAGAGTTATTGTGTTCCAAAGTCTCGACCAATCAAATTGCGTATCGCTCGGCTTACCCCGAGCAGAAAATGCTCATTATCGAACTTAGTCAAGGTATTACTGTAATGAAACTATACACCAAGTTTCATCAATCTCACTTAATTAGAACTAAAGTTATCATGTCCCAAAGAATCAACCAATTAAATTGCTTATCTCTCCTTACCCTTAGCGGAAAATGCTCATCTTCGACCTCCATCAAGGCATTGACCTAAAAAACACATACACCAAGTTTGAACATTCTAGCTCAATTATTGTGTCCCAAAAAGTGTGACGGACAGACAGACAGACAGACAGACGGACGAACCTATTTTAATAGTCCCCCAACTTTCTTCGAAAGGCGGGGGACAATGATTATCACTACAAATATGGTATCGTCTAAAATGGTAGTTTTAGCGATAGTTATATATATCATTCATACAGTTTACTTTCAAAACATCGTTCAATAAATGATAAAACTCGTTGAAGAATAACAAAGATAGGTTGCCAGGCAACGAAACATACGCCCACAGCAGCTAAATCGTCCGGGCAGTCAACAAGGGTTGTCGCATATTTTTACTTTTTTTGCTAATGAAACATTTGTAATACACTAAAAACTGATTAAGAGTAACGGCTCATTATGTAATTATCAGAAAATCATTAGAATTTGATTGCTTTTTATAAAGTGTTACCTCACACTAACAATTAGTATATACATGAAACATTTAATATCATGGATTTAGCTGTTCAGTTATCAAAATTCATTGAAAATCAAAATACTTGTTCGTTTCAACACCTTAAACTCTGTGTATCAATCTAAAGTCAATCGGATGATAAGTTTAGCCTCTATAGCGTAACAAGATTTTTTGAAGTTATCAAGGGAGATAACTCTGGCAATAATTATTTGAAATCTCTGAAAATCAATAGGCTTCTTCGTCTCATGACCCTAAACACTGTGTGTTAATTTAAGTTTGATCGGATATTAACTTTGGCCTCTAGAGCTTCCACAGGATTTTTTCGAAGTGATCAAGGGCCATAACTCTTGCAGCAACTATTGAAAATCACTGAAAATCGATAGACGACTTAGTCTCATGACTGTAAACACTATGTATAAACTTGAAGTTAATCGGATATTAACTTTGACCTCTAGAGCATCCACTGTGTATAAATTTAAAGTCAATCGGATATTAACTTTGGCCTCTAGATCGTCCACAAGATATTTTGAAGTGATCAAGGGCCATAACTCGGGTAGTTATTATCGGAAATCGATGAAAAACAATAGGCATCTTCGTCTCATGACCTTAAACACTGTGTATAGATTTAAAGTCAATCGGATATTAACTTTAGCCTGTAGAGCGTCCACAAGCAATTGTGGACGCCGGACCGACGGACGGGGGCGACGACAATATACGACCACATTTCAATGTGGGCGTATAAAAATGGTTTAATTAGTACTATGGTTTAGATTAATAGCAACGGCTTTAGTTTCTCCGAGATGCATTTAAAAATAGACGACCAGTTCACTTATCTATGACGATCATTTATTGGCCGAGCCATTGAGTTTCCAAAGATGCATTTAAAAATGGACTTCCCGTTCACTTATCTACGGTGTTCAGTTATTAGACGAGACGTCGAATTTCCCGAGATACGTCGAATTTCCCCGAGATACAAATAATTTATCTATAGTGTTTATTATTATAAGACAAAACTTGCAATTCCCCGCGTGCCGTTTATCAGATCAATTCATTTTGATTACGATTATTTACATACGAAGTGCGAATAAAAATTTGAGTGTAAAAAAATGCGCACACATAGATATTCGCCTTACAGTGGCCGTACTATATTTTATCCATTAGTCTATAAAAATAGTATTCCACCATTGACAATACGACAAAAATCGGTAAATAACGTCCCAGGTAATTATACAATCATTATGCATCTTCATTAAATCACAAATGAATTAACGCAGACTTCCACGTGTGCTCGTCGCCAGAAGTCAACCCCACAATGGTGGTTTAACGTCCGCTTCCACATAAGTGATATCGCAGACTAGATATAGGACAGCCGAAGCTTCTTCCTGTTTTAGAATATGATTTTGATATCTTTCCCTTTGCGGCATTAGGCCATGGAGTAGGGTCAGTGGGAAGGTCTTCCCTTTATTTAATAATAAAAACAAGTTGTTTCTTCTAATTTCTGGATTGGTTGATGTTGTCTTTATGGGATTAGTCTTTAGGTGCCAGACCTGTCTTATCATGGTCTCCCCTTACTCAACTGTCCCATTCTGTATATTTGGTGTCATTTTGAGATATAGTGTTTAGATGCCCAGCCCGTCTGACCGTGGGGGGTTGGGATGGCCCAGTGGTCTAGAGTGCCGCGCTTCGACCTCTAGCTGGCCAGTCACCTCTGGCTTGTGGCTATGGTTTCGAGCCCTGGTGTGAGCGTATGTGGCATGGAGATAGGGGCGTCTTCTCAAACTCGTAGGTTTCCCCCGGGCTCTCCGGTTTCCTCCCACTGCTAAAGACCCCTATGCGCAAGCGAATTATTGAAATAAAATGAAACCATATGTTAGTCTCAAAATGACCTAGTTTGTGTCGAGTGGACGTTAAACCCCATTTCTCTCTCTCTCCTGTCTGACTGTGACTCTCCCTTACTCCACTATCCTGCTAGTTTGGTGGTCTTTTTTTTTTATGGAATTCAAATTAACTTCCAATAACGATTAGTCTGCAAAGAAATTCCAATTAACTGTCAAGCATTCATGCTCAAATGCGCTACCTGACGAGGTAACAAGATACTTGGCTGTTAATTTCAATTCCCTTACAAACCAATATTTTATTAAAACGTACACATATTTAAAATTGTTTCTTGTGAAAATATAAAGATGAGAAAATAATTTTCTGTTAAGGAGTTCCAATTAACCGTCAATCATTCTACACACAAAGGTGCTACCGGACGAGGTAACGAGATACTTGCCGGTTAATTTCAATTCCCTTACAAACCAATGTTTTTATTAAGCTTTCATATGTATTACATATGAAAGCTTATTGTTTCTGTTAAAGTTATTATTATTATTTTTTTTTTTTGTGTGTTTTCTGCAAATCGGATTTCTCAGAATCTATCCATAGGATCTTTCTGAAATTTTGACCTACCCCCCCAAAAATGGGGTGCGAACCTTGATTAAATATATTTTCAAAACGTTTTACGTATCTGAAATCACCGAATTTTACGAACGAAAAAATTGACAATGCATAGTCATAACTTTGTTATTTTTTGACCGATCTTACTAATTCTTTTTTCTTTGAATACCTTGAAAAAAATCATTTTCATCTGCAGTTTCACATTGTCGAATTTTGAAAATTTGTCGCTGTGATTTCGAACCGGAAGTTTATACCAAATTGACAACTTCTTTAATAGTTGTACGATTTTCATGAAATTTAGTATATAAGTAGATCTTATCGATGTGACTTCAAAAATATAATTAGAAATTTTCTAAATTATCTATCCTTGACGAAATTAAGGATCAAAATTTTCAAAAAAATCATCGAAATATAGGTCAGAATGACCTGATTTTTTTTTTGATACTAGATAAGTAATTACTGATTTGTACACAAAATATGAAGTTTGTCAATCGAACCGGAAGTGCCACCATCTTGAAACGTGAAAAATCCCTAAGGCTTTTTTGCTATTTTACTTATAGACACGGGAGTTATATTTTCTGAATCCTTGAAAGATGGCCTAAATATTGTTCACAGCAGAATTTTGATTTAGGTCAATTGATGGTCGCCATTTTGAATTGAAAATGAAAAGTAGTAGCAATTTGAAGGGTCGGGACTTTGGAACACAATTACTCTCCTTCTAATTGAGCTAAAATGTTCAAACTTGGTATAGACGTTCACTAGGTCAATGTCATGATTGAGTTCCAAGATGAGCATTTTCTGCCTAGGGTAAGCAGAGATAAGCATGCTGATTTGTTGATTCTTTAGGGCACGATAACTTCGGTTATAATGAAGGGAGGGTGGTGAAACTCTTGTCAATCGAAAGTCTAATAGCTAGCCTGTTGTGTGAAATCATTGTATCATTATTTTTAAATATCGGGGATAGCAGAAAAAAGAGATCGAAAATCCAAAAAGTCGTATTTTTACGATTTGGAGCATTTTTAAAGGTCCTTTTCTCTTAACCCTAAGAACTCCTCCCCTGTTAAAATCGATCGCCGGCGATCGGTAAATTCATCACGTCTTATCCGAAAAAATATTCACAGTAAACAAATATCATTTATATCATTCGAAAGCCACGAAAATTCCCCATAAAATGAGACTAATAACAGGCGATTATTCAACATAGAAGTCGTGTTATACGAGTCTAGAGTCTAACAAAGATGGGTAACTCTGTGAGCGTAAACAAATGACGTCGTGTTATTTATATTTAGCAGAAGTCCTATTATTTCGTGTACCTATAGCCGTAAAAGGTGGTTTATTACGTCTAAAAGAGAAATTATTAAACCGAAAATTAAGAATAGAAGTTTTGTTAAGTTTTCCAATGATTAAACACGTGTGATCTTGAATATGTGAGCGATGCCGATGAATTCAAATGAGCAAACATGTGACCTAGATTCGTCCGACGAAGAATTTGTCAACGAGAGATCCTGATTAGATTAGATGAGTGAGTTTTGTTTACTAATTTATTATTTTACACCCGAACAAACGTAAACTTGATGATGATAATTATTTAATTGTAGAATGTGTGCTTATTTCTACCATGAATTATCCATTTAGCATCGAATTATCGGTAAATTAGATCAAATATGTGGGCCTAAAATGTAATACTAATAGTAATAGTACTACAGTAGTATATTTCTCGGTCACGTGCGTATGGTGGAGTACGCACATGGCTGAATTGATGAAAAGGGGATGTTTTCTGTTTTAATTTGACAATTTTGGCATGAAATGCAGAAACCCGCGTATAGTTATTCAAATTTCAAAAAGGCTTGGCCACTAATTATTGTCAGTTTTCGTTTGTTTGCTTTCGTTCCAATTCCAGCAATGATCGAGGGGTTGGACCGTTGTTGGGACAAGGCCTCTAGGCCTCGGGCAAGTAAGGCTAAATCACTTATGATAATTTAGATTTCTATCTCTGCCCTTTGGTAAAAATAAATAATAGGCCCACACATGTTGTTGGGACTAGGCCTCTAGGCCTCGGGCAAGTAAGGCTAAATCACTTATGATAATTTAGATTTCTACCTCTACCCTTTGGTAAAAATAAATAATAGGCCCACACATGTACATGTATATTATAAATGCCAAACGAAAGCGTGTGTGACTATCCTTCTGTGTTTTACATGTACACTATTTAATCAAAGTGTGTTATTTAATTTTTTTCCTAGGCCTTCAACCTCAGTTGAAGATACTGCACATGGACATGGTAGACTAATGATAGTCTTAGGCCTTAGGCCTTATGGTACTGATACAAGCATGGATTGGGATGTGTGAGTTTTGTTTGTTATGTATAATGTATATGTTTTTACATTCAAATTATTCAAAACAAGTATAAACCTAAAATGTCTAGATGTTCTACAGCTTTAGATTGTGTGCCTAGATTTACTATTGTATAAAATATTGATTTATGACCTTCCTCTTTCAAATTATTTTACCTAAGGTTTCTCAATGTAGAAGTCTTTTTGTTTTTTTTTATTGCACTGAATGCTTTACATTTATTTATTTTTGAAGGCCCTTATCTGAAGATGGAAATAGGTAGACCCAATGATATTGTTGAGAAAGTTTGGGTACAACAGTATAACAAAAGTACATGTACCACCAGGTCAAGGGTTCAAGAAACATAGAAGCTTTCCTATGCAGAAGATTCTTGTGAAGAAAATTTACCATTGAAGAGAACACAGCCATCTGCATCCCAGCCTTGTGGTCATCAGAAGATAAGTCATAATATTAGCACAGAAGAATGGAAGCATGGACAGTGTATAGACACAGAGCCCAGTAGGCTATACCGAAGTTTATTCCAAGACATGGAATTGGAGTTTCATGAGTTGGCAGTTGGCACAATGGAATTTAGTCTGTTTGACGGGTGAAAACTAGATAACATAGCAGATTTTTTGTCATTGCTATATTTATTGTTAATAACCTAGTTATTGATTGTTGCATGATTTTCCTAGGCCTGTGTACATGTATCTACTTGATTGTATGTATTCCTTCTGAATTTTTGTTCCGCCTTGTGCCTACTTTCATATTTCGGTGTAAAAAAGGGCTATTGTCTTTGGGATCGTGTTTACCTTATGGCAAATGCTGTAATATTTTCATAATAGCAGCTGTGGGTATTATTTTAACAACAGAAGTATAAAAAAAAACTAATTTTGGGGTCGAAAGTCAGTATGGCAGGTCAAAGGTCAACCCATTGAGTCAAAGGTCAATAATATGTCAAAGGTCATTTGCATAATTACTTAATTATGACTTTATTTTTTAATTCTAATCATATATTTGTGATATTTTATTTTGTTATCTTTAAATCCATTCATTAAATCACAATTGCTACAATGTGAATACTTAAAACTCCATTGCTGTATTTTATTGCAATGTTTATCATCTTTGATGTCTCATAACTTTTTTGATTTTAGTGCTACAATTATGAATAATACACAGATTTGTGGCAAAATAGTTGTTTTCTTTTAATCTACATCAAAAACCCTACCAGCTTATAATCCCTGTGGTCTGTTTGAGGTCAAATGGAAAAGTTAAAATTATTTTTGGGGTCAAAGGTCAAATAAAGATAGGTTGCCAGGCAACGAAACATACGCCCACAGCAGCTAAATCGTCCGGGCAGTCAACAAGGGTTGTCGCATATTTTTACTTTTTTTGCTAATGAAACATTTGTAATACACTAAAAACTGATTAAGAGTAACGGCTCATTATGTAATTATCAGAAAATCATTAGAATTTGATTGCTTTTTATAAAGTGTTACCCCACTCTAACAATTAGTATATACATGTACATGAAACATTTAATATCATGGATTTAGCTGTTCAGTTATCAAAATTCATTGAAAATCAAAATTCTTGTTCGTTTCAACACCTTAAACTCTGTGTATCAATCTAAAGTCAATCGGATGATAAGTTTAGCCTCTATAGCGTAACAAGATTTTTTGAAGTTATCAAGGGAGATAACTCTGGCAATAATTATTTGAAATCTCTGAAAATCAATATGCTTCTTCGTCTCATGACCCTAAACACTGTGTGTTAATTTAAAGTCGATCGGATATTAACTTTGGCCTATGGAGCTTCCACAGGATTTTTTCGAAGTGATCAAGGGCCATAACTCTGGCATCAATTATTGAAAATCACTGAAAATCGATAGACGACTTAGTCTCATGACTGTAAACACTATGTATAAATTTGAAGTCAATCGGATATTAACTTTGACCTCTAGAGCATCCACTGTGTATAAATTCAAAGTCAATCGGATATTAACTTTGGCCTCTAGAGCGTCCGCAGGATTTTTTGAAGTGATCAAGGGACATAACTCTGGCACTAATTATCAGAAATCGCTGAAAATCAATAGGATTCTTCGTCTCATGACCTTAAACACTATGTATAAATTTAAAGTCAATTGGATATTAACTTTGGCCTCTAGAGCGTCCATAAGATATTTTCAAGTGTTCAAGGGCCATAACTCTGGCACTAATTACGGAAATCGCTGAAAATCAATAGGCTTCTTCGTCTCATGACCTTAAACACTGTGTATAAATTTAAAGTCAATCGGATATTAATTTTGGCCTCTAGAGCGGCCACAAGATATTTTGAAGTGATCAAGGGCCATAACTCTGGTAGTTATTATCGGAAATCGCTGAAAAACAATAGGCTTCTTCGTCTCATGACCTTAAACACTGTGTATAAATTTAAAGTCAATCGGATATTAACTTTGGCCTCTAGAGCGTCCACAAGATATTTTTAAGTGATCAAGGGCCATAACTCTGGTAGTTATTATCGGAAATCGCTGAAAATCAATAGGATTCTTCGTCTCATGACCTTAAACACTGTGTATAAATTTAAAGTAAATCGGATATTAACTTTGACCTCTAGAGCGTCCACAAGATTTTTTGAAGTGATCAAGGGCCATAACTCTGGCACTAATTATCGGAAATCGCTGAAAATCAATAGGCTTCTTCGTCTCATGACCTTAAACACTGTGTATAAATTTAAAGTCAATTGGATATTAACTTTGGCCTCTAGAGCGTCCACAAGATATTTTCAAGTGTTCAAGGGCCATAACTCTGGCACTAATTATCGGAAATCGCTGAAAATCAATAGGCTTCTTCGTCTCATGACCTTAAACACTGTGTATAAATTTAAAGTCAATCGGATATTAACTTGAGCCTGTAGAGCGTCCACAAGCAATTGTGGACGCCGGACCGACAGACGGACCGACGGACGGACGGACGGACCGACGGACGGACCGACGGACGGACGGGGGCGACGACAATATACGACCACATTTCAATGTGGGCGTATAAAAAGGTCAACGTCAAAGTTCATGCACGTGGGGTCAACGAAATGATCCCCTATAGAAAGCCCTGTCAATGCTCTTATCAGAAACATATAACATGTGGTTCTTCTAAGAATTATTTTTTACCATTTGCCCAGAAACAGATACCAGTGTTAAAACTCCTATTTAGGGGTTGAGTGTATAGGGTTTTAAAGTCAACATAATATTTTGGGGGAAATTCTTCTACAAAGAGTCTTATCGGTAGTTTTTTTTTTATGAAACCATCGACCAACAGTCCAAAATAGCAGGAGTAGAAGAATAAAAGGATCGAAAATTGAAAACGGCACCTTTCATTGTTAAGCAAAACATGCAGTGTGGGTGGCTATAATCTGCACATTTAGTCATTGTATAGAGAGCGTATTCAACAGTATCGAATTCCAACTGCAAAGGGATCTTTTACGTGCACTCCAATGTGTACAGGGGGGGGGGCACGCCAGAAAATCGAGATGAACTTTCTTGGCCAATGCAAGGATCGAACACCCGACCTCCTGGCCAACGACTTAGCCACATAGTCTGGACACCCATCGTACATTTCATCCGTCAAATCAAAGCATTTCATTGCATTAGACCAATAATTAATTATTCTTAATTTAAAACTTTATTTTAATATTAGTCTGGCATTATTAAATCCTAATTTTATTGATCTTATTTAAAATTAAACTTTCATTTAACTATGAACAACCCATAACGTGTCTCTTTAAAACAAATAAATACTCTAAAACAGTAGCTCAACCTTTTGACCTAAACTCATTAATTTACGATTTTGTTGTGAGCGACTTGTTATTCTCCCTATATCACATATTGCACGTGTCTGATTTCAAAGGGGGGAGGGGTGGCTGAATGGTTAGCACGTGCGCCTGTCATTGAGTTAACTAGCGTGTTTTCGAATGCCCGGGTGTACGTGACAAGGAGTAAGTTCGCCTGTTCATCCTGCCATTTTTAGTTCTTTCTCTCCATTTTCATTTCATTTTCTCATCCGTTTCATTACAGTAATACAAGTTTCAGTTATTTCCCTTTAGTTTTCAGTTTATTGTTATGCCTGGGTGCAATGTTTCATACTATATTTAGACTTGTAACTTCGCGACTTTTTGACCAATTTTGATAATTTTTTCTTTTCATCCTTTTATTTAGGATACTTGATACAATCGATGACACGTGATGATGAATATGAAAGCTTTCATATCTGCATGGGACAGTAGCAGATCTAGTTATTATTATTATTATTATACATGCATTTCTATAGCGCTGCTTCCACAATAGTGTTCAGAAGCGCTTTACAATATGACACACACATGTATGTGATAAAATACAAAAAATAAAACATAACAAAAATAAGATCTGTTAAATATAAAATATAAAATAAATTTGATCTAAAATATAGAAATAGAAATGACAAAAGTTAAAATCTTCAAATATAGAGTATAAAATAGATTTGATAAAAAGATATATATATGACAACAGATAACATCAGCAGCTAGTTAAAAATGCTTTCTTAAACAAAAAAGTTTTAAGATGGCTCTTAAAAACGGGTAAGGACTCACTGCTGCGAATAATGTAAGGAAGTTTATTCCACAGTTTAGGTGAAGCAACTGAAAATGCTTTACTACCAAAAGACACCAGATTTGCTTTTTTCTCAACAAGGAGGTAACAATCTTCAGATGATCTTAGTTGACGACTAGGTTTATATAAGTATATAAGATCTGATAAATAGGAAGGGATCAAATTATTTAAACACTTATAGGTTAAAAGTAAAATCTTATATTCTATTCTAAAAACAATTGGTAACCAATGCAACTCATAAAGTACAGGTGAAATATGATCTTGATAAGATGATCCTGAAATAAGACGGGCTGCAGAATTCTGTAGTTTTTGTAAGTTATCCAGCTGTTTAGCTGGAGTGCCATATAAAAGTGAGTTGGAATGATCAATTCGAGAATTAACAAGGGAGTTCAGTTACCCCCCAAAACATATAAAATGATATATTACAAGCTATAGTTAGGTGTTTAGTTCCGGTTTTATCGAAAAAAATATGATTTTTGGCTGCCATTTTGAAAGATGGGTTGCCAAACAACTAAACATACGCCCACAGCAGCTAAATCGTACGGGTAATTAACGAGAGCTGTCGCATATTTTTACTTTTTTTCGATAATGAAAGATTTATATTAAACTAAAATCTGATTAAGAGTAACAGCTCATAAAGTAATTATCAGAAAATCATTAGAATTTCTTTGGTTTTTATAAAGTTCTGGCCCATGCTTACATTTAGTACGGTATACAAAACATTTAGTATCATGGATTTAGCTGTTCAGTTATCAAAATTCATTGAAAATTAATCGGATAATAAGTTTGGTCTCTAGAGCGTCACAAGATTTTCCAAAGTGATCAAGGGAGATAACTTTGGCAGTCTCTAGAATGTCCATAAGATTTTTTGAAGTGATCAAGAGACATAACTCTGGCAGTAATTATCAGAAATCTCTGAAAATCAATAGGATTCTTCTCTTCATGAACTTAAATGCTGTGTATAAATTTAAAGTCTATCGGATATTAACTCTGACCTCTAGACCATAGACAAGATTTTTCAAAGTGATCAAGGACCATAACTCTGGCAGTAATTATCGGAAATCTCTGAAAATCAATTGGATTTTCGTCTCATGACCTTACACCTGTAGCACCAATCTGATTAAAACACAGATCCAATGTCGTTTCGTTTTTTATAGTTCAAAATTTCGTTTTTACTTGTCTTACGGATTAACAATTACTGGTTTATTAACATGCAACATTTCGACGATGATACTCTCGTCTTTATCAAGCAAGTGATAAAGACGAGAGTATCATCATCGAAACGTTGCATGTTAATAAACCAGTTAATCCATAAATAGTGTTATTGTGTTACTGTTCAATTACTAAATGCCACTTAAAGAAGTTTTTACTTGTCTTCACTACTCTTGGATCTGGAGGACTTGTTATTTAACTAGTGTTCTGCCTGAAATGAAGGGTCAGCCAATCAAATGGTCTGTGGAATCAACGGTTTGACCTTTTCATGCGTGGAACTGTGGGTAGATATTACCAGCCAATGACGTCTATACTAACACCAGCGGATAGAAATCAAAATAAAACAAAAGTAGATTTTAAAAAGCATGGCGGTCGCTAATTGGTTAATCGAATGACTGACGTTATCGGGTCAAATGTCCTGTGCTTGATTCATGACGTCATAGAACGTGAGCTCCTACTATAACTTGTTAGATCTACGTGAGTGTAGGCCATCGAAAGTATAAAAGATAGGTTGCCAGGCAACGAAACATACGCTCACAGCAGCGAAATCGTCCGGGCAGTCAACAAGGGTTGTCACATATTTATATTTTTTTCGCTAATGAAACATTTGTAATACCCTGAAAACTGATTAAGAGTAATAACTCATTATGTAATTATCAGAAAATCATTAGAATTTGATTGCTTTTTATAAAGTTTTACCCCACGCTAACAATTAGTATATACATGAAACATTTAATATCATGGATTTAGCTGTTCAGTTATCAAAATTCATTGAAAATCAAAATACTTGTTCGTTTCAACACCTTAAACTCTGTGTATCAATCTAAAGTCAATCGGATGATAAGTTTGGCCTCAATAGCGTCACAAGATTTTTTGAAGTTATCAAGGGAGATAACTCTGGCAGTATTTATTTGAAATCTCTGAAAATCAATAGGCTTCTTGGTCTCATGAACTTAAAAAGTGTGTGTAAATTTAAAGTCGATCGGATATTAACTTTGGCCTCTAGAGCTAGAGAGAAAGAGAAATGGGGTTTAACGTCCACTCAACACAAACTAGGTCATTTCGGGACAAACATATGGTTTAATTTTATTTCAATAATTCGTTTGCGCCTAGGGGTCTTTAGCAGTGGGAGGAAACCGGAGTGCCCGGAGGAAACCCACAAGGTTGAGAAGGCGCCCCTATCTCCATGCTACATACGCTCACACCAGGGCTCGAAACCAAAGCCGCAAGCCAGAGGTGACCGGCCAGCTAGGAGTCGAGGCGCTGCACTGTAGTCCACTAGACCATCCCAACCCCCACCCCTCTAGAGCTTCCACAGAATTTTTTCGAAGTGATCAAGGGCCATAAATCTGGCAGTAATTATTGAAAATCGATAGACATCTTTGTCTCATGACTGTAAACACTATGTTTAAATTTGAAGTCAATCAGATATTAACTTTGGCCTCTAGAGCGTCCACAGGATTTTTTGAAGTGATCAAGGGCCATAACTCTGGCACTAATTATCGGAAATTAATAGGATTCTTCCTTTCATGACCTTAAACACTATGTATAAATTTAAAGTAAATCGGATATTAACTTTGGCCTCTAGAGCGTCCACAAGATATTTTGAAGTGATCAAGGGCCATAACTCTGGTAGTTATTATCGGAAATCGCTGAAAAACAATAGGCTTCTTTGTCTCATGACCTTAAACACTGTGTATAAATTTCAAGTCAATCGGATATTAACTTTAGCCTCTAGAGCGTAAACAAGGGCCATAACTCTGGCAGTAATTATTGAAAATAACTGAAAATCAATAGACATCTCATGACTGTAAACACTATGTATAAATTTGAAGTCAATCGGATATTAACTTTGGCCTCTAGAGCATCCTCGAGATTTTTTGAAGTGATTAAGGGTCATCACTCTGGCAGTAATTATCGGAAATCACTGAGAAAATCAAAATTTCACCTTGACCGTCAATATAGAAGGGAAATAACTCTAAATGTTGTTTACCCTGACGATTCGTCGCGTTTCCTGTCATGTTTTTATGAAATTGTCGATTGAAATGGCCACGCGAACAGTTGATTTTGTTTTAGCGGACCCCTGTTTCTGGGAAAGCGACGACAGTGACATAGAGCGTGCCAGTGATGATGAAAGTGCGTTCGAACTAAATTTCGACGACAGCGTCAGTGAGTCTGCTTCAAGCAACTGTGATTTAGACAGTCTCGCCCGCGATGTGGATGTTGAAATTGATTTGGAACACGATGATTCGGATGAATATGATGACGATGATGAAGCACCTAATGAAAATGCAGTGCCGGTAAAGAACTGTGAATGGGCCAAAAAATTGACTGAGCTGCCCGATGTTAGTTTTGTTTTTGAACACCTTGTTGGAGTAAATAAAGATCTCGAAGGTGTTGAACATTTTGAAGCCCTCAATTTATTCCAACTTTTTTTACTGACTATATTTTGCGAGATATTGTTGTAGAAACAAACAGGTACGCTAAACAATGTCAAGGCAGACATATTCATAAAGATTGGACAAATATTTCAGTGCCCGAATTGAAAACGTGGCTAGGTCTAGTCATCGCTACTGGTATTGTGCAAAAAAAGGGTCGTATTGCCAGTTATTAGTCAAAACATTGGCTTACCCAAACACCTGGTTTCAATCAGACAATGACCAGCAAAAGATTCCTTCAAATATTGTTGTGTATTCATTTTGTAGACAATTCATCAACAACTGTAAATAAGTCAGATAAATTCTGGAAGATTAGAACACTATTAGACTATGTTGTGAAACGTTTTCAACTTGTGTACAATCCCCAACGTGAAATTGCAGTGGATGAAACTATGTTAATGTTCAAAGGACGACTTGGAATTAAACAATACACTAAGAATAAGCCTATAAAGTGGGGAATAAAACTGTTTACTTTAGCAGAATCATCTAGTGGATATGTGCTAAACATTATACCCTATGCTGGAAAAAGAGAGGACACACAATTATCTAAAACAGCTCAAATCGTTGTTGACGTTTGTCAGCCTTTTCTCAACAAGGGTCACTACTTATTTATGGATAATTATTGTACCAGTATAGAACTTATTGAATATCTTTCTCAAGTAAAAACCTTATCCTGCGGCACTGTAAACAGCAACCGCAAACGACTTCCATCTGATATGAAAAACAGTGCAACTAAAAAACTTAAGAAAGGTGAAAGTTTGAAAAGAATCTCAAACAATGTTTTGGCTGTAAGCTGGAAAGACACAAGAGTTGTCAATCTATTAACAAATATCCCAGGTAGGCATATTTTTAAAATAAAAATTAAAAAAATGTTATATTATACAGTTACGATAATCAAATGTGTCTGCGGTATTGAATATAAAATGGGTGTGTATGTTGAAATGAAATAAAAAGGGGTTTAACGTCCTACTTTATTGCACGTTTTGTATTGGCTAATTGAGAAGGGCATGTGCAATGAGGGAAACTGTCTGAGTTCTCTAAAGTGCGCCCTGATGCAGCACACAAGACTTTGTTTATTGTCCCATCCAAACTACTACGTGCTATTGCATTTCAGCCCCTCAGGTCTGTGCCACTGACACTGAATTGAAAAATCCGGATGTTCTTTCCCAGACCAGGGATCGAACCTACGACCTCCTGGTTAGTGAGTAAGCACAGTACTCGCTAAGCTACCGCAGCCCCCGGAAGTGTATGTAGATCTTCCATCTTTGTCAATAACTTTTGAATATAAGTGAAACAAATAATTCGAAAATATATTAGTGAAAATTAATTTCATCAATTACGAACAAGCTAAAATTGTATTTTATTCATTTATCATTTTATTTTGTAGGTAATCTTGATGATGTTGATATACAGAGAAGAGACAAGAAACAGGGTGGTAAAGAAGTTACGATCAGCAAACCTAGGGCTATTATCACTTATAATTCTTATATGGGGGGTGTTGAATTATCTGATCAACGTGTTGCTACATATAGACGTCATATGAAATCTTTGACTTGGTACATACAAGTATTTATGCATTTGTTAAGACTCTCTGCTGTTCAACCCTTTATTGTACATAAGAAAATTCATTCACAGTCAAAGTTGTCACAACAGTTTTTCTTACAACTGGGTTGATAGGTGGCAGAACATTCACTAAGAAACGAGGGCGTCCATCTGTTACATTACCACTAGAAATAAGGTTTGATAGAACCTTGGAACACGCTCCATATAAATATGAGAATCAGGGTAGGTGTGTTGTCCATTCAAACCGCGTTGAAACCACTTATGGTTGTGGTGTGTGTGGTAAAAGAATGGGCCCATATCCCTGTTTCCAAAGATATCATTATACTGTTAATTTTCCCTACATGGACCCAAATAAAGAAAATAGGTTGCCAGGCAACGAAACATACGCCCACACAGCAGCCAAATCATCCGGGCAGTCAACAAGAGTTGTTGCATTTTAAGTAGTCATCAGAAAATCATAATCCAAACTCTAATAACTACGGTGAAACTGTGATATAATCAAATATTTTTTTAAATCAGATAATCATTGTGACCTCCAGAGGGACCACAAGCTAAAAAGGGTGATTTTTCGTACAATCTGGGGACATAATTCAGGAAGTAATGATCCGATGGGCGCAAATATCGAAAGGAACCAAGATCTTTGGGTTATAAGGTCCACAACCGTTATATAACATATTTTCACACTATTCGCGTACAAACGGCGGCCATTTTGTCAGTCAATTTTGGTCTGATTTTCACAAAATTCGAACTCAACCTTCATAACCTTGGAATGGTGATATAATCAAATGGGTTTTTAAATCGGATAACAATTTTGACCTCCAGAGGGACCACAAGCTAAATAGGGCGCTTTTACGGACAATCAGGGGCCATAATTCAGGAAGTTACGATCCGATGGGCGCAAATATCGAAAGGAACCAAGATTTTGGGTTATAAACATACATGTCAAGTTTCATCAAAATCGGTTCAAAATTGTGACCTCTATAAGGTCCACAACCTTGATATAACATATTTTCATACTATTCGCGTACAAAAGGCGGCCATTTTGTCTGTCAATTTTGGTCCGATTTTCCCGAAATTCGAACTCAACCTTCATGGTTGCCATGGTAACACTTTCATTTTAACAAAACAGTAAACATTCAGTATTGTTGGTTTCTTGTATACATTCTTTAATAATTATAAATATTCTCTTAGTTTGTCTAAAATTCCATATATTTTGCGGTGTCTGTACTATGTATAGAAATCTAAATATGATCAAAATCTGTAAATTTCTATTTTTGTGATATTTTAAATTTTACCACCAAATATCTAATTTTATTGTCATTATTGCTGATGATTGTTAATTTTATCATTGTTAGGTTATTGTGCCTCACATGTAGTGAATAAGTATGATGATATTGAGACTGTAGATGATGTAGTGTCCTTTTTTAGAAAAACCCAAATAGGCATTATTTTCAATTGGTTGCCATGGTAACACTTTCGTTTTAACAAAACAGTGAACATTCAGCATTATTGGTTTCTTGTATACATTCTATAATAATTATAAATATTATCTTGGTTTGTCTAAAATTCAAATATATACAGTATCTGTATTATGTATATAAATTTAAATATGATAAAATCTGTAAATATCTATTTTTGTGATATTTTAAATTTTACCACTAAATATCCAATTTTATTGTTATTGTTGATAATGATTTTTATTTTTATCTTTGTTATTTAAATGTTATTGAATATTAATAAATATTTGAAATTTATTAATGAATTTAAATAATGGTTTACTTTTGTTATTATTCACAAGAATTTCTGTATGTTGCTATGGTTACAAGAAAAGGCATAATAGTTTTGGGGGAACTCATGTTTCTAACATAATATCCACCATTCATTCTTCTTCAGGGAAATATATACTTTTTGTCAGTTTCCATCAAAAGCATTTGCATAATGATCAAATATAAGAAAACAGTCAATTAAAATATGATTATCAAAAATAAATGGATTCCGTGGGCATTATGACGTCACGTTAATTGTAGTCTCAAAGGGTTAATCAGTCTCAATCAGTTTTATATTACAAACTAGTCCCAGTAGAGCCGATCGTCTTATTAGGTGAGGATTAGTACATAACAAAACTTCATCGGTACCTTTTTACTACTATAATACGTATATAAGATAACGATATTTCATAATGTTTTATAAGCGTTTAACGGCTTCTACTATTCGCAGCTTTAAAGAGTTCTGACGCCATTATGCCCAGGTGTGCCTAATGCGTCATCGTTAATATTTAGCTCTAGTTGACAATGCCATCTCCCACCACGTCAGACACCGAATGCTTATGCTTTTTTTTTTAATATTGTTTTTCTGATAAATCGTACATGTTTATTTTAATATAGAAATCATATTCGCAGCTGCAGAAACATAATAAATAATGTTATTGGCCTATGTTCCTTTATACGCATTAAGGCTCTAAACTACCATACTTATCCCTAGTACATAATTACCTGTTCACGAGAAGAATGGCATCAGCATTCCTGGAGCAGCAACGATGGAGTAATAGAGGACTTGTCTAAGAGGATGGTGACACAGCAGGAGGCATGGAGAACCTAAATTAGGAGCTGAGGCGATTGATTATTAAGGCATTGGTGGAACTGTCCCGAACAAGGAGCGCCTTAATATATAGCCGTAGTACTGGAAGGATTGCTGTCGCTGGAATGGACAAAGGACACGAATATTCCCCTCCCCACTCCGTATATGGTAACATATATCTCCGTATTTTCCGTGACGCTCCGCCGGCAGTGCTAGGGTGCTGGGTGGCTTACAATACTTTCAGTTTTTGTTTATTTTTAAAACTGCACGTGTTTATAGAAGCAATGAACATTCTCGTGGTAAAACTAGGGCTGCCATAATCATTCACCAAACATATTGAATAATAGGCTCGTTTTAATTGGATATAAGTCTAAAATCAGCCAATAGAATACATGTTTCTTTACAGCCTAATATGTCGCCAGATGTTGACAGAGAATCTCAGCGGGAATGATAGAATGACACGTCTAGTAATGGGGTCATTCCATGTCAATTGTCAAGTGGGTCAATTTTCAGAAATTTGGGAAATTGACCCCCTTGAAAAAATCTGGAAAAAATATACGTTATTGTGCATCAACAATCTAGAAAGTGTGCAAAATATGTGGTCTGTAGGATGAAAATTGACTGAGATATGTGCATTTAAGTTTCATGAGTTACCAATAAGTTTTCGAAACAAAATATGTATCACTAATTTACTCGAGTTTCATATATCTTGATTTTACCTTTCTGGTAAAGATATATCTCTCAAATTTGGTAGTCTTGGAGAACTTTTTGTGTATATAGATTATGAATCTGCAATTAGATTACCACTGAGGTGTAGGGTTCGCATGCTACTTGGCCATGAAAACTGACAAAAATTTGGTGCAATTGTATATTGTCTGGATTTTGTAGTGCTCCAGGTGCTACAAAGTAATAGACCCAAATATTGGTATAACCAGAGATTGACAGTAGTACTACATAAAAAACGCATGAAAACCCATCAGTCTTGAATAGATTCCCAGAAAATTGACCGCGAATATGGTTTCAGACACAAATTTTCGAAAATTGTCTCATATTTTCGAGCCGATACAACCCAGTAGATGAACACCTAAAAATCTGATTATAGTTTGTGAATATAGTTTGTGCTAATGTCTTCAACATATGTGAAAGCCATTCTTGTCCCGGACCATTTATATATTTTTTCAATTTTTTGAAAATCTGTGTTTTGGGTGAATATAGTTTGTGCTAATGTCTTCAACATATGTGAAAGCCATTCTTGTCCCGGGCCATTTTGATATTTTTTCAATTTTTTGAAAATCTGGGTTTTGCTGAAATCTATCTTATATGATTTTTGGCGCTGAAAAAGATGATATTCCAAATTTTAACTTTGTCCAACTAACAGAACTTAAGATACGGTCCACCAAATTTGGGAGATTTTCGGCTAAAATGGGTTTCACCGACATTATTCAAATGACCATAACCCAGTAACCAATAGGTTAAAATTGCTGAAATAAGTGGTTTTGGAATGGAAAAGATAATGACGTGCCGTTTGAATCATAGATATCGATCTTTAGGAAAGTCTGCTGAAGGTTACTGCTTTAAGTGTGAAGACACTGATTTTCAGTCTCGCGTGTGAATATGTAATTTGATTTTACATAAAAGATATTATACCTCCAGTTGTTTAACATTGTGTAGAAAACATATTGAGCTAAACTTTTCATGCAAGTTCATCTCAAGGTCACATGGTCTATAAGGTCAAATTCAAATTGTCTTCACTCTTTTAAAACTAGTGTTTCCGCCAGCTTCCAAAAATTTCCCAGTACCGTGTACCGGTAGGGATTAAAAATACTGGTTCACTCGTAATTTTACCGGTCTGGTGAAAACAACATTTAATCAATCTTATAAATTTATTGAAATAAACACTTCATTGAAACAAATTGAACACACTTTAAATTTAAACATCAATGTTATTATAAACGTCTGTCTTTAGAACTCTTAAATATCTGTCGGGCCTTTCCAAAATTAAACGGGTGAGCTTCAGAATTGTGTGCATGCATGTTCAGAGTCATCAGGTTATTCATACGCCGGTGCGATAAACGATTACGCAAAGACGTGTGTATTAAATTTTGCAGACTAAAACCCCTCTCTGCTGGTACACTACTGACAGGAACTACCAAAGATATAACGGCTAATGTTCCAAAGTCTGGAAAAAGATCGGAAAAATCAGAAATAATAGATTGACAGGTGTCTTCAAGCGATTTTGTCCCCAGACTGAATAACACTTGCTTGAAATGGCTGAAATCACGGGTTGCGAACGATCAATTATTACATCACTGTCCTGAATATCTTTACAGAAAAATTCCAATCCCCGCCAAACACATCGAGGTCGTTGCGGGCATTAGGGTATCTTGCGGGATTTAAAACAATGTCCAGAGAATTCAACACATTTAGGGAATCTTAGGGAAAGCAGGTTTTTAGTGACGTTACCAAATCTAAAATAAAATTATTGCGGACTGTTTCAAATGCAGTTTGTGATCATTCATCAGCGTATGACAGTGTAACACCACGAAAACCCTCTGTATTTACTGCCGTTTCATGGAATATCCTTTTGAATTCAGATTCATTCTCTCCTTTTGCGGTTAAAAGCGCCTCTAATGTTTCAATGGTTGAATTGACCATTGGTCGTATCATGGAGAGATTGAGAGTTTCTCTTTAGAAAACTGTTACTTATTTTTGACAAATCATGTGAACGATTATACCGTGTGGCAGAATATTCATATAGTTTGTAAACATCATTTAGTTTTTTCCGGTAGTCTTTAATCTTTTTTGATAAAATTGGCGGCATCCTGTGACGCAAGAGCGACTCGGTGAGAATGGGGTTTTAGTAAGCAGTTTAACTCCTACACCATTCCGAATTCCTGTCATCACACTAGCTCTGTCACTACCCAACCCACTTACTTTATTTAACGGAATTCCCCATTCTTTAAAAACTTCTTTTATTTTGTCGACGATGCATTTTGCTGTGCCACTACGAACTGAATAGTTTCCTAAAAATATTGTCTCTGTTTTCGCGGTGTTATTTAAAACTCGCCAAAATAGTATTAGTTTTTTCTCAGTGACTACATTAACGGTTTCATCAACAATAAGACCAACAAATTTACTGCTAGCTATTTTATCTTTCAATTCGTCTACAGTTGTTTGAACCAAGGCCGTTTCCATATCTTCGAAACTATCGGAATGTATGTAAATCACACCAGTTAACGATGGGCATCTATTTTGTTTTTGCAATGGGGAATGTAAGCTAAATTTTTGGGAGTAGATGGCGCGCGTGCACTAAGGAGGGAAACTCGTCTGCAAAAAAAACGAACAACAATGGCTGCCATTTTCTACAACTGGACTATTTCTAAACTTAAATCGGAACTTTCAAGGAGAGGAGCCAAGACCAGCAGGAGAAAAGCTGACTTAATTCGTCTACAGTTGTTTGAACCCCGTCGTTTCCATATCTTTGAAACTATCGGAATGTGTGTAAATCACACCAGTTAACGATGTGCATCAATTTTGTTTTTGCAATGGGGAATGTAAGCTAAATTTTTGCCAGTAGATGGCGTGCGTGCACTAAGGGGGGAAACTCGTCTGCAAGAAAAACCGAACAACAATGGCTGACATTTTCTACAACTGGACTATTTCTAAACTTAAATCGGAATTTCGAGGAGAGGAGCCAAGACCAGCGGGAGAAAAGCTGACTTAATTGAAAGGTAAGAATCAGAATAATACTTTTCCATTCATCTTCCCTCTCATTGTTTGCTTAAATTCTTTGTAAAAGGTTTATAGTAGTAGGCCCAACGACTGGACACGACCATGTCAATATGACCCGTTCGTGGCTACTAGGCCTATCACTGGTACTAATTCTATTGTCTATGTCAGATGTCTAGTAATCGATTGTTTAGTTATTTTCCAGACAATTTAAAACTGTTATTATAATTTTAATATTTGTTAAAACTTCTGATTCAGAAATAGTTTTTTGATCAAATAAACAAAATGCGAATTTTGACGGTTCATCAGTCTTGTTTCATCATTTCGCCTTTTTCCGATTTTCGGCCATGTCATTTTCATGATTTTGAGTAATATCGTAACAATAAAAACTTATAGATAACAACATGCATAGTCATTTAATGCATTTATTTATTTTAGACTCGAGTCTTATGACAGAAATAAAAACTTTGAAAATGATCCCATCATAATGCCTCCAGTCCAGATAGCCTGTTGGCCAGACAGTGGATTTAGACAGCTACTGATTGCCCACATGAATAATGTACCAAGGCTTACAATGAATCAAATAGTTGGTTATTTCAAGTATACACTTGCCCAATAGTGAATGCTCTGCAGATATCAAAGCTGTAGAAAAGGGACAGGCCTTGATAGACTCGAGGAAAATCTATGCCTGCAGTTTTCAGGCCATCAGAGCGAGTGTGTTCTTCACAGGAATAGTTGAAGCAGCAATGAAAAAAAAAAAGGTGTGATTAAATCATATGTATAATTTGTATTAAACTCTTTTATTCAATTTAATTATAGGCCTACACATTTTTTTTTACAACAGTACAGTAGGTCTACATTAGTACATAGTATAAGAATAAGATTAGTAAACGGTACATTCCCTAGTCCAGCGCTTTTGATTTTTTTTTTAATCTCACCCGTCTAAAACTAATCTGCCAGCTGCTGGGCAATAAGGTATCATAGCTTGGAGTCCCCCCTTGAGGCTTTTCCCCAATGCCATGGCCATTGCTTTCAATTATCAGATTTGGTACTGGTTTTAGCCACTCCATCTAAAAATAAATCAGTTATAAATTTTAACTTCCTATTTGTCATTATTTTAGGTTTTGTACAGCTACAGACTGAAAGTGGAAGCAACAACTGGTGACGTTGTCAACACTGATTGCGAGTGCCCCTCGGGTAAAGGTCCCCATGCCACCTGTAAACATTTGGCAGCTGTACTTCTAATGTTGAAAAAATTTACAGAGGATCGTGATTTGCTTGTAGGCAAATCATGTACAGAAACCCTGCAAACATTCCACAAACCGAAATTGAATTACGACGGTACATATATATTTTGTTATACAACACAATTATAAAATATTTCATAATTGTTTCACCTGTAAGTTAGAGTTGATTATGTTCTTATGAACCTAGAAGCAATCACGATCTTCTAGTTCAAGTGATAATTTGCTCCTTGTTGATAAAAGTGTCAAAAACGTCACTTTCAAGAGAAAGCGTAAAATTGAGGTTGCTGCCCTGAACTGTGGAATAAATTCTTTATTCTATCTGGTCAGGTACTACTTCTGTCATTAAAAATTTGCATTAAAACTCACTTGGTTTAAAAGGCTTTTCATTTATCATTCCTGTGTTTTAATCTTATCTATTGTTTATGCCTTCATTTTATGATTATTGTTAACAGTCCTTGAGCACTTTTGTGGAAATGGCGCTATACAGTGCTCACTCTGGGTTCAATTTTTTTTCCACCAATTATTCATTTTAATTTATTAGCCATATATTTTTTCCGCCAAAAAAAAAAGAACAAATATCTATTCTATTATATTTTTTCAGTAATCCTTTTCAGTTTGAAATTCTTCTATCGGACGTTGACGAAGGCTGTTCAAGTTTTCGTTACGGCCCATTATTATTAATGGCATGTGATTAGAAAATAACTGACTTTCGTTCGTTCGTTCGTTTCTGGCGTTTAATATCAACAACTTCCATATAAACTTAAACAACAAACCTGGCTTCATTTATTAACGATATGTGCAACAGGAGTAGGAAAAGGATAAAACAGACGTCATAGTCCAATAATCTCACACAAATCGAACGAGTATTATTCAAGGTGTCCGCCATTTTGAATATATAAAAACCGTCAAAAAAGACACTGATTCGTATTTGGAAACAAACAATTAAATCGTTTGTCTCTTGATTATTTTATTACTACTCATACTGTATATACTAAACAACGCTAATCCGAGATTGATCAAGAGACAAAGGATTAGTACTTGATTGACTGATAAATGACTCAGCCAAGCGTGATAGATTGTTAGGCCTACATGTGTGCACGGCGTGGAAATCCAAACTTTGTCACTGTGGCAAGATATTTTTTTAGCCATGGTTAAAAAAGAATCGCCAAAAATTTCGCCAGATTGAATATTTTAACACCAAAATTATATTTTTATCGCAATTGGCGGAAATGGCGATCGACAGCGTGAGCGCTGGCGCTATATGACCACTTATAAATATTAATGTGATATGGAAGGATTTTAATTAAAGTTCACAATATAACATAACATGTATTTAATATGCCCTCCCTTTTAATTTCAGGATCACCAGTTAAGGCACAGAACATTCCATGTAAAAGAAAAAGAACGCCTTGTTCGTTTTTAACACCTTAAACTCTGTGTATCAATCTGAAGTCAATCGTATGATAAGTTTGGCATCTGTAGCGTCACAAGCTTTTTTGAAGTGATCAATTGAGATAACTCTGGAAGTAATTATTTGAAATCAATGAAAATCAGTAGGCTTCTTAAACAGTGTGTGTAAATTTAAAGTCAATCAGATATTAACTTTGGCCTGTAGAGCCTCCACAGGATTTTTTGATGTGATCAAGGGCCATAACTCTGGCAATAATTATCAGAGATCGCTGAAAATCAATAGGCTTCTTCGTCTCATAACCTTAAACACTGTGTATAAATTTAAAGTCAATCAGATATCAACTTTGGCCTCTAGAGCATCCACAAGATTTTTTGATGTGATCAAGGGCCATAACTCTGGCACTAATTAAAATCACCAGGTTTCTTCGTCTTATGACCTTAAACACTGTGTATGAATTTTAAGTCAATCGGATATTAACTTTGGCCTCTAGATCGTTCACAAGATTTTTTGAAGTGATCAAGGGCCATAACTCTGGCACTAATTATCGGAAATCGCGGAAAATCAATAGGCTTCTTTGTTTTATGACCTTAAACACTGTGTCTAAATTTAAGGTCAATCGGATATTAAGTTTGGCTTTTAGAGCGTCCACAAGATTTTTTGAAGTGATCAAGGGCCATAACTCTGGCACTAATTATCGGAAATCGCTGAAAATCAATAGGCTTCTTCATCTTATGACCTTAAACACTGTGTATAAATTTAAAGCCAATCGGATATTAACTTTAGCCTCTAGAGCGTCCACAAGATTTTTTGAAGTGATCAAGGGCCATAACTCTGGCACTAATTATCGGAAATCGCTGAAAATCAATAGGCTTCTTCATCTTTTCACCTTAAACACTGTGTATAAATTTAAAGTAAATCGGATATTAAGTTTGGCTTTTAGAGCGTCCACAAGATTTTTTGAAGTGATCAAGGGCCATAACTCTGGCACTAATTATCGGAAATCGCTGAAAATCAATAGGCTTCTTCGTCTTATGACCTTAAACACTGTGTATAAATTTAAAGTCAATTTATTGGATATTAAATTTGGCTTTTAGAGCGTCTACAAGATTTTTTGAAGTGATCAAGGGCCATAACTCTGGCACTAATTATCGGAAATCGCTGAAAATCAATAGGCTTCTTTGTCTTATGACCTTAAACACTGTGTATAAATTTAAAGTCAATCGGATATGAACTTTGGCTTTTAAAGCGTCCACAAGATTTTTTGAAGTGATCAAGGGCCATAACTCTGGTAGTTATTATCGGAAATTGCTGAAAAACAATAGGCTTCTTCGTCTCATGACCTTAAACATTGTGTATAAATATAAAGTCGATCGGATATTAACTTTAGCCTCTAGAGCCGGACGGACGGCAGGGGCGCCGACAATATACGACCACATTTCAATTTGGGCGTATAAAAATTCCTGAACTCATGAAATCCTGTGCTAAAATTAACAAGCCAACGGCAACAATGAGGCTGATATTCCATGCCAAATGGAAAATTCTAGCAAAGTTATGTGTCTCAAAGGATAGACCAGTTAAATTGCATGTATCAATGCTTAGTCCAAGCAGAACATGCTCATCATTGTGTCCCAGAAAGTATGATGGACAGGCAGACAGACAAACAGCCATTTTAATTATCCCTCCCTTTGTCAATAAAACTTTAAAATTTCCTTCAGATACACATCAGTTTTCTGTAGTCTATTTAAAAGTAAAATACTTTACTTTTAAAATACCCTGAGCAGAAAATGCTCATTATCGAACTTAGTCAAGGTATTACTGTAATGAAACTATACACCAAGTTTTATCACTCTCACTTAATTAGAACTAAAGTTATCGTGTCCCAAAGCATCAACCAATCAAATTGCTTATCTCTGCTTACCCTAAGCGGAAAATGCTCATCTTCGAACTCCATCAAGGCATTGACCTAGTAAACACATACACCAAGTTTGAACATTTAAACTTAATTAGAAGGAGAGTTATTGTGTTCCAAAGTCTCGACCAATCAAATTGCGTATCGCTCTGCTTACCCTGAGCAGAAAATGCTCATTATCGATCTTAGTCAAGGCATTACTGTAATGAAACTATACACCAAGTTTCATCAATCTCACTTAATTAGAACTAAAGTTATCGTGTCCCAAAGCATCAACCAATCAAATTGCTTATCTCTGCTTACCCTAAGCGGAAAATGCTCATCTTCGAACTCCATCAAGGCATTGACCTAGTAAACACATACACCAAGTTTGAACATTCTAGCCCAATTAGGAAGGGAGTTATTGTGTCCCAAAAAGTGTGACGGACAGACGGACGGACAGACAAACAGACAGACGGACGAACCCATTTTAATAGTCCCCCAACTTTCTTCGATAGGTGGGGGACAACAATATGGAAGCAAAGCTATACAATTATTTGAAGAGATCATGAACATAAAAGTAACCCCATGTGGCTTGTTTGTCTGTGTTGAGCACCCGTTCCTTGGGGCTACACCTGATGGGCTCGTGGGCAATGATGCTCTTATTGAAGTGAAATGTCCATATACCAAAAGAAATTGTAGGATAACTCCAGGGAAAAGTTTTCAATTTTTGGAAAGCTGTGCTGATAAAATAACATTGAAACATTCACACAGTTACTTTGACCAAATTCAAGGACAGCTGCACATATCAAATAGAATACACTGCTAGAAATACTACAGGGAAGATATTGCAAATAGGTTATAATTATTTAGGGGGTGGGGTGGGTGGAATATATAACAACACAAATTCAAGTTTCTACACTTTATATAATAAATCAAAGATAGGTTGCCAGCAACGAAACATACACCCACAGCAGCTAAATCGTCCGGGCAGTCAACAAGGGTTGTCACATATTTTTATTTTTTTCGCAAATGAAACATTTGTAATACACTAAAGATAGGTTGCCAGGCAACGAAACATACGCCCACAACAGCTAAGTCGTCCGGGCAGTCAACAAGGGTTGTCGCATATTGTTTCTTTTATCAGTAAGGAGAACATTTACAACACATGATAATCTTATTACGAGTAATAGCCCATTAAATAATTATCAGAAATGATTAGAATACTTTTGATGGTTTGTCTCAAGGCCTTTGTCCACAAGATATTTCAAAGTGATCAAGTGCTAGAAATTATCAGATATCACTGAAAATCAAATAGGATTCTTCGTCTCATGACCTTAAACACTGTGTATAAATTTAGACTCAATCGGATATTAACTATAGCCTCTAGAGCATTCACAAGATTTTTCAAAGTGATCAAGGGTCATAACTCTGGTAGTAATTATCGCTGAAAATCAATACAGTGTGTACAAATTTAAAGTCAATCGGATATTAACTTTAGCCTTTAGAGCATTCACAGGGTTTTTCAAAGTGATCATGGGTCATAACTCTGGCAGTAATTATCGGATATCGCTGAAAATAAATAGGCTATTTTGTATCATGACCGTAAATAGTGTGTATAAATTTAAAGTCAATCGAATATTAACTTTGGCCTCTAGAGCTTCCACAGGATTTTTTCGAAGTGATCAAGGGTCATAACTCTGGCAGTAATTATCGGATATTGCTGAAAATCAATAGGCTTCTTTGTATCAAGACTTTAAACACCATGTATAAATTTAAATTCAATCGGATATTAACTTTAGCCTCTAGAGCGTTAACAAGATTTTTCAAAGTGATCAAGGGTCATAACTCGGGCAGGAATTATCGGATATTGCTGAAAATCAACAGGCTTCTTCGTCTCATGACCTTAAACACTGTGTATAAATTTAGACTCAATCGGATATTAACTATAGCCTCTAGAGCATTCACAAGATTTTTCAAAGTGATCAAGGGTCATAACTCTGGTAGTAATTATCGCTGAAAATCAATAGGCTTCTTCGTCTCATGACCTTAAACACTGTGTAAAAATTTAAAGTCAATCGGATATTAACTATAGCCTCTAGAGCATTCACAAGATTTTTCAAAATCGGTTCACAAGATTTTTCAAAGTGACCAAGGGTCATAACTCTGGTAGTAATTATCGGATATCGCTGAAAATCAATAGGCTTCTTCGTCTCACGACCTTAAACACCGTGTATAAATTTCAAGTAAATCGGATATTAACTTTAGCCTCTAGAGCGTTCACAAGAAATTGTGGACGATGGACGGACGGACGGATCGACGGACCGACAGACGGACCGACGGCAATATACGACCACTTTTCAATGTGGGCGTATAAAAACTGATTAAGAGTTACAACTCATTATGTAATTATTAGAAAATCATTAGAATTTGATTGCTTTTTATAAAGTGTTACCCCATGCTAACAATTAGTATATACATGAAACATTTAATATCATGGATTTAGCTGTTCAGTTATCAAAATTCATTGAAAATCAAAATACTTGTTTGTTTCAACACCTTAAACTCTGTGTATCAATCTAATGTCAATCGGATGATAAGTTTGGCCTTTGAAAATCAATAGGCTTCTTCGTCTCATGACCTTAAACACTGTGTGTTAATTTAAAGTCGATCGGATATTAACTTTGGCCTCTAGAGCTTCCACAGGATTTTTTCGAAGTGATCAAGGGCCATAACTCTGGCAGCAATTATTGAAAATCACTGAAAATCGATAGACGTCTTAGTCTCATGACTGTAAACACTATGTATAAATTTGAAGTCAATCAGATATTAACTTTGGCCTCTAGAGGGTTTTGTTTAAGTAATCAAGGGCCATAACTCTGGTACTAATTATCGGAAATCGCTGAAAATCAATAGGCTTCTTCGTCTCATGCCTATAAACACTGTGTTTAAATTTAAAGTAAATCGGATGTTAACTTTGACCTCTAGAGCGCCCACAAGATTTTTTGAAGTGATCAAGGGCCATAACTCTGGCACTAATTATCGGAAATCGCTGAAAATCAATAGGCTTCTTCGTCTCATGACCTTAAACACTGTGTATAAATTTGAAGTCAATTGGATATTAACTTTGGCCTCTACAAGGTTCACAAGATTTTTTTTAAAGTGATCAAGGGCCATAACTCTGGCACTAATTATCAGAAATCGCTGAAAATCAATAGGATTCTTTGTCTTATGACCTTAAACATTGTGTATAAATTTAACGTCAATTGGATATTAACTTTGGCTTTTAGAGCGTCCACAAGATTTGTTTAAGTGTTCAAGGGCCATAACTCTGGCACTAATTATCGGAAATCGCTGAAAATCAATAGGCTTCTTCATCCCATGACCTTAAACACTGTGAATAAATTTAAAGTCAATCGGATATTAACTTTAGCCTCTAGAGCGTCCACAATCAATTGTTGACGCTGGCCGTGATTTTTCGGACAATCAGGGGACATAATTCAGGAAGTTACGATCCAATGGGCCCAAATATCGAAAGGAACCGCAATCTTTGGGTTATAAACATACATGTCAAATTTCATCAAAATCGGTTCGAAATTGTGACCTCTATAGGGTCCACAAGCTAAAAACATGATATTCCGTACAATCAGGGGCCATAATCCATGACGTTCCGATCGGATACATGCCAATATCGAAAGCATCCGAGATCTTATGGGGATAAACCTATATTTCAAGTTTCGTCAAAATCGGATAAGAATTGTGACCTGTAAAGTCCACAAACAAATTGTGGACAGACGGATGGACATCCAGACGGACAGGGGTGATGGCATAACATGTCCACATGAAAATGTGGGCATATAAAAATCAGGTTATTCTGACCTATATTTCTTTGATTTTTTTGAAAACTTTGACCCCTAATTTCTCCAAGGGGAGGTAAGTTCGAAAATTTCTAAAATCTTTTTGTTTGAAGTCGCACCAGTAATGTCTACTTACATACTAAATTTCATGAAAATCATGCAACTATTAAGGAAGTTGTCAAGTTGGTCTAAACTTCCGGTTCGAAAACATAGCGACGAATTAGAAAATCTGAAACTGCTGATGGGAATGACTTTTTTTAAGGTACCCAAAGAGAAAAGAATTAGTAAAATCGGTTAATAAACAATAAAGTTACGACTATGCATTGTCAGTTTTGTTGTTCGTAAAATTTGTTGATTTTGGATTCGTAAAAGGTTTTGAAAATATATTTAATCAACGTTCACCCCCCCCCTTTTTTTTGGGGGGGGGGAGGTTAAGTTTTAGAAAGATCCTATTTCAGATTTTGCAGAATGTTTCATTTATTGGTGTATTTGTTTTAGCTCACATACAAAATGGTAGATTAATGAATCATTTGTATAGCGGAATATATACAATATGCTTGCATTCATATTTCGTGCAGCATATGACAGATCATGACTCATGCTAGTCCAGGGACTGTCCAATTGAATCAATGTCAAAAAAAATTGGAGAACAGTCAATTTTACTGGACAACTTTTCACTGCTAAACTACGGGGTGTCAATCTGGGTGAAAGCCTGTACAATGTAAAGCCTGTACATTTCGTTTTTTCTTGCATGACCAACATTCCTGAATGTGGATGTTGACCTACAGTTAGAGACAGAGAGAGAGAGAGAAATGGGGTTTAACGTCCACTCAACACAAACTAGGTCATTTCAGGACTAACATATGGTTTAATTTTATTTCAATAAATCGCTTGCGCGTACGGGTCTTTAGCAGTGGGAGGAAACCGGAGTGCCCGGAGGAAACCCACGAGGTTGAGAAGGCGCCCCTATCTCCATGCCACATACGCTCACACCAGGGCTCGAAACCACAGCCGCAAGCCAGAGGTGACCGGCCAGCTAGAGGTCGAAGCGCGGCACTCTAGACCACTAGGCCATCCCAACCCCCCACAGTTAGAGAGAGAGAGAAATGGGGTTTAACGTCCACTCGACACAAACTAGGTTATTTTGGGACTAACATATGGTTTCATTTTATTTCAATAATTCGCTTGCGCGTAGGGGTCTTTAGCAGTTGGAGGAAACCGGAGTGCCCGGAGGAAACCCACGAGGTTGAGGAGGCGCCCCTATCTCCATGCCACATACGCTCACAACAGGGCTCGAAACCACAGCCGCAAGCCAGAGGTGACCGGCCAGCTAGAGGTCGAAGCGCGGCACTCTAGACCACTAGGCCATCCCAACCCCCCCCCTACAGTTAGAGTGTCATGGCTGTGAAATTGTAATTTGATAGGAGGGCACGTATTTTTAACAGCGTGTTGTGTCGCTCATACTGACTCCAGCGAAGTAAGCAAGGTCTTATTTTCTCACTAAGATGTTCATTTACTTTGTACATGCGTCCACACGGATTGACACCCCATCGTTTAGCAGTGAAAAGTTGCCCAGTAAAATTGACTGGGGCGCCAATTTTTTTTCGACATTGATTGAATGGAACAGTTTCTGAACATTCAGGGTGAGTGTAATGAGACCGACGTTCAGAGCTGAACTAGACTCATGCTGACATTATATTATTATTTCTTTGGGTTGTATTCCCTATTGTTTTCAAATATGAGTGAAGTCTGTGTTTGTTTGTGGTCTCTGAGTGTGATATATTTGTTTTTGTGTAAATTGTGTGTGGTGCAGTCCCCCTGCACTTACTATTAGAGTATTTAATTGTTTTAAAGAGCCACATTAAGGGTCGCTCTTAGTTAACTGAAGACTAACGTCTACCAATAAAATTAGGATTTAATAATGCCAGACTAGTATTTAAAAAAGTTTTAAATTAAGAATAATTAATTATTGGTCTGATGGCAATGACATGTTTTGATTTGACAGATAAAATGTACGAGAGTGGCCATTTTCGTGAATGTTTAATTTTAAATAAGACTAACGTCTACCATAAAATTAGGATTTAATAATGCCAGACTAGTATTAAAAAAAGTTTTAAATTGAGAATAATTAATTATTGGTCTGATGGCAATGACATGTTTTGATTTGACAGATGAAAAGTACGAGGGGCGGCCATTTTCGTGAAAATAGAACTCCACTATCATTAGGGTGTAGCGGTGATATTTTCACACTTTTGTCTAAAGTTGTGACCTCTACGGGGTCCACATTCCACAAGCTAAGGACGCGATTTTTCGTACAATTCAGGGCCATAATTCAAGAAGATACCACCTGACACGAGTGAATATCGTCAGGAATCAAGATCTTTGGGTTCGAAATATGTATTTAAAGCTTAAAAAATATAGGACCCTCTAGAGGGTCCACAACCTTGATATACCACACTATTTGAGTACGAGGGGAGGCCATTTTGCCTATCAGTTTTTGTCCGATTGTCAAGAAATTTTATCTCAATCGACATTAAGGTGTAACGGTGATATATTTGAATTCAATCGACCTTACAGTACAACGGTGTTAAATTTGAACGGATAAAAATTGTGACCTCTACAGGGACCACAAGCTAAAATCGCGAAGTTATGGTCCAATATGCACAAATACTGAAAGGGACCAGAGATCTTTGGGTTATTGAAATACATAGACATATCAAGTTTCATTAAAATTGGATAAAAATTGTGACCTCTAGAGTGTCCGCAAGCTACAAACGTGATTTTCCGTACAATCAGAGCCATGCCGCTTTCCAAAAGAACAGTGATCATTTGAAGATACACCTCTATTTCAAGTTTCATTAAAATCAGATAAAAATTGTGACCTATTGAGTGTCGACAAACAAAAAGTGAACGGACGCTTGTGGGTTCTCTCGGGGTCCCTCGTTTTCCTCCCACGACTACAGACCCCTACGCGCAAGCGAATTATTGAAATATAATTAAACCATATGTTAATCCCGAAATCAATCTGATTAAAACACAGATCCAATTTCGTTTAGTTTTTTATAGTTCAAAATTTCGTTTTTACTTGTCTTTACTACTCTTGGATCTGGAAGACTTGTTATTTAAGTCGTGTTCTGCCTGAAATGAGGGGTCAGCCAATCAAATGGTCTGTGGAATTGACTGTTTGACCTTTTCATGCATGGAACTGTGGGTAAATATTACCAGCGGATAGAAATCAAAACAAAACAAAAGTAGATTTTATAAAGCATGGCAGTCACTAATTGGTTTATCGAATGACTGACGTTATCGGGTCAAATGTCCTGTGCTTGATACCTGATGTCATAGAACGTGAAAGAGAGAGAGAAATGGGGTTTAAAGTCCACTCAACACAAACTAGGTCATTTCGGGACTAACATATGGTCTTAATTTTATTTTCAATAATTCGCTTGCACGAGGTTGAGAAGGTTCCCCTATCTCCATGCCACATACGCTCACACCAGGGCTCGAAACCACAGCCGCAAGGCAGAGGTGACCGGCCAGCTAGAGGTCGAAGCGCGGCACTGTAGACCACTAAGCCATCCCCCCCCCCCCATAGAACGTGAGCTCCCACTATAACTTGTTAGATCTACATGAGTGTAGGCCATCGAAAGTATAAAAAAACGAAACGAAATATAGATCTTTATTTTAATTAGATTGTCCCCAAATGACCTAGTTGTCAAGTTGGTCTAAACTTCTGGTTCAAAATCACAGCGAAGAATTCTCCAAATTCGAAAATCTCAAATCGCGGATTTGAAGTAAACGTTAAAAGGTACTGAAAGAAAAAAGAATTAGTAAAATAGGTCAAATAGTTACAAAGTTACAGCATTGTAGGTCAAATGCATTCTTTCATATAATATGCTGATTTCTGATTCGTAAAACGTTTCGAAAATATATTTAAGCAGTGTTCACAACCCATTTTTGGGGGGTAGGTCAAAGTTTCAGAAAGATCCTATGGTTAGATTCTGAGAAATCTGATTTGCAGCGAATTTTCACTCGCAAACAACTTTGTCGGCACGAGAAATGTCCAAAACAAAATTCGACATTGATCCCAGTAATCTAGAAATGTATTCATTTTGGAAATAGAAGACATATTCTTCAAACTAATTTCACTTATATACAACTTTGTCGGCACGACAAAATTCAAAGACAAAATTCAAATTTTTAAAATATTCCAATACCAAAAATTCGACCTGTATCCCTGCCATCCTGGAATGTATTCATTTCAGAAATAGGATACGAATTCAATAAACTAAGGTATATTCTGTTTATTTACATGCCAGTAAATGTCGATCTTTCACATTCAATTCAAAATGGCCACCATCAGTTGACCTAAATCAAAATTCTACTCCAATTATTTTTTAGGCATTCCTTCAAGGATACAGAAAATATAAGTAATGTTAAGTAAAATATCAAAAGATAGGTTGCCAGGCAACGAAACATACGCCCACAGCAGCTAAATCGTCCGGGCAGTCAACAAGGGTTGTCGCATATTTTTACTTTTTTTGCTAATGAAACATTTGTAATACACTAAAAACTGATTAAGAGTAACGGCTCATTATGTAATTATCAGAAAATCATTAGAATTTGATTGCTTTTTATAAAGTGTTACCCCACACTAACAATTAGTATATACATGAAACATTTAATATCATTGATTTAGCTGTTCAGTTATCAAAATTCATTGAAAATCAAAATACTTGTTCGTTTCAACACCTTAAACTCTGTGTATCAATCTAAAGTCAATCGGATGATAAGTTTATAGCGTAACAAGATTTTTTGAAGTTATCAAGGGAGATAACTCTGGCAATAATTATTTGAAATCTCTGAAAATCAATAGGCTTCTTCGTCTCATGACCCTAAACACTGTGTGTTAATTTAAAGTCGATCAGATATTAACTTTGGCCTCTAGAGTTTCCACAATATTTTTTCGAAGTGATCAAGGGCCATAACTCTTGCAGCAATTATTGAAAATCACTGAAAATCGATAGACGACTTAGTCTCATGACTGTAAACACTATGTATAAATTTGAAGTCAATCGGATATTAACTTTGGCCTCTAGAGCGTCCGCAGGATTTTTTGAAGTGATCAAGGGACATAACTCTGGCACTAATTATAGGAAAACGCTGAAAATCAATAGGATTCTTTGTCTCATGACCTTAAACACTGTGTATAAATTTAAAGTAAATCGGATATTAACTTTGGCCTCTAGAGCGTCCACAAGATTTTTTGAAGTGATCAAGGGCAATAACTCTGGCACTAATTATCGGAAATTGCTGAAAATCAATAGGCTTCTTCGTCTCATGACCTTAAACACTGTGTATAAATTTAAAGTCAATTGGATATTAACTTTGGCCTCTAGAGCGTCCACAAGATATTTTCAAGTGTTCACGGGCCATAACTCTGGCACTAATTATCGGAAATCGCTGAAAATCAATAGGATTCTTTGTCTCATGACCTTAAACACTGTGTATAAATTTAAAGTAAATCGGATATTAACTTTGGCCTCTTGAGCGTCCACAAGATTTTTTGAAGTGATCAAGGGCCATAACTCTGGCACTAATTATCGGAAATCGCTGAAAATCAATAGGCTTCTTCGTCTCATGACCTTAAACACTGTGTATAAATTTAAAGTCAATCGGATATTAACTTTGGCCTCTAGAGCGTCCACAAGATATTTTGAGATGATCAAGGGACATAACTCTGGCACTAATTATCGGAAATCGCTGAAAATCAATAGGCTTCTTCGTCTCATGACCTTAAACACTGTGTATAAATTTAAAGTCAATCGGATATTAACTTTGGCCTCTAGAGCGTCCACAAGATATTTTGAAGTGATCAAGGGTCATAACTCTGGTAGTTATTATCGGAAATCGCTGAAAATCAATAGGATTCTTTGTCTCATGACCTTAAACACCGTGTATAAATTAAAAGTAAATCGGATATTAACTTTGGCCTCTAGAGCGTCCACAAGATTTTTTGAAGTGATCAAGGGCCATAACTCTGGCACTAATTATCGGAAATCGCTGAAAATCAATAGGATTCGTCGTCTCATGACCTTAAACACTGTGTATAAATTTAAAGTCAATCGGATATTAACTTTGGCCTCTAGATCGTCCACAAGATATTTTGAAGTGATCAAGGGCCATAACTCTGGTAGTTATTATCGGAAATCGCTGAAAAACAATAGGCTTCTTCGTCTCATGACCTTAAACACTGTGTATAAATTTAAAGTCAATCGGATATTAGCTTTGGCCTCTAGAGCGTCCACAAGATATTTTGAAGTGATCAAGGGCCATAACTCTGGTAGTTATTATCCGAAAACGCTGAAAAACAATAGGCTTCTTCGTCTCATGACCTTAAACACTGTGTATAAATTTAAAGTCAATTGGATATTAACTTTGGCCTCTAGAGCGTCCACAAGATATTTTCAAGTGTTCACGGGCCATAACTCTGGCACTAATTATCGGAAATCGCTGAAAATCAATAGGATTCTTTGTCTCATGACCTTAAACACTGTGTATAAAAAATTAAATACTTGGAGTGTGCTTCCTGTAAAAGTGGAGAAAGAATATGAATATATGGTTGCTATACGTAGTGGAATGTTGGACCAAATCAAAAGTCATCAGGGTCCAATCCCTCGAGTATTTACACTTCCGGATGATCCCAGGGGTATAAGAAGAAATATTGCAGCTGTGACATCTAAATCAACAAATTAATTTCTTGCAGTAAAAAAATTGAGATTTGGATTCTACTAAATGTTAAAATTAGAATTTCCTAGATATTTATCATTAATCGTACAGGTAGACAGTTGGATAATCCAGTTCACCCCTATTACTGGTATCTATTACTGTGTCGAAAATGCATTAAGCGTCCATTTGCACTTTTGTTGGATGCACATAGTAGTAACACAACTAAGGATAACTCCACGCCTCCAATGACATCCACGCTAGTGATGTGCGGTTTTTCGGTTTAACCGTACGGTATCGGTTTTTACAAATAAACCGAAAACCGAACCGTTAAAAAAAAATAACCGTGCCTGTAGGCGACACAAAGACACACGATAAGAAAATGGGTGTGGCTCTGCCCCAGGGGGTTGGGCATGCACCCCAAATGATAGGGATGTTCCTTAGGGTACAAAGAATGTGTATGCTAAGTTTCAAAATTATAAGTTAAGAAATGTGGCCTGTAGACGACAAACAAATACATACTAAAAATGGGCGTGGTTCTGTCCGTGGGGGTCGGGCATGCACCAAAAACAATAGAGATTTTCCTTAGGGTATAAGGAATACGTATACCAAGTTTGAAGAAAATCAAGTAATAATTGCGCCCTGTAGGCGACACAAAGACACACGAAAAGAAAATGGGCGTGGCTCTGCCCCTGGGGGTGGGGCATACACCCCAAACGATAGGGATGTTCCTTAGGGTACAAAGAATATGTATGCAAAGTTTCAAGATTATAAGTTAAGAAATGTGGCCTGTAGACGACAAACAAACAAATACTAGAAATGGGCGTGGCTCGGCCCCTGGGGGTCGGGCATGCCCCAAAAACAATAGGGATCTTCCTTGGGGTATAAGGAATAAGTATACCAAGTTTGAAGAAAATCAATGAAGAATTGCGCCCTGTAGGCGAACCACAGACACACACACACACACACACACACATACCTGCATCTAAGTCCTTGTCAGGTCCTTGACAGTAACCACACTTCTGGGGACTATACTTTATTCTTATATTTTTATCTAAAATATATTACTGATCGGTCTAAAGTACCAACGGGTAATGAAAAATATGTTGTAATAAATCTTTAATATTAAACAGTAGCAATTGAGATTGTTGGGACACTTTAGTGGGACGTTGTGTGACAAATCTTGTTGATGGACACTTAAAGGGCCGTACCGTCAAAGTGGTATAGTTGCACTTATTATACACAAGTTACACACCCAGAATTTAATGAACTACTGGGACGTCCTGATAATTACTTCTATTTAATTGTACACACCTATGTTTTAATGCACTATAGGGACGTCCGTATAATGACGTACATAATGGTTATCGGGAGGGTCCCGTTAAAGACGTACATTCAATTCACACACCACAAATTTAATAAACTGTTGGTACTGAAGGTGTCCTAATAACGATGTATATAACTAATTCACACACGCTGTTGGAACTGAACATGTCCAAGCTAGATTTGGTATGAAGTGTGACAAGGCTGCAATTAGCCCACATTACAGGCACACCAAGGTTGGTCTCCCCTTTGACCACGAATCAATATAAATTTGTTTTGACTTAAAATCTGGACACACACTAAGTCATTGTATCACTACTGGGACCAATTCGACTAAATTGTGAAGAGTTAAAAGGCAGTTAATAACGATTCAGTCCATAAGAATTCTTAAATTGCTGGTGACATCTCCATCATTACTGTACAATAAACTTTAATCAGGATCAAATTATAAGGGACCATGCAGGGGACCCAAAGTAAAATAGAAAATAAAACACAGGGCAACAAGCGACATAACCTAATCTGATCGCGGATTAAGCCACAAATGTACACACACATTTCATTGAGTAGAAATACAATCAAAATAAAATAAAACCCAATGAGTTTTACATTCACTCAACACTGTGTCATTTGGGGGAAATTCTTTGATATTTCCATTACATTAAATTAAAGGGCATGACTCTTGGCTGTGGGAAGGAAAGTACAGAAATTGTGCTCACTACTAGACTCCCCCCCTTTACCTCGGACAAAGACATATAAACTATAAGCTGCAAATATTACTAATAATTAAGCATGTAAATCAATAAATGACAATAAGGAAACACAGTTGGTAAGTCTAACTGGTAAATATAACTTGGGGTAAGATAAGAGTCATTGTTGATTGTGCGACAAACTGAAAGGTGGTTTGCCGTTGTGTTTTGGATTGTGATTTATCTGACCTTTCCTCTAAATTCGTAAAACTGTGGCACACTGGTACACGTATACTATTGGATGTTCCATGGGTGGGTTTCAATTTTCAAAATGCAGTAGAAACTGATTTGGGTAAAACAAAATACTTCATAATTCACTTTTTGTTTTTAATTCTTTATGATTTTAACACAAAAGCAATTTCACTGAAGTCCAACAACATTTTGAACTTAACAATGGATACCCTCAAAAGTCAAATTTGTGACAACTTCGAGAAAATAATATTCTGGATTGTTTAATACATTTGAGTCAGTTTTTAAGAATTCAATTATTGGTTAAATAAATGTCCATTACTCTGTTCACACAGGGCCAGTTTCACCACCTTAAAACCGTATTGTTTGTGATGCACATTTCACATTCAACATTTCCTGCTCTCCTCTGCTCTTCACCTGACCGTGTTTTCATATTCACTGAAATAATAAAATAATAGTGGTTATTAACACTTTTGTTGGGCTAAGCTTTGATTACTTCAAATCCAGAGAGGGGGAGAGAGAGAGAGAGAGACTGATGTCCACTTATCACTCAATTGGGTGAAGAGAAACTACCATCCACTCAACACTTATTATTTCTAATATTACAGCATATTTCTAGTAGGCCCTACACCTTTTCACACCAGGGTTTTTTTAAATTAAATTTTGAGATGCCCAACATCTTAATCTTAAACTATTATTCTATAACACAGGGGTTTGAAACCCAGTTGAACAGTTTGGGCTTTAAGACTTGTTTATGAGATGAAGATAGTAGGTATATCAAGAGAGACCAAAAGAACGATGAGAGAAGACAAAGACACAAACAGAGGAAACAGATCGAAAGAAAGGAGAAATAGAAAGAATAACAGAGAGAGGAGAGTCTGGTGCCCACCTAACACTTGAAAGGGGTGGGGTGAAAGGGAGGATGGAGGAAGTGAGAGATGGTATGGAAGAGAGAAAGGGAGCGAGATAAGTTATTTCGTAACCAACTAAACCATATGGTGCAATTGTACTTCAAACGGTTTTTAACAATGAGAGGAAACCAGAGAGAGGACGATAAAGATGCAGGAAGGGGAAGAAAGCGAAACATCCTGGCTTCCACACAATATCTAAGAGAATAAGGGGGCTTGAATGAGGAGAGACATGACAATATAGATGAAGAGGGGAAGAGAGGCGGTGGGGGAGATAGAGAGGATGTGGAGATGCGAGGGATAAGGATACCAAGAACAAAATGAGAGAGAGGAGAGGTTGAGAGAGATGAGGGGTGAGGGGATGGGGATACAGAAACCAGAGAGAGAACGATAAAGATGTAGGAAAGGAAAGAGGGGAAGAAAATGAAACATTCTGGCTTCCACACAATATCTAAGAGAATAGTGGGGCTTGAATGAGGAGAGACATGACAATATAGATGAAGAGGGGAGGAGAGGCGGTGGGGGAGATAGAGAGGATGTGGAGATGCGAGGGATAAGGATACCAAGGACAAAATGAGAGAGAGGAGAGGTTGAGAGAGGATACGAGGAGAGGTTGAGAGAGGATACGAGGAGAGGGGTGAAAGGTATGGGGATACAGAAGAGAGACAGAAAAGAACAGATACAGAGGAGGATTTGCAAGAATAGAAATAGGGATGGTAAGCGAGAGAGATGAGAGATAGGATAAGATACAGGGGAATAGAGTGATAGAGAGATACGTGGTAATAAAGACAGGGAGGGGGGAGAGACAGGGAATGAGCAGGGGGAAAGATTAAAGTTGGGATAGAGAGAAAGGGGGGGGGATTGAGGGGAATCGAGTGTGAGGAGAGATAAGCAGGAATACAGAGAGGATGAGACAGAGAGGAGAAAGTGCATTTTGGGACTAACATATGGTACTATTCGTGAGTCTTGAATAGTAACATGCAACTGGGGGACCCACGGTACTGCTCATGTTATCGGACAACAAAATCAGGGCCCTTGAGCCAATGACGGACCTTTAGATCTAAAAAAATACGCATTATTTATTTCAGTTTCTTTCCATTTTTTGTAAAAGAAATATTTTGACAAATCATAATTTTGTACAAATTTTGATAGCATTAAAATTGAAGTAGTTAAAACATAATGTAAGCACTTACCTATTTCTTTTTTCTTTCTACTGTTAATTTCTAGAGATGTATCCTCTTTCTCAACAGAACAAAGTGACTAATAATTTCAAATTTACACCCGCGCAATTTGATTAATTATCAAAACTTTTCTATAACAATACCCAAATCAATAATTTCAGTCATTGATAGGACTTATTGCCAATGTGATAATGAATCATACAGGAAATACACACTAATGTTCTACATAACGTTTATTGGTATCATATATTGGCTCTCCCTTAAGAAAAAATATACTTCTAGACTGTTGCTTAGCTTTGGGTAGTACCAGGCGACACTTATCTGTACCTTTCGCAATTAAATGAACAAGTTGTGTGTAAAAATTTGAGTAGCCTCTTCTGTCAGGACTTTAAAGAAATGGCCTCTGATTGGTCAATATATCTAACTTTGTAACTGGCCATCTGATTGGATATTGATAATATCCATGCTTCAAACACTTCAAATGTGTGTGATATAGGAAGTAAAATGTGTGTTCAGTGTGTGAGACTGTCATGATTTTCCACATTTTGTAGGACTTGCGTAAGATTGAAAATATATAGTTTTTAGGTGGTTTACAAGGCCCTGGTACAAAAATAATTGTGGGGACCTGAGTGTAAGTCCCAACAATTCAAAATGTCCTTAAAACGTTGGTGTTCTTTCAACTTCGCGTCCTGCTAATACACCATATGCAAACACACACATACATACACACAAACACACACACACAGACAGGGGCGACGGCATAATACGTTCACATTATGAATGTGGACGTATAAAAATGACAATTGAGACAACGAAGCATATGAACTTTGTTTTATACAAATCGAACAATAAAAAATTAATCTAGGACTGAAAAACTGAATTAGCCAATGGCGGCCAAGGAAAATTACTGAGACAAAATATTTTAACATTTTTGCACTAGGCAGATGACTCTTTAATTCTGTGCACAATACGACTAAAAAATATTCATAAATAAAAAAGTTTTTTGTAAAATTTTAAATTTTCGAAATTTGGCGCCTAATATCTTCGAAGATTTGCCGAAAATCAAAAATCGAAAGTAGCGTAGCTATGTGCCCTGTCTCAGGCTATGCCAAAATGTATCGAAAGTTAAAATCCAATATTATTGTTAAAATTACTGCAATATTTTCAAAAACGATAACTTCGGTGATTTCGGACATTTCGCATTGTCGCAGAACGTTCAAAATAGCTTTATCCTCTAAGTCACACCCACTTTCCCAGTAAAACCGAAGAAATCGTAACGATGCCACACGTAGCTGCTGAGATCTATTCAAATTGGAATCTGAATAATAATAATAATAATAACTAGACCTGCAGACCTGCAGTGCTGAATCGGCTTTCAGGAATCAGACAGGAAGTGCGTCATACAATAGCCGATCCATCGAGCTACCAAACGATACTGTAGTTGTTATGATTCAGTGACACCCTCTATCAGATTTTTAAGTAATATTTGCTTGCGAATACACCGGTCAAAATTGTAAAATCTGGCAAAATTACTTCACTTCCGGTGCCAAAAGAAATCATTATCGGTAACAAATAAGTTGAGAATTCGCAATTGAGAATTGTTTTATACACACCAGGCAATAAATAATAAACTTGGAACCCATAAACTGAAATTAAAAAGGTAAAAAACTTAAAGGGAGACAAACTATATCTCAAATTAACCGGTACTACCGAGATGAGAGAAATGGGGTTTAACGTCGACTTAACACAAACTATGTCATTTCGGGACTAGCATGGTTTAATTTTATATCAATAATTCCTGTGTAAAATATCATCAAAAAATATTCATAAATAAAAAAGGTTTTCGTAAAAGAATTAATTTTCTTCAAAATATCGGACATTTTTACGACTACTTCCGGTTTTACGATCGTTGATGTGATAGCTTTACGAAGTTCTTTGGATACTTAACTTTACGTACCAGAAGTATCAGAAACATCCATTGAGTAGTTTTGGAAAAAAAAGATAAATTAAAGAGCGTTTCCAAAAATTTAACGATTTTTCAATTTTTTTCAAAGTTTGAGGCCATTTTTGGACCACTTATATTATTTCAACGCTTTTCATTTGGCATTTACTATATAGACAACCGATAGGACTTTGAGCAAGAAAAATTTAAGAAAAATCTGTGGCGTCGTTTTCGAGAAAAGGGCGTCTCAGAATGTTAAAAAATAGGAAAATACTAGATTTTTGGCATACAATAATTTTTTTCCTTACCATCGAAATCGTATTATTTAGATACCATATGGTGGTCCATTAATAGGGCTATCCAGCTACACTTTAGTTCTTTTAGTCCGCTATTACCTAAAGGAGAAATCAAGTTTTTCGCAAGTGCGACAATGTTTTTAACCTTTTTTTAACCTAATTCTAAAAATATTATAAGTAGGGCCGAAACGATACGTTGTGCCACGATATGATACAGCTTGATGTTGTAGACCAACGATACGGGTGCATCACGATACACACGCCATTAATGTGAAATAGACTAAAGTTTTCTTGAAATAAAGAAAAAATACACAATGTTTTAAATTTATATTGTTTATTATTAGATAAATTAAAATTTTATGTTTAACTTTTAACCAATATTTTTTGCACATTTTTCATTTTGTGCGAAACACTCAAACAGGAAGTACGAAACAGGAAAACCAATATTCTCCCACACCTTTGATTGCAATCTGTTTCACGGAGAATTACTTACGAATTATCTCTGTAACAGATGACTGTCCACAACACGTGCGTTGACTGCACACGCCATCAGACATTGGCTCATCGGCTCATGCAATGTTTACTTAACACCTAACTGCTTCGGGCAAAATGATGCATTTTACTCATTTTAATACCCATTTACACTAGCCTAAATAGGAAATAATTTTTAACTACAAATACTTCAAACGTCTTTATTTATTTTTCTTTTACCTCAAAAAAATGTTTGAGAATTTAATTTGTCTGAGTAGAAAAGTTCATATGCCGTACTCATTAAGCCGCGTCGATGTCATGCTTATCAGTGATTCTAGCGGCCAAGCGAATATTCACTATGGGATCAGTTTGCTTCGATCGAACGGGCGGGTGGCTTTTCCATTTCAACTTCACCAAGTGTAAGACTGCTACCACCAGTACTGGGCGTGAACATAATAGTCGAAAGACTAAGAGAGACTGTTAACCAAAATTTCAACACGCTTTTCATTCATTCGAATAAGAGCCACCAGCATCGCAACAAGAAATGACTGTTGAATAAAATGCCATTTCATTGGTGTAAAACGCATGGCTTCCGGTATTTTGTCCAATGGAAAACATTGTCTTGTCCAGTTTCCGAGTGGTATTTTGCACGCGATTAGTAGGTCAGTTTTGCAATGATTGTGAAGTCTGGACGCCCGGGCCTATAGAAGACGCGTGCTGTTTCTAGTCTATTTATAGCTACCGAGGGTTTCTTCTTTACTTAGGCCTTGTGTACGTACGTACTGAACTGATAGGTAATTTCTAAGGGTCCTACATATCTCATTTATTGAACAAATATCGCGATATAGTATGAAATTAATCGTGAACCTTAAATTGAAAAAAAAATCGCGATTATCGATATTCTTAAAAAAAATATCGTTCATCGTTTTCATGGAAAAAATCACGGTACACCGGTTCACCGGTGAATCCTTTCGGCCCTAATTATAAGGCTGACTCATTTTAATAAAATATTTGTTTTTTAGGTTAAAAATACAGTTTTTGCCCAAAAGACGTCATTTCCGGTCACAGTGAAAATGTAAAATTGGCTTGGCCTAGTCCAAAATGGCATTAGGCATCAAATGGAAAAAAAATATTGCAAATCGAATAATAATTCCCTCCTTTATAGGCAAAATAACGTGAAAAGTGATGCATGCAAAATTGCATATTTCTCAGCAACTGCTCATATTACAAACTAATTTTCCCATACATTCTCTTTGTCTGGATTAATGCTACGAGTTTATGAAAATAACAAATAAATATTTCAAAATATGAACACGCTGAATGAATTGTAAATAACTGAATTTTACACTTTATTTTACATTTTATTCGAAATTGCCCGAAAATGAAATTGGAATTAAAAAATCTGAGCTAAAGATTTTGTGCACCTTTGCAGGGTGCATCCTTTTAGTTATATCAGTTTTGAAAAAAATAACATTTGCTTTCAAAAAGTGGTACAGAACTGTCAAAATTGTGGTTTTTGTTAATATTACGTCACTTCCGTTGCCGACAGAAAAATTTCACCGTAAAAATATTACAATTGGGACCACGGAGCATATGAACTTTGTTTTATACAAATCGAACAATAAATAATTGTTCTGGGTACGAAAAACTAAATTAGCCGATGGCGGCTAACGCAAATTACCGAAACAATTTTTTTTCTCATTTCTGTTCAAGTAGGATGATATTTTAACCCTGTGTAAAATACCATCAAAAAATATTCATAAATGAAAAAGGTTTTCGGAAAAAATTTTTTTTTTTTCAAAATATCGGACATTTTTTCGACTACTTCCGGTTTTACGATCATTGTCGTGATAGCTTTACGAAGTTCTTTGGATACTTAACTTTCTGTACCAGAAGTGTCAGAAACATCCATTGAGTAGTTTTGGAAAAAAGATAAATTAAAGAGCGTTTCCAAAACTTTAACGATTTTTCAATTTTTTTCAAAGTTTGAGGCCATTTTTGGACCACCTATATTATTTCAATGCTTTTCATTTTGGATTCACTATATAGACAACCGATAGGACTTTGAGTAAGAAAAGTTTAAGAAAAATCGTAGGCGTCGTTTTCGAGAAAAGGGCGTCTCGGAATGTTAAAAAAGCGGAAAATACTTGATTTTTGGCATACAATAATTTATTTCCTTACCATTTAAATCGTATTATTTAGATACCATATGATGGTCCATTAATAGGGCTATCCAACGACACTTTAGTTCTTTTGGTCCGCTATTACCTAAGAGAGCAATCAAGTTTTTCGCAAGTGAGACAATGTTTTCAACCTTTTTTTTCATTTTTTGAATACTTCCGGTATGGTTAGTATTGTCGGAATATTTTTAATAGCCGGTTTGGGCACTAAAATAGCCACAGGGCTCTGTAATGATATATTACATTATCTGATCAGATAAAATGCCCCTGAGAAATCCTGTGTTCAAAAGTGCCAAAAATGAAAAAAATTTCAAATATTGAAAATTAAATTTCAATAATTACATACATATTATACATCGTTAGAATCTTAATTAGGTCAGCTATCTGAATATACAACCTTTTTTAAAAAATCTTTTCAAATTAAAAAATAGTAGAGCATTTTCCAAAATTTCACGATTTTTCGACTTTTTTCGATTTTCAGTCCGTTATTTCACCTATTCCAGATATTTCAAAGGCTTATTGGGTGGTTTCATGCAAATTAACTCCGAAAGGACTCTCGATAGAAAAAATTTAAGAAAAAGTTGCGGTTAAGTTTTCGAGATATAGGCGTCCAAAAACGCTCCAAATCAGAAAATACTTGATTTTCAGCATGCCATATTTTACTGCCTGATCATACTATCCGTATGAATTGGGTATCATACAATAGTACAATCCTAGTGCAGTCCAATGGCACCCTAACGTGTTTAATCCATTGACATCGGACGGAGCAATCGCGTTTTCCCCAAAACTATCCATTTTTTGCATTTTTTCAAAATATTGCACATTATTTCGACTACTTCCGGTCTACGGATCATTGTTGAAATTGCTTTATTCCTTGCAATGGTCATTTGGCTTCATGCCTTAGAAGTTTCAGATTCGCCAATTCAGCCATATAACGAAACCCGAGCTCACAAAATAGGTAGAAAATTCGAAAAAAATCGAAAAATAAAGGGCGATAACTCTGAATGAAACTTATATTACTGGAATCGGATGGACTTAAGGTATCCAAAAAAATAAGTGAAATTTGAAAATTTTGAAAAATGAAAAAAATTGTCTCTTAAACAAAATTTTTTAATTTTCGAAGGCTAGAAGTCAGCGACGAAGTTTTGAAATTACAAAATCTTATATTGCTATTGGCTCGGAAAAGATTCAGGGTTTCCGAAAATGTCATTTGTTTGAAAATGGGTAAATAATTGACGAAACTATGGCCAATTTTCAATTTTTTGACAACGTACAAACATCTGCCACTTCCGGTATGCGCAGAATTTTCGAAAATACTTTATCAAGTAGCCACCACATGGTTTCCCGTAAGAAAAGTTGATTTCAGATCGATATCTGCTTTCGATCATGGAGAACTTGGCCCCCGCGGTAAATAATAATAATAATAATAATTTTAGTAATCTCAATAGGCTTTCAGACGAAAGTCTGAAAGCCTAATAATAATTTTAGTAATCACAATAGGCTTTCAGACGAAAGTCTGAAAGCCTAATAAGAATAACTAGACCTGCATGCAGGAATGACGTGTTTCACTGGTGCCATGTTACTCTTAAACATGTCACTTCCGGTGCCAAGTTACCCTTGAACATATGTCACTTCCGGTACCAGCGTAACCACTAAACAGGTTTCCAAATTAACACTGCACACAAATAAAATGGACGCAGAATCAATCAATCAATCCAGCAATATCAAGTCATTTTATACATTTGTTACTTGTAAATGATCTTGACAAAATTAAATTACTTCCTGTGTTAATGAAAATGTTCAATTAGTCTTATGAAATCAGAAATGGCATACGATATCATATAGTGAAAATTTTATGTAAATCGAATAATAATTGCCACTTTTAAAGACCAAAAAACTTGAAAAGTGACTTGTAGAAAATCTGCTATTTTGTGGTATCTGTATGATCGTATGGGTTCATTCTATTTGTTGATTAGCATCAAATACCATAATTTGGAAAAGATTTCAAAACAGACTCATTTGAATAAAATATCTGTTTTGAAGGCTAAAAATACAGTTTTGCCAAAATGACGTTACTTCCGGTGATAATGAAAATCTTAAATTACTTGTATGAAATCCCAAATGGCATTAGGTATAACACGGTGTAACATTTATGAAAATCGAATAATAATTGACACTTTTATGGCCCCGAAACCTTCAAAAGTGACCTGTAGAAAACCGTCTATTTCTCGACAATCGAACAAGTTAGAAACAATTTTATGATATCTATATGACCATATGAGTTTTGTTTATATGTGAATTTAAACCAAAAGTTAAAATTATCAATACCTATTAAGTTATTCTTGGTTAAATAAAACATTGATTTAAAAAGTTTAAAATGCAGTTTTTGACCAAAAGATGTCACTTCCGGTGTCAATTTTAAATTGTAATCAACTTGATATGATGCTACATGCTTTTTGAATCAAATGATGTCACTTTTATAAAAGTCCAATAATAATTGACTATTTTACAGGCAAAATAACGAAAACAGTGACTTGTACAGAACTGCCCATTTCTTGGTAACTGCTTATATTACAAACGAATTTTAACATACATTTTCTTTGTATGGATTATAGCTACAAGTTTATAATATAAAAGTTACGAAGAAATATTTCAAAATCTGAAAAGCCTGAATAGGTTGTAAATAGGTCAATTTTACACCATTTTTAGCCTCTTAATCGAATTTGCTCGAAAATGAAATCGAAATTAAAAAAACTGCTTCCTACATTTTTTGTTTTCAAAATAGGAAAATAACTGTCAAAATTGTAGTTTTTGGTAAAATTATGCCACTTCCGGTGCCGACAGATAACATTATCGCTAACAAAAAAAATGACAATTGAGACAACGAAGCCTATGAACTTTGTTTTATACAAATCGAACAATAAAAAATTAATCTAGGACTGAAAAACTGAATTAGCCAATGGCGGCCAAGGAAAATTACTGAGACAAATTTTTTTAACATTTTTGCACTAGTCAGATGACTCTTTAATTCTGTGCACAATACGACTAAAAAATATTCATAAATAAAAAAGTTTTTTGTAAAATTTTAAATTTTCGAAATTTGGCGCATAATATCTACGAAGATTTGCCGAAAATCAAAAATCGAAAGTAGCGTTAGTAGCTATGTGCCCTGTCTCAGGCTATGCCAAAATGTATCGAAAGTTAAAATCCAATGATTATTGTTAAGATTACTGCAATATTTTAAAAAACGATAACTTCGGTGATTTCGGACATTTCGCATTGTCGCAGAACGTTCAAAATAGCTTTATCCTCTAAGTCACACCCACTTTCCCAGTAAAACCGAAGAAATCGTAACGATGCGACACGTAGTTGCTGAGATCTATTCAAATTGGAATCTGAATAATAATAATAATAACTAGACCTGCATAGCAGTGCTGAATCGGCTTTCAGGGTCCTTTATATCATTGCCATGCCTTTAAATGTACATTTATACTCTAAACGACCGATAGAACTCGGGCAGAAGTTTAAGAAGAGAAATAGAAGTAGTTTTCGAGATAAACGAGTCTGAATAGGCTCCAAAAATAGAAGAAAATGCTACATTTTCGGCATCTATTGCCTACCATTGCATTTGTATCATTCTGATATCATATAAAAGTAAATTATCCGTGCTATTTAACAACACTCTATTTGTTTCGATTTGGTGAAATCTGCCGTAGAATTCACGTTTTTTTGCAAAGTCTACATTTATTTTACTTATTTATAGGTTTATTCAAAATATCGGATCATTTTTGGACTATTCCCGGTTTACAGATCATTGTTGAGATAATTTTAGCAAGTTGTCTGGATACTTAACTTCAAGTACTAGAATTTTCAGAAACATCCATTATGTAATATAAATCAAAAGGAAAATTAGTAAATAATTAGTGGCCTGATTCCATCCCACTTAGTACTAGTTATCTCCCTTACATCAATATTATAACTGTAGTTTAAAATACAACAATTTTTCTAATTTGTTCAAAGATTGTGGACCTTTTTGGATCAATTATACTATATAGAGGCTTTTTAATTTCGATTCACGCACTAGACCACAATTAGGATTCTAAGTAACAGAAGTGTAAGAAAAGAAATAAGACTACTTTTCGAGATAAAATCGTCTGAATAGCCTGAGAAATCGCAAATTTTGCAAGAGTACCAATTCTTCACTGTATTTTCTCAAAATATCAAATATTTTTTCGACTACTTCCGGTTTTTAGATCTTTGTCGGTATTTTTTTAACAAGTTGTTTACATACTTAACTTTCTTTCCCATAAGTGTCAGAAATATCTATTCAGTAGTTTTTGTAAAAAAAGATAAATAAAAGAACATTTTCAATAATTTAACGATTTTTCAACTTTTTTCAAAGATTGAGGCCATTTTTGGATCACTTATATTATTTCAAACCTTTTCATGTTGGATTCACGCAACAGACCACCGATAGGACTCTGCGTTAAAAAAGATTCAGAAGAATCGTAGGGGTCGTTTTCGAGAAAATAGCGTCTAAAAAGGATCCAAAAAGGGAAAATACTAGATTTTCGACGTACCGTTATTTATTTTCTAACCATCGAAATCGTACCATTGAGATGTCATACAATAGTCCTTTAATGGGGCTATCCAAAGACACTTTACTTCTTTTGGTCCGGTAATATCCGTCGGCGAAATCAAGCTTTTCGGAAGAGCACCTATTTTTAAACCTTTTTTTATTCATTTTTTTAATACTTCCGGTATGGAGATTATTTTCAGGATAGTTTTAATAACCGGGTTCGGCAATTATATAGCCGCAAGGCTCTGTAATAATATATTACATTATCTGATCAGATAAAATGCCCCTGAAAAATCCTATGTTTAAAAGTGCCAAAAATGCAAAAATGTCAATATATTGAAAATTAAATAACAATAACTCTATACATATTATACATTATTGGAATCGGCATTAGATGAGCTATCTAAGTATAAAAACATTTTTTGAAAATCTGTAAAAAAAATAAATTTATAGAGCTTTTTTCAAAATTTCACGATTTTTCGACTTTTTTCGATTTTCAGTTCGGTATTTGACCTATTACAAATATTTCAAAGTCTTAACGGAATGTTTGATACACAAGACTACCGAAAGGTCTCTAGATAGAGACAGTTTAAGAAAAATCGCTAGAGCAGTTTTCGAGATAAAGGCGCCCAAAAACGCTCCAAATCAGAAAATACTTGATTTCCAGAGTGTCATATTTTGCTGCTTGGTCATAGTATCCGTATAAATTGGGCATCATACGACAGTCCATTCCCCGAGCACCTCAACGAAAGCTTAATTTGTTTAATCCATTGATATTGGACGGAGAAATCGGGTTTTTCCCCCAAACACCCATTTTTTGCGTTTTTTTCGAAATATCGGGCATTATTTCCACTACTTCCGGTTTACGGATCGTTGTTGAAATTGCTTTATAAAAAGGTCTGACTATATAGCTTTATGTACCAGAGCCTACAGAAATATCGGATTATTCTTTCCAAAAAATATAAGGGTTCGAAAAATGGCAGAAAATTCGAAAAAAATCGAAAAATAAAGGGCAATAACTCGGAATGAAACTTGTATTTCTGGAATCGGATGGTCTGCAGGTATCCAAAAATGTAGGTGAAATTTGAAAATTTTGAAAAATAACAAAAATGTCTCTTTTGTCTCTTTTTTTCAGTTTTCGAACGCTAGAAGTCAGCGACGAAGTTTCAAAATTTCAAAATTTTCAACTGCTATCGTCCGAGAAAAGACTCAGGGTTTCCGAAAATGTCATTTGTATGAAAATAGGTACAGAATTGACGAATCTACGGCCGTTTTTTAATTTTTTGGTACCGCACGAAATTCTGTCACTTCCGGTCTGCGCAGAAGTTTCAAAAGTGATTTAATGAGTAGCCACCACCTAGTTTCCCGATAGAATATTTGGTTCCAGATCGATATCTGTTTTCAATCATGGAGAAATAGGCTCCCGGGATAAATAATAATAATAATAATAATTTTAGTAAAAACAATAGTCTTTCAGACGAAAGTCTGAAAGCCTAATAAGAAGAATAATAATTTAAAAAAAAAACAATAGTGTTTCACACAAGCTACGCAGTGTGAAACCCTAATAATTTTAACAAAAACAATAGTGTTTCACACAAGCTACGCAGTGTGAAACCCTAATTATCCAACAAAAAATGTTGCTCTTTGTGGACAGTTTGTACAAAGTAAAATAGCACATATAAGGCCTTAAAGAACAATTGGTGTCAGTCATAATTATATAATATATGTTATAGAACTGGTTAATACATTCCAAATATAATTTTAACACAGAGATCATTGCTATGGGAGTTGTGTAACAAAAAGTGGAATGAACTGGAAGTGACATCAAACATGACAAACACGAGTTATCCTTCAATGTTATAACTGACTGAACTAATGAGCGATAACAAACACACAGGCGAATTTCATTTCACTTATAATTCATTTGAAGATGGAAAGTTGTTTATAAGACGATGAGAGGATATCTCACTATTCAAAAATAGAATTGTCTGTCACTAGATAAGACAAGATAGGTTGCCAGGCAACGAAACATACGCCCACAGCAGCTAAATCGTCCGGGCAGTCAACAAGGGTTGTCGCATTTTTTACTTTTTTCGGTAATGAAACATTTGTAATACACTAAAAACTGATTAAGAGTAACAACTCATTATGTAATTATTAGAAAATCATTAGAATTTGATTGCTTTTTATAAAGTTTTACCCCACGCTAACAATTAGTATAAACATGAAACATTTAATATCATGGATTTAGCTGTTCAGTTATCTAAATTCATTGAAAATCAAAATACTTGTTCGTTTCAACACCTTAAACTCTATGTATCAATCTGAAGTCAATCGGATGGTAACTTTGGCCTCTATAGAGTCACAAGAATTTTTGAAGTTATCAAGGGAGATAACTCTGGCAGTAATTATTTGAAATTGCTGAAAATCAAAAGGCTTCTTCGTCTCATGACCTTAAACACTGTGTATAAATCTAAAGTCAATCGGATATTAACTTTGGCCTCCAGAGCGTCCACAAGATTTTTTGAGGTGATCAAGGGCCATAACTCTGGCATTAATTATCGGAAATCGCTGAAAATCAATAGGCGTCTTTGTCTTATGACCTTAAACACTGTGTATAAATTTGAAGTCAATCGGATATTAACTTTGGCCTCTAGAGTGTCCACAAGATTTTTTGAAGTGATCAAGGGCCATAACTCTGGCACTAATTATCGGAAATCGCTGAAAATCAATAGGCTTCTTCGTCTTATGACCTTAAACACTGTGTATAAATTTAAAGTCAATCGGATATTAACTTTGACCTTTAGAGCGTCCACATGATTTTTTAAAGAGATCAAGGGCCATAACTCTGGCACTAATTATCGGAAATAGCCGAAAATCAATAGGCTTCTTCGTCTCATGACCTTAAACACTGTGTATAAATTTAAAGCCAATCGGATATTAACTTTGGCCTCTATAGCGTCCACAAGATTTTTTGAAGTGATCAAGGACCATAACTCTGGCACTAATTATCGGAAATCGCTGAAAATCAATAGGCTTCTTCGTCTCATGACCTTAAACACTGTGTATAAATTTAAAGCCAATCGGATATTAACTTTGGCCTCTATAGCGTCCACAAGATTTTTTGAAGTGATCAAGGGCCATAACTCTGGTAGTTATTATCGGAAATCGCTGAAAAACAATAGGCTTCTTCGTCTCATGACCTTAAACACTGTGTATAAATTTAAAGTCAATCGGATATTAACTTTAGCCTCTAGAGCGTCCACAAGCAATTGTGGACGCCGGACCGACGGACGGACGGACGGACGGACGGGGGCGACGACAATATACGACCACATTTCAATGTGGGCGTATAAAAATTAGAAAAACAGAAAAATCCTGTGCATTTCCCCGTTTTTATTCACCCTGCTCTTAATAAGATAAGTTGCCAGGCACCAAAGTATACGCGCACAGCAGCTTAATCGTCCCGGCAGTCAACTAGGGTTGTCGCATATTTTTACTTTTTTCGGTAATGAAACATTTGTAATACACTAAAAACTGATTAAGAGTAACAACTCATTATGTAATTATCAGAAAATCATTAGAATTTGATTGTTTTTTTATAAAGTTTTACCCCATGCTAACAATTAGTATATATACTATTCAAAAAAAGTAGGGGATATTTGATTTTGGGGGCATAATACTAAAATATGTAAATGACTACGAAAAAAGTCACTATAGAACCTAACAGAAGAAACATTTCCAAGTACATGTGACGCCCAAACGCACCAATAGCTACTGCATGGAATGCGGGTGATGCTTGAGATCATCATGGGGGGTCCAACCCAAGATTTGCATGACTCTGACTTTGAATGTTACAGTCATTGTGGCATTGAATTCCAGGGTGGAAACATCAGTTTAATTGTTTTAGTGACCAGAAAACAAATTTTGATATGCGTCAGCTTACCCAAAATGAAAGGTTACGTGCCCTTGGCATGCTACAGATCGGCACAACACAGGCGGTTGTGGCGCGGACGATGAATGTTTCTCAGTCTGTCATAAGCAGGCTATGGTCCAGATACCGTGATACACAATCTGTACAGGACAGACCACGCTCAGGTCGACCAAGGGTGACAACTCAAGCCCAGGATCGATTTATCCGTACCTTGGCCTTGAGAAATCGTGTCATCACAGCAAACCAGATCAGCGCTCGTCTTCAAACAGACACTGGTGTGAGAGTGAGTGGCCAGACGAATCGGAATCGACTGCATATGGGTCACCTTCGCGCCCGACGTCCTCGCGTGATCCCTTGTTTGAGAGATCATCACATTCAGGCAAGACGTCGTTGGTGTAGGGATCGTCAACACTGGGATAATCGACGCTGGAGCAATGTGATGTTTTCAGATGAGTCAAGGTTCACTGTTGATTTTTTTGACAGACGTAGGAGGGTGTGGTGTCGTCAAAACGAGCGCTTCCAAGACGTTAACGTCATCAGACATGATCGATTTGGGGGTGGTTCTGTTGTGTTGTGGGAAGGCATCACTGTTGCTGGAATAACGGCTTTACATGATGTTGCAGGGCGTGTTACAGGCCAGTACTACCGGGACAACATCTTGGCAGTCCATGTTGTGCCGTTTGCACGACGTCATGGCCGCCGTTTCATCTTCCAGGATGACAACGCAAGATGTCACAGGGCCAGGATCGTTACAGGTTACCTCCAACAACAGAACATCACCACATTACCTTTGCCGGCACTGAGTCCCGACCTCTCCCCCATCGGGCATGTTTGAGACATGCTTGGACAGAGGTTACGTCAACGTCAACAACATCCTGCCAATGTCCAAGAACTTCCTGCTGCGTTGCAACAGGAATGGGACAATCTGGACCAAAATGACCTTAGACGTCTCATTAGGAGTATGTCACGTCGGATCAATGCTTGTTTGGCAAACAGAGGAGGATTTACCCGTTACTGACTTTGTTGTGATGCTGTGGTAACTTTGCTGTTTGACCCCGGGTATCATTTTACCCTTATAATGGCCAGTCTGTGCCTTACTTAGTCTAACAATCATTTGGAATAAATCGATGAATGTGAACTTCATTTCATTTTGTCATTTGTTTCTTCGTCAGTTTCATTAGGTGACTTTAATAATACTTAAAAATCAAATATCCCCTACATTTTTTAAATAGTATATATCACCTACACGCTTCGGGAGCTATTCTTTGTTCAAATATGCACCCAGGTGATACATATGTATTATGATGGATGAGCTAGGATTGGGGGTGTATAGATCATTGCTGGAGAAGATTTCTAGTGAAGGTGGTCACTGTGTATCATAAGTCCAATTCCAATTCCATTTCAATATTACTTTATAATTTATATAGTTAAAAAATACATTATTTACAAGATCACATCAAAGGCATCTGATCTCCCTGTCTGTCTCTCTGTTTGTGTATGGGTCTTTTAAAGACACTAATTTACATACACACAAAGGAACAATTTTGACAAATCAGATGAAAGATAAAATTATTGTAATACATCAAATGAAAAGAAGTTAAATAAATATATAAATTTCATTGGTTGAAAGTTTCATAGTGAAATATAATTTATAGGATCTAATAAGCTTTAAGCCATAACAATTAAAAAGCATTTACACTTGATTGGCATTGATCAGACTGTTAACTTTATAAATCTTTGCTCAAGGTTTCTCTTAATAAGCCTACTGGCATTCAAAGAATATAAGATAGGTTGCCAGGCAACGAAACATACGCCCACAGCAGCTAAATCGTCCGGGCAGTCAACAAGGGTTGTCGCATATTTTTACTAATTTCGGTAATGAAACATTTGTAATACACTAAAAACTGATTAAGAGTAACAACTCATTATGTAATTATCAGAAAATCATTAGAATTTGATTGCTTTTTATAAAGTTTTACCCCACGCTAACAATTAGTATATACATGAAACATTTAATATCATGGATTTAGCTGTTCAGTTATCTAAATTCATTGAAAATCAAAATACTTGTTCGTTTCAACACCTTAAACTCTATGTATCAATCTGAAGTCAATCGGATAGTAACTTTGGCCTCTATAGCGTCACAAGAATTTTTGAAGTTATCAAGGGAGATAACTCTGGCAGTAATTATTTGAAATCGCTGAAAATCAATAGGCTCCTTCGTCTCATGACCTTAAACACTGTGTATAAATCTAAAGTCAATCGGATATTAACTTTGGCCTCCAGAGCGTCCACAAGATTTTTTGAGGTGATCAAGGGCCATAACTCTGGCACTAACTATCGGAAATCGCTGAAAATTAATAGGCGTCTTCGTCTTATGACCTTGAACACCGTGTATAAATTTAAAGTCAATCGGATATTAACTTTGGTCTCTAGAGCGTCCACAAGATTTTTTGAAGTGATCAAGGGCCATAACTCTGGTAGTTATTATCCGAAAACGCTGAAAAACAATAGGCTTCTTCGTCTCATGACCTTAAACACTGTGTATAAATTTAAAGTCAATTGGATGATCAAGGGCCATAACTCTGGCACTAATTATCGGAAATCGCTGAAAATCAATAGGCTTCTTCGTCTTATGACCTTAAACACTGTGTATAAATTTGAAGTCAATCGGATATTAACTTTGGCCTCTAGAGCGTCCACAAGATTTTTTGAAGTGATCAAGGGCCATAACTCTGGCACTAATTATCGGAAATCGCTGAAAATCAATAGGCTTCTTCGTCTTATGACCTTAAACACTGTGTATAAATTTAAAGTCAATCGGATATTAAATTTGACCTTTAGAGCGTCCACAAGATTTTTTGAGGTGATCAAGGGCCATAACTTTGGCACTAATTATCGGAAATCACAGAAAATCAATAGGCATCTTCGTCTTATGACCTTAAACACTGTGTATAAATTTGAAGTCAATCGGATATTAACTTTGGCCTCTAGAGCGTCCACAAGAATTTTTGAAGTGATCAAGGGCCATAACTCTGGCACTAATTATCGGAAATCGCTGAAAAACAATAGGCTTCTTCGTCTCATGACCTTAAACACTGTGTATAAATTTAAAGTCAATCAGATATTAACTTTAGCCTGTAGAGCGTCCACAAGCAATTGTGGACGCCGGACCGACGGACGGACGGACGGACCGACGGACGGCGGGGGCGACGACAATATACGACCACATTTCAATGTGGGCGTATAAAAACAGTCAACACCAATCTTGCTTTTAGGCAATTACTTTAAATCAAAATATTGACATTAAATGTAAGGAAAGACCAACTGATAACCTTAATATTAGCTATATTGTCTAAATGCTTAATAGATAAATTATGTATATACTTAAAGATAAAGTTTGAAAAAGAAGTAAAATTTAGTATCACTATTTGGTGATATATACATGAAACATTTAATATCATGGATTTAGCTGTTCAGTTATCAAAATTCATTGAAAAGCAAAATACTTGTTCGTTTCAACACCTTAAACTCTGTGTATAAATCTGAAGTCAATCGGATGATAAGTTTGGCCTCTACATGTATAGCGTCACAAGATTTTTTGAAGTTATCAAGGGAGATAACTGTGGCAGTAATTATTTGAAATCGCTGAAAATGAATAGGCTTCTTCGTCTCATAACCTTGAACACTGTGTGTAAATTTAAAGTCGTCCTCTAGAGCTTTCACAGGATTTTTTGAAGTGATCAACGGCCATAACTCTGGCACTAAATCAATAGACGTCTTCATATCATGCCCATAAACACTGTGTATAAATTTAAAGTCAATCGGATATTAACTTTGGCCTCTAGAGCGTCCACAGGATTTTTTGAAGTGATCAAGGGCCATAACTCTGGCACTAATTTCAGAATTCGCTGAAAATCAATAGGCTTCTTCGTCTCATGACCTTAAACACTGTGTATAAATTTGAAGTCAATCGAATATTAACTTTGGCCTCTAGAGCGTCCACAAGATTTTTTGAATTGATCAAGGGCCATAACTCTGGCACTATCGGAAATCGCTGAAAATCAATAGGCTTCTTCGTCTTATGACCTTAAACACTGTGTATAAATTTAAAGTCAATCGGATATTAATTTTGGCCTCTAGAGTGTCCACAAGATTTTTTGAAGTGATCAAGGGCCATAACTCTGGTAGTTATTATCGGAAATCGCTGAAAACAATAGGATTCTTCGTCTCATGACCTTAAACACTGTGTATAAATCTGAAGTCAATCGGAATTTAACTTTAGCCTCTAGAGCGTCCACAAGTAATTGTGGACGCCGGACCGGGGCCACGACAATATACGACCACATTTCAATGTGAAACTTCCAATCAATAGAAAAAGGAAACACCAACCAAATACAGACGATTTAATGGGATCTATTTTGACAAAGTCAAAATGATGCATATGATATTCAGATAAGTTGATATAAAATAATTAGTAGAATACAATATCAAAAAACCATCGTTTTATCCAACGTTTCGTCAGTAAAAATACTAACTTCCTCAAGGTAAAGAAAACTAAATACAAAATGACTGGAAGTCAGTTATGACATCATAGGAAGTTATGACATCGTGGGAATGATGACGTAATAGACTTAGATACATAACAAGAAAGGTTAGCTTAACTAATACTTAGGTAAAATTAAAGAATAATTATGCATGATTATTAATGATTTTGAAACTCCCTGGATTTAACTCATTTAAGCCATTAGGCCAAACTGAATTAAGTCTATGAATCCACAGACTTTCTGCTGTGTTCAATTTTTTCTGATCATTATCAGGAATTTCTTGTACTATGGTACACACGAAATCATGACCAGGTATATTAAAATGGGAGGCTACATGGGGGGAATGGCCAGGTTTTTTAAGCTTTATATTGCTTCTATGCTTATTAAGTCGAGTGCTGAAAGGAGTAATGGTTTTACCTACATATTGCATATTACAGGTTTTACATGTTAAACAATATACAACATAAGAACTGGCACAGTTGACAGAGTCTCTAATCTTGAATGATTTCATGTCTTTACTGGTTACTTCTTGAATATTGCACATAGTCTCGCATGATTTGCATAATTTTCGTAAACAAGGTGGACAGCTGTATGAAATTTTGTCCTTAATATGGTTCTTACTAGTGTCAGAAGTTCTCAACTTATTTTCTTTCAAGATATTGCCAATAGTATGATTCTTTCTCTCTGCTATTATTATTTTGCTGCTATTCATAATTTTTGTCATACGTGAATTTGTGTCTAAAATACTTCTGTCTTTAATCATTTGGTGAAGATGAGGTTGTCGAGGGTCAAAGGTAGTTGTTCAAGGAATAATGTTCACATTAGTATCGGTCTTGGATTGGTAGGTCAATAGTTCAGTCCTGGTCTTCTGATCTTTTGCTGCTATTAATAATTTTTGTCATACGTGAATTTGTGTCTAAAATACTTCTGTCTTTAATCATTTGGTGAAGATGAGGTTGTCGAGGGTCAAAGGTAGTTGTTCAAGGAATAATGTTCACATTAGTATCGGTCTTGGATTGGTAGGTCAATAGTTCAGTCCTGGTCTTCTGATCTGCTCAGTTAAATGCCTTTAGAATAATTTTCTTAGGATATCCGGATTGTTTAAGATAGGATCCAAAACTTTTTAGGTTTGATTTGGTCCAGCTATCTTTACTACAAATACATTTTATACGTAAAGCACCACTATAAGGTATTGCGTTAAAGGTGTGTTTGGGATAACAACTTGATTGAGGAAGATAATGATGGCAATCTGTTTTCTTGGAATATAGATTAGTCTCTAACTTTTCCTTTTCTTTGACAACTTTTACATCTAAGAAATTAATCAAGTTGCTATTTATATCTGCAGTAAATTTGATTTTAGGATGTTGTTGGTTCAATTTTGAAACAAAATTATTGCATTCTTCTTGAGCTAGAGAAGATAAAGCCCAAATATCATCTATGAATCTGCATGAAATATCTGGTTTATTAGGTAATGGTTCATAGTAGTTTTCATCCAGTATGACATATAAATATTAGCATATGTTACAGCAAACGGAGTACCCATGGCAGTCCCCGATATCTGTCTATAAAACATACCAGAAAATTCAAATTCATTGTTGTGAAGAACAAAATCTGCAATTTGTAGAATTGATTCAGAATCTTCATTGGTCACAATTTTAGTTTCTTGTAATGCATGTTTTAGTGCTTCTAAACCTTCAGAAATAATAATATTTGGATATAAACTGATAACATCAAGAGTCATAAGATTACTATTACTAGGAATAGATTTGCTGTTTATAGCTTCTATCCTTTGAAGAAATTGAGTAATGTCTTTAACTAATTCAGGGCAGTAAAGCTGTGCCACTGGATGTAGTTTCCAGTCAAGCCAAGAAGAAGCTTTACGAGTAGGTGCTGTAACTTGACTACATATTGGTCTTCCTGGTGGTACATCTGTAGGATTAGAAACTTTATGAACTTTTCCTAAAATGTAGAAATGCTCTGGTTTGTCTACAGGTCTGTCTAAAATAGGTTTCCTTTCATTTTCTGGAATTTTAAGGCCAGTCACCAATTTTGTCAATTGCTCATGAATCTTGCTTGAATTGTCTCCACTGACCTTCTCATACACTGAGTTATCTTCTAGATGTTTCATACATTCTTTAACATAGTCTTCTTATTCCAGATGACAATACCACCTTCTTTATCAGCTTTACCAATGATAATATTAGGGTCATGCTTCAAACTTGATAAGGCTTTCCTCTCTTCGCGAGTTAAATTATCTTGTACTTTATTTTCTGTGTAGTTTTTTATTGTTTGATACTGATTGGCACAGTGGAGCTCCAGAGCTTCATCTCTTCCACAAGGTGGTGACCATTCACTCTTGATATACAGTGATTTAGGTAAGATTTGCTTTGATGGTTTTTCAAAAAAGAACTCAGAAAGTCTTAGTCGTCGATGAAATGTTCTTAAGTCATGAAGTTCTCTAATTTGGTCATATTTAGGTGGTACAGGGCAGAATGACAATCCTCTATTTAAAGTTAAACTTCAGCAGGTTCTAACTGTCTGGAACTTACATTATAGATGTAATTTTGGGAATCATGTTCTTTATGTTTTATTTTCTTAAATCTGCGATTTTTCTTCTTTTTCCTCACTGGAGGAACACAATTTTTTGTTGTTGATGTGTAGGCAATCTTCAGTGTGTTTAAAGCTAAGTGCTTTTTCTGATGATTTTGTTGTATGAAATTTTTAAGTCTCTGGCAACTGTATTCAATTTTTTCTAGCTGTAATTTGAAATCTTCGGGGGAGAGTAGCTGTTTTAATCTGACTTTGGCTGAGACTAACTTATTCCTAATGTCAATAATACGGGTTTTATAAAAGTTGATGGATTCATTTCTGAGACTTTTTGAAGCGTTCCATAATATCATTTTCCATGAGTTATTAACTGAGGAAATGTCTTCACATGGGGGTTTGAGCTTGATTTGCAGGCATTTTGGAATTACATCCTTTTCTTCACAAGCTAACGCAAAGTTTAAATGTTTTTAAAATTTCACTAACCTTTCAGTTTCCTTCCTTGTGGCATTTAGTTCCTTCATCATCTGTAATGGTGATCTCTCAAGTCTAGTCCTTGAAGATGCAGTCCTGTTTAGGTAATATGTGAAACTTCCAATGAATAGAAACAGGAAACACAAACCAAATACAGACGATTTAATGGGATCTATTTTGACAAAGTCAAAATGATGCATATAATATTCAGATAAGTTGATATAAAATAATTAGTAGAATACAATATCAAAAAACCATCGTTTTATCCAACGTTTCGTCAGTAAAAATACTAACTTCCTCAAGGTAAAGAAAACTAAATACAAAATGACTGGAAGTCAGTTATGACATCATAGGAAGTTATGACATCGTGGGAATGATGACGTAATAGACTTAGATACATAACAAGAAAGGTTAGCTTAACTAATACTTAGGTAAAATTAAAGAATAATTATGCATGATTATTAATGATTTTGAAACTCCCTGGATTTAACTCATTTAAGCCATTAGGCCAAACTGAATTAAGTCTATGAATCCACAGACTTTCTGCTGTGTTCAATTTTTTCTGATCATTATCAGGAATTTTTTGTACTATGGTACACACGAAATCATGACCAGGTATATTAAAATGGGAGTCTACATGGGGGGAATGGCCAGGTTTTTAAGCTTTATATTGCTTCTATGCTTATTAAGTCGAGTGCTGAAAGGAGTAATGGTTTGACCTACATATTGCATATTACAGGTTTTACATGTTAAACAATATACAACATAAGAACTGGCGTATAAAAACATGGTAATGCACAGACTTTTTCTAATTTGTTCATTATCTTTTATCAACTGACAGTCAATTTTTTTGTGTGAAATGTCAGATATATATTCTCACCGTCACATTGTCAACGGAATTATCAGTGAAATGAAATTCGATCGTGAGTCTGTTATCGCTCGTTACTTCAGTCAGTATAGAAGGATAACTTGTGGATGTCACTTACCGTTCATTCCAGTTTTTGTTACACATCTCCCATAGCAATGATCTCTGTGTTAGTACTAAAGTTATCGTGTCCCAAATCATCAACCAATCAATTTGCTTATCTCTGTTTACCTAAGCAGAAAATGCTCATCTTCGAACTCCATCAATGCATTGACCTAATAAAGGCCTACACCAAGTTTGAGCATTCTAGTTCTAGCTCAATGAGATAGAGTGTCATTGTGTTTAAAATTTGGGCCAATCAAATTGCTTATCTCTCTGCTTACCCTGAATGCTCATAATCTAATAGAACTTGGTCAAGGTATTGATGTAATGAAACTATACACCAAGTTTCATTACTATCACTTAATTAGAACTAAAGTCTTTGTGTCCCAAAGCATCAAACAATCAATCAATTTGCTTATCTCTGTTTACCTAAGCAGAAAATGCTCATCTTCGAACTCCATCAATGCATTGACCTAATAAAGGCCTACACCAAGTTTGAACATTCTAGCTCAATGAGATAGAGTGTCATTGTGTTTAAAATTTTGGCCAATCAAATTACTTACCTCTCTGCTTACCCTGGGCAGAAAATGCTCATAATCTAATAGAACTTGGTCAAGGTATTGATGTAATGAAACTATATACCAAGTTTCATTACTATCACTATCACTTAATTAGAACTAAAGTTTTCGTGTCCCAAAGCATCAAACAATCAAATTGCTTATCTCTGCTTACCCTAAGCAGAAAATGCTCATCTTCGAACTCCATCAATACATTGACCTAATAAAGACCTACACTAAGTTTGAACATTCCAGCTCAATTAGAAAGAGTTATTGTGACCCAAAATATATGACGGACAGACAGACAGACGAACCCATTTTAATACTAATAGTCCCCCACTTTCTTCAAAAGGCGGGGGAAAAAAACTAGATAGTGTAGAAGGTAATTTGCTGAAAATTTCAGTCCAATTGATCCACTATGAGCCGAGAACTGAGCGGTTGAAACTTCTACCTAGCCTTGATCATCATTACTAAAGTAAAGATAAACAGCATAGTCTTGATTATCCATTTTGTAATTCAATTATCAATGAGCGTTAACCAGAATATATCGGATTTTAATCCAGCCATCATCGAAGGCTAGTCTAGACATTGATTGTTTTTATCATGGTCCTGATAAGTTAATTAATGTCTAATTTCACATACCATAATTAAGAGAAGCATACAGTAATAAGCTCTAGAAGACAAAGATATTTTTCTTTGGGAGAGAAAAAAAAATTATGTTGAGTAAAATAGGCCTTATCCATAAAAGGTTGTAACACTTTGGCAATTTCAAAAGGCCCATTTTAAGGTGTATGGAAATTACATTTCAAATCTAGGAATCGAAACAACAAGTATGTGGTTGATTAGTTTTAAAGTTCATAAATACTTTTTAAAATCGAGAATAATTTAAACGGCCTTATAGTATAGACCAATTCGTAAACTGACTCAATTGCACAGTCTTTCACTTTACTCCGGGCCGGACCATGCTTTAGGCATACATGCATAAAAATATGAATCATGTTTTATAAATTCCCGAAACACACACACAACTAACATATGATTGTATGTGATAATTCTCGGTAGTTTTGTTTCGGTAGTGAAAATACTATTATTATATAACTACGAAATTAGAGAGATTTATTTCAGCAATATTATTATAGATAGGCTGTATAGTACAGTAAGGTCGTTGAGCAAACTGGCAGCATGTGTTTATTACAGACAATTCCCAAGACACATTGCACATCACTCTGTTCAGTGTTTCTATCAGTAATGCAAGTTGCCACTGGTTATTTTTACTCTGTGTGAATACCTTGATTGAAGCAAGGGAGATAACCCAATTCAAGAAAATAACAGGGGCACCTGCTAATTGCTAAAAAAATACATACATAGACTGACTAAAATTGAAAACGATTTTGATTTCACAACACGCACAAACAAATTACACAAAAATTTGAAATGTTGTTATCTTTGTATCAAGAATATCGAATATTGCTATTGATAAATAAATATTGTGTTTATTCACTTCGTTTGTTGAACATCGACTAAACCCTTCCCCTTGACTTAACAAGTTGAGTCTCTTTTGGCTGACTTGTTCAGTTGCATAAAAAAAGACTTTAAACCTGACTTAGCAGCTATAATATCTAAAAAGATGTATAATATACATACCAAACTGAATACTAAAATATGTTCTTATAGTTATATCAGCCCCAGAATTAGTTGTCTTCGGTGTTTCAATTGACCTCCTCCGCCTCAAATCTTGTCAGCCATTACAAGGCTACTGACTCATACAATATGGCGGTCCGACATGAAAGGAATTTCCCTTCCTGACGTCATAATCTGTCTGCATTTAATCTAAAATACCCACAGAGATCCCATCACACTTTTCAGCAGAGTGAATATTCGCGAGGCCGCTACAGCGACTTAATTATTGGGGCCCCTTTTTAACTTTTTTCTTTCGCAAATTAAATTCTAATGTAGCGAAACGGAATTTTAAAGTTTATAAAATTATAGGTTTTATTATAGTGTATTGTGTAAGTGCTCTGCAACCGTACAAGTTAGGAACCATTTTATGGTATTTGTATGATCGTATGGGTCCATTCTATTTGTTGATTTGCATCAAATATCATAATTTGAAAAAGACTTCAAAACAGACTCATGTGAATAAAATAGTTGTTTTGAAGGCTAAAAATACAGTTTTTGCCAAAATGACGTTATTTCCGGTGATAATGAAAATCTTACATTACTTGTATGAAATCCCAAATGGCATTAGGTAGGCTATAACATGGTGTAACGTTTATGAAAATCGAATAATAATTGACACTTTTATGGCCCCAAATCCTTCAAAAGTGACCTGTAGAAAACCGTCTATCTCTCGACAACCGAACAAGTTAGAAACAAGTTTATGATATCTATATGACCATATGAGTTGTGTTTATATGTGAATTTAAACCAAAAGTTAAAATTATTAATACATATTAAGTAATTCTTGGTTGAATAAATCATTGAATTTAGTTCATAGAAGTCATAAATGGCATAAGGCATCAAATGGTAAAAAAATTATAAAAATCGTATAATAATTGACACTTTTATAGACCAAAAACCTTGAAAAGTGACTTATAGAAGATCGCCTATTTCTCTGTAACCGTACACGTTAGAAACCATTTTGTGGTATCTGTATGGTCGTATGGCTTCATTCTATTCGTTGATGGGAATCAAATATCATAATTCTAAAAATATTATAAGGCAGACTCATTTTAATAAAATATTTGTTTTTTAGGTTAAAAATACAGTTTTTGCCCAAATGACGTCATTTCCGGTCACAGTGAAAATGTAAAATTGGCTGGACCTAGTCCAAAATGGCATTAAGCATCAAATGAAAAAAAAATATTGCAAATCGAATAATAATTCCCTCCTTTATAGGCAAAATAACGTGAAAAGTGATGCATGCAAAATTGCATATTTCTCGGCAACTGCTCATATTACAAACTAATTTTCCCAAACATTCTCTTCGTCTGGATTAATGCTACGAGTTTATGAAAATAACAAATAAATATTTCAAAATATGAAGACGCTGAATGAATTTTAAATAACTGAATTTTACACTTTATTTTACATTTTATTCAAAATTGCCCGGAAATGAAATTGGAATTAAAAAATCTGAGCTAAAGGTTTTGTGCACCTTTGCAGGGTGCATCCTTTAGTTATATCAAATAACATTTGCTTTCAAAAAGTGGTACCGAACTGTCCAAATTGTTGTTTTTGTTAATATTACGTCACTACCGTTGCCGACAGAAAAATTTCACCGTAACAAAAAAAAATACAATTGGGACCACGGAGCATATGAACTTTGTTTTATACAAATCGAACAATAAATAATTTTTCTGGGTACGAAAAACTAAATTAGCCGATGGCGGCTAACGCAAATTACCGAGACAATTTTTTTTCTCATTTCTGTTCAAGTACGATGATATTTTAACCCTGTGTAAAATACCATCAAAAAATATTCATAAATAAAAAAGGTTTTCGTAAAAAAAATTTTTTTTTTCAAAATATCGGACATTTTTTCGACTACTTCCGGTTTTACGATCATTGTCGTGATAGCTTTACGAAGTTCTTTGGATACTTAACTTTCTGTACCAGAAGTGCCAGAAACATCCATTGAGTAGTTTTGGAAAAAAAGATAAATTAAAGAGCGTTTTCAAAACTTTAACGATTTTTCATTTTTTTTTTTTTTTTTCAAAGTTTGAGGCCATTTTTGGACCACCTATATTATTTCAATGCTTTTAGGGGGTTGGGATGGCCTAGTGGTCTAGAGTGCCGCGCTTTGACCTCTAGCTGGCCGGTCACCTCTGGCTCGCGGCTGTGGTTTCGAGCCCCGGTGTGAGCGTATGTGACATGGAGATAGGGGCGCCTTCTCAACCTCGTGGGTTTCCTCCGGGCACTCCGGTTTCCTCCCACTGCTAAAGACCCCTACGCGCAAGCGAATTATTGAAATAAAATTAAACCATATGTTAGTCCCGAAATGACCTAGTTTGTGTTGAGTGGACGTTAAACCCCATTTCTCTCTCTCTCTCTCAATGCTTTTAATTTTGGATTCACTATATAGACAACCGATAGGACTTTGAGTAAGAAAAGTTTAAGAAAAATCGTAGGCGTCGTTTTCGAGAAAAGGGCGTCTCGGAATGTTAAAAAATCGGAAAATACTTGATTTTTGGCATACAATAATTTATTTCCTTACCATTGAAATCGTATTATTTAGATACCATATGATGGTCCATTAATAGGGCTATCCAATGACACTTTAGTTCTTTTGGTCCGGTATTACCTAAGGGAGAAATCAAGTTTTTCGCAAGTGCGACAATGTTTTTAACCTTTTTTTCATTTTTTTGAATACTTCCGGTGTGGTTATTATTGTCGGAATAGTTTTAATAGCCGGTTTGGGCACTAAAATAGCCACAGGGCTCTGTAATGATATATTACATTATCTGATCAGATAAAATGCCCCTGGGAAATCCTGTGTTCAAAAGTGCCAAAAATGCAAAAAATTTAAAATATCGAAAATTAAATTTCAATAACCACATACATATTATACATCGTTAGAATCGTAATTAGGTCAGCTATCTGATTATACAACCTTTTTTGAAAATCTCTTAAAATAAAAAAATAGTAGAGCATTTTCCAAAATTTCACGATTTTTCGACTTTTTTCGATTTTCAGTCCGTTATTTCACCTATTCCAGATATTTCAAAGTCGTAATGGAATGTTTCGTACGCAAGACCACCACGAGGTCTCTCGATAGAGAAAGTTTTATAAAAATCCCTCACGTAGTTTTTTGAGATACAGACGTCCAAAAATGCTAAAAATCAGAAAATACTTGATTTTCAGCGTGCCATATTTTTCTTCCTGATCATAGTATCTGACGTCTTTTGGGCAAAAACTGTATTTTTAACCTAAAAAACAAATATTTTATTAAAATGAGTCAGCCTTATAATTAGGGCCGAAAGGATTCACCGGTGAACCGGTGTACCGTGATTTTTTCCATGAAAACGATGAACGATATTTTTTTTAAGAATATCGATAATCGCGATTTTTTTTTCAATTTAAGGTTCACGATTAATTTCATACTATATCGCGATATTTGTTCAATAAATGAGATATGTAGGACCCTTAGAAATTACCTATCAGTTCAGTACGTACGTACACAAGGCCTAAGTAAAGAAGAAACCCTCGGTAGCTATAAATAGACTAGAAACAGCACGCGTCTTCTATAGGCCCGGGCGTCCAGACTTCACAATCATTGCAAAACTGACCTACTAATCGCGTGCAAAATACCACTCGGAAACTGGACAAGACAATGTTTTCCATTGGACAAAATACCGGAAGCCATGCGTTTTACACCAATGAAATGGCATTTTATTTAACAGTCATTTCTTGTTGCGATGCTGGTGGCTCTTATTCGAATGAATGAAAAGCGTGTTGAAATTTTGGTTAACAGTCTCTCTTAGTCTTTCGACTATTATGTTCACGCCCAGTACTGGTGGTAGCAGTCTTACACTTGGTGAAGTTGAAATGGAAAAGCCACCCGCCCGTTCGATCGAAGCAAACTGATCCCATAGTGAATATTCGCTTGGCCGCTAGAATCACTGATAAGCATGACATCGACGCGGCTTAATGAGTACGGCATATGAACTTTTCTACTCAGACAAATTAAATTCTCAAACATTTTTTTGAGGTAAAAGAAAAATAAATAAAGACGTTTGAAGTATTTGTAGTTAAAAATTATTTCCTATTTAGGCTAGTGTAAATGGGTATTAAAATGAGTAAAATGCATCATTTTGCCCGAAGCAGTTAGGTGTTAAGTAAACATTGCATGAGCCGATGAGCCAATGTCTGATGGCGTGTGCAGTCAACGCACGTGTTGTGGACAGTCATCTGTTACAGAGATAATTCGTAAGTAATTCTCCGTGAAACAGATTGCAATCAAAGGTGTGGGAGAATATTGGTTTTCCTGTTTCGTACTTCCTGTTTGAGTGTTTCGCACAAAATGAAAAATGTGCAAAAAATATTGGTTAAAAGTTAAACATAAAATTTTTATTTATCTAATAATAAACAATATAAATTTAAAACATTGTGTATTTTTTCTTTATTTCAAGAAAACTTTAGTCTATTTCACATTAATGGCGTGTGTATCGTGATGCACCCGTATCGTTGGTCTACAACATCAAGCTGTATCATATCGTGGCACAACGTATCGTTTCGGCCCTACTTATAATATTTTTAGAATTAGGTTAAAAAAAGGTTAAAAACATTGTCGCACTTGCGAAAAACTTGATTTCTCCTTTAGGTAATAGCGGACCAAAAGAACTAAAGTGTAGCTGGATAGCCCTATTAATGGACCACCATATGGTATCTAAATAATACGATTTCGATGGTAAGGAAAAAAATTATTGTATGCCAAAAATCTAGTATTTTCCTATTTTTTAACATTCTGAGACGCCCTTTTCTCGAAAACGACGCCACAGATTTTTCTTAAATTTTTCTTGCTCAAAGTCCTATCGGTTGTCTATATAGTAAATGCCAAATGAAAAGCGTTGAAATAATATAAGTGGTCCAAAAATGGCCTCAAACTTTGAAAAAAATTGAAAAATCGTTAAATTTTTGGAAACGCTCTTTAATTTATCTTTTTTTTCCAAAACTACTCAATGGATGTTTCTGATACTTCTGGTACGTAAAGTTAAGTATCCAAAGAACTTCGTAAAGCTATCACAACAACGATCGTAAAACCGGAAGTAGTCGTAAAAATGTCCGATATTTTGAAGAAAATTAATTCTTTTACGAAAACCTTTTTTATTTATGAATATTTTTTGATGATATTTTACACAGGAATTATTGATATAAAATTAAACCATGCTAGTCCCGAAATGACATAGTTTGTGTTTAGTCGACGTTAAACCCCATTTCTCTCATCTCGGTAGTACCGGTTAATTTGAGATATAGTTTGTCTCCCTTTAAGTTTTTTACCTTTTTAATTTCAGTTTATGGGTTCCAAGTTTATTATTTATTGCCTGGTGTGTATAAAACAATTCTCAATTGCGAATTCTCAACTTATTTGTTACCGATAATGATTTCTTTTGGCACCGGAAGTGAAGTAATTTTGCCAGATTTTACAATTTTGACCGGTGTATTCGCAAGCAAATATTACTTAAAAATCTGATAGAGGGTGTCACTGAATCATAACAACTACAGTATCGTTTGGTAGCTCGATGGATCGGCTATTGTATGACGCACTTCCTGTCTGATTCCTGAAAGCCGATTCAGCACTGCAGGTCTGCAGGTCTAGTTATTATTATTATTCAGATTCCAATTTGAATAGATCTCAGCAGCTACGTGTGGCATCGTTACGATTTCTTCGGTTTTACTGGGAAAGTGGGTGTGACTTAGAGGATAAAGCTATTTTGAACGTTCTGCGACAATGCGAAATGTCCGAAATCACCGAAGTTATCGTTTTTGAAAATATTGCAGTAATTTTAACAATAATCATTGGATTTTAACTTTCGATACATTTTGGCATAGCCTGAGACAGGGCACATAGCTACGCTACTTTCGATTTTTGATTTTCGGCAAATCTTCGAAGATATTAGGCGCCAAATTTCGAAAATTTAAAATTTTACAAAAAACTTTTTTATTTATGAATATTTTTTAGTCGTATTGTGCACAGAATTAAAGAGTCATCTGCCTAGTGCAAAAATGTTAAAATATTTTGTCTCAGTAATTTTCCTTGGCCGCCATTGGCTAATTCAGTTTTTCAGTCCTAGATTAATTTTTTATTGTTCGATTTGTATAAAACAAAGTTCATATGCTTCGTTGTCTCAATTGTCATTTTTATACGTCCACATTCATAATGTGAACGTATTATGCCGTCGCCCCTGTCTGTGTGTGTGTGTGTGTGTGTGTGTATGTATGGGTGTGTTTGCATATGGTGTGTTAGCAGGACGCGAAGTTGAAAGAACACCAACATTGTTAGGACATTTTGAATTGTTGGGACTTACACTCAGGTCCCCACAATTATTTTTGTACCAGGGCCTTGTAAACCACCTAAAAACTATATATTTTCAATCTTACACAAGTCCTACAAAATGTGGAAAATCATGACAGTCTCACACACTGAACACACATTTTACTCCCTATATCACACACATTTGAAGTGTTTGAAGCATGGGTATTATCAATATCCAATCAGATGGCCAGTTACAAAGTTAGATATATTGACCAATCAGAGGCCATTTCTTTAAAGTCCTGACAGAAGAGGCTACTCAAATTTTTTCACACAACTTGTTCATTTAATTGCGAAAGGGACAGATAAGTGTCGCCTGGTACTACCCAAAGCTAAGCAACAGTCTAGAAGTATATTTTTTCTTAAGGGAGAGCCAATATATGATACCAATAAACGTTATGTAGAACATTAGTGTGTATTTCCTGTATGATTCATTATCACATTGGGAATAAGTCCTATCAATGACTGAAATTATTGATTTGGGTATTGTTATAGAAAAGTTTTGATAATTAATCAAATTGCGCGGGTGTAAATTTGAAATTATTAGTCACTTTGTTCTGTTGAGAAAGAGGATACATCTCTAGAAATTAACAGTAGAAAGAAAAAAGAAATAGGTAAGTGCTTACATTATGTTTTAACTACTTCAATTTTAATGCTGTCAAAATTTGTACAAAATTATGATTTGTCAAAATATTTCTTTTACAAAAAATGGAAAGAAACTGAAATAAATAATGCGTATTGTTTAGATCAAAAGGTCCGTCATTGGCTCAAGGGCCCTGATTTTGTTGTCCGATAACATGAGCAGTACCGTGGGTCCCCCAGTTGCATGTTACTATTAAAGACTCAAGAATAGTACCATATGTTAGTCCCGAAAGGCGCTTTCTCCTCTCTGTCTCGAACCTCTCTGTATTCCTGCTTATTTCTCCTCACACTCGATTCCTCTCAATCCCCCCCCTTTCTCTCTATCCCAACTTTAATCTTTCCCCCTGCTCATCCCCTATCTCTAACCCCACCCTGTCTTTATTACCATGTATCTCTCTATCACTCTATTCCCCTGTGTCTTGTCCTATCTCTCATCCCTATTTCTATTCTTGCAAATCCTTCTCTGTATCTGTTCTTTTCTGTCTCTCTTCTGTATCCCCATCCCTTTCACCCCTCTCCTCGTATCCTCTCTCAACCTCTCCTCTCTCTCATTTTGTCCTTGGTATCCTTATCCCTCGCATCTCCACATCCTCTCGATCTCCCCCACCGCCTCCCCTCCCCTCTTCATCTATATTGTCATGTCTCTCCTCATTCAAGCCCCATTATTCTCTTAGATATTGTGTGGAAGCCAGAATGTTTCACTTTCTTCCCCTCTTTCCTTTCCTACATCTTTATCGTTCTCTCTCTGGTTTCTGTATCCCCATCCCCCTCACCCCTCACCTCGTATCCTCTCTCAACCTCTCCTCTCTCTCATTTTGTCCTTGGTATCCTTATCCCTCGCATCTCCACATCCTCTCTATCTCCCCCACCGCCTTTCTTCCCCTCTTCATCTATATTGTCATGTCTCTCCTCATTCAAGCCCCCTTATTCACTTGTGTGGAAGCCAGGATGTTTCGCTTTCTTCCCCTCTTTCACTTCCTGCATCTTTATCGTCCTCTCTCTGGTTTCCTCTCATTGTTAAAAACCGATTGAAGTACAATTGCACCATATTTATGGTTTAGTTGGTTGCGAAATAACTTATCTCGCTCCCTTTCTCTCTTCCATACCATCTCTCACTTCCTCCATCCTCCCTTTCACCCCACCCCTTTCAAGTGTTAGGTGGGCACCAGACTCTCCTCTCTCTGTTATTCTTTCTATTTCTCGTTTCTTTCGATCTGTTTCCTCTGTTTGTGTCTTCGTTCTTTTGGTCTCTCTTTATATACCTACTATCTTCATCCCATAAACAAGTCTTAAAGCCCAAACTGTTCAACTGGGTTTCAAACCCCTGTGTTATAGAATAATAGTTTAAGATTAAGATGTTGGGCATCTCAAAATTTAATTAAAAAAAACCTTGGTGTGAAAAGGTGTAGGCCTACTAGAAATATGCTGTAATATTAGAAATAATAAGTGTTGAGTGGATGGTAGTTTCTCTTCACCCAATTGAGTGATAAGTGGACATCAGTCTCTCTCTCTCTCTCCCCCTCTCTGGATTTGAAGTAATCAAAGCTTAGCCCAACCCAAGTGTTAATAACCACTATTATTTTATTATTTCAGTGAATATGAAAACACGGTCTGGTGAAGAGCAGAAATGTTGAATGTGAAATGTGCATCACAAACAATACGGTTTTAAGGTGGTGAAACTGGCCCTGTGTGAACAGAGTTTGGGACATTTATTTAACCAATAATTGAATACTTAAAAACTGACTCAAATGTATTAAAGAATCCAGAATATTATTTTCTCGAAGTTGTCACAAATTTGACTTTTGAGGGTATCCATTGTTAAGTTCAAAATGTTGTTGGACTTCAGTGAAATTGCTTTTGTGTTAAAATCATAAAGAATTAAAAACAAAAAAGTGAATTATGAAGTATTTCGTTTTACCCAAACCAGTTTCTACTGCATTTTGAAAATTGAGACCCACCCATGGAACATCCAATAGTACACGTGTACCAGTGTGCCACAGTTTAACGAATTTAGAGGAAAGGTCAGACAAATCACAAGCCACCTTTCAGTATGTCGCACAATCAACAATGACTCTTATCTTACCCCAAGTTATATTTACCAGTTAGACTAACCAACTGTGTTTCCTTATTGTCATTTATTGATTTACATGCTTAATTATTAGTAATATTTGCGGCTTATAGTTTATATGTCTTTGTCCGAGGTAAAGGAGGGGGGGGGAGTCTAGTAGTGAGCACAATTTCTGCACTTTCCTTCCCACACCAAAGAGTCATGCCCTTTAATTTAATCAACAATGACTCTTATCTTACCCCAAGTTATATTTACCAGTTAGACTAACCAACTGTGTTTCCTTATTGTCATTTATTGATTTACATGCCTAATTATTAGTTATATTTGCAGCTTATAGTTTATATGTCTTTGTCCGAGGTAAAGGAGGGGGGGAGTCTAGTAGTAAGCACAATTTCTGCACTTTCCTTCCCACACCAAAGAGTCATGCCCTTTAATTTAATGTAATAGAAATATCAAAGAATTTCCCCAAAATGACACAGTTAGTGTTGAGTGAATGTAAAACTCATTGGGTTTTATTTTATTTTGATTGTATTTCTACTCAATGAAATGTGTGCGTACATTTGTGGCTTAATCCGCGATCAGATTAGGTTATGTCGCTTGTTGCCCTGTGTTTTATTTTCTATTTTACTTTGGGTCCCCTGCATGGTCCGTTATAATTTGATCCTGATTAAAGTTTACTGTACTGTAATGATGGAGATGTCACCAGCAATTTAAGAATTCTTATGGACTGAATCGTTATTAACTGCCTTTTAACTCTTCACAATTTAGTCGAATTGGTCCCAGTAGTGATACAATGACTTAGTGTGTGTCCAGATTTTAAGTCAAAACAAATTTATATTGATTCGTGGTCAAAGGGGAGACCAATCTTGGTGTGCCTGTAATGTGGGCTAATTGCAGCCTTGTCACACTTCATACCAAATCTAGCTTGGACATGTTCAGTTCCAACAGCGTGTGTGAATTAGTTATATACATCGTTATTAGGACACCTTCAGTACCAACAGTTTATTAAATTTGTGGTGTGTGAATTGAATGTACGTCTTTAACGGGACCCTCCCGATAACCATTATGTACGTCATTATACGGACGTCCCTATAGTGCATTAAAACATAGGTGTGTACAATTAAATAGAAGTACTTATCAGGACGTCCCAGTAGTTCATTAAATTCTGGGTGTGTAACTTGTGTATAATAAGTGCAACTATACCACTTTGACGGTACGGCTCTTTAAGTGTCCATCAACAAGATTTGTCACACAACGTCCCACTAAAGTGTCCCAACAATCTCAATTGCTATTGTTTAATATTAAAGATTTATTATAACACATTTTTCATTACCCATTGGTACTTTAGACTGATCAGTAATATATTTTAGATAAAAATATAAGAATAAAGTATAGTCCCCACAAGTGTGGTTACTGTCAAGGACCTGACAAGGACTTAGATGCAGGTATGTGTGTGTGTGTGTGTGTGTGTGTGTGTCTGTGGTTCGCCTACAGGGCGCAATTCTTCATGGATTTTCTTCAAACTTGGTATACTTATTCCTTATACCCCAAGGAAGATCCCTATTGTTTTTGGGGCATGCCCGACCCCCAGGGGCCGAGCCACGCCCATTTCTAGTATTTGTTTGTTTGTCGTCTACAGGCCACATTTCTTAACTTATAATCTTGAAACTTTGCATACATATTCTTTGTACCCTAAGGAACATCCCTATCGTTTGGGGTGTATGCCCCACCCCCAGGGGCAGAGCCACGCCCATTTTCTTTTCGTGTGTCTTTGTGTCGCCTACAGGGCGCAATTATTACTTGATTTTCTTCAAACTTGGTATACGTATTCCTTATACCCTAAGGAAGATCTCTATTGTTTTTGGTGCATGCCCGACCCCCAGGGACAGAACCACGCCCATTTTTAGTATGTATTTGTTTGTCGTCTACAGGCCACATTTCTTAACTTATAATTTTGAAACTTAGCATACACATTCTTTGTACCCTAAGGAACATCCCTATCATTTGGGGTGCATGCCCAACCCCCTGGGGCAGAGCCACACCCATTTTCTTATCGTGTGTCTTTGTGTCGCCTACAGGCACGGTTATTTTTTTTTAACGGTTCGGTTTTCGGTTTATTTGTAAAAACCGATACCGTACGGTTAAACCGAAAAACCGCACATCACTAGCGTGGATGTCATTGGAGGCGTGGAGTTATCCTTAGTTGTGTTACTACTATGTGCATCCAACAAAAGTGCAAATGGACGCTTAATGCATTTTCGACACAGTAATAGATACCAGTAATAGGGGTGAACTGGATTATCCAACTGTCTACCTGTACGATTAATGATAAATATCTAGGAAATTCTAATTTTAACATTTAGTAGAATCCAAATTTCAATTTTTTTACTGCAAGAAATTAATTTGTTGATTTAGATGTCACAGCTGCAATATTTCTTCTTATACCCCTGGGATCATCCGGAAGTGTAAATACTCGAGGGATTGGACCCTGATGACTTTTGATTTGGTCCAACATTCCACTACGTATAGCAACCATATATTCATATTCTTTCTCCACTTTTACAGGAAGCACACTCCAAGTATTTAATTTTTTATGCACAGTGTTTAAGGTCATGAGACAAAGAATCCTATTGATTTTCAGCGATTTCCGATAATTAGTGCCAGAGTTATGGCCCGTGAACACTTGAAAATATCTTGTGGACGCTCTAGAGGCCAAAGTTAATATCCAATTGACTTTAAATTTATACACAGTGTTTAAGGTCATGAGACGAAGAAGCCTATTGTTTTTCAGCGTTTTCGGATAATAACTACCAGAGTTATGGCCCTTGATCACTTCAAAATATCTTGTGGACGCTCTAGAGGCCAAAGCTAATATCCGATTGACTTTAAATTTATACACAGTGTTTAAGGTCATGAGACGAAGAAGCCTATTGTTTTTCAGCGATTTCCGATAATAACTACCAGAGTTATGGCCCTTGATCACTTCAAAATATCTTGTGGACGATCTAGAGGCCAAAGTTAATATCCGATTGACTTTAAATTTATACACAGTGTTTAAGGTCATGAGACGACGAATCCTATTGATTTTCAGCGATTTCCGATAATTAGTGCCAGAGTTATGGCCCTTGATCACTTCAAAAAATCTTGTGGACGCTCTAGAGGCCAAAGTTAATATCCGATTTACTTTTAATTTATACACGGTGTTTAAGGTCATGAGACGAAGAATCCTATTGATTTTCAGCGATTTCCGATAATAACTACCAGAGTTATGACCCTTGATCACTTCAAAATATCTTGTGGACGCTCTAGAGGCCAAAGTTAATATCCGATTGACTTTAAATTTATACACAGTGTTTAAGGTCATGAGACGAAGAAGCCTATTGATTTTCAGCGATTTCCGATAATTAGTGCCAGAGTTATGTCCCTTGATCATCTCAAAATATCTTGTAGACGCTCTAGAGGCCAAAGTTAATATCCGATTGACTTTAAATTTATACACAGTGTTTAAGGTCATGAGACGAAGAAGCCTATTGATTTTCAGCGATTTCCGATAATTAGTGCCAGAGTTATGGCCCTTGATCACTTCAAAAAATCTTGTGGACGCTCAAGAGGCCAAAGTTAATATCCGATTTACTTTAAATTTATACACAGTGTTTAAGGTCATGAGACAAAGAATCCTATTGATTTTCAGCGATTTCCGATAATTAGTGCCAGAGTTATGGCCCGTGAACACTTAAACAAATCTTGTGGACGCTCTAAAAGCCAAAGTTAATATCCAATTGACGTTAAATTTATTCACAGTGTTTAAGGTCATGGGATGAAGAAGCCTATTGATTTTCAGCGATTTCCGATAATTAGTGCCAGAGTTATGGCCCTTGAACACTTAAACAAATCTTGTGGACGCTCTAGAGGCCAAAGTTAATATCCAATTGACTTTAAATTTATACACAGTGTTTAAGGTCATGAGACGAAGAAGCCTATTGATTTTCAGCGATTTCCGATAATTAGTGCCAGAGTTATTGCCCTTGATCACTTCAAAAAATCTTGTGGACGCTCTAGAGGCCAAAGTTAATATCCGATTTACTTTAAATTTATACACAGTGTTTAAGGTCATGAGACAAAGAATCCTATTGATTTTCAGCGTTTTCCTATAATTAGTGCCAGAGTTATGTCCCTTGATCACTTCAAAAAATCCTGCGGACGCTCTAGAGGCCAAAGTTAATATCCGATTGACTTCAAATTTATACATAGTGTTTACAGTCATGAGACTAAGTCGTCTATCGATTTTCAGTGATTTTCAATAATTGCTGCAAGAGTTATGGCCCTTGATCACTTCGAAAAAATATTGTGGAAACTCTAGAGGCCAAAGTTAATATCTGATCGACTTTAAATTAACACACAGTGTTTAGGGTCATGAGACGAAGAAGCCTATTGATTTTCAGAGATTTCAAATAATTATTGCCAGAGTTATCTCCCTTGATAACTTCAAAAAATCTTGTTACGCTATAGAGGCTAAACTTATCATCCGATTGACTTTAGATTGATACACAGAGTTTAAGGTGTTGAAACGAACAAGTATTTTGATTTTCAATGAATTTTGATAACTGAACAGCTAAATCAATGATATTAAATGTTTCATGTATATACTAATTGTTAGTGGGGGGTAACACTTTATAAAAAGCAATCAAATTCTAATGATTTTCTGATAATTACATAATGAGCCGTTACTCTTAATCAGTTTTTAGTGTATTACAAATGTTTCATTAGCAAAAAAAGTAAAAATATGCGACAACCCTTGTTGACTGCCCGGACGATTTAGCTGCTGTGGGCGTATGTTTCGTTGCCTGGCAACCTATCTTTTGATATTTTACTTAACATTACTTATATTTTCTGTATCCTTGAAGGAATGCCTAAAAAATAATTGGAGTAGAATTTTGATTTAGGTCAACTGATGGTGGCCATTTTGAATTGAATGTGAAAGATCGACATTTACTGGCATGTAAATAAACAGAATATACCTTAGTTTATTGAATTCGTATCCTATTTCTGAAATGAATACATTCCAGGATGGCAGGGATACAGGTCGAATTTTTGGTATTGGAATATTTTAAAAATTTGAATTTTGTCTTTGAATTTTGTCGTGCCGACAAAGTTGTATATAAGTGAAATTAGTTTGAAGAATATGTCTTCTATTTCCAAAATGAATACATTTCTAGATTACTGGGATCAATGTCGAATTTTGTTTTGGACATTTCTCGTGCCGACAAAGTTGTTTGCGAGTGAAAATTCGCTGCAAATCAGATTTCTCAGAATCTAACCATAGGATCTTTCTGAAACTTTGACCTACCCCCCAAAAATGGGTTGTGAACACTGCTTAAATATATTTTCGAAACGTTTTACGAATCAGAAATCAGCATATTATATGAAAGAATGCATTTGACCTACAATGCTGTAACTTTGTAACTATTTGACCTATTTTACTAATTCTTTTTTCTTTCAGTACCTTTTAACGTTTACTTCAAATCCGCGATTTGAGATTTTCGAATTTGGAGAATTCTTCGCTGTGATTTCGAACCAGAAGTTTAGACCAACTTGACAACTAGGTCATTTGGGGACAATCTAATTAAAATATAGATCTATATTTCGTTTCGTTTTTTTATACTTTCGATGGCCTACACTCATGTAGATCTAACAAGTTATAGTGGGAGCTCACGTTCTATGGGGGGGGGGGATGGCTTAGTGGTCTACAGTGCCGCGCTTCGACCTCTAGCTGGCCGGTCACCTCTGCCTTGCGGCTGTGGTTTCGAGCCCTGGTGTGAGCGTATGTGGCATGGAGATAGGGGAACCTTCTCAACCTCGTGCAAGCGAATTATTGAAAATAAAATTAAGACCATATGTTAGTCCCGAAATGACCTAGTTTGTGTTGAGTGGACTTTAAACCCCATTTCTCTCTCTCTCTCACGTTCTATGACATCAGGTATCAAGCACAGGACATTTGACCCGATAACGTCAGTCATTCGATAAACCAATTAGTGACTGCCATGCTTTATAAAATCTACTTTTGTTTTGTTTTGATTTCTATCCGCTGGTAATATTTACCCACAGTTCCATGCATGAAAAGGTCAAACAGTCAATTCCACAGACCATTTGATTGGCTGACCCCTCATTTCAGGCAGAACACGACTTAAATAACAAGTCTTCCAGATCCAAGAGTAGTAAAGACAAGTAAAAACGAAATTTTGAACTATAAAAAACTAAACGAAATTGGATCTGTGTTTTAATCAGATTGATTTCGGGATTAACATATGGTTTAATTATATTTCAATAATTCGCTTGCGCGTAGGGGTCTGTAGTCGTGGGAGGAAAACGAGGGACCCCGAGAGAACCCACAAGCGTCCGTTCACTTTTTGTTTGTCGACACTCAATAGGTCACAATTTTTATCTGATTTTAATGAAACTTGAAATAGAGGTGTATCTTCAAATGATCACTGTTCTTTTGGAAAGCGGCATGGCTCTGATTGTACGGAAAATCACGTTTGTAGCTTGCGGACACTCTAGAGGTCACAATTTTTATCCAATTTTAATGAAACTTGATATGTCTATGTATTTCAATAACTCAAAGATCTCTGGTGCCTTTCAGTATTTGTGCATATTGGACCATAACTTCGCGATTTTAGCTTGTGGTCCCTGTAGAGGTCACAATTTTTATCCGTTCAAATTTAACACCGTTGTACTGTAAGGTCGATTGAATTCAAATATATCACCGTTACACCTTAATGTCGATTGAGATAAAATTTCTTGACAATCGGACAAAAACTGATAGGCAAAATGGCCTCCCCTCGTACTCAAATAGTGTGGTATATCAAGGTTGTGGACCCTCTAGAGGGTCCTATATTTTTTAAGCTTTAAATACATATTTCGAACCCAAAGATCTTGATTCCTGACGATATTCACTCGTGTCAGGTGGTATCTTCTTGAATTATGGCCCTTAATTGTACGAAAAATCGCGTCCTTAGCTTGTGGAATGTGGACCCTGTAGAGGTCACAACTTTAGACAAAAGTGTGAAAATATCACCACTACACCCTAATGATAGTGGAGTTCTATTTTCACGAAAATGGCCGCCCCTCGTACTTTTCATCTGTCAAATCAAAACATGTCATTGCCATCAGACCAATAATTAATTATTCTCAATTTAAAACTTTTTTTAATACTAGTCTGGCATTATTAAATCCTAATTTTATGGTAGACGTTAGTCTTATTTAAAATTAAACATTCACGAAAATGGCCACTCTCGTACATTTTATCTGTCAAATCAAAACATGTCATTGCCATCAGACCAATAATTAATTATTCTTAATTTAAAACTTTTTTAAATACTAGTCTGGCATTATTAAATCCTAATTTTATTGGTAGACGTTAGTCTTCAGTTAACTAAGAGCGACCCTTAATGTGGCTCTTTAAAACAATTAAATACTCTAATAGTAAGTGCAGGGGGACTGCACCACACACAATTTACACAAAAACAAATATATCACACTCAGAGACCACAAACAAACACAGACTTCACTCATATTTGAAAACAATAGGGAATACAACCCAAAGAAATAATAATATAATGTCAGCATGAGTCTAGTTCAGCTCTGAACGTCGGTCTCATTACACTCACCCTGAATGTTCAGAAACTGTTCCATTCAATCAATGTCGAAAAAAAATTGGCGCCCCAGTCAATTTTACTGGGCAACTTTTCACTGCTAAACGATGGGGTGTCAATCCGTGTGGACGCATGTACAAAGTAAATGAACATCTTAGTGAGAAAATAAGACCTTGCTTACTTCGCTGGAGTCAGTATGAGCGACACAACACGCTGTTAAAAATACGTGCCCTCCTATCAAATTACAATTTCACAGCCATGACACTCTAACTGTAGGGGGGGGGGGGATGGCCTAGTGGTCTAGAGTGCCGCGCTTCGACCTCTAGCTGGCCGGTCACCTCTGGCTTGCGGCTGTGGTTTCGAGCCCTGTTGTGAGCGTATGTGGCATGGAGATAGGGGCGCCTCCTCAACCTCGTGGGTTTCCTCCGGGCACTCCGGTTTCCTCCCACTGCTAAAGACCCCTACGCGCAAGCAAATTATTGAAATAAAATGAAACCATATGTTAGTCCCAAAATGACCTAGTTTGTGTCGAGTGGACGTTAAACCCCATTTCTCTCTCTCTCTAACTGTGGGGGGTTGGGATGGCCTAGTGGTCTAGAGTGCCGCGCTTCGACCTCTAGCTGGCCGGTCACCTCTGGCTTGCGGCTGTGGTTTCGAGCCCTGGTGTGAGCGTATGTGGCATGGAGATAGGGGCGCCTTCTCAACCTCGTGGGTTTCCTCCGGGCACTCCGGTTTCCTCCCACTGCTAAAGACCCGTACGCGCAAGCGATTTATTGAAATAAAATTAAACCATATGTTAGTCCTGAAATGACCTAGTTTGTGTTGAGTGGACGTTAAACCCCATTTCTCTCTCTCTCTCTGTCTCTAACTGTAGGTCAACGTCCACATTCAGGAATGTTGGTCATGCAAGAAAAAACGAAATGTACAGGCTTTACATTGTACAGGCTTTCACCCAGATTGACACCCCGTAGTTTAGCAGTGAAAAGTTGTCCAGTAAAATTGACTGTTCTCCAATTTTTTTCGACATTGATTCAATTGGACAGTCCCTGGACTAGCATGAGTCATGATCTGTCATATGCTGCACGAAATATGAATGCAAGCATATTGTATATATTCCGCTATACAAATGATTAATTAATCTACCATTTTGTATGTGAGCTAAAACAAATACACCAATAAATGAAACATTCTGCAAAATCTGAAATAGGATCTTTCTAAAACTTAACCTCCCCCCCCCCCAAAAAAAAAGGGGGGGGGGGTGAACGTTGATTAAATATATTTTCAAAACCTTTTACGAATCCAAAATCAACAAATTTTACGAACAACAAAACTGACAATGCATAGTCGTAACTTTATTGTTTATTAACCGATTTTACTAATTCTTTTCTCTTTGGGTACCTTAAAAAAAGTCATTCCCATCAGCAGTTTCAGATTTTCTAATTCGTCGCTATGTTTTCGAACCGGAAGTTTAGACCAACTTGACAACTTCCTTAATAGTTGCATGATTTTCATGAAATTTAGTATGTAAGTAGACATTACTGGTGCGACTTCAAACAAAAAGATTTTAGAAATTTTCGAACTTACCTCCCCTTGGAGAAATTAGGGGTCAAAGTTTTCAAAAAAATCAAAGAAATATAGGTCAGAATAACCTGATTTTTATATGCCCACATTTTCATGTGGACATATATTATGCCATCACCCCTGTCCGTCTGGATGTCCATCCGTCTGTCCACAATTTGTTTGTGGACTCTACAGGTCACAATTCTTATCCGATTTTGACGAAACTTGAAATATAGGTTTATCCCCATAAGATCTCGGATGCTTTCGATATTGGCATGTATCCGATGGGAACGTCATGGATTATGGCCCCTGATTGTACGGAATATCATGTTTTTAGCTTGTGGACCCTATAGAGGTCACAATTTCGAACCGATTTTGATGAAATTTGACATGTATGTTTATAACCCAAAGATTGCGGTTCCTTTCGATATTTGGGCCCATTGGATCGTAACTTCCTGAATTATGTCCCCTGATTGTCCGAAAAATCACGGCCAGCGTCAACAATTGATTGTGGACGCTCTAGAGGCTAAAGTTAATATCCGATTGACTTTAAATTTATTCACAGTGTTTAAGGTCATGGGATGAAGAAGCCTATTGATTTTCAGCGATTTCCGATAATTAGTGCCAGAGTTATGGCCCTTGAACACTTAAACAAATCTTGTGGACGCTCTAAAAGCCAAAGTTAATATCCAATTGACGTTAAATTTATACACAATGTTTAAGGTCATAAGACAAAGAATCCTATTGATTTTCAGCGATTTCTGATAATTAGTGCCAGAGTTATGGCCCTTGATCACTTTAAAAAAAACCTTGTGAACCTTGTAGAGGCCAAAGTTAATATCCAATTGACTTCAAATTTATACACAGTGTTTAAGGTCATGAGACGAAGAAGCCTATTGATTTTCAGCGATTTCCGATAATTAGTGCCAGAGTTATGGCCCTTGATCACTTCAAAAAATCTTGTGGGCGCTCTAGAGGTCAAAGTTAACATCCGATTTACTTTAAATTTAAACACAGTGTTTATAGGCATGAGACGAAGAAGCCTATTGATTTTCAGCGATTTCCGATAATTAGTACCAGAGTTATGGCCCTTGATTACTTAAACAAAACCCTCTAGAGGCCAAAGTTAATATCTGATTGACTTCAAATTTATACATAGTGTTTACAGTCATGAGACTAAGACGTCTATCGATTTTCAGTGATTTTCAATAATTGCTGCCAGAGTTATGGCCCTTGATCACTTCGAAAAAATCCTGTGGAAGCTCTAGAGGCCAAAGTTAATATCCGATCGACTTTAAATTAACACACAGTGTTTAAGGTCATGAGACGAAGAAGCCTATTGATTTTCAAAGGCCAAACTTATCATCCGATTGACATTAGATTGATACACAGAGTTTAAGGTGTTGAAACAAACAAGTATTTTGATTTTCAATGAATTTTGATAACTGAACAGCTAAATCCATGATATTAAATGTTTCATGTATATACTAATTGTTAGCATGGGGTAACACTTTATAAAAAGCAATCAAATTCTAATGATTTTCTAATAATTACATAATGAGTTGTAACTCTTAATCAGTTTTTATACGCCCACATTGAAATGTGGTCGTATATTGCCGTCGGTCCGTCTGTCGGTCCGTCGATCCGTCCGTCCGTCCATCGTCCACAATTTCTTGTGAACGCTCTAGAGGCTAAAGTTAATATCCGATTTACTTGAAATTTATACACGGTGTTTAAGGTCGTGAGACGAAGAAGCCTATTGATTTTCAGCTATATCCGATAATTACTACCAGAGTTATGACCCTTGGTCACTTTGAAAAATCTTGTGAACCGATTTTGAAAAATCTTGTGAATGCTCTAGAGGCTATAGTTAATATCCGATTGACTTTAAATTTTTACACAGTGTTTAAGGTCATGAGACGAAGAAGCCTATTGATTTTCAGCGATAATTACTACCAGAGTTATGACCCTTGATCACTTTGAAAAATCTTGTGAATGCTCTAGAGGCTATAGTTAATATCCGATTGAGTCTAAATTTATACACAGTGTTTAAGGTCATGAGACGAAGAAGCCTGTTGATTTTCAGCAATATCCGATAATTCCTGCCCGAGTTATGACCCTTGATCACTTTGAAAAATCTTGTTAACGCTCTAGAGGCTAAAGTTAATATCCGATTGAATTTAAATTTATACATGGTGTTTAAAGTCTTGATACAAAGAAGCCTATTGATTTTCAGCAATATCCGATAATTACTGCCAGAGTTATGACCCTTGATCACTTTGAAAAATCTAAAGTTAATATTCGATTGACTTTAAATTTATACACACTATTTACGGTCATGATACAAAATAGCCTATTTATTTTCAGCGATATCCGATAATTACTGCCAGAGTTATGACCCTTGATCACTTTGAAAAACCCTGTGAATGCTCTAAAGGCTAAAGTTAATATCCGATTGACTTTAAATTTGTACACACTGTATTGATTTTCAGCGATAATTACTACCAGAGTTATGACCCTTGATCACTTTGAAAAATCTTGTGAATGCTCTAGAGGCTATAGTTAATATCCGATTGAGTCTAAATTTATACACAGTGTTTAAGGTCATGAGACGAAGAATCCTATTTGATTTTCAGTGATATCTGATAATTTCTAGCACTTGATCACTTTGAAATATCTTGTGGACAAAGGCCTTGAGACAAACCATCAAAAGTATTCTAATCATTTCTGATAATTATTTAATGGGCTATTACTCGTAATAAGATTATCATGTGTTGTAAATGTTCTCCTTACTGATAAAAGAAACAATATGCGACAACCCTTGTTGACTGCCCGGACGACTTAGCTGTTGTGGGCGTATGTTTCGTTGCCTGGCAACCTATCTTTAGTGTATTACAAATGTTTCATTTGCGAAAAAAATAAAAATATGTGACAACCCTTGTTGACTGCCCGGACGATTTAGCTGCTGTGGGTGTATGTTTCGTTGCTGGCAACCTATCTTTGATTTATTATATAAAGTGTAGAAACTTGAATTTGTGTTGTTATATATTCCACCCACCCCACCCCCTAAATAATTATAACCTATTTGCAATATCTTCCCTGTAGTATTTCTAGCAGTGTATTCTATTTGATATGTGCAGCTGTCCTTGAATTTGGTCAAAGTAACTGTGTGAATGTTTCAATGTTATTTTATCAGCACAGCTTTCCAAAAATTGAAAACTTTTCCCTGGAGTTATCCTACAATTTCTTTTGGTATATGGACATTTCACTTCAATAAGAGCATCATTGCCCACGAGCCCATCAGGTGTAGCCCCAAGGAACGGGTGCTCAACACAGACAAACAAGCCACATGGGGTTACTTTTATGTTCATGATCTCTTCAAATAATTGTATAGCTTTGCTTTCATATTGTTGTCCCCCACCTTTCGAAGAAAGTTAGGGGACTATTAAAATGGGTTCGTCCGTCTGTCTGTCTGTCTGTTTGTCTGTCTGTCCGTCCGTCTGTCCGTCACACTTTTTGGGACACAATAACTCCCTTCCTAATTGGGCTAGAATGTTCAAACTTGGTGTATGTGTTTACTAGGTCAATGCCTTGATGGAGTTCGAAGATGAGCATTTTCCGCTTAGGGTAAGCAGAGATAAGCAATTTGATTGGTTGATGCTTTGGGACACGATAACTTTAGTTCTAATTAAGTGAGATTGATGAAACTTGGTGTATAGTTTCATTACAGTAATGCCTTGACTAAGATCGATAATGAGCATTTTCTGCTCAGGGTAAGCAGAGCGATACGCAATTTGATTGGTCGAGACTTTGGAACACAATAACTCTCCTTCTAATTAAGTTTAAATGTTCAAACTTGGTGTATGTGTTTACTAGGTCAATGCCTTGATGGAGTTCGAAGATGAGCATTTTCCGCTTAGGGTAAGCAGAGATAAGCAATTTGATTGGTTGATGCTTTGGGACACGATAACTTTAGTTCTAATTAAGTGAGAGTGATAAAACTTGGTGTATAGTTTCATTACAGTAATACCTTGACTAAGTTCGATAATGAGCATTTTCTGCTCAGGGTATTTTAAAAGTAAAGTATTTTACTTTTAAATAGACTACAGAAAACTGATGTGTATCTGAAGGAAATTTTAAAGTTTTATTGACAAAGGGAGGGATAATTAAAATGGCTGTTTGTCTGTCTGCCTGTCCATCATACTTTCTGGGACACAATGATGAGCATGTTCTGCTTGGACTAAGCATTGATACATGCAATTTAACTGGTCTATCCTTTGAGACACATAACTTTGCTAGAATTTTCCATTTGGCATGGAATATCAGCCTCATTGTTGCCGTTGGCTTGTTAATTTTAGCACAGGATTTCATGAGTTCAGGAATTTTTATACGCCCAAATTGAAATGTGGTCGTATATTGTCGGCGCCCCTGCCGTCCGTCCGGCTCTAGAGGCTAAAGTTAATATCCGATCGACTTTATATTTATACACAATGTTTAAGGTCATGAGACGAAGAAGCCTATTGTTTTTCAGCGATTTCCGATAATAACTACCAGAGTTATGGCCCTTGATCACTTCAAAAAATCTTGTGGACGCTTTAAAAGCCAAAGTTCATATCCGATTGACTTTAAATTTATACACAGTGTTTAAGGTCATAAGACAAAGAAGCCTATTGATTTTCAGCGATTTCCGATAATTAGTGCCAGAGTTATGGCCCTTGATCACTTCAAAAAATCTTGTAGACGCTCTAAAAGCCAAATTTAATATCCAATAAATTGACTTTAAATTTATACACAATGTTTAAGGTCATAAGACGAAGAAGCCTATTGATTTTCAGCGATTTCCGATAATTAGTGCCAGAGTTATGGCCCTTGATCACTTCAAAAAATCTTGTGGACGCTCTAAAAGCCAAACTTAATATCCGATTTACTTTAAATTTATACACAGTGTTTAAGGTGAAAAGATGAAGAAGCCTATTGATTTTCAGCGATTTCCGATAATTAGTGCCAGAGTTATGGCCCTTGATCACTTCAAAAAATCTTGTGGACGCTCTAGAGGCTAAAGTTAATATCCGATTGGCTTTAAATTTATACACAGTGTTTAAGGTCATAAGATGAAGAAGCCTATTGATTTTCAGCGATTTCCGATAATTAGTGCCAGAGTTATGGCCCTTGATCACTTCAAAAAATCTTGTGGACGCTCTAAAAGCCAAACTTAATATCCGATTGACCTTAAATTTAGACACAGTGTTTAAGGTCATAAAACAAAGAAGCCTATTGATTTTCCGCGATTTCCGATAATTAGTGCCAGAGTTATGGCCCTTGATCACTTCAAAAAATCTTGTGAACGATCTAGAGGCCAAAGTTAATATCCGATTGACTTAAAATTCATACACAGTGTTTAAGGTCATAAGACGAAGAAACCTGGTGATTTTAATTAGTGCCAGAGTTATAGCCCTTGATCACATCAAAAAATCTTGTGGATGCTCTAGAGGCCAAAGTTGATATCTGATTGACTTTAAATTTATACACAGTGTTTAAGGTTATGAGACGAAGAAGCCTATTGATTTTCAGCGATCTCTGATAATTATTGCCAGAGTTATGGCCCTTGATCACATCAAAAAATCCTGTGGAGGCTCTACAGGCCAAAGTTAATATCTGATTGACTTTAAATTTACACACACTGTTTAAGAAGCCTACTGATTTTCATTGATTTCAAATAATTACTTCCAGAGTTATCTCAATTGATCACTTCAAAAAAGCTTGTGACGCTACAGATGCCAAACTTATCATACGATTGAGGTGTTAAAAACGAACAAGGCGTTCTTTTTCTTTTACATGGAATGTTCTGTGCCTTAACTGGTGATCCTGAAATTAAAAGGGAGGGCATATTAAATACATGTTATGTTATATTGTGAACTTTAATTAAAATCCTTCCATATCACATTAATATTTATAAGTGGTCATATAGCGGCGCTATATAATTTTGGTGTTAAAATATTCAATCTGGCGAAATTTTTGGCGATTCTTTTTTAACCATGGCTAAAAAAATATCTTGCCACAGTGACAAAGTTTGGATTTCCACGCCGTGCACACATGTAGGCCTAACAATCTATCACGCTTGGCTGAGTCATTTATCAGTCAATCAAGTACTAATCCTTTGTCTCTTGATCAATCTCGGATTAGCGTTGTTTAGTATATACAGTATGAGTAGTAATAAAATAATCAAGAGACAAACGATTTAATTGTTTGTTTCCAAATACGAATCAGTGTCTTTTTTGACGGTTTTTATATATTCAAAATGGCGGACACCTTGAATAATACTCGTTCGATTTGTGTGAGATTATTGGACTATGACGTCTGTTTTATCCTTTTCCTACTCCTGTTGCACATATCGTTAATAAATGAAGCCAGGTTTGTTGTTTAAGTTTATATGGAAGTTGTTGATATTAAACGCCAGAAACGAACGAACGAACGAAAGTCAGTTATTTTCTAATCACATGCCATTAATAATAATGGGCCGTAACGAAAACTTGAACAGCCTTCGTCAACGTCCGATAGAAGAATTTCAAACTGAAAAGGATTACTGAAAAAATATAATACAATAGATATTTGTTCTTTTTTTTTTGGCGGAAAAAATATATGGCTAATAAATTAAAATGAATAATTGGTGGAAAAAAAATTGAACCCAGAGTGAGCACTGTATAGCGCCATTTCCACAAAAGTGCTCAAGGACTGTTAACAATAATCATAAAATGAAGGCATAAACAATAGATAAGATTAAAACACAGGAATGATAAATGAAAAGCCTTTTAAACCAAGTGAGTTTTAATGCAAATTTTTAATGACAGAAGTAGTACCTGACCAGATAGAATAAAGAATTTATTCCACAGTTCAGGGCAGCAACCTCAATTTTACGCTTTCTCTTGAAAGTGACGTTTTTGACACTTTTATCAACAAGGAGCAAATTATCACTTGAACTAGAAGATCGTGATTGCTTCTAGGTTCATAAGAACATAATCAACTCTAACTTACAGGTGAAACAATTATGAAATATTTTATAATTGTGTTGTATAACAAAATATATATGTACCGTCGTAATTCAATTTCGGTTTGTGGAATGTTTGCAGGGTTTCTGTACATGATTTGCCTACAAGCAAATCACGATCCTCTGTAAATTTTTTCAACATTAGAAGTACAGCTGCCAAATGTTTACAGGTGGCATGGGGACCTTTACCCGAGGGGCACTCGCAATCAGTGTTGACAACGTCACCAGTTGTTGCTTCCACTTTCAGTCTGTAGCTGTACAAAACCTAAAATAATGACAAATAGGAAGTTAAAATTTATAACTGATTTATTTTTAGATGGAGTGGCTAAAACCAGTACCAAATCTGATAATTGAAAGCAATGGCCATGGCATTGGGGAAAAGCCTCAAGGAGGGACTCCAAGCTATGATGCCTTATTGCCCAGCAGCTGGCAGATTAGTTTTAGACGGGTGAGATTAAAAAAAAAATCAAAAGCGCTGGACTAGGGAATGTACCGTTTACTAATCTTATTCTTATACTATGTACTAATGTAGACCTACTGTACTGTTGTAAAAAAAAATGTGTAGGCCTATAATTAAATTGAATAAAAGAGTTTAATACAAATTATACATATGATTTAATCACACCTTTTTTTTTTTCATTGCTGCTTCAACTATTCCTGTGAAGAACACACTCGCTCTGATGGCCTGAAAACTGCAGGCATAGATTTTCCTCGAGTCTATCAAGGCCTGTCCCTTTTCTACAGCTTTGATATCTGCAGAGCATTCACTATTGGGCAAGTGTATACTTGAAATAACCAACTATTTGATTCATTGTAAGCCTTGGTACATTATTCATGTGGGCAATCAGTAGCTGTCTAAATCCACTGTCTGGCCAACAGGCTATCTGGACTGGAGGCATTATGATGGGATCATTTTCAAAGTTTTTATTTCTGTCATAAGACTCGAGTCTAAAATAAATAAATGCATTAAATGACTATGCATGTTGTTATCTATAAGTTTTTATTGTTACGATATTACTCAAAATCATGAAAATGACATGGCCGAAAATCGGAAAAAGGCGAAATGATGAAACAAGACTGTTGAACCGTCAAAATTCGCATTTTGTTTATTTGATCAAAAAACTATTTCTGAATCAGAAGTTTTAACAAATATTAAAATTATAATAACAGTTTTAAATTGTCTGGAAAATAACTAAACAATCGATTACTAGACATCTGACATAGACAATAGAATTAGTACCAGTGATAGGCCTAGTAGCCACGAACGGGTCATATTGACATGGTCGTGTCCAGTCGTTGGGCCTACTACTATAAACCTTTTACAAAGAATTTAAGCAAACAATGAGAGGGAAGATGAATGGAAAAGTATTATTCTGATTCTTACCTTTCAATTAAGTCAGCTTTTCTCCCGCTGGTCTTGGCTCCTCTCCTCGAAATTCCGATTTAAGTTTAGAAATAGTCCAGTTGTAGAAAATGTCAGCCATTGTTGTTCGGTTTTTCTTGCAGACGAGTTTCCCCCCTTAGTGCACGCACGCCATCTACTGGCAAAAATTTAGCTTACATTCCCCATTGCAAAAACAAAATTGATGCACATCGTTAACTGGTGTGATTTACACACATTCCGATAGTTTCAAAGATATGGAAACGGCGGGGTTCAAACAACTGTAGACGAATTAAGTCAGCTTTTCTCCTGCTGGTCTTGGCTCCTCTCCTTGAAAGTTCCGATTTAAGTTTAGAAATAGTCCAGTTGTAGAAAATGGCAGCCATTGTTGTTCGTTTTTTTTGCAGACGAGTTTCCCTCCTTAGTGCACGCGCGCCATCTACTCCCAAAAATTTAGCTTACATTCCCCATTGCAAAAACAAAATAGATGCCCATCGTTAACTGGTGTGATTTACATACATTCCGATAGTTTCGAAGATATGGAAACGGCCTTGGTTCAAACAACTGTAGACGAATTGAAAGATAAAATAGCTAGCAGTAAATTTGTTGGTCTTATTGTTGATGAAACCGTTAATGTAGTCACTGAGAAAAAACTAATACTATTTTGGCGAGTTTTAAATAACACCGCGAAAACAGAGACAATATTTTTAGGAAACTATTCAGTTCGTAGTGGCACAGCAAAATGCATCGTCGACAAAATAAAAGAAGTTTTTAAAGAATGGGGAATTCCGTTAAATAAAGTAAGTGGGTTGGGTAGTGACGGAGCTAGTGTGATGACAGGAATTCGGAATGGTGTAGGAGTTAAACTGCTTACTAAAACCCCATTCTCAATCTCTCCATGATACGACCAATGGTCAATTCAACCATTGAAACATTAGAGGCGCTTTTAACCGCAAAAGGAGAGAATGAATCTGAATTCAAAAGGATATTCCATGAAACGGCAGTAAATACAGAGGGTTTTCGTGGTGTTACACTGTCATTCGCTGATGAATGATCACAAACTGCATTTGAAACAGTCCGCAATAATTTTATTTTAGATTTGGTAACGTCACTAAAAACCTGCTTTCCCTAAGATTCCCTAAATGTGTTGAATTCTCTGGACATTGTTTTAAATCCCGCAAGATACCCTAATGCCCGCAACGACCTCGATGTGTTTGGCGGGGATTGGAATTTTTCTGTAAAGATATTCAGGACAGTGATGTAATAATTGATCGTTCGCAACCCGTGATTTCAGCCATTTCAAGCAAGTGTTATTCAGTCTGGGGACAAAATCGCTTGAAGACACCTGTCAATCTATTATTTCTGATTTTTCCGATCTTTTTCCAGACTTTGGAACATTAGCCGTTATATCTTTGGTAGTTCCTGTCAGTAGTGTACCAGCAGAGAGGGGTTTTAGTCTGCAAAATTTAATACACACGTCTTTGCGTAATCGTTTATCGCACCGGCGTATGAATAACCTGATGACTCTGAACATGCATGCACACAATTCTGAAGCTCACCCGTTTAATTTTGGAAAGGCCCGACAGATATTTAAGAGTTCTAAAGACAGACGTTTATAATAACATTGATGTTTAAATTTAAAGTGTGTTCAATTTGTTTCAATGAAGTGTTTATTTCAATAAATTTATAAGATTGATTAAATGTTGTTTTCACCAGACCGGTAAAATTACGAGTGAACCAGTATTTTTAATCCCTACCGGTACACGGTACTGGGAAATTTTTGGAAGCTGGCGGAAACACTAGTTTTAAAAGAGTGAAGACAATTTGAATTTGACCTTATAGACCATGTGACCTTGAGATGAACTTGCATGAAAAGTTTAGCTCAATATGTTTTCTACACAATGTTAAACAACTGGAGGTATAATATCTTTTATGTAAAATCAAATTACATATTCACACGCGAGACTGAAAATCAGTGTCTTCACACTTAAAGCAGGATTGTCTTCATGGATAAGCTCTGAGGATACATAGTAACCTTCAGCAGACTTTCCTAAAGATCGATATCTATGATTCAAACAGCACGTCATTATCTTTTCCATTCCAAAACCACTTATTTCAGCAATTTTAACCTATTGGTTACTGGGTTATGGTCATTTGAATAATGTCGGTGAAACCCATTTTAGCCGAAAATCTCCCAAATTTGGTGGACCGTATCTTAAGTTCTGTTAGTTGGACAAAGTTAAAATTTGGAATATCATCTTTTTCAGCGCCAAAAATCATATAAGATAGATTTCAGCAAAACCCAGATTTTCAAAAAATTGAAAAAATATCAAAATGGCCCGGGACAAGAATGGCTTTCACATATGTTGAAGACATTAGCACAAACTATATTCACCCAAAACACAGATTTTCAAAAAATTGAAAAAATATATAAATGGTCCGGGACAAGAATGGCTTTCATATATGTTGAAGACATTAGCACAAACTATATTCACAAACTATAATCAGATTTTTAGGTGTTCATCTACTGGGTTGTATCGGCTCGAAAATATGAGACAATTTTCGAAAATTTGTGTCTGAAACCATATTCGCGGTCAATTTTCTGGGAATCTATTCAAGACTGATGGGTTTTCATGCGTTTCTTATGTAGTACTACTGTCAATCTCTGGATATACCAATATTTGGGTCTATTACTTTGTAGCACCTGGAGCACTACAAAATCCAGACAATATACAATTGCACCAAATTTTTGTCAGTTTTCATGGCCAAGTAGCATGCGAACCCTACACCTCAGTGGTAATCTAATTGCAGATTCATAATCTATATACACAAAAAGTTCTCCAAGACTACCAAATTTGAGAGATATATCTTTACCAGAAAGGTAAAATCAAGATATATGAAACTCGAGTAAATTAGTGATACATATTTTGTTTCGAAAACTTATTGGTAACTCATGAAACTTAAATGCACATATCTCAGTCAATTTTCATCCTACAGACCACATATTTTGCACACTTTCTAGATTGTTGATGCACAATAACGTATATTTTTTCCAGATTTTTTCAAGGGGGTCAATTTCCCAAATTTCTGAAAATTGACCCACTTGACAATTGACATGGAATGACCCCATTACTAGACGTGTCATTCTATCATTCCCGCTGAGATTCTCTGTCAATATCTGGCGACATATTAGGCTGTAAAGAAACATGTATTCTATTGGCTGATTTTAGACTTATATCCAATTAAAACGAGCCTATTATTCAATATGTTTGGTGAATGATTATGGCAGCCCTAGTTTTACCACGAGAATGTTCATTGCTTCTATAAACACGTGCAGTTTTAAAAATAAACAAAAACTGAAAGTATTGTAAGCCACCCAGCACCCTAGCACTGCCGGCGGAGCGTCACGGAAAATACGGAGATATATGTTACCATATACGGAGTGGGGAGGGGAATATTCGTGTCCTTTGTCCATTCCAGCGACAGCAATCCTTCCAGTACTACGGCTATATATTAAGGCGCTCCTTGTTCGGGACAGTTCCACCAATGCCTTAATAATCAATCGCCTCAGCTCCTAATTTAGGTTCTCCATGCCTCCTGCCGTGTCACCATCCTCTTAGACAAGTCCTCTATTACTCCATCGTTGCTGCTCCAGGAATGCTGATGCCATTCTTCTCGTGAACAGGTAATTATGTACTAGGGATAAGTATGGTAGTTTAGAGCCTTAATGCGTATAAAGGAACATAGGCCAATAACATTATTTATTATGTTTCTGCAGCTGCGAATATGATTTCTATATTAAAATAAACATGTACGATTTATCAGAAAAACAATATTAAAAAAAAAAGCATAAGCATTCGGTGTCTGACGTGGTGGGAGATGGCATTGTCAACTAGAGCTAAATATTAACGATGACGCATTAGGCACACCTGGGCATAATGGCGTCAGAACTCTTTAAAGCTGCGAATAGTAGAAGCCGTTAAACGCTTATAAAACATTATGAAATATCGTTATCTTATATACGTATTATAGTAGTAAAAAGGTACCGATGAAGTTTTGTTATGTACTAATCCTCACCTAATAAGACGATCGGCTCTACTGGGACTAGTTTGTAATATAAAACTGATTGAGACTGATTAACCCTTTGAGACTACAATTAACGTGACGTCATAATGCCCACGGAATCCATTTATTTTTGATAATCATATTTTAATTGACTGTTTTCTTATATTTGATCATTATGCAAATGCTTTTGATGGGAACTGACAAAAAGTATATATTTCCCTGAAGAAGAATGAATGGTGGATATTATGTTAGAAACATGAGTTCCCCCAAAACTATTATGCCTTTTCTTGTAACCATAGCAACATACAGAAATTCTTGTGAATAATAACAAAAGTAAACCATTATTTAAATTCATTAATAAATTTCAAATATTTATTAATATTCAATAACATTTAAATAACAAGGATAAAAATAAAAATCATTATCAACAATAACAATAAAATTGGATATTTAGTGGTAAAATTTAAAATATCACAAAAATAGATATTTACAGATTTTATCATATTTAAATTTCTATACATAATACAGATACTGTATATATTTGAATTTTAGACAAACCAAGATAATATTTATAATTATTATAGAATGTATACAAGAAACCAATAATGCTAAATGTTCACTGTTTTGTTAAAACGAAAGTGTTACCATGGCAACCAATTGAAAATAATGCCTATTTGGGTTTTTCTAAAAAAGGACACTACATCATCTACAGTCTCAATATCATCATACTTATTCACTACATGTGAGGCACAATAACCTAACAATGATAAAATTAACAATCATCAGCAATAATGACAATAAAATTAGATATTTGGTGGTAAGATTTAAAATATCACAAAAATAGAAATTTACAGATTTTGATCATATTTAGATTTCTATACATAGTACAGACACCGCAAAATATATGGAATTTTAGACAAACTAAGAGAATATTTATAATTATTAAAGAATGTATACAAGAAACCAACAATACTGAATGTTTACTGTTTTGTTAAAATGAATAGTTTAATTTGCACGGTACCTAGTTATCAACCGAATATTACAAAACTTTTAAAAATAAGCTCCCCCTGACAAGCTAAATCGTTCGCAATAAACGTTTTCCCCTTAAAATCGGCAAATTGCTGACTTTAAAGTGAGAAACATTACAACCGGGTGAATTTTTCTGTTTTATCACTTTTACAGTATCTTTGATTACCAACCGATTATTACAAAACTTTAAAAATAAAAAAAAGAGAGAGAAATGCGGCTTAACGTCCATTCGACACAAACTAGGTCATTTCGGGACTAACATATGTTTTTTAATTTTATTTAAAAACTTCCCTTGCGCGTACTGGTCTTTAGCTGTTGGGAGGAAACTGAATGGCACGGAGAAAACCCACGAGGTTGGACACCATACTCCATGTCACGTGCAATCTCGAAATCGAAACGACGCCCGTTGACTCAATGACAGACGTTACGATACCGCGTGCACATGCTAACCATTCAGCCATTCAGCCTCCCTTAAAAATAAGCTCCCCCTGACCAGCTTAATTGTTCGCAATAAACATTTGCCCTCTAAAATCGGCAAATTGCTGACTTTAAAGTGAGAAACATTATAACCGGGCGAAATTTTATGTTTTAACAGTTTAATTCGCACGGTATTTTAATTACCAACCGATTATTACAAAACTTTTGAAAATAAGCTCCAACTGACCAGCTTAATCGTATGCAATAAACGTTTGGCCTGAATTGAAAGTTCTGCAACGAGGAAGATCATCTCGATTTTCCGGCGTGGTCCCCCCTTGTCAGTGAGGCAGAACGGAGGGCCTGACAAGGACAGCTGTCTAGTCGTTCGGGTGGGACGAAAAACCAAGGTCGCGTGTACACATTGGAGTGCACGTAAAATATCCCTAAGCAGTTGGAATTCGATACTGTTGAATAAGCTCTATACAATGACTAAATGTGCAGATTGTAGTCACACACACTGCATGTTTCGCTTAACAATGAAAGGGTGCCGTTTTCAATGTTCGATCCTTTTATTCTTCTACTCCAGATATTTTGGACTGTTGATCGAAGTTTTCATATAAAAGACTACCGATAAGACTCTTTGTAGAAGAAGTTCCCAAAAAGTATTATGTTGACTTTAAGAGAAAAGAACCTTTAAAGATGCTCCAAATCGTAAACATACGACTTTTTGTTTACAGTACCTTTGATTACCAACCGATTATTACAAAACTTTAAAAATAAAAGAGAAAGAGAGAAATGCGGTTCAACGTCCATTCGACACAAACTAGGTCATTTCGGGACCAACATATGTTTTTTAATTGTATTTATAAACTTCCCTTGCGCGTACGGGTTTTTAGCCGTGGGAGGAAACCGAAGGACACGGAGAAAACCCACGAGGTTGGACACCATACTCCATGTCACGTGCAACTTGGAAATCGAAACGACGCCGGTTGACTCAATGACAGACGTTACGATACAGCGCGCGTATGCTAACCATTCAGCCTCCCTAAAATCTGGAAATTGCTGACTGTTTTAACAGTTTAATTCGCACGGTATTTTAATTACCAACCGATTATTACAAAACTTTTGAAAATAAGCTCCAACTGACCAGCTTAATCGTATGCAATAAACGTTTGGCCTGAATTGAAAGTTCTGCAACGAGGAAGATCATCTCGATTTTCCGGCGTGGTCCCCCCTTGTCAGTGAGGCAGAACGGAGGGCCTGACAAGGACAGCTGTCTAGTCGTTCGGGTGGGACGAAAAACCAAGGTCGCGTGTACACATTGGAGTGCACGTAAAATATCCTTAAGCAGTTGGAATTCGATACTGTTGAATAAGCTCTATACAATGACTAAATGTGCAGATTGTAGTCACACACACTGCATGTTTCGCTTAACAATGAAAGGGTGCCGTTTTCAATGTTCGATCCTTTTATTCTTCTACTCCAGATATTTTGGACTGTTGATCGAAGTTTTCATATAAAAGACTACCGATAAGACTCTTTGTAGAAGAAGTTCCCAAAAAGTATTATGTTGACTTTAAGAGAAAAGAACCTTTAAAGATGCTCCAAATCGTAAACATACGACTTTTTGGATTTTCGATCTCCTTTTTTCAGCTATCCCTGATATTTAAAAAAAAGATACAACGATTTCACACAACAGGCCAGCTATTACACTCTCGATTAACAAGAGTTTCACCGCCCTCCCTTCATTATAACCGAAGTTATCTTGCCCTAAAGAATCAACAAATCAGCATGCTTATTTCTGCTTACCCTAGGCAGAAAATGCTCATCTTTGAACTCAATCATGACATTGACATAGTGAACGTCTACACCAAGATTGAACATTCTAGCTTAATTAGAAGGAGAGTTATTGTGTTTCAAAGTTTCGGCCCTTCAAATTGCTACTACTTTTCATATTCACTTCAAAATGGCAACCATCAATTGACCTAAATCAAAATTCTTCTCTGAACAATTTTTAGACCATCTTTCAAGGATTCAGAAAATATAACTCCCGTGTCTGTAAGTAAAATAGCAAAAAGGCCTTAGGGATTTTTCACATTTCAAGATGGTGGCACTTCCGGTTCGATCAACAAACTTTATATTTTGTGTACAAATCAGTAATTACTTGTCTAGTATCCAAAAAAAAAATCTGACCTATATTTCGATGATTTTTTTGAAAATTTTGATCTTTAATTTCGTCAAGGGGAGATAATTTAGAAAATTTCTAATTATATTTTTGAAGTCACATCGGTAAGGTCTACATATATACTAAATTTCATGACAATCGTACAACTATTAAAGAAGTTGTCAAATTGGTCTAAACTTCCGGTTCGAAATCACAGCGACGAATTTTCGAAATTCGAAAATTTGAAACTGCAGATGAAAATGATTTTTTTTCAAGGTATTCAAAGAAAAAAGAATTAGTAAAATCGGTCAAAAAATAACAAAGTTACGACTATGCTTTGTCCATTTCGTCGTTCGTAAATTTCGGTGATTTCGGATTCGTAAAACGTTTTGAAAATATATTTAATCAAGGTTCGCACCCCTTTTTTGGGGGGGGGGGGGTAGGTCAAAATTTCAGAAAGATCCTACGGATAGATTCTGAGAAATCCGATTTGCAGAAAACACACAAAAAAAAAAATAATAACTAGATCTGCTACTGTCCCATGCAGATATGAAAGCTTTCATATTCACAGTCACTTCCTGTCACATGTCATGGGTCATATGAATAATCCGAACAAGGAAAAAAAATCATTAAAATCGGTCACAATCTAGTAAAGTTAATGTGATTTTTCACTCGTAAAGAATTTTGTCAGCACGAAAAACATCAAAGGCAAAAATCGAATTTTTGAAATATTCAAATACCGTATCCCGACTATCTTGAAATGTATTAATGTCAGACATAGGAGACGCATTGAACATACTATGCTCTATTGTGTTTGTTTACAAGTCCGTAAATGTCGATTTTTCACTATGTTTCATATTCACTTCAAAATGGTGACTACCAGTTGACCTAAATCAAAATTCTACTTCGAACTTCATCAAGACATTGACCTAGTGAATGCCTATACCAAGTTTGAACATTGTACCCCAATTAGAAGAAGAGTTATTGTGTTCCAGAGTCATCAAGGTATTGGCCTAATAAACACCCACACCAAGTCTAGCTGAATTAGAAAGAGAGTTATTGTGTCCCAAACTAGATCATTTCGGGACTAACATATAGTTCGATTTTATTTCAATATTTCGCTTGCGCGTAGAGGTCTTTGGCAGTGGAAGGAAACCGGAGGAAATGACGAAAACCCACCAAGATGGACAGGCGACCTTACTCCTTGTCAGGTACGACCGGAGATTCGAAAACACGCTAGCTGACTCGATGACAGGCTTTATGATACAGCGCGCGCGTGCTAACCATTCAGCCACCAAACTCCCCTTTGAAATCAGACACGTGCAATATGTCATATAAGAAGAATAACAAGTCGCTCACATACAAAATGGTAAATTAATGAGCTTAGGTCAAAAGGTTGAGCTACTATTTTAGAGTATTTAATTGTTTTGTTAAGAGACACGTTAAGGGTTGTTCATAGTTAAAAGAAAGTTTAATTTTAAATAAGACGAACGTCTACCCATAAAATGAGGATTTAATAATATTAAAATAAAGTTTCAAATTAAGAATAATTAATTATTGGTCTAATGCAATGAAATGCTTTGATTTGACGGATGAAATGTACGATGGGTGTCCACACTATGTGGCGAAGGCGTTGACCTGCTAGCCAGGAGGTCGGGTGTTCGATCCCTGCATTGGCCGAGAAAGTTCATCTCGATTTTCTGGCGTGTCCTCCCACCGGCGTGTACACATTGGACTGCACGTAAAAGATTCCTTAGCAGTTGGAATTCGATAATGTTGAATAAGCTCTATACCATGACTAAATGAGCAGATTGTAGCCACCCACACTGCATGTTTTGCTTAACAATGAAAGGGTGCCGTTTTCAATTTTCGATCCTTTTATTCTTCTACTCCTGATATTTTGGACTGTTGATCGATGGTTTCATATAAAAGACTACCGATAAGACTCTTTGTACAAGAAGTTCCCCAAAAGTATTATGTTCACTTTAAGAGAAAAGGACCTTTAAATATGCTCTAAATCGTAAAAATACCACTTTTTGGATTTTCGATCTCTTTTTTCTGCTATCCCTGATATTTAAAAAAAATGATACAATGATTTCACACAACAGGCTAACTATTAGACTCTCGATTGACAAGAGTTTCACCACCCTCCCTTCATTATAACCGAAGTTATTGTGCCCTAAAGAATCAACAAATCAGCATGCTTATCTCTGCTTACCCCAGGCAGAAAATGCTCATCTTTACACTCAATCATGACATTGACCCAGTGAACGTCTAACCCAAGTTTAAACATTCTAGTTTAATTAGAAGGAGAGTTATTGTGTTTCAAAGTTTCGGCCCTTCAAATTGCTACTACTTTTCATATTCACTTCAAAATGGCAACCATCAATTGACCTAAATCAAAATTCTTCTCTGAACAATTTTTAGACCATCTTTCAAGGATTCAGAAAATATAACTCCCGTGTCTGTAAGTAAAATAGCAAAAAGGCCTTAGGGATTTTTCACATTTCAAGATGGTGGCACTTCCGGTTCGATCAACAAACTTTATATTTTGTGTACAAATCAGTAATTACTTGTCTAGTATCCAAAAAAAAAATCTGACCTATATTTCGATGATTTTTTTGAAAATTTTGATCTTTAATTTCGTCAAGGGGAGATAATTTAGAAAATTTCTAATTATATTTTTGAAGTCACATCGGTAAGGTCTACATATATACTAAATTTCATGACAATCGTACAACTATTAAAGAAGTTGTCAAATTGGTCTAAACTTCCGGTTCGAAATCACAGCGACGAATTTTCGAAATTCGAAAATTTGAAACTGCAGATGAAAATGATTTTTTTTCAAGGTATTCAAAGAAAAAAGAATTAGTAAAATCGGTCAAAAAATAACAAAGTTACGACTATGCTTTGTCCATTTCGTCGTTCGTAAATTTCGGTGATTTCGGATTCGTAAAACGTTTTGAAAATATATTTAATCAAGGTTCGCACCCCTTTTTTTGGGGGGGGGGTAGGTCAAAATTTCAGAAAGATCCTACGGATAGATTCTGAGAAATCCGATTTGCAGAAAACACACAAAAAAAAAAATAATAACTAGATCTGCTACTGTCCCATGCAGATATGAAAGCTTTCATATTCAGAGTTATTGTGTTCCAAAAACTCGGCCCTTCAAATTGCTTCTATTTTTCATTTTCAATTCAAAATGGTGACTCCCAGTTGACCTAAATGAAAATTCTACTCCCGACGTTTTTTAGGCCTTCCTCCAAGGATTCAGAAAATATAATTCCCGTGTCTGTAAGTAAAATAGCAAAATGGCGTTTGAGGTTTTTACATTTCAAGATGGTGGCACTTCCGGGTTGAGCTACAAACTCCATTTTTTGTGTACGAATCAGTGGTCTCGGAACTAGTAACCAAATAAAAATTCAAGATGATTTGACCTATATTTCGTCGATTTTTTTGAAAATTTCGATCCTCAATTTCTCCAAGGGGAGATAATTTAGAAAATTTCTGAAGTCATCTTTCAAGTCGCATCATTAAGGTTTACTTACATATTGAATTTCATGAAAATCGTACAACTACTAAAGAAGTTGTCGAGTTGGTCTAAACTTCCGGTTCGATATCACAGCGACGAATTTTCGAAACTGGAAAATCCGAAATTGCAGATTTGAAGTAAATGTCTCTAGGTACTCATAGAAAAAAGAATTAATTAAATAGGTCAACTAGTCACAAAGTTACAGCATTGTAGGTCAAATGCATTCGTTCGTAAAATTCGGTGATTTCGGATTCGTAAAACGTTTTGAAAATATATTTAATCAAGGTTCGCACCCCATTTATGGGGGGGTAGGTCAAAGTTTCAGAAAGATCCCATGGTTAGATTCTGAGAAATCCGATTTGCAGAAATGACACACAAAAAAAAAAAATAATAATAATAATAACTTTAACAGAAACAATAAGCTTTCATATGTAATATGAAAGCTTAATAATAATCTTAACAGAAACAATAAGCTTTCATATGTAATATGAAAGCTTAATAATAATCTTAACAGAAACAATAAGCTTTCATATGTAATATGAAAGCTTAATAATACTAGATCTGCTACTGTCCCATGCAGATATGAAAGCTTTCATATTCATCGTCACGTGTCATTGATTGTATCAAGTATCCTAAATAAAAGGATAAGAAGAAAATATTATTAAAATTGGTCAAAACCTCGCGAAGTTACAAGTCTAAATATAGTATGAAACATTACACCCAGGCATAACAATAATCTGAAAACTAAAGGGAAATAACTGAAACTTGTATTACTGTAATGAGACGGATGAGAAAATGAAATGAAAATGGCGGGAAAAAAAAATAAAAATGGCAGGTTGGACAGGCGACCTTACTCCTTGTCACGTACAACCGGGCATTCGAAAACACGCTAGTTAACTCAATGACAGGCGCGCGTGCTAACCATTCAGCCACCCAACCCCCCTTTGAAATCAGACACGTGCAATATGTCATATAGGAAGAATAAGAAGTCGCTCACAACAAAATGGTAAATTAATGAGTTTAGGTCAAAAGGTTGAGCTACTGTTTTAGAGTACTTAATAGTTTTAAAGAGACACGTTAAGGGTTGTTCATAGTTAAATGAAAGTTTAATTTTAAATAAGACCAATAAAATTAGGATTTAATAATGCCAGACGAATATTTCCAATATGTTTGGTTATAAGTAGGAAATCGTGACGAATTCTTAAGCATGTTTTAAACAAAGGATCATGTTTGTTTAAACAAGAATGGCACTCTGCAATAAAAAAAACTGGCCAAAGCAAGATTTCTATGCAGAAATTAAATAATTGCTAGAACCAGAAAAATATTTATCCACTATAATAAATAAGCAACATAGAGAAAATGAAATGAAATTGAATGGGGTTTAACGTCCGACTGTTCTGCTCCTAAAATGGGCTAATGAAGACGGGCATATGCCATAAAGTGTGCAATGAGGGAAATTTTACCCGGGCAGCGGCGGTTACGGCCTACGAGGTTGGACAGGCGACCATACTCCTTGTCACGTACAACCAAGAAATCGAAACAACGCCAGTTGACTCAATGACAGACGTTATGATACAGAGCGCACGTGCTAACCATTCAGCCACGCAACCTCCCTAAAATCGACAAATTGCTGACTTACAGCGAGAAACAATTCAACCGGGCCAAATTTTCTATTGTAACAGTTTAATTTGCACGGTACCTTTAGTTATCAACCGAATATTACAAAACTTTTAAAAATAAGCTCCCCCTGACCAGCTTAAGCGTTCGCAATAAACGTTTGCCCCTTAAAATCGGCAAATTGCTGACTTTAAAGTGAGAAACATTACAACCGGGCGAAATTTTCTGTTTTATCACTTTTACAGTACCTTTGATTACCAACCGATTATTACAAAACTTTAAAAAAAAAGAGAAAGAGAGAAATGCGGCCTAACGTCCATTCGACACAAACTAGGTCATTTCGGGACAAACATATGTTTTTAATTTTATTTAAAAACTCCCCTTGCGCTTACAGGTCTTTAGCCGTTGGGAGGAAACCGAAGGACACGGAGAAAACCCACGAGGTTGGACATCATACTTCATGTCACGTGCAACCTGGAGATCGAAACGACGCCCGTTGACTCAATGACAGACGTTACGATACAGTGCGCACATGCTAACCATTCAGCCATTCAGCCTCCCTGAATTCAGAAAATTGCTGACTTATAGCAAGAAACATTTCAACCGGGCGAAATTTTCTGTTTTAACAGTTTAATGTGCACGGTACTTTAATTACCAACCGATTATTACAAAACTTTTGAAAATAAGCTCCAACTGACCAGCTTAATCGTATGCAATAAACGTTTTCGCCTGAATTGAAAGTACTGCACGGAGAAAGTTCATCTCGATTTCCCGGCGTGGTTCCCCTTGTCAGTGAGGCAGAACGGAGGGCCTGACAAGCACAGAAGTCTAGTCATTCGGATGGGACGAAAAACCAAGGTCTCATGTACACATTGGAGTGCACGTAAAATATCCCTAAGCAGCTGGAATTCGATACTGTTGAATAAGCTCGTTGAATAAGCTCTATACGATGACTAAATGTGTAGATTGTAGTCACCCACACTGCATGTTTTCGCTTAACAATGAAAGGGTGCCGTTTTCAATATTCGATCCTTTTGTTCTTCTACTCCTGATATGTTGGACTGTTGATCGATTTTTTCATATAAAAGACTACCAATAAGACTCTTTGTAGAAGAAGTTCCCAAAAAATATTATGTTGACTTTACGAGAAAGACCCCTAAACATGCTCCAAATTGTAAAAATACGACTTTTTGGATTTTCAATCTCTTTTTTTCGGCTATCCCTGATATTTAGAAAAAATAATACAATGATTTCACACAACAGGTTAGCTATTAGACTCTCTATTGAGAAAAGTTTCACCGCCCTCCCTTCATTATAACCGAAGTTATCGTGCCCTAAAGAATCAACAAATTAGCATGCTTATCTCTGCTTACCCTAAGCAGAAAATGCTCATCTTTAAACTCAATCATAACATTGACCTAGTAAACGTCTACACCAAGTTTGAACATTCTAGCTTAATTAGAAGGAGAGTAATTGTGTTCCAAAGTCCCGACCCTTCAAATTGCTTCTATTTTTCATTTTCCATTCAAAATGGTGACCATCACGTGACCGAAATCAAAATTCTATTCGCGACATTTTTTAGGCCTTCCTACAAGGATTCAGAAAATATAACTCCCGAGTCTGTAAGTAAAATAGCAAAAAAGCCTTATTGATTTTTCACTTTTAAATATGGCGGCACTTCCGGTTCGATCGACAAACTCCATATTTTGTGTACAAATCAGTAATTACTTATCTAGTATTCAAAAAAAAAATCAGGTCATTCTGACCTATATTTCGACGATTTTTTTGAAAATTTTGATCCTTAATTTCGTCAAGGGGAGATAATTTAGAAAATTTTTAATTATATTTTTGAAGTCACATCGGTAAGATCTACTTAGATACTAAATTTCATGAAAATCGTACAACTATTAAAGAAGTTGTCAAATTGGTCTAAACTTCCGGTTCGAAATCACAGCGACGAATTTTCGAAATTCGAAAATCTGAAACTGCAGATTTATAGTAATTGTCTCAAGGTTCTCAAAGAAAAAAGATTTAGTAAAATAGGTCAAATAGTCACAAAGTTACAGCATTGTAGGTCAAATGCATTCGTTCGTAAAATTCGGTGATTTCGGATACGTAAAACGTTTTGAAAATATATTTAATCAACAGCCACCACCCATTTTTGGGGGGATAGGTAAAAGTTTCAGAACGATCCTATGGTTAGATTCTGAGAAATCCGATTTGTGGATAAAACACACAAAAAAAAAAAATAATAACTAGATCTGCTACTGTCCCATGCAGATATGAAAGCTTTCATATTCATCGTCACGTGTCATTGATTGTATCAAGTAACCTAAATAAAAGGATACGAAGAAAAAATTATTAAAATTGGTCAAAAACTCGCGAAGTTACAAGTCTAAATATAGTATGAAACATTGCACCCAGGCATAACAATAATCTGAAAACTAAAGGGAAATAACTGAAACTTGTATTACTGTAATGAGACGGATGAGAAAATGAAATGAAAATGGCGGGAAAAAAAAATTAAAAATGGCAGGTTGGACAGGCGACCTTACTCCTTGTCACGTACAACCGGGCATTCGAAAACACGCTAGTTTACTCAATGACAGGCGCGCGTGCTTACCATTCAGCCACTCAACCCCCCTTTGAAATCAGACACGTGCAATATGTCATATAGGAAGAATAAGAAGTCGCTCACAACAAAATGGTAAATTAATGAGTTTAGGTCAAAAGGTTGAGCTACTGTTTTAGAGTACTTAATAGTTTTAAAGAGACACGTTAAGGGTTGTTCATAGTTAAATGAAAGTTTAATTTTAAATAAGACCAATAAAATTAGGATTTAATAATGCCAGACTAATATTTCCAATATGTTTGGTTATAAGTAGGAAATCGTGACGACTTCTTAAGCATGTTTTAAACAAAGGATCATGTTTGTTTAAACAAGAATGGCACTCTGCAATAAAAAAAACTGGCCAAAGCAAGATTTCTATGCAGAAATTAAATAATTGCTAGAACCAGAAAAATATTTATCCACTATAATAAATAAGCAACATAGAGAAAATGAAATGAAATTGAATGGGGTTTAACGTCCGACTGTTCTGCTCCTAAAATGGGCTAATGAAGACGGGCATATGCCATAATGTGTGCAATGAGGGAAATTTTACCCGGGCAGCGGCGGTTACGGCCTACGAGGTTGGACAGGCAACCATACTCCTTGTCACGTACAACCAAAAAATCGAAACAACGGCAGTTGACTCAATGACAGACGTTATGATACAGAGCGCACGTGCTAACCATTCAGCCACGCAACCTCCCTAAAATCGGCAAATTGCTGACCTACAGCGAGAAACATTTCAACCGGGCCAAATTTTCTATTGTAACAGTTTAATTTGCACGGTACCTTTAGTTATCAACCGAATATTACAAAACTTTTAAAAATAAGCTCCCCCCTGACCAGCTTAAGCGTTCGCAATAAACGTTTGCCACTTAAAATCGGGAAATTGCTGACTTTAAAGTGAGAAACATTACAACCGGGCGAAATTTTCTGTTTTATGACTTTTACAGTACCTTTGATTACCAACCGATTATTTTCTGTTTTATCACTTTTACAGTACCTTTGATTACCAACCGATTATTACAAAACTTTAAAAATAAAAGAGAAAGAGAGAAATGCGGCCTAATGTCCATTCGACACAAACTAGGTCATTTCGGGACTAACATATGTTTTTTAATTTTATTTAAAAACTCCCCCTGCGCTTACAGGTCTTTAGCCGTTGGGAGGAAACCGAAGAACACGGAGAAAACCCACAAGGTTGGACATCATACTTCATGTCACGTGCAACCTGGAGATCGAAACGACGCCCGTTGACTCAATGACAGACGTTACGATACAGTGCGCACATGCTAACCATTCAGCCATTCAGCCTCCCTGAATTCAGAAAATTGCTGACTTATAGCAAGAAACATTTCAACCGGGCGAAATTTTCTGTTTTAACAGTTTAATGTGCACGGTACTTTAATTACCAACCGATTATTACAAAACTTTTGAAAATAAGCTCCAACTGACCAGCTTAATCGTATGCAATAAACGTTTTCGCCTGAATTGAAAGTTCTGCACGGAGAAAGTTCATCTCGATTTCCCGGCGTGGTTCCCCTTGTCAGTGAGGCAGAACGGAGGGCCTGACAAGCACAGCTGTCTAGTCATTCGGATGGGACGAAAAACCAAGGTCCCGTGTACACATTGGAGTGCACGTAAAATATCCCTAAGCAGTTGGAATTCGATACTGTTGAATAAGCTCTATACGATGACTAAATGTGTAGATTGTAGTCACCCACACTGCATGTTTCGCTTAACAATGAAAGGGTGCCGTTTTCAATGTTCGATCCTTTTGTTCTTCTACTCCTGATATGTTGGACTGTTGATCGATGGTTTCATATAAAAGACTACCAATAAGACTCTTTGTACAAGAAGTTCCCAAAAAATATTATGTTGACTTTACGAGAAAGACCTCTAAACATGCTCCAAATTGTAAAAATACGACTTTTTGGGTTTTCAATCTCTTTTTTTCGGCTATCCCTGATATTTAGAAAAAATAATACAATGATTTCACACAACAGGCTAGCTATTAGACTCTCTATTGACAAAAGTTTCACCGCCCTCCCTTCATTATAACCGAAGTTATCGTGCCCTAAAGAATCAACAAATTAGCTTGTTTATCTCTGCTTACCCTAAGCAGAAAATGCTCATCTTTGAACTCAATCATAACATTGACCTAGTGAACGTCTACACCAAGTTTGAACATTCTAGCTTAATTAGAAGGAGAGTAATTGTGTTCCAAAGTCCCGACCCTTCAAATTGCTTCTATTTTTCATTTTCAATTCAAAATGGTGACCATCACGTGACCGAAATCAAAATTCTATTCGCGACATTTTTTAGGCCTTCCTACAAGGATTCAGAAAATATAACTCCCGAGTCTGTAAGTAAAATAGCAAAAAAGCCTTATTGATTTTTCACTTTTAAATATGGCGGCACTTCCGGTTCGATCGACAAACTCCATATTTTGTGTACAAATCAGTAATTACTTATCTAGTATCCAAAAAAAAAATCAGGTCATTCTGACCTATATTTCGATGATTTTTTTGAAAATTTTGATCCTTAATTTCGTCAAGGGGAGATAATTTAGAAAATTTCTAATTATATTTTTGAAGTCACATCGGTAGGATCTACTTAGATACTAAATTTCATGAAAATCGTACAACTATTAAAGAAGTTGTCAAATTGGTCTAATCTTCCGGTTCGAAATCACAGCGACGAATTTTCGAAATTCGAAAATGTGAAACTGCAGATGAAAATGGTTTTTTTAAAGGTATTCAAAGAAAAAAGAATTAGTAAAATCGGTCAAAAAATAACAAAGTTACGACTATGCATTGTCATTTTTTTCGTTCGTAAAATTCGGTGATTTCGGATTCGTAAAACGTTTCGAAAATATATTTAATCAAGGTTCGCACCCCATTTTTGGGGGGGTAGGTCAAAATTTCAGAAAGATCCTATGGATAGATTCTGAGAAATCCGATTTGCAGAAAGCACACAAAAAAAAAATAATAATAACTAGATCTGCTACTGTCCCATGCAGATATGAAAGCTTTCATATTCATGGTCACGTGTCATTGATTGTATCAAGTATCCTAAATAAAAGGATAAGAAGAAAAAATTATCAAAATTGGTCAAAAACTCGCGAAGTTACAAATCTAAATATAGTATGAAACATTGCACCCAGTCATAACAATAATCTGAAATCAGCCGTGGGAGGAAACCGAAGGACACGGAGAAAACCCACGAGGTTGGACACCATACTCCATGTCACGTGCAACCTGGAAATCGAAACGATGCCGGTTGACTCAATGACAGACGTTACGATACAGCGCGCACATGCTAACCATACAGCCATTCAGGCTCCCTAAAATCGATAAATTGCTGACTTATAGCAAGAAACATTTCAACCGGGCATTTCAATCGAAACAACGCCAGTTGACTCAATGACAGACGTTACGATACAGTGCGCAGGTGCTAACCATTTAGCCACGCAACCTCCCTAAATTTGGCAAATTGCTGACCTACAAGGAGAAACATTTCAACCGGGCGGAATTTTCTATTTTAACAGTTTAATTTGCACGGTACCTTTAATTATCAACCGAATATTACAAAACTTTTAAAAATAAGCCCCCCCCCCCCTGACCAGCTTAATTGTTCGCAATAAACGTTTGCCCCCTAAAATGAGCAAATTGGTGACTTTAATGTCAGAAACATTACTACCGGGCGAAATTTTCTGTTTTATCACTTTTACAGTACAGTACAACCGATTATTACAAAACTTTAAAAATAAAAGAGAAAGAGATAAATGCGGCTTAACCTCCATTCGACACAAACTAACATATAGATGGGACGAAAAACCAAGGTCCGGTGTACACATTGGAGTGCACGTAAAATATCCCTAAGCAGTTGGAATTCGATACTGTTGAATAAGCTCTATACGATGACTATGCAAACCATTATTAATCGATGAAGGTGTTAAAATGTACACAATATAAACAGTATTAATCTAAATCAATAACATAAATGATTAAAAATATTTTTTTTAGATAGTTTTAAAATAGAAAACAAATAATTATATCAAATCAAACCTATTCAATTTCAATTAATATGAGGACTGGCTGCAAAGTTCTAAGCCTATGTGTGCAAGACCTATATATTGTTGATGTTTCCTTTTATTTTTCTATATAGTTTCCATCAAAGCTCAATTTTTTCATCAGTTATTTACGGTGATTTTGGATTCGCAAAACGTTTTGAAAATATATTGATTCCAAGGCCACCACCCATTTTTGAAAGGAGGCTAACCAGAAAAGTAAAATAGATCACAAAATCACGAAGTAACGCAGCTGTCAAGGTCAATTTTTTCATCAGTTGTTTTCGGTGATTTTGGATTCGCAAAACGTTTTGAAAATATATTGATTCCAAGGCCACCACCCATTTTTGAAAGGAGGCTAACCAGAAATGTATTGATTTCCCAGATTTGAGACAAAATCGCGAAACTGCGATCCATTTGATTATTTTCAAGCTGTTAATCGGAGTTATTCACGCGAAAACAACTTTGTCGGCACGGAAAACATCAAAGGCGAAATTTGAAATTTTGAAATTTGCAAATACCAAAAATTCGACAATGAGCTAGGCTATCCCCAAATGTATTAATTTCAAAGATAAGAAACGAATTCAACAAACTACGGTCTGTTCTGATAATTTACATGCCCGTTAATGTCCATTTTTCACTATTTCTGATATTCAATTCAATATGGTGACTATCCATTGACTTAAATCAAAATTCTACTGCCAACATTTTATAGCCATCCCTTCAAGGATTCAGAAAATATAACCCCCGTGTCTGTATGTAAAATAGCAAAATGGCGTTTGAGGTTTTTACATTTCAAGATGGTGGCACTTCCGGATTGAGCTACAAACTCCATTTTTTGTGTACTAATCAGTGGTCTCGTAGCTAGTACCTAAAAAAAAAATTCAAGATGATTTGACCTATATTTCGTCGATTTTTTTGAAAATTTCGATCCTCAATTTCTCCAAGGGGAGATAATTTAGAAAATTTCCAAAGTATTTTTTCAAGTCGCATCATTAAGGTTTACTTACATATTAAATTTCATGAAAATCGTAAAACTACTAAAGAAGTTGTCGAGTTGGTCTAAACTTCCGGTTCGAAATCACAGCGACGAATTTTCGAAATTCGAAAATCCGAAATTGCAGATTTGAAGTAAATGTCTCAAAGTACTCATAGAAAAAAGAATTAATTAAATAGGTCAAATAGTCACAAAGTTACAGCATTGTAGGTCAAAAGCATTCGTTCGTAAAATTCGGTGATTTTGGATTCGAAAAACGTTTTGAAAATATATTTAATCAAGGTTCGCACCCCATTTTTGGGGGGGTAGGTCAAAGTTTTAGAAAGATCCTATGGTTAGATTCTAAAAAATATCCCTAAGCAGTTGGAATTCGATACTGTTGAATAAGCTGTATACGATGACTAAATGTGTAGATTGTAGTCACCCACACTGCATGTGTCGCTTAACAATGAAAGGATGCCGTTTTCAATGTTCGATCCTTTTGTTCTTCTACTCCTGATATGTTGGATTGTTGATCGATGGTTTTATATGAAAGACTACCAATAAGACTCTTTGTAGAAGAAGTTCCCAAAAAATATTAAGTTGACTTTACGAGAAAGACCTCTAAACATGCTCCAAATTGTAAAAATACGACTTTTTGGATTTTCAATCTCTTTTTTTCGCCTATCCCTGATATTTAAAATAAATGATACAATGATTTCACACAACAGGCTAGCTATTGGACTCTCTATTGACAAAAGTTTCACAGCCCTCCCTTCATTATAACCGAAGTTATCGTGCCCTAAAGAATCAACAAATCAGCATGCCCATCTCTGCTTACCCTTGGCAGAAAATGCTCATCTTTGGACTCAATCATGACATTGTCCTAGTGAACGTCTACACCAAGTTTGAACATTCTAGCTCAATTAGAAGGAGAGTTATTGTGTTTCAAAGTCTCGGCCCTTCAAATTGCTACTACTTTTCATTTTCAATTCAAAATGGTGACCATCACGTGACCGAAATCAAAATTCTGCTCCCTATGATTTTTGGGCCATCCTTCAAGGATTCAGAAAATATAACTCCCGTGTCTGTAAGTAAAATAGCAAAAAAGCCTTAGGGATTTTTCATGTTTCAAGATGGTGGCACTTCCGGTTCGATCGACAAACTCCATATTTTGTGTAGGAATCAGTAATTACTTGTCGAGTATCGAAAATTTTTTTTAGGTCATTCTGACCTATATTTCGACGATTTTTTTGAAAACTTTGATCCTTAATTTCACCAAGGGGAGATAATTTAGAAAATTTCTAATTATATTTTTGAAGTCACATCGGTAAGATCTACTTGTATACTAAATTTCATGAAAATCGTACAACTATTAAAGAAGTTGTCAAATTGGTCTAAACTTCCGGTTCGAAATCACAGCGACGAATTTTCGAAATACGAAAATGTGAAACTGCAGATGAAAACGATTTTTTTCAAGGTATTCAAAGAAAAAAGAATTAGTAAAATCGGTCAAAAAATAACAAAGATACGACTATGCATTGTCAGTTTTTTCGTTCGTAAAATTCGGTGATTTCGGATTCGTAAAACGTTTTGAAAATACATTTAATCAAGGTTCGCACCCCATTTTTGGGGGGGTAGGTCAAAATTTCAGAAAGATCCTATGGATAGATTCTGAGAAATCCGATTTGCAGAAAACACACAAAAAAAAAAATAATAATAACTAGATCTGCTACTGTCCCATGCAGATATGAAAGCTTTCATATTCATCGTCATGTGTCATTGATTGTATCAAGTATCCTAAATAAAAGGATAAGAAGAAAAAATTATCAAAATTGGTCAAAAACTCGCGAAGTTACAAGTCTAAATATAGTATGAAACATTGCACCCAGGCATAACAATAATCTGAAAACTAAAGGGAAATACCTCAAACTTGTATTACTGTAATGAGACGGATGAGAAAATGAAATGAAAATGGCGGGAAAAAAATTAAAAATGACCGGTTGGACAGGCGACCTTACTCCTTGTCACGTACAACCGGGCATTCGAAAACACGCTAGTTAACTCAATGACAGGCGCGCGTGCTAACCATTCAGCCACCCAACCCCCCTTTAAAATCAGACACGTGTAATATGTCATAGGAAAAATAACAAGTGGCTCACAAAAAATGGTAAATTAATGAGTTTAGGTCAAAAGGTTGAGCTACTGTTTTAGAGTATTTTTTTTATGTTTTAAAGAGACACGTTAAGGGTTGTTCATACTTAAATGAAAGTTTAATTTTAAATAAGACCAATAAAATTAGGATTTAATAATGCCAGACTAGTATTAAAATAAAGTTTTCAATTAAGAATAATTAATTATTGGTCTAATGCAATGAAATGCTTTGATTTGACGGATGAAATGTACGATGGATGTCCACACTATGTGGCTAAGGCGTTGGCCTGCTAGCCAGGAGGTCGGGTGTTCGATCCCTGCATTGTCCGAGAAAGTTCATCTCGATTTTCTGGCGTGTCCCCCCACCCGCCGTGTACACATTGGAGTGCACGTAAAAGATCCCTTAGCAGTTGGAATTCGATACTGTTGAATAAGCTCTATACGATGACTAAATGTGCAGATTGTAGCCACCCACACTGCATGTTTTGCTTAACAATGAAAGGGTGCCGTTTTCAATGTTCGATCCTTTTGTTCTTCTACTCCTAATATGTTGGATTGTTGATCGATGGTTTTATATAAAAGACTACCAATAAGACTCTTTGTAGAAGAAGTTCCCAAAAAATATTAAGTTGACTTTACGAGAAAGACCTCTAAACATGCTCCAAATTGTAAAAATACGACTTTTTGGTTTTTCAATCTCTTTTTTTCGCCTATCCCTGATATTTAAAATAAATGATACAATGATTTCACACAACAGGCTAGCTATTGGACTCTCTATTGACAAAAGTTTCACAGCCCTCCCTTCATTATAACCGAAGTTATCGTGCCCTAAAGAATCAACAAATCAGCATGCCTATCTCTGCTTACCCTAGACAGAAGATGCTCATCTTTGAACTCAATCATGACATTGACCTAGTGAACGTCTACACCAAGTTTGAACATTCTAGCTCAATTAGAAGGAGATTTATTGTGTTTCAAAGTCTCGGCCCTTCAAATTGCTACTACTTTTCATTTTCAATTCAAAATGGTGACCATCACGTGACCGAAATCAAAATTCTGCTCCCTACGATTTTTGGGCCATCCTTCAAGGATTCAGAAAATATAACTCCCGTGTCTGTAAGTGCAATATCGCAAAAGTTCATTTGTTTTTTCACGTTTCAAGATGGTGGCACTTCCGGTTCGATCGACAAACTCCATATTTTGTGTAGGAATCAGTAATTACTTGTCGAGTATCGAAAATTTTTTTTAGGTCATTCTGACCTATATTTCGACGATTTTTTTGAAAATTTTGATCCTTAATTTCACCAAGGGGAGATAATTTAGAAAATTTCTAATTATATTTTTGAAGTCACATCGGTAAGATCTACTTGTATACTAAATTTCATGAAAATCGTACATCTATTAAAGAAGTTGTCAAATTGGTCTAAATTTCCGGTTCGAAATCACAGCGACGAATTTTCGAAATTCGAAAATGTGAAACTGCAGATCAAAACGATTTTTTTCAAGGTATTCAAAGAAAAAAGAATTAGTAAAATCGGTCAAAAAATAACAAAGTTACGACTATGCATTGTCAGTTTTTTCGTTCGTAAAATTCGGTGATTTCGGATTCGTAAAACGTTTTGAAAATATATTTAAACAACGTTCGCACCCCATTTTTGGGGGGGTAGGTCAAAGTTTCAGAAAGATCCCATGGTTAGATTCTGAGAAATCCGATTTGCAGAAAATACACAAAAAAAAAAAATAATAATAATCTTAACAGAAACAATAAGCTTTCATATGTAATATGAAAGCTTAACTAGACCTGCAAGCAGCACTGAACCGGCTTTCAGGAATCATACAGGAAGTTTATTATACCATAGCCGATCCATTGAGCTACCAAACTATACTTTAGTTGTTTTGCTTCAGTGACACCCTCTATCATATGTAAAAGTAATATTTGCTGGCGAAAAGACCGGTCAAAATTGTAAATTATCTCAAAATTATGTCACTTCCGGTGCCGAAAGAAATTTTCATAGGTGAAAAATAAGTCGAAAATTCGCAACATACAAAATACAAACTTTGTTTTATACATATCGGGCAATAAATAATTAACCTATAACCCATAAACTGAAATTAAGAAGGTAAAAAACTTAAAATTGACCCTGGGAAAATTTGCTATTTTTCGACACGGGAACATGCTAGAAGCCTTTTCTTGATATCAATATGATGGTATTGATTTAATCTTACTGCCCATTAGAGTCAGACGTTATAAAGTTGAACGAATAATAAGTATAAATCCCTTCAAATAAATGTTTGTTTTGAAGGCTAAAAATACGTTTTTTGCAAAAATTACATTACTTCCGGTGATATTGAAAATGTTAACTTGGTTCATAGAAGCCATAAATGGCATAAGGCATCAAATGGTAAAAAAATTATAAAAATCGAATAATAATTGACACTTTTATAGACCAAAAACCCTGAAAAGTGACTTATAGAAGATCGCCTATTTCTCTGTAACCGTACAAGTTAGAAACCATTTTGTGGTATCTGTATGGTCATATGGCTTCATTCTATTCGTTGATGGGAATCAAATATCATAATTTTAAAAATATTATAAGGCAGACTCATTTGAATAAAATATTTGTTTTTTGGGTTAAAAATACAGTTTTTGCCCAAATGACGTCATTTCCGGTCACAGTGAAAATGTAAAATTGGCTTGACCTAGTCCAAATTGGCATTAGGCATCAAATGGAAAAAAAATATTGCAAATCGAATAATAATTAACTCTTTTATAGGCAAAATAACGTGAAAAGTGATGCATGCAAAATTGCATATTTCTCGGCAACTGCTCATATTACAAACTAATTTTCGCATACATTCTCTTCGTCTGGATTATTGCTACGAGTTTATGAAAATTACAAATAAATATTTCAAAATATGAAGACGCTGAATGAATTGTAAATAACTGAATTTTACACTTTATTTTACATTTTATTCGAAATTGCCCGAAAATGAAGTTGAAATTAAAAAATATGAGCTAAGGTTTTTGTGCACCTTTGCAGGGTGCATCCTTTTAGTCATATCAGTTTTGAAAAAAAATAATATTTGCTTTCAAAAAGTGGTACCGAACTGTCAAAATTGTAGTTTTTGTTAATATTACGTCACTTCCGTTACCGACAGAAAAATTTCACCGTAACAAAAAAAATTACAATTGAGACCATGGTGCATATGAACTTTGTTTTATACAAATCGAACAATAAATAATTTTTCTGGGTACGAAAAACTAAATTAGCCGATGGTGGCTAACGCAAATTACCGAGACAATTTTTTTTCTCATTTCTGCTCAAGTACGATGATATTTTAACCCTGTGTAAAATATCATCAAAAAATATTCATAAATAAAAAAGGTTTTCGTAAAAAAAATAATTTTTTTCGAAATATCGGACATTTTTTCGACTACTTCCGGTTTTACGATCGTTGTTGTGATAGCTTTACGAAGTCCTTTGGATACTTAACTGTACGTACCAGAAGTGTCAGAAACATCCATTGAGTAGTTTTGGAAAAAAAGATAAATTAAAGAGCGTTTCAAAAAATTTAACGATTTTTCAATTTTTTTCAAAGTTTGAGGCCATTTTTCGACCACTTATATTATTTCAATGCTTTTCATTTTGGATTCCCTATATAGACAACTGACAGGACTTTGAGTAAGAAACGTTTAAGAAAAATCGTAGGCGTCGTTTTCGAGAAAAGGGCGTCTCAGAATGTTAAAAAATTGGAAAATACTAGATTTTTGGCATACAATAATTTATTTCCTTACCATCGAAATCGTATTATTTAGATACCATATGATGGTCCATTAATAGGGCTATCCAGCGACACTTTAGTTCTTTTGGTCCGCTATTACCTAAGGGAGAAATCAAGTTTTTCGCAAGTGCGACAATGTTTTTACTCTTTTTTTTCATTTTTTGAATACTTCCGGTATGGTTATTATTGTCGGAATAGTTCTAATAGCCGGTTTGGGCACTAAAATAGCCACAGGGCTCTGTAATGATATATAACATTATCTGATCAGATAAAATGCCCCTGAGAAATCCTATGTTCAAAAGTGCCAAAAATGCAAAAAATTTAAAATATAGAAAATTAAATTTTAATAATTACATACATATTATACATCGTTAGAATCGTAATTAGGTCAGCTATCTGAATATACAACCTTTTTTTAAAAATCTCTTAAAATAAAAAAATAGTAGAGCATTTTCCAAAATTTCACGATTTTTCGACTTTTTTCGATTTTCAGCCCCTTTTTTATCCTATTCCAGACATTTCAAAGTCCTATTGGATGGCTTCATGTCAAATACCTCCCAAAGGACTCTCGATAGAAAAAATTTAAAAAATATTGCAGGTTAAGTTTTCGAGATACAGGCGTCCAAAAACGCTCCAAATCAGAAAATACTTGATTTTCAGCGTGCCATATTTTGCTGTCTGTTCATAGTATCCGTATGAATGGGGTATCATATGATAGTCCAACAATCGTGCCATCAAACGGTACCTTCATTCGTTTAATCCATTGATATCGGACAGAGAAATAGCGTTTTCCTCCAAAATATCCATTTTTTGCATTTTTTTCAAAATATTGAACATTATTTCGACCACTTCCGGTTTGAAGATCCGTGTCGAAATTGCTTTATCAGTTGGTATTGGACTATAACTTCATGTTCCAGAAGTTTCATAAACGTCAATTCTACCATAAAACGAAACCCGAGCTCGCAAAATGGGAAGAAAATTCGAAAAAAATCGGAAAATAAAGGGCGATAACTCTGAATGAAACTTATATTACTGGAATCGGATGGACTTCAGGTATCCAAAAATGTAGGTCAAATTTGAAAATTTTGAAAAATAACAAAAATTGTCTCGTAAACAACATGTTTTCAATTTTCGAACGATAAAAGTCATAGACGAATGTTCGAAATTGAAAAATGTGAGATAGCCATTGTCTCAGAAAAGATTCAGGGATTCCAAAAATGTAATTTGTTTGAAAATGGATAAAGAATTGACGAAACTATGGCCGATTTTCAATTTTTAGAGAAAGTACAAAGTTCGGTCACTTCCGGTATGCGCAGAAATTTCAAAAATATTTTATCAAGTAGCCACCACATGGTTTCCCGACAGAAAAGCTAATTCCAGATCGATATCTGTTTTCGATCATGGAGATCTAGGCCCTCGCGGTAAATAATAATAATAATAACTAGACCTGCAAGCAGCACTGAACCGGCTTTCAGGAATCATACAGGAAGTTTATTATACCATAGCCTATCCATTGAGCTACCAAACTATACTTTAGTTGTTTTGCTTCAGTGACACCCTCTATCATATCTAAAAGTAATATTTGCTGGCTAAAAGACCGGTCAAAATTGTAAATTATGGCAAAAGTATGTCACTTCCGGTGCCGAAAGAAATTTTTATAGATGAAAAATAAGTCGAAAATTCGCAACATACAAAATACAAACTTTTTTTTATAAATATCGGACAATAAATAATTAACCTATAACCCATAAACTGAAATTAAGAAGGTAAAAAACTGAAAAGTGACCCTCGAAAAATTGGTTATTATTCGACAAGGGAACATGCTAGAATATTTTTTTTGATATCAATATGATGGTATTGATCCAGTCTTACTGCCCATTAGAGTCAGACGTTATAAAGTTAAACGAATAATAAATATAAATCCCTTCAAAAAAATGTTTGTTTTAAAGGCTAAAAATACGTTTTTTGCAAAAATTACATTACTTCCGGTGATATTGAAAATTTTAACTTGGTTCATAGAAGTCATAAATAGCATAAGGCATGAAATGGTAAATAAATTGTAAAAATCGAATAATAATTGACAGTTTTACAGACCAAAAACCTTGAAAAGTGACTTATAGAAGATCGCCTATTTCTCTGTAACCGTACAAGTTAGAAACCATTTTGTGGTATCTGTATGGTCGTATGGCTTCATTTTATTCGTTGATGGGAATCAAATATCATAATTTTAAAAATATTATAAGGCAGACTCATTTGAATAAAATATTTATTTTTTAGGTTAAAAATACAGTTTTTGCCCAAATGACGTCATTTCCGGTCACAGTGAAAATGTAAAATTGGCTTGACCTAGTCCAAATTGGCATTAGGCATCAAATGGAAAAAAAATATTGCAAATCGAATAATAATTAACTCTTTTATAGGCAAAATAACGTGAAAAGTGATGCATGCAAAATTGCATATTTCTCGGCAACTGCTCATATTACAAACTAATTTTCGCATACATTCTCTTCGTCTGGATTATTGCTACGAGTTTATGAAAATTACAAATAAATATTTCAAAATATGAAGACGCTGAATGAATTGTAAATAACTGAATTTTACACTTTATTTTACATTTTATTCGAAATTGCCCGAAAATGAAGTTGAAATTAAAAAATATGAGCTAAGGTTTTTGTGCACCTTTGCAGGGTGCATCCTTTTAGTCATATCAGTTTTGAAAAAAAATAATATTTGCTTTCAAAAAGTGGTACCGAACTGTCAAAATTGTAGTTTTTGTTAATATTACGTCACTTCCGTTGCCGACAGAAAAATTTCACCGTAACAAAAAAAATTACAATTGGGACCATGGTGCATATGAACTTTGTTTTATACAAATCGAACAATAAATAATTTTTCTGGGTACGAAAAACTAAATTAGCCATGGTGGCTAACGCAAATTACCGAGACAATTTTTTTTCTCATTTCTGCTCAAGTACGATGATATTTTAACCCTGTGTAAAATATCATCAAAAAATATTCATAAATAAAAAAGGTTTTCGTAAAAAAATTAATTTTTTTCGAAATATCGGACATTTTTTCGACTACTTCCGGTTTTACGATCGTTGTTGTGATAGCTTTACGAAGTCCTTTGGTTACTTAACTGTACGTACCAGAAGTGTCAGAAACATCCATTGAGTAGTTTTGGAAAAAAAGATAAATTAAAGAGCGTTTCAAAAAAATTAACGATTTTTCAATTTTTTTCAAAGTTTGAGGCCATTTTTCGACCACTTATATTATTTCAATGCTTTTCATTTTGGATTCCCTATATAGACAACTGACAGGACTTTGAGTAAGAAACGTTTAAGAAAAATCGTAGGCGTCGTTTTCGAGAAAAGGGCGTCTCAGAATGTTAAAAAATTGGAAAATACTAGATTTTTGGCATACAATAATTTATTTCCTTACCATCGAAATCGTATTATTTAGATACCATATGATGGTCCATTAATAGGGCTATCCAGCGACACTTTAGTTCTTTTGGTCCGCTATTACCTAAGGGAGAAATCAAGTTTTTCGCAAGTGCGACAATGTTTTTACTCTTTTTTTTCATTTTTTGAATACTTCCGGTATGGTTATTATTGTCGGAATAGTTCTAATAGCCGGTTTGGGCACTAAAATAGCCACAGGGCTCTGTAATGATATATTACATTATCTGATCAGATAAAATGCCCCTGAGAAATCCTATGTTCAAAAGTGCCAAAAATGCAAAAAATTTAAAATATAGAAAATTAAATTTTAATAATTACATACATATTATACATCGTTAGAATCGTAATTAGGTCAGCTATCTGAATATACAACCTTTTTTTAAAAATCTCTTAAAATAAAAAAATAGTAGAGCATTTTCCAAAATTTCACGATTTTTCGACTTTTTTCGATTTTCAGTCCCTTTTTTATCCTATTCCAGACATTTCAAAGTCCTATTGGATGGCTTCATGTCAAATACCTCCCAAAGGACTCTCGATAGAAAAAATTTAAAAAATATTGCAGGTTAAGTTTTCGAGATACAGGCGTCCAAAAACGCTCCAAATCAGAAAATACTTGATTTTCAGCGTGCCATATTTTGCTGTCTGTTCATAGTATCCGTATGAATGGGGTATCATATGATAGTCCAACAATCGTGCCATCAAACGGTACCTTCATTCGTTTAATCCATTGATATCGGACAGAGAAATAGCGTTTTCCCCCAAAATATCCATTTTTTTGCATTTTTTTCAAAATATTGAACATTATTTCGACCACTTCCGGTTTGAAGATCCGTGTCGAAATTGCTTTATCAGTTGGTATTGGACTATAACTTCATGTTCCAGAAGTTTCATAAACGTCAATTCTACCATAAAACGAAACCCGAGCTCGCAAAATGGGAAGAAAATTCGAAAAAAATCGGAAAATAAAGGGCGATAACTCTGAATGAAACTTATATTACTGGAATCGGATAGACTTCAGGTATCCAAAAATGTAGGTCAAATTTGAAAATTTTGAAAAATAACAAAAATTGTCTCGTAAACAACATGTTTTCAATTTTCGAACGATAAAAGTCATAGACGAATGTTCGAAATTGAAAAATGTGAGATAGCCATTGTCTCAGAAAAGATTCAGGGATTCTAAAAATGTAATTTGTTTGAAAATGGATAAAGAATTGACGAAACTATGGCCGATTTTCAATTTTTAGAGAAAGTACAAAGTTCGGTCACTTCCGGTATGCGCAGAAATTTCAAAAATATTTTATCAAGTAGCCACCACATGGTTTCCCGATAGAAAAGCTAATTCCAGATCGATATCTGTTTTCGATCATGGAGATCTAGGCCCTCGCGGTAAATAATAATAATAATAATAATAATAATAACTAGACCTGCATGCAGGAATGACGGGTTTCACTGGTGCCACGTTACCCTTAAACATGTCACTTCCGGTGCCAAGTTACCCTTGAACATGTGTCGCTTCTGGTACCAACGAAACCACTAAACAGGTTTCCAAATTAACATTGCACACAAATAAAATGGACGCAGAATCAACCAAATCCAGCAATATCAATTCATTTCATACATTTGTTACTTGTAAATGATCTTGACAAAATTAAATTACTCCCAGTGTTAATGAAAATGTTCAATTAGTCTTATGGAATCAGAAATGGCATACGATATCATATAGTGAAAATTTTATGTAAATCGAATATTAATTGCCACTTTTAAAGACCAAAAAACTTGAAAAGTGACTTGTAGAAAATCGGCTATTTCTCGGCAACCGTACAAGTTAGAAACCATTTTGTGGTATCTGTATGATCGTATGGCTTCATTCTATTTGTTGATTGACATCAAATACCATAATTTGAAAAAGATTTCAAAACAGACTCATTTGAATAAAATATCTGTTTTGAAGGCTAAAAATACAGTTTTTGCCAAAATGACGTTACTTCCGGTGACAATGAAAATCTTACATTACTTGTATGAAATCCCAAATGGCATTAGGTATAACATGGTGTAACGTTTATGAAAATCGAATAATAATTGACACTTTTATGGCGCCAAATCCTTCAAAAGTGACCTGTAAAAAACCGTCTATTTCTCGGCAACCGAACAAGTTAGAACCAATTTTATGATATGTATATGACCATATGAGTTGTGTTTATATGTGAATTTAAACCAAAAGTTAAAATTATTAATACATATTAAGTTATTCTTGGTTGAATAAAACATTGATTTAAAAAGTTTAAAATGCATTTTTTGACCAAATGATGTCACTTCCGGTGTCAATTTTAAATTGTAATCAACTTGATATGACGCTACGTGCTTTTTGAATCAAATGATGTCACTTTTATAAAAATCCAATCATAATTGACTATTTTACAGGCAAAATAACGAAAACAGTGACTTGTACAGAACTGCCCATTTCTTGGTAACTGCTTATAGTACAAACAAATTTTAACATACATTTTCTTCGTATGGATTATAGCTACAAGTTTATAAAAGTTACGAAGAAATATTTTAAAATCTGAAAAGCCTGAATAGGTTGTAAATAGACCAATTTTACACCATTTTCAGCCTCTTAATCGAATTTGCTCGAAAATGAAATCGAAATTAAAAAAACTGCTTCCTACATTTTTTGCGCCTTGAAAGGGCACACTCTTTGAGTCAAATAATTTTTCCAAAAAATAATATTTGTTTTCGAAGAAGGAAAATAACTGTCAAAATTGTAGTTTTTGGTAAAATTATGCCACTTCCGGTGCCGACAGATAAAACTTTTGGTAATAAAAAAAATGACAATTGATACAACGAAGCATATGAACTTTGTTTTATACAAATCGAACAATAAAAAATTAATCTAGGACTTAAAAACTGAATTAGCCAATGGCGGCCAAGGTAAATTACTGAGACAAAATTCTTTAACATTTTTGCACTAGTCAGATGACCCTTTAATTCTGTGCATAATACGACTAAAAAATATTCATAAATAAAAAAAAATTTTGTAAAATTTTAAATTTTCAAAATTTGGCGCCTAATATCTTTGAAGATTTACCGAAAATCAAAAATCGAAAGTAGTGTAGCTATGTGCCCTGTCTCCGGCTATGCCAAAATGTATCGAAAGTTAAAATTCAATGATTATTGTCAAAATTACTGCAATATTTTAAAAAACGATAATTTGGTGATTTCGGACATTTCGCATTGTCGCAGAACGTTCAAAATAGCTTTATCCTCTAAGTCACACCCACTTTCCCAGTAAAACCGAAGAAATCGTAACGATGCGACAAGCAGTTGCTGAGATCTACTCAAAACAAAAGAAGAATAATAATAATAAGAATAATAATTTTAACAAAAACAATAGTGTTTCACACAAGCTTCGCAGTGTGAAACCCTAATAATTTTAGTAATCTCAATAGGCTTTCAGACGAAAGTCTGAAAGCCTAATAACTAGATCTGCTACTGTCCCATGCAGATATGAAAGCTTTCATATTCATCGTCATGTGTCATTGATTGTATCAAGTATCCTAAATAAAAGGATAAAAAGAAAAAATTATCAAAATTGGTCAAAAACTCGCGAAGTTACAAGTCTTTCATATTCATCGTCACGTGTCATTGATTGTATCAAGTATCCTAAATAAAAGGATAAGAAGAAAAAATTATTAAAATTGGTCAAAAACTCGCGAAGTTACAAGTCTAAATATAGTATGAAACATTGCACCCAGGCATAACATTAATCTGAAAACTAAAGGGAAATACCTCAAACTTGTATTACTGTAATGAGACGGATGAGAAAATGAAATGAAAATGGCGGGAAAAAAATTAAAAATGACCGGTTGGACAGGCGACCTTACTCCTTGTCACGTACAACCGGGCATTCGAAAACACGCTAGTTAACTCAATGACAGGCGCGCGTGCTAACCATTCAGCCACCCAACCCCCCTTTAAAATCAGACACGTGTAATATGTCATAGGAAAAATAACAAGTGGCTCACAAAAAATGGTAAATTAATGAGTTTAGGTCAAAAGGTTGAGCTACTGTTTTAGAGTATTTTCTTATGTTTTAAAGAGACACGTTAAGGGTTGTTCATACTTAAATGAAAGTTTAATTTTAAATAAGACCAATAAAATTAGGATTTAATAATGCCAGACTAATATTAAAATAAAGTTTTCAATTAAGAATAATTAATTATTGGTCTAATGCAATGAAATGCTTTGATTTGACGGATGAAATGTACGATGGGTGTCCACACTATGTGGCTAAGGCGTTGGCCTGCTAGCCAGGAGGTCGGGTGTTCGATCCCTGCATTGTCCGAGAAAGTTCATCTCGATTTTCTGGCGTGTCCCCCCACCCGCCGTGTACACATTGGAGTGCACGTAAAAGATCCCTTAGCAGTTGGAATTCGATACTGTTGAATAAGCTCTATACGATGACTAAATGTGCAGATTGTAGCCACCCACACTGCATGTTTTGCTTAACAATGAAAGGGTGCCGTTTTCAATGTTCGATCCTTTTGTTCTTCTACTCCTGATATGTTGGATTGTTGATCGATGGTTTTATATAAAAGACTACCAATAAGACTCTTTGTAGAAGAAGTTCCCAAAAAATATTAAGTTGACTTTACGAGAAAGACCTCTAAACATGCTCCAAATTGTAAAAATACGACTTTTTGGATTTTCAATCTCTTTTTTTCGCCTATCCCTGATATTTAAAATAAATGATACAATGATTTCACACAACAGGCTAGCTATTGTACTCTCTATTGGCAAAAGTTTCACAGCCCTCCCTTCATTATAACCGAAGTTATCGTGCCCTAAAGAATCAACAAATCAGCATGCCTATCTCTGCTTACCCTAGGCAGAAAATGCTCATCTTTGAACTCAATCATGACATTGACCTAGTGAACGTCTACACCAAGTTTGAACATTCTAGCTCAATTAGAAGGAGAGTTATTGTGTTTCAAATTCTCGGCCCTTCAAATTGCTACTACTTTTCATTTTCAATTCAAAATGGTGACCATCACGTGACCGAAATCAAAATTCTGCTCCCTACGATTTTTGGGCCATCCTTCAAGGATTCAGAAAATATAACTCCCGTGTCTGTAAGTGCAATATCGCAAAAGTTCAATTGTTTTTTCACGTTTCAAGATGGTGGCACTTCCGGTTCGATCGACAAACTCCATATTTTGTGTAGGAATCAGTAATTACTTGTCGAGTATCGAAAATTTTTTTTAGGTCATTCTGACCTATATTTCGACGATTTTTTGGAAAATTTTGATCCTTAATTTCACCAAGGGGAGATAATTTAGAAAATTTCTAATTATATTTTTGAAGTCACATCGGTAAGATCTACTTGTATACTAAATTTCATGAAAATCGTACAACTATTAAAGAAGTTGTCAAATTGGTCTAAACTTCCGGTTCGAAATCACAGCGACGAATTTTCGAAATTCGAAAATGTGAAACTGCGGATGAAAACGATTTTTTTCAAGGTATTCAAAGAAAAAAGAATTAGTAAAATCGGTCAAAAAATAACAAAGTTACGGCTATGCATTGTCAGTTTTTTCGTTCGTAAAATTCGGTGATTTCGGATTCGTAAAACGTTTTGAAAATATATTTAAACAACGTTCGCACCCCATTTTTGGTGGGGTAGGTCAAAGTTTCAGAAAGATCCCATGGTTAGATTCTGAGAAATCCGATTTGCAGAAAATACACAAAAAAAAAAAAATAATAATAATCTTAACAGAAACAATAAGCTTTCATATGTAATATGAAAGCTTAATAATAATTTTAGTAATCTCAATAGGCTTTCAGACGAAAGTCTGAAAGCCTAACTAGATCTGCTACTGTCCCATGCAGATATGAAAGCTTTCATATTCATCGTCACGTGTCATTGATTGTATCAAGTAACCTAAATAAAAGGATACGAAGAAAAAATTATTAAAATTGGTCAAAAACTCGCGAAGTTACAAGTCTAAATATAGTATGAAACATTGCACCCAGGCATAACAATAATCTGAAAACTAAAGGGAAATAACTGAAACTTGTATTACTGTAATGAGACGGATGAGAAAATGAAATGAAAATGGCGGGAAAAAAAATTAAAAATGGCAGGTTGGACAGGCGACCTTACTCCTTGTCACGTACAACCGGGCATTCGAAAACACGCTAGTTTACTCAATGACAGGCGCGCGTGCTTACCATTCAGCCACTCAACCCCCCTTTGAAATCAGACACGTGCAATATGTCATATAGGAAGAATAAGAAGTCGCTCACAACAAAATGGTAAATTAATGAGTTTAGGTCAAAAGGTTGAGCTACTGTTTTAGAGTACTTAATAGTTTTAAAGAGACACGTTAAGGGTTGTTCATAGTTAAATGAAAGTTTAATTTTAAATAAGACCAATAAAATTAGGATTTAATAATGCCAGACTAATATTTCCAATATGTTTGGTTATAAGTAGGAAATCGTGACGACTTCTTAAGCATGTTTTAAACAAAGGATCATGTTTGTTTAAACAAGAATGGCACTCTGCAATAAAAAAAACTGGCCAAAGCAAGATTTCTATGCAGAAATTAAATAATTGCTAGAACCAGAAAAATATTTATCCACTATAATAAATAAGCAACATAGAGAAAATGAAATGAAATTGAATGGGGTTTAACGTCCGACTGTTCTGCTCCTAAAATGGGCTAATGAAGACGGGCATATGCCATAATGTGTGCAATGAGGGAAATTTTACCCGGGCAGCGGCGGTTACGGCCTACGAGGTTGGACAGGCAACCATACTCCTTGTCACGTACAACCAAAAAATCGAAACAACGGCAGTTGACTCAATGACAGACGTTATGATACAGAGCGCACGTGCTAACCATTCAGCCACGCAACCTCCCTAAAATCGGCAAATTGCTGACCTACAGCGAGAAACATTTCAACCGGGCCAAATTTTCTATTGTAACAGTTTAATTTGCACGGTACCTTTAGTTATCAACCGAATATTACAAAACTTTTAAAAATAAGCTCCCCCCTGACCAGCTTAAGCGTTCGCAATAAACGTTTGCCACTTAAAATCGGGAAATTGCTGACTTTAAAGTGAGAAACATTACAACCGGGCGAAATTTTCTGTTTTATGACTTTTACAGTACCTTTGATTACCAACCGATTATTTTCTGTTTTATCACTTTTACAGTACCTTTGATTACCAACCGATTATTACAAAACTTTAAAAATAAAAGAGAAAGAGAGAAATGCGGCCTAATGTCCATTCGACACAAACTAGGTCATTTCGGGACTAACATATGTTTTTTAATTTTATTTAAAAACTCCCCCTGCGCTTACAGGTCTTTAGCCGTTGGGAGGAAACCGAAGAACACGGAGAAAACCCACAATGTTGGACATCATACTTCATGTCACGTGCAACCTGGAGATCGAAACGACGCCCGTTGACTCAATGACAGACGTTACGATACAGTGCGCACATGCTAACCATTCAGCCATTCAGCCTCCCTGAATTCAGAAAATTGCTGACTTATAGCAAGAAACATTTCAACCGGGCGAAATTTTCTGTTTTAACAGTTTAATGTGCACGGTACTTTAATTACCAACCGATTATTACAAAACTTTTGAAAATAAGCTCCAACTGACCAGCTTAATCGTATGCAATAAACGTTTTCGCCTGAATTGAAAGTTCTGCACGGAGAAAGTTCATCTCGATTTCCCGGCGTGGTTCCCCTTGTCAGTGAGGCAGAACGGAGGGCCTGACAAGCACAGCTGTCTAGTCATTCGGATGGGACGAAAAACCAAGGTCCCGTGTACACATTGGAGTGCACGTAAAATATCCCTAAGCAGTTGGAATTCGATACTGTTGAATAAGCTCTATACGATGACTAAATGTGTAGATTGTAGTCACCCACACTGCATGTTTCGCTTAACAATGAAAGGGTGCCGTTTTCAATGTTCGATCCTTTTGTTCTTCTACTCCTGATATGTTGGACTGTTGATCGATGGTTTCATATAAAAGACTACCAATAAGACTCTTTGTACAAGAAGTTCCCAAAAAATATTATGTTGACTTTACGAGAAAGACCTCTAAACATGCTCCAAATTGTAAAAATACGACTTTTTGGGTTTTCAATCTCTTTTTTTCGGCTATCCCTGATATTTAGAAAAAATAATACAATGATTTCACACAACAGGCTAGCTATTAGACTCTCTATTGACAAAAGTTTCACCGCCCTCCCTTCATTATAACCGAAGTTATCGTGCCCTAAAGAATCAACAAATTAGCTTGTTTATCTCTGCTTACCCTAAGCAGAAAATGCTCATCTTTGAACTCAATCATAACATTGACCTAGTGAACGTCTACACCAAGTTTGAACATTCTAGCTTAATTAGAAGGAGAGTAATTGTGTTCCAAAGTCCCGACCCTTCAAATTGCTTCTATTTTTCATTTTCAATTCAAAATGGTGACCATCACGTGACCGAAATCAAAATTCTATTCGCGACATTTTTTAGGCCTTCCTACAAGGATTCAGAAAATATAACTCCCGAGTCTGTAAGTAAAATAGCAAAAAAGCCTTATTGATTTTTCACTTTTAAATATGGCGGCACTTCCGGTTCGATCGACAAACTCCATATTTTGTGTACAAATCAGTAATTACTTATCTAGTATCCAAAAAAAAAATCAGGTCATTCTGACCTATATTTCGATGATTTTTTTGAAAATTTTGATCCTTAATTTCGTCAAGGGGAGATAATTTAGAAAATTTCTAATTATATTTTTGAAGTCACATCGGTAGGATCTACTTAGATACTAAATTTCATGAAAATCGTACAACTATTAAAGAAGTTGTCAAATTGGTCTAATCTTCCGGTTCGAAATCACAGCGACGAATTTTCGAAATTCGAAAATGTGAAACTGCAGATGAAAATGGTTTTTTTAAAGGTATTCAAAGAAAAAAGAATTAGTAAAATCGGTCAAAAAATAACAAAGTTACGACTATGCATTGTCATTTTTTTCGTTCGTAAAATTCGGTGATTTCGGATTCGTAAAACGTTTCGAAAATATATTTAATCAAGGTTCGCACCCCATTTTTGGGGGGGTAGGTCAAAATTTCAGAAAGATCCTATGGATAGATTCTGAGAAATCCGATTTGCAGAAAACACACAAAAAAAAAAATAATAATAATAATAACTTTAACAGAAACAATAAGCTTTCATATGTAATATGAAAGCTTAATAATAACTTTAACAGAAACAATAAGCTTTCATATGTAATACATATGAAAGCTTAATAATAACTTTAACAGAAACAATAAGCTTTCATATGTAATATGAAAGCTTAATAATCTTAACAGAAACAATAAGCTTTCATATGTAATATGAAAGCTTAATAATCTTAACAGAAACAATAAGCTTTCATATGTAATATGAAAGCTTAACTAGATCTGCTACTGTCGCATGCAGATATGAAAGCTTTCATATTCATCGTCACGTGTCATCGATTATATCAAGTATCTCAAATAAAAGGATAAGAATAACAAACTATCAAAATTGGTCAAAAACTCGCGAAGTTACAAGTCTAAATATAGTATGAAACATTGAGTAATCTGAAAACTAAAGGGAAATAACTGATACTTGTGTTGCTCTAATCGGGATGACTTCCGATTTCAAAACTTTCAGAAAAATGAAATGAAAATGGTAAGAAAACATCGAAAAATTAAATGAGATAACTTTGAACAAAATTAATACTTTTTGAATCAGGTTGAACTCAACTGTTTGAATATGTACGTTAAATATGTAGATTTGGAAAATTATAAAGACATAATATCAAAATCGGTCAAAAACTCACAAAGTTACAAATTTAAATGTAGTGAGAAACATTGCACCCGGGCAAAAAAATAATCTTTAAACTAAAGGGAAATAACTGAAACTTGTATAGCTGTAATCGGGCTTCCAAGATATGTTATATAATTATGGTTTCCAATATGTTTGGTTATAAGTAGGAAATCGTGACGACTTCTTAAGCATGTTTTAAACAAAGGGTCATAGACTGCAATATACAAGAATGGCACTCTGCAATAAAAAAAAAAATGGCCAGAGATTTCTATGCAGAAATTAAAAGATAGGCTGGCACTGCCAGGCAGGATACGCCCACATTTTCGAGAGATGGATAGAGAACAAACAATACGGAAAGTGATTTTTCCTACATCATTAAGTCCTGTATTTCATACTGTATTGGGAGCAGCCATTTTGTTGGTCAGTTCCAGTCTGATATTCATGAAATTCGAAGTCGACAATGATTATGGTGTGACGGTACACAACCTAGAAATGTGACTTTTCGTCAAAATCGGATAAGAATTGTGACCTGTACAGAGTCAACAACCATGATATACCATATCTTTACACTATTCGCGTACAAACGGCGACCATTTCTTCCGGCAATTTTGGTACCATTTTCACGAAATTCGAATAATTCAGGAAGTTACGATCCGATATGCGCAAATACCGAAAGGAACCAAGATCTTTGGGTTATAACCATGCATTTCAAGTTTCATCAAAATCGAATTAAAATTGTGACCTTTACAGGGTCCACAACCTTGATATACCATTTTTTAACAGTATTGACGTACAAACGGTGGCCATTTTGTATGGCAATTTTGGTCTGATTTTCCCGAAATTCGAACTCAACCTCCCTTAGGGTGTAACGGTGATATAATCAAACGTTTTTTTAAATCGAATAATAATTGTGACCTCCAAGCTAAAAAAAAGGCGATTTTGCGTATAATCAAGGGCCATAATTCAGGAAGTTACGATCCGATATGCGCAAATATCGAAAGGAAGCAAGATCTTTGGGTTATAACCATGAATTTCAAGTTTCATCAAAATCGAATCAAAATTGTGACCTCCACAGGGTCCACAACCTTGATATACCATTTTTTAACAGTATTCGCGTACTAACGGCGGCCATTTTGTATGGCAATTTTCGTCCGATTTTCCCGAAATTCGAACTCAACCTTCCTTAGGGTGTAACGGTGATATAATCAAACGGTTTTTTAAATCGAATAATAATTGTGACCTCCAGAGGGACCACAAGCTAAAAAGGGTGATTTTTCGGACAATCAGGGGCCATAATTCAGGAAATTACATTCCGATAGCCGCAAATATCGAAAGGAACCAAGATCTTTGGGTTACAAACATGCATGTCAAGTTTCATCAAAATCGGTTCAAAATTGTGACCTCTATAGGGTCCACAAGCTAAAAACGTGATTTTTCGTACAATCAGGGGCCATAATCCATGAAGTTTTGATCCGATACATGCCAATATCGAAAGGAACCGAGATCTTTTGGGGATAAACCTATATTTCAAGTTTCGTCAAAATCGGATAAGAATTGTGACCTGTAGAGAGTCCACAAACAAATTGTGGACGGACGGACGGACAGGGGCGACGACATAATACGTCCACATGAAAATGTGGGCGTATAATAATTGCTAGAACCAGAAAAATATTTATCCACTATAATAAATAAGCAACATAGAGAAAATGAAATGAAATTGAATGGGGTTTAACGTCCTACTGTTCTGCTCCTACAATGGGCTAATGAAGACGGGCATACGCCATAAAGTGTGCAATGAGGGAAATTTTACCCGGGCAGCGGCGTTACGGCCTACGAGGTTGGTAAGGCGACCATACTCCTTGTCACGTACAACCAAGAAATCGAAACAAGGCCAGTTGACTCAATGACAGACGTTATGATACAGAGCGCATGTGCTAACCATTCAGCCACGCAACCTCCCTAAAATCGGCAAATTGCTGACCTACAGCGAGAAACATTTCAACCGGGCCAAATTTTCTATTTTAACAGTTTAATTTGCACGGTACCTTTAGTTATCAACCGAATATTACAAAACTTTTAAAAATAAGCTCCCCCTGACCAGCTTAATCGTTCGCAATAAACGTTTGCCCCTTAAAATCGACAAATTGCTGAATTTAAAGTGAGAAACATTACAACCGGGCCAAATTTTCTGTTTTATCACTTTAACAGTACCTTTGATTACCAACCGATTATTACAAAACTTTAAAAAGAGAAAGAGAGAACCGCGGCCTAACGTCCATTCGACACAAACTAGGTCATTTCGGGACTAACATATGTTTTTTAATTTTATTTAAAAACTCCCCTTGCACGTACTGGTCTTTAGCCGTTGGGAGGAAACCGAAGAACACGGAGAAAACCCACGAGGTTGGACATCATACACCATGTCACGTGCAACCTGGAGATCCAAACGACGCCCGTTGACTCAATGACAAAGGTTACGATACAGCGAGCACATGCTAACCATTCAGCCATCCAGCCTCTCTGAATTCGGAAAATTGCTGACTTATAGCAAGAAACATTTCAACCGGGCGAAATTTTCTGTTTTAACAGTTTAATGTGCACGGTACTTTAATTACCAACCGATTATTACAAAACTTTTGAAAATAAGCTCCAACTGACCAGCTTAATCGTATGCAATAAACGTTTTGCCTGAATTGAAAGTTCTGCACAGAGAAAGTTCATCTCGATTTCCCGGCGTGGTTCCCTTGTCAGTAAGGCAGAACGGAGGGCCTGACAAGCACAGCTGTCTAGTCCTTCGGATGGGACGAAAAACCAAGGTCCCGTGTACACATTGGAGTGCACGTAAAATATCCCTAAGCAGTTGGAATTCGATACTGTTGAATAAGCTCTATACGATGACTAAATGCGTAGATTGTAGTCACCCACACTTCATGTTTCGCTCAACAATGAAAGGATGCCGTTTTCAATGTTCGATCCTTTTGTTCTTCTACTCCTGATATGTTGGACTGTTGATCGATGGTTTCATATAAAAGACTACCAATAAGACTCTTTGTAGAAGAAGTTCCCAAAAAATAGTATGTTGACTTTACGAGAAAGACCTCTAAACATGCTCCAAATTGTAAAAATACGACTTTTTGGATTTTCAATCTCTTTTTTTCGGCTATCCCTGATATTTAAAAAAAATGATACAATCATTTCACACAACAGGCTACCCATTAGACTCTCTATTGACAAAAGTTTCACCGCCCTCCCTTCATTATAACCGAAGTTATCGTGCCCTAAAGAATCAACAAATCAGCATGCTTATCTCTGCTCACCCTAAGCAGAAAATGCTCATCTTTGAACTCAATCATAACATTGACCTAGTGAACGTCTACACCAAGTTTGAACATTCTAGCTTAATTAGAAGGAGAGTTATTGTGTTCCGAAGTCCGGGCCTTTCAAATTGCTTCTATTTTTCATTTTCAATTCAAAATTGTGACCATCACATGACCGAAATCAAAATTCTGATCCGATAGATTTTTAGGCATTCCTTCAAGGATTCCGAAAATATAACTCCCGAGTCTGTAAGTAAAATAGCAAAAAAGCCTTTTTGATTTTTCACGTTTAAAGATGGTGGCACTTCCGGTTCGATCGACAAACTCCATATTTTGTGTACGAATCAGCAATTCCTTGTCTAGTATCGAAAAAAAAAATTAGGTCATTCTGACCTATATTTCGACGATTTTTTTGAAAACTTTGATCCTTAATTTCACCAAGGGGAGATAATTTAGAAAATTTCTAATTATATTTTTGAAGTCACATCGGTAAGATCTACTTGTATACTAAATTTCATGAAAATCGTACAACTATTAAAGAAGTTGTCAAATTGGTCTAAACTTCCGGTTCGAAATCACAGCGACGAATTTTCGAAATTCGAAAATGTGAAACTGCAGATGAAAATGATTTTTTTCAAGGTATTCAAAGAAAAAAGAATTAGTAAAATCGGTCAAAAAATAACAAAGTTACGACTATGCATTGTCAATTTTTTCGTTCGTAAAATTCGGTGATTTCGGATTCGTAAAACGTTTTGAAAATATATTTAAACAACGTTCGCACCCCATTTTTGGGGGGTAGGTCAAAGTTTTAGAAAGATCCCATGGTTAGATTCTGAGAAATCCGATTTGCAGAAAATACACAAAAAAAAAATAATAATAATCTTAACAGAAAAATAAGCTTTCATATGTAATATGAAAGCTTAATAATAACTTTAACAGAAACAATAAGCTTTCATATGTAATACATATGAAAGCTTAATAATATTAATCTTAACAGAAACAATAAGCTTTCATATGTAATACATATGAAAGCTTAACTAGATCTGCTACTGTCCCATGCAGATATGAAAGCTTTCATATTCACAGTCACTTCCTGTCACATGTCATGGGTCATATGAATAATCCGAACAAGGAAAAAAATCATTAAAATCGGTCACAATCTAGTAAAGTTAATGTGATTTTTCACTCGTAAAGAATTTTGTCAGCACGAAAAACATTAAAGGCAAAAATCGAATTTTTGAAATATTCAAATACCGTATCCCGACTATCCTGAAATGTATTAATGTCAGACATAGGAGACGCATTGAACATACTACGCTCTATTGTGTTTGTTTACAAGTCCATAAATGTCGATTTTTCACTATGTTTCATATTCACTTCAAAATGGTGACTACCAGTTGACCTAAATCAAAATTCTACTTCGAACTTCATCAAGACATTGACCTAGTGAATGCCTATACCAAGTTTGAAAATTGTACCTCAATTAGAAGAAGAGTTATTGTGTTCCAGAGTCATCAAGGTATTGGCCTAATAAACACCCACACCAAGTCTAGCTGAATTAGAAAGAGAGTTATTGTGTCCCTAACTAGATCATTTCGGGACTAACATATAGTTCGATTTTATTTCAATATTTCGCTTGCGCGTAGAGGTCTTTGGCAGTGGAAGGAAACCGGAGGAAATGAAGAAAATCCACCAAGATGGACAGGCGACCTTACTCCTTGTCAGGTACGACCGGAGATTCGAAAACACGCTAGCTGACTCGATGACAGGCTTTATGATACAGCGCTCGCGTGCTAACCATTCAGCCACCAAACTCCCCTTTGAAATCAGACACGTGCAATATGTCATATAAGAAGAATAACAAGTCGTTCACATACAAAATGGTAAATTAATGAGCTTAGGTCAAAAGGTTGAGCTACTATTTTAGAGTATTTAATTGTTTTGTTAAGAGACACGTTAAGGGTTGTTCATAGTTAAATGAAAGTTTAATTTTAAATAAGACGAACGTCTACCAATAAAATGAGAATTTAATAATATTAAAATAAAGTTTCAAATTAAGAATAATTAATTATTGGTCTAATGCAATGAAATGCTTTGATTTGACGGATGAAATGTACGATGGGTGTCCACACTATGTGGCGAAGGCGTTGACCTGCTAGCCAGGAGGTCGGGAGTTCGATCTCTGCATTGGCCGAGAAAGTTCATCTCGATTTTCTGGCGTGTCCTCCCACCGGCGTGTACTCATTGGAGTGCACGAATTCGATAATGTTGAATAAGCTCTATACGATGACTAAATGTGCAGATTGTAGCCACCCACACTGCATGTTTTGCTAAAAAATGAAAGGAAAATGTAATATGAAAGCTTAATAATAATCTTAACAAAAACAATAAGCTTTCATATGTAATATGAAAGCTTAACTAGATCTGCAAAGCAGATATTAAAGCTTTCATTTTAACAGTCACTTCCTGTCACATGTCATGGGTCATGTAAATAATCTCATCAACAAAAAAAATCATTAAAATCCGTCAAAATATAGTGAAGTTTTTATGATTTTTCAAGCGTAAACAACTTTATCGGCACGAAAAACGACAAAGACAAAATTCGAAAATGTCACATTTTCAAATAACAATTTTTCGACCCTGATCCCGGCTATCCAGAAATGTATTCATTTTGAAAATAGGAGACATATTCTCCAAACTACGGCCTATTGCTTTCATTCAAGTGCTCGTTAATGTCGATTTTTCACCTTTTCTGATATTCAGTTCGAAATGGTGACCATCACGTGACCGAAATCAAAATTCTGATCCGGTAGATTTTTAGGCATTCCTTCAAGGATTCCGAAATTGTAACTCCCATGTCTGTAAGTAAAATATCGCAAAAGCCTTTGTGATTTTTCACGTTTCAAGATGGCGGCACTTCCGGTTCGATCCACAAACTCAATATTTTGTGTACGAATTAGTATTTACTTATCTAGTATCCAAAAAAAAATCAGGTCATTCTGACCTATATTTCTTCGATCTTTTTGAAAACTTTGATCCCTAATTTCACCAAGGGGAGATAATTTAGAAAATTTCTAAGGAGATCTTTAAAGTTGCATCGGTAAGATCTACTTACATACTAAATTTTATGAAAATCGTACAACTATTAAAGAAGTTGTCAAGTTGGTCTCAACTTCCGGTTCGAAATCACAGCGACGAATTTTCGAAATTCGAAAATCTGAAACTGCAGTTGAAAATGATTTTTGTCAGGGTACTCAAAGAAAAAAGAATTAGTTAAATAGGTCAAATAGTCACAGAGTTACAGTAATACAGGTCAAATTCACTCGTTCGTAAAATTTGGTGATTTCGAATGCTTAAAACATTTTGAAAATATATTTAATCAATACTCACCACCCATTTTTGGGTGGGTAGGTCAAAGTTTCAGAAACATCCTATGGTTAGATTCTGAGAAATCCGATTTGCAGGAAACACATGTTGACTTTACGAGAAAGACCTTTAAACATGCTCCAAATTGTAAAAAATACGACTCTTTGGATTTTCAATCTCTTTTTTTTTCGACTACCCCGGACATTTAAGAAAAAATGATACAATGATTTCACACAACAGGTTAGCTATTAGACTCTCGATTGACAAGAGTTTCATCGCCCTCCCTTCATTATAACCAAAGTTATCGTGCCCTAAAGAATCAACAAATCAGCTTGCTTATCTCTGCTTACCCTAAGCAGAAAATGATCATCTTTGAACTCAATCAAGACAGTGACCTAATGAACGTCTACACCAAGTTTGAACATTCTAGCTCAATTAGAAGGAGAGTTATTGTGTTCCAAATTCTCAGCCCTTCAAATTGCTTCTATTTTTCACCTTCACTTCAAAATGGCGACCATCAATTGACCTAAATCAAAATTCTACTCCGAACGTTTTTTAGGCCATCCTTGAAGGATTCAGAAAATATAACTCCCGTGTCTGTAAGTAAAATAGCAAAAAAGCCTTTGTGATTTTTCACGTTTCAAGATGGCGGCACTCCCGGTTCAATCCACAAACTCAATATTTTGGGTACGAATCAGTATTTACTTATCTAGTATCAAAAAAACCATCAGGTCATTCTGACCTATATTTCTTCGATTTTTTTGAAAATTTTGATCCTTAATTTCACCAAGGGGAGATAATTTAGAAAATTTCTATTTATATTTTTGAAGTCACATGGGTAAGATCTACTTACATACTAAATTTCATGAAAATCGTAGAACTATTAAAGAAGTTGTCAAGTTGGTCTCAACTTCCGGTTCGAAATCACAGCGACGAATTTTCGAAATTCGAAAATCTGAAACTGCAGTTGAAAATGATTTTTGTCAAGGTACTCAAAGAAAAAAGAATTAGTAAAATAGGTGAAATAGTCACAGAGTTACAGTAATGCTGGTCAAATTCACTCGTTCGTAAAATTCTGTGATTTCGAATCCGTAAAACGTTTTGAAAATATATTTAATCAAAAACTGCCACCCAGTTTTTGGTGGGGGGGGGGTAGGTCAAAGTTTCAGAAAAATCCCATGGTTAGATTCTGAGAAATCCGATTTGCAGAAATGACACAAAAAAAAAAAAAAAAATATTAACTAGACCTGCAAGCAGCACCGAACCGGCTTTCAGGAATCATACAGAAAGTTTATTATACCATAGCTGATCCATTGGGCTACCAAAAAATACTTTAGTTGTTTTGCTTCAGTGACACCCTCTACCATATGTAAAAGTAATATTTGCTAGCGAAAAGACCGGTCAAAATTGTAAATTATGGCAAAATTACGTCACTTCCGGTGCCGAAAGAAATTTTTATAGGTGAAAAATAAGTCGAAAATTCGCAACATACAAAATACAAACTTTGTTTTATCATATCGGACAATAAATAATTAACCTATAATCCATAAACTGAAATTAAGAAGGTAAAAAAACTAAAAGCTATTATTCGACAAGGGAACATGCTAGAAGCCTTTTCTTGATATCAATATGATGGTATTGATTCAATCTTACTGCCGATTAGAGTCAGACGTTATAAAGTTAAACAAATAATAAATATAAATCCCTTCAAAAAAATGTTTGTTTTGAAGGCTAAAAATACGTTTTTTTGCAAAAATTACATTACTTCCGGTGATATTGAAAATGTTAACTTAATTGATAGAAGTCATAAATGGCATAAGGCATCAAATGGTAAAAAAATTATAAAAATCGAATAATAATTGACACTTTTATAGACCAAAAACCTTGAAAAGTGACTTATAGAAGATCCTTTTAGTTATATCAGCTTTGAAAAAAAATAACATTTGCTTTCAAAAAGTGGTACCGAACTGTCCAAATTGTTGTTTTTGTTAATATTACGTCACTTCCGTTGCCGACAGAAAAATTTCACCGTAACAAAAAAAAATACAATTTTGACCACGGAGCATATGAACTTTGTTTTATACAAATCGAACAATAAATAATTTTTCTGGGTACGAAAAACTAAATTAGCCGATGGCGGCTAACGCAAATTACCGAGACAATTTTGTTTCTCATTTCTGTTAGGATGATATTTTAACCCTGTGTAAAATACCATAAAAAAATATTCATAAAAAAAGTTTTCGTAAAAAAAAATTTTCTTTTCAAAATATCGGACATTTTTTCGACTACTTCCGGTTTTACGATCATTGTCGTGATAGCTTTACGAAGTTCTTTGGATACTTAACTTTCTGTACCAGAAGTTCCAGAAACATCCATTGAGTAGTTTTGGAAAAAAAGATAAATTAAAGAGCGTTTCCAAAAATTTAACGATTTTTCAATTTTTTTCAAAGTTTGAGGCCATTTTTGGACCACCTATAGTATTTCAATGTTTTTCATTTTGGATTCACTATATAGACAACCGATAGGACTTTGAGTAAGAAAAGTTTAAGAAAAATCGTAGGCGTCGTTTTCGAGAAAAGGGCGTCTCGGAATGTTAAAAATTCGGAAAATACTTGATTTTTGGCATACAATAATTTATTTCCTTACCATTGAAATCGTATTATTTAGATACCATATGATGGTCCATTAATAGGGCTATTACCTAAGGCAGAAATCGCGTTTTTCGCAAGTGCGACAAAGTTTTAAAGCTTTTTTTTTTCATTTTTTGAATACTTCCGGTGTGGTTATTATTGTCGGAATAGTTTTAATAGCCGGTTTGGGCACTAAAATAGCCACAGGGCTCTGTAATGATATATTACATTGTCTGATCAGATAAAATGCCCCCGGGAAATCCTGTGTTCAAAAGTGCCAAAAATGCAAAAAATTTAAAATATCGAAAATTAAATTTCAATAACCACATACATATTATACATCGTTAGAATCGTAATTAGGTCAGCTATCTGAATATACAAGCTTTTTTTTTGAAAATCTCTTAAAATCAAAAAAATAGTAGAGCATTTTCCAAAATTTCACGATTTTTCGACTTTTTTCGATTTTCAGTGCGTTATTTCACCTATTCCAGATATTTCAAAGTCGTAATGGAATGTTTCGTACGCAAGACCACCCCACGGGGTCTCTCGATAGAGAAAGTTTCATAAAAATCACTGGCGTAGTTTTCGAGATACAGGCGTCCAAACATGCTAAAAATCGAAAAATACTTGATTTTCAGCGTGCCATATTTTTCGTCCTGATCATAGTATCCGTATGAATTGGGTATCATACGATAGTACAATCCTAGTGCAGTCCATCGATATCGGGCGGAGAAATCGCATTTTTCCCCAAAATATCCATTTTTTTCAAAATATTGCACATTATTTCGACCACTTCCGGTTGAAGGATTCTTGTCGAAATTGCTTTATTCGTTGGTATTGGACTATAACTTCATGTTCCAGAAGTTTCAGAAACGTCAATTCTGCCATACAACGAAACACGAGCTCACAAAATGGGAAGAAAATTCGAAAAAAATCGAAAAATAAAGGGCGATAACTCTGAATGAAACTTATATTACTGGAATCGGATGGACTTCAGGTATTCAAAAATGTAGAGTAACTTGGCACCAGTGAAACCCGTCATTCCTGCATGCAGGTCTAGTTATTATTTTTATTGTTATTCAGATTCCAATTTGAATAGATCTCAGCAACTGCTTGTCGCATCGTTACGATTTCTTCGGTTTTACTGGGAAAGTGGGTGTGACTTAGAGGATAAAGCTATTTTGAACGTTCTGCGACTATGCGAAATGTCCGAAATCACCGAAGTTATCGTTTTTAAAAATATTGCAGTAATTTTAACAATAATCATGAGATTTTAACTTTCGATACATTTTGGCATCGCCGGAGACAGGGCACATAGGGACGCTACTTTTGATTTTTGATTTTCGGTAAATCTTGGAAGATATTAGGCGCCAAATTTTGAAAATTTAAAATTTTACAAAAAACTTTTTTATTTATGAATATTTTTTAGTCGTGTTGTACACAGTCATCTGTCTTGCGCAAAAATGTTAAAAATTTTTTGTCTTAGTAATTTTCCTTGGCCGCCATTGGCTAATTCAGTTTTTCAGTCCTAAATTATTTTTTTTTTATTGTTCGATTTGTATAAAACAAAATTCATATGCTTCGTTGTCTCAATTGTCATTTTTTTTGTTACCGATAGTGTTATCTGTCGGCACCGGAAGTGGCATAATTTTACCAAAAAAATACAATTTTGACAGTAACTTTCCTTCTTCGAAAACAAATATTATTTTTTTGAAAAATTATATGACTCAAAGAGTGTGTCCTTTCAAGGCGCAAAAAATGGCGGAAGCAGTTTTTTTTAATTTCTATTTCATTTTCTAGCAAATTGGATTAAGAGGTGAAAAAAGGCGTAAAATTGACCTATTTACAACCCATTCAGGCTTTTCAGATTTTAAAATATTTTTACATAACTCTTATAGACTTGTAGCTATAATCCATACGAAGAGAATGTATGTAAAAATTAGTTGGTAATATAAGCAGTTGCCAAGATATGGGCAGTTCTGCATAAGTCACTGTTTTCGTTATGTTGCGTGTAATATACTCAATTATTATTGGATTTTTATAAAAGTGACATCTTTTGATTCAAAAAGCATGTAGCGTCATATCAAGTTGATTACAATTTAAAATAGACACCGGAAGTGATGTCATTTTGTCAAAAACTGCATTTTAAACTTTTAAAATCAATGTTATATTCAAACAAGAATAACTTAATATGTATTAATAATTTTAACTATTGGTTTAAATTCACATAAAAACACAACTCATATTGTCATATATATATAGATATCATAAAATTGTTTCTAACTTGTTCGGTTGCCGAGAAATAGACGGTTTTCTACAGGTCACTTTTGAAGGTTTTGGGGCCATAAAAGTGTCAATTATTATTCGATTTTCATAAACGTCACACCATGTTATACCTAATGCCATTTGGGATTTCATACAAGTAATGTAAGATTTTCATTATCACCGGAAGTAACGTCATTTTGGCAAAAACTATATTTTTAGCCTTCAAAACAGATATTTTATTCAAATGAGTCTGTTTCGAAATCTTTTTCAAATTATGGTATTTGATGCCAATCAACAAATAGAATGAAGCCATACGATCATACAGATACCACAAAATGGTTACTAACTTGTTCAGTTATCGAGAAATAGCCGATTTTCTACAAGTCACTTTTCAAGTTTTTTGGTCTTTAAAAGTGGCAATTATTATTCGATTTACATAAAATTTTCACTATATGATATCGTATGCCATTTCTGATTTCATAAGACTAATTGATCATTTTCATTAACACTGGGAGTAATTTAATTTTGTCAAGATCATTTACAAGTAACAAATGTATAAAATGAATTGATATTGCTGGATTTGAGTAATTTAATTTTGTCAAGATCATTTACAAGTAACAAATGTATAAAATGAATTGATATTACTGGATTTGGTAGATTCTGCGTCCATTTTATTTGTGTGCAATCTTAATTTGCAAACCTGTTTAGTGGTTTCGTTGGTACCAGAAGCGACATATGTTCAAGGGTAACTTGGCGCCGGAAGTGACATGTTTAAGGGTAACGTGGCATCAATGAAACCCGTCATACCTGCATGCAGGTCTAGTTAAGCTTTCATATTACATATGAAAGCTTATTGTTTCTGTTAAAGTTATTAAGCTTTCATATTACATATGAAAGCTTATTGTTTCTGTTAAAGTTATTAAGCTTTCATATGTATAACATATGACAGCTTATTGTTTCTGTTAAAGTTATTATTATTATTTTTTTTGGTGTGTGTTTTCTGCAAACGGATTTCTCAGAATCTATCCATAGGATCTTTCTGAAATTTTGACCTACCCCCCCCCCCCCAAAAAAAAAAAATGGGGTGCGAACCTTGATTAAATATATTTTCAAAACGTTTTACGAATCCGAAATCACCGAATTTTACGAACGAAAAAAATGACAATGCATAGTCGTAACTTTGTTATTTTTTGACCGAATTTACTAATTCTTTTTTCTTTGAATACCTTGAAAAAAATCATTTTTATCTGCAGTTTTACATTTTCGAATTTCAAAATTCGTCGCTGTGATTTCGATCCGGAAGTTTAGACCAATTTGACAACTTCTTTAATAGTTGTACGATTTTCATGAAATTTATTATATAAGTAGATCTTACCGATGTGACTTCAAAAATATAATTAGAAATTTTCTAAATTATCCCCCCTTGACGAAATTCAGGATCAAAATTTTCAAAAAAATCATCGAAATATAGGTCAGAAGACCTGATTTTTTTTTTGATACTAGATGAGTAATTACTGATTTGTACACAAAATATGGAGTTTATCGATCGAACCGGAAGTGCCACCATCTTTAAAAGTGAAAAATCAATAAGGCTTTTTTGCTATTTTACATAGTTATATTTTCGGAATCCTTGAAGGAATGCCTAAAAATCTGTCGGATCCGAATTTTGATTTCGGTCACGTGATGGTCACCATTTTGAATTGAAAATGAAAAATAGAAGCAATTTGAAGGGTCGGGACTTTGGAACACAATTACCCTCCTTCTAATTAAGCTAGAATGTTCACACTTGGTGTAGACGTTCATTAGGTCAATGTTATGATTGAGTTCCAAGATGAGCATTTTCTGCCCAGGGTAAGCAGAGATAAGCATGCTGATTTGTTGATTCTTTAGGGCACGATAACTTCGGTTATAATGAAGGGAGGGTTGTGAAACTCTTGTCAATCGAAAGTCTAATAGCTAGCCTGTTGTGTGAAATCATTGTATCATTATTTTTAAATATCGGGGATAGCAGAAAAAAGAGATCGAAAATCCAAAAAGTCGTATTTTTACGATTTGGAGCATTTTTAAAGGTCCTTTTCTCTTAACCCTAAGAACTCCTCCCCTGTTAAAATCGATCGCCGGCGGTCGGTAAATTCATCACGTCTTATCCGAAAAAATGTTCACAGTAAACAAATATCATTTATATCATTCGAAAGCCACGAAAATTCCCCATAAAATGAGACTAAGAACGGGCGATTATTCAACATAGAAGTCGTGTTATAAGAGTCTAGAGTCTAACAAAGACGGGTAAGACGTCGTGTTATTTATATTTAGCAGAAGTCCTATTATTTCGTATACCTATAGCCGCCAAAGGTGGTTTATTACGTCTAAAAGAGAAATTATTAAACCGAAAATTAAGAATAGAAGTTTTGTTTACTTTTCCAATGATTAAACATGTGTGAGCGATGCCGATGAATTCAAATGAGCAAACATGTGACCTAGATTCGTCCGACGAAGAATTTGTCAACGAGAGATCCTGATTAGATTAGATGAGTGAGTTTTGTTTACTAATTTATTATTTTACACCCGAACAAACGTAAACTTGATGATGATAATTATTTAATTGTAGAATGTGTGTTTATTTCTACCATGAATTATCCATTTAGCATCGAATTATCGGTAAATTAGATCAAATATGTGGGCCTAAAATGTAATACTAATAGTACTACAGTAGTATATTTCTCGGTCACGTGCGTATGGCGGAGTACGCACATGGCTGACTTGATGAAAAGGGGATGTTTTCTGTTTCAATTAGACAATTTTGGCATGAAATGCAGAAACCCGCGTATAGTTATTCAAAAAGGCTTGGCCACTAATTATTGTCAGTTTTCGTTTGTTTGCTTTCGTTCCAATTCCAGCAATGATCGAGGGGTTGGGCCGTTGTTCGGACTAGGCCTCTAGGCCTCGGGCAAGTAAGGCTAAATCACTTATGATAATTTAGATTTCTATCTCTGCCCTTTGGTAAAAATAAATAATAGGCACACACATGTTGTTGGGACTAGGCCTTTAGGCCTCGGGCAAATAAGGCTAAATCACTTATGATAATTTAGATTTCTATCTCTACCCTTTGGTAAAAATAGATAATAGGCCCACACGTGTACATGTATATTATAAATGCCAAACGAAAGCGTGTGTGACTATCCTTCTGTGTTTTACATGTACACTATTTAATCAAAGTGTGTTATTTAATTTTTTTCCTAGGCCTTCAACCTCAGTTGAAGATACTGCACATGGACATGGTAGACTAATGATAGTCTTAGGCCTTAGGCCTTATGGAACTGATACAAGCATGGATTGGGATGTGTGAGTTTTGTTTGTTATGTATAATGTATATGTTTTTACATTCAAATTATTCAAAACAAGTATAAACCTAAAATGTCTAGATGTTCCACTGCTTTAGATTGTGTGCCTAGATTCACTATTGTATAAAATATTGATTTATGACCTTCCTCTTTCAAATTATTTTACCTAAGGCTACTCAATGTAGAAGTCTTTTGTTTTTTTTATTGCACTGAATGCTTTACATTTATTTAATTATATTTGAAGGCCCTTATCTGAAGATGGAAATATGTAGACCCAATGATATTGTTGAGAAAGTTTAGGTACAACAGTATAACAAAAGTACATGTACCACAAGGTCAAGGGTTCAAGAAATATAAAAACTTTCCTATGCAGAAGATTCTTGTGAAGAAAATTTACCATTGAAGAGAACATAGCCATCTGCATCCCAGCCTTGTGGTCATCAGAAGATAAGTCATAATATTAGCACAGAAGAATGGAAGCATGGACAGTGTATAGACACAGAGCCCAGTAGGCTATACCGAAGTTTATTCCAAGATATGGAATTGGAGTTTCATGAGTTGGCAGTTGGCACAATGGAATTTAGTCTGCTTGACGGGTGAAAACTGGATAACATAGCAGATTTTTTGTCATTGCTATATTTATTGTTAATAACATAATTATTGATTGTTGCATGATTTTCCTAGGCCTGTGTACATGTATCTACTTGATTGTATGTATTCCTTCTGAATTTTTGTTCTCCGCCTTGTGCCTACTTTCATATTTCGGTGTAAAAAAGGGCTATTGTCTTTGGGATCGTGTTTACCTTATGGCAAATGCTGTAATATTTTCATAATAGCAGCTGTGGGTATTATTTTAACAACAGAAGTATAAAAAAAACTAATTTTGGGGTCGAAAGTCAGTGTGGCAGGTCAAAGGTCAACCTATTGAGTCAAAGGTCAATAGTGGGGTCAAAGGTCAATAATATGTCAAAGGTCATTTGCATAATTACTTAATTATGTCTTTATTTTTTAATTCTAATCATATATTTGTGATATTTTATTTTGATATCTTTAAATCCATTCATTAAATCACATTTTCTACAATGTGAATACTTAAAACTCCATTGCTGTATTTTATTGCAATGTTTATCATTTTGATGTCTCATAACTTTTTTGATTTTAGTGCTACAATTATGAATAATACACAGATTTGTGGCAAAATAGATGTTTTCTTTTAATCTTCATCAAAAACCCTACCAGCTTATAATCCCTGTGGTCTGTTTGATGTCAAATGGAAAAGTTAAAATTATTTTTGGGGTCAAAGGTAAAAAAAAGGGTCAAGGTCAACGTTCATGCACGTGGGGTCAACGAAATGATCCCCTATAGAAAGCCCTGCCAATGCTCTTATCAGAAACATATAACATGTGGTTCTTCTAAAAATTATTTTTTACCATTTGCCCAGTAACAGATACCAGTGTTAAAACTCCTATTTAGGGGGTGAGTGTATAGGGTTTTAAAGTCAACATAATATTTTGGGGGAACTTCTTCTACAAAGAGTCTTATCGGTAGTTTTTTTTTACGAAACCATCGACCAACAGTCCAAAATAGCAGGAGTAGAAGAATAAAAGGATCGAAAATTGAAAACGGCACCCTTTCATTGTTAAGCAAAACATGCAGTGTAGGTGGCTATAATCTGCACATTTAGTCATTGTATAGAGCGTATTCAACAGTATCGAATTCTAACTGCAAAGGGATCTTTTATGTGCACTCCAATGTGTACACGGCGGGGGGGGGGGGGACACGCCAGAAAATCGAGATGAACTTTCTAAGCCACATAGTCTGGACACTCATCGTACATTTCATCCGTCATATCAAACTATTTCATTGCATTAGACCAATAATTAATTATTCTTAATTTAAAACTTTATTTTAATATTAGTCTGGCATTATTAAATCCTAATTTTATTGGTCTTATTTAAAATTAAACTGTCATTTAACTCTGAACAACCCATAACGTGTCTCTTTAAAACAAATAAATACTCTAAAACAGTAGCTCAACTTTTTGACCTAAACTCATTAATTTACGATTTTGTTGTGAGCGACTTGTTATTCTCCCTATATCACATATTGCACGTGTCTGATTTCAAAGGGGGGTGGGGGTGGCTGAATGGTTAGCACGCGCGCCTGTCATTGAGTTAACTAGCGTGTTTTCGAATGCCCGGTTGTACGTGACAAGGAGTAAGTTCGCCTGTCCATCCTGCCATTTTTAGTTCTTTCTCGCCATTTTCATTTCATTTTCTCATCCGTTTCATTACAGTAATACAAGTTTCAGTTATTTCCCTTTAGTTTTCAGTTTATTGTTATGCCTGGGTGCAATGTTTCATACTATATTTAGACTTGTAACTTCGCGAGTTTTTGACCAATTTTGATAATTTTTTTTTTTCATCCTTTTATTTAGGATACTTGATACAATCGATGACACGTGACGATGAATATGAAAGCTTTCATATCTGCATGGGACAGTAGCAGATCTAGTTAAGCTTTCATATTACATATGAAAGCTTATTGTTTCTGTTAAGATTATTAAGCTTTCATATTACATATGAAAGTTTATTGTTTCTGTTAAAGTTATTAAGCTTTCATATTACATATGAAAGCTTATTGTTTCTGTTAAGATTATTATTATTTTTTTTTTGTGTATTTTCTGCAAATCGGATTTCTCAGAATCTAACCATGGGATCTTTCTAAAACCTTGACCTACCCCCCCAAAAATGGGGTGCGAACGTTGTTTAAATATATTTTCAAAACGTTTTACGAATCCGAAATCACCGAATTTTACGAACGAAAAAACTGACAATGCATAGTCTTAACTTTGTTATTTTTTGACCGATTTTACTAATTCTTTTTTCTTTGAATACCTTGAAAAAAATCATTTTCATCTGCAGTTTCACATTTTCGAATTTCGAAAATTCGTCGCTGTGATTTCGAACCGGAAGTTTAGACCAATTTGACAACTTCTTTAACAGTTGTACGATTTTCATGAAATTTAGTATACAAGTAGATCTTACCGATGTGACTTCAAAAATATAATTAGAAATTTTCTAAATTATCTCCCCTTGGTGAAATTAAGGATCAAAGTTTTCAAAAAAATCGTCGAAATATAGGTCAGAATGACCTAATTTTTTTTTTCGATACTAGACAAGGAATTAATGATTCGTACACAAAATATGGAGTTTGTCGATCGAACCGGAAGTGCCACCATCTTTAAACGTGAAAAATCAAAAAGGCTTTTTTGCTATTTTACTTACAGACTCGGGAGTTATATTTTCGGAATCCTTGAAGGAATGCCTAAAAATCTATCGGATCAGAATTTTGATTTCGGTCATGTGATGGTCACAATTTTGAATTGAAAATGAAAAATAGAAGCAATTTGAAAGGCCTGGACTTCGGAACACAATAACTCTCCTTCTAATTGAGCTAGAATGTTCAAACTTGGTGTAGACGTTCACTAGGTCACTATCTTGATTGAGTTCAAAGATGAGCATTTTCTGCTTAGGGTAAGCAGAGATAAGCATGCTGATTTGTTGATTCTTTAGGGCACGATAACTTCGGTTATAATGAAGGGAGGGCGGTGAAACTTTTGTCAATAGAGAGTCTAATAGGTAGCCTGTTGTGTGAAATGATTGTATCATTTTTTTTAAATATCAGGGATAGCCGAAAAAAAGAGATTGAAAATCCAAAAAGTCGTATTTTTACAATTTGGAGCATGTTTAGAGGTTTTTCTCGTTAAGTCAACATACTATTTTTTTGGAACTTCTTCTACAAAGAGTCTTATTGGAAGTCTTTTATATGAATCCATCGATCAACAGTCCAATATATCAGGAGTAGAAGAACAAAAGGATCGAACATTGAAAACGGCACCCTTTCATTGTTGAGCGAAACATGAAGTGTGGGTGACTACAATCTACGCATTTAGTCATCGTATAGAGCTTATTCAACAGTATCGAATTCCAACTGCTTAGGGATATTTTACGTGCACTCCAATGTGTACACGGGACCTTGGTTTTTCGTACCATCCGAAGGACTAGCTAGACAGCTGTGCTTGTCTGGCCCTCCGTTCTGCCTTACTGACAAGGGAACCACGCCGGGAAATCGAGATGAACTTTCTCTGTGCAGAACTTTCAATTCAGGCAAAACATTTATTGCATACGATTAAGCTGGTCAGTTGGAGCTTATTTTCAAAAGTTTTGTAATAATCGGTTGGTAATTAAAGTACCGTGCACATTAAACTGTTAAAACAGAAAATTTCGCCCGGTTGAAATGTTTCTTGCTATAAGTCAGCAATTTTCCGAATTCAGGGAGGCTGGATGGCTGAATGGTTAGCATGTGCTCGCTGTATTGTCATTGAGTCAACGGGCGTCGTTTCGATCTCCAGGTTGCACGTGACATGGTGTATGATGTCCAACCTCGTGGGTTTTCTCCGTGTTCTTCGGTTTCCTCCCAACGGCTAAAGACCAGTACGTGCAAGGGGAGTTTTTAAATAAAATTAAAAAACATGTTAGTCCCGAAATGACCTAGTTTGTGTCGAATGGACGTTAGGCCGCATTTCTCTCTTTCTCTTTTTAAAGTTTTGTAATAATCGGTTGGTAATCAAAGGTACTGTAAAAGTGATAAAACAGAAAATTTGGCCCGGTTGTAATGTTTCTCACTTTAAATTCAGCAATTTGTCGATTTTAAGGGGCAAACGTTTATTGCGAACGATTAAGCTGGTCAGGGGGAGCTTATTTTTAAAAGTTTCGTAATATTCGGTTGATAACTAAAGGTACCGTGCAAATTAAACTGTTAAAATAGAAAATTTGGCCCGGTTGAAATGTTTCTCGCTGTAGGTCAGCAATTTGCCGATTTTAGGGAGGTTGCGTGGCTGAATGGTTAGCACGTGCGCTCTGTATCATAACGTCTGTCATTGAGTCAACTGTCCTTGTTTCGATTTCTTGGTTGTACGTGATAAGGAGTATGGTCGCCTTACCAACCTCGTAGGCCGTAACGGCGCTGCCCGGGTAAAATTTCCCTCATTGCACACTTTATGGCGTATGCCCGTCTTCATTAGCCCATTGTAGGAGCAGAACAGTAGGACGTTAAACCCCATTCAATTTCATTTCATTTTCTCTATGTTGCTTATTTATTATAGTGGATAAATATTTTTCTGGTTCTAGCAATTATTTAATTTCTGCATAGAAATCTCTGGCCAGTTTTTTTTATTGCAGAGTGCCATTCTTGTATATTGCAGTCTATGACCCTTTGTTTGAAACATGCTTAAGAAGTTGTCACGATTTCCTACTTATAACCAAACATATTGGAAACCATAATTATATAACATATCTCTAATTTTGGAAGCCCGATTACAGCTATACAAGTTTAGGTTATTTCCCTTTACTTTAAAGATTATTTTTTTGCCCGGGTGCAATGTTTCTCACTACATTTAAATTTGTAACTTTGTGAGTTTTTGAACGATTTTGATATTATGTCTTTATAATTTTCCAAATCTACATATTTAACGTACATATTCAAACAGTTGAGTTCAACCTGATTCAAAAAGTTTTAGTTTTGTTCAAAGTTATCTCATTCATCCCGATTACAGCAACACACGTATCAGTTATTTCCCTTTAGTTTTCAGATTACTCAATGTTTCATACTATATTTAGACTTGTAACTGCGCGAGTTTTTGACCAATTTTGATAGTTTGTTATTCTTATCCTTTTATTTGAGATACTTGATATAATCGATGACACGTGACGATGAATATGAAAGCTTTCATATCTGCATGGGACAGTAGCAGATCTAGTTATTATTATTTTTTTTTGCGTGTTTTCTGCAAATCGGATTTCTCAGAATCTATCCATAGGATCTTTCTGAAATTTTGACCTACCCCCCCCCCCCCCCAAAAAAAAATGGGGTGCGAACGTTGTTTAAATATATTTTCAAAACGTTTTACGAATCCGAAATCACCGAATTTTACGAACGAAAAAATTGACTATGCATAGTCGTAACTTTGTTATTTTTTGACCGATCTTACTAATTCTTTTTTCTTTGAATACCTTGAATAAAAATCATTTTCATCTGCAGTTTCACATTTTTGAATTTCGAAAATTCGTCGCTGTGATTTCGAACCGGAAGTTTAAACCAATTTGACAACTTCTTTAATAGTTGTACGATCTTTATGAAATTTAGTATATAAGTAGATCCTAGCGATGTGATTTCAAAAATATAATTAGAAATTTTCAAAATTATCTCCCCTTGACGAAATTAAGGATCAAAATTTTCAAAAAATCATCGAAATATAGGTCAGAATGACCTGATTTTTTGGGGGGGATACAAGATAAGTAATTACTGATTTGTACACAAAATATGAAGTTTGTCGATCGAACCGGAAGCGCCACCATCTTGAAACGTGAAAAATCCCAAAAGCTTTTTTGCTATTTTACTTACAGACACGGGAGTTATATTTTCTGAATCCTTGAAGGTTGGCCCAAAAATCTCTGGGAGCAGAATTTTGATTTAGGTCTACTGATGGATTCCATTTTGAAGTGAATATGAAAAGTAGTAGCAATTTGAAGGGCCGAGGCTTTGAAACACAATAACTCTCCTTCTAATTAAGCTAGGATGTTCAAACGTGGTGTAGACGTTCACTAGGTCAATGTCATGATTTAGTTTAAAGATGAGCATTTTCTGCTTAGGGTAAGCAGGGATAAATATGCTGATTTGTTGATGCTTTAGGGCACGATAACTTCGGTTATAATGAAGAGAGGGTGGTGAAACTCCTGGCAATCGAGAGTCTAATAGCTAGCGCGTTGTGTGAAATCATTGTATTATTGTCTTTAAATGTCAGGGATAGCAGAAAAAAAGAGATGGAAAATCCAAAAAGTCGTATTTTTACGATTTTGAGCATTTGTAAAGGTCCTTTTCTCTTCAATCAACATAATATTTTTGGGGAACTTCTTCTACAAAGAGTTTTATCGATAGTCTTTTATATGAAATCATCGATTAACAGTCCAAAATATCAGGAGTAGAAGAATAAAATTTGCACATTATTCATCGTATAGAGCTTATTCAACAGTATCGAATTCTTAGGGATATTTTACGTGCACTTCAATGTGTACACGGGACCTTGGTTTTTCGTCCCATCCGAACGACTAGACAGCTGTCCTTGTCAGGCCCTCCGTTCTGCATCACTGACAAGAGGGAACCACGCCGGAAAATCGAGATGAACTTTCTCGGTGCAGAACTTTCAATTCACGCCAAAGATTTATTGCATACGATTAAGCTGGTCAGTTGGAGCTTATTTTCAAAAGTTTTGTAATAATCGGTTGGTAATTAAAGTACCGTGCACATTAAACTGCTAAAACAGAAAATTTCGCCCGGTTGAAATGTTGCTTGCTATAAGTCAGCAATTTCCCGATTTTTGGGAGGCTGAATGACTGAATGGTTAGCATACGCGCGCTTTGTCGTAACGTCTGTCATTGAGTCAACCGGCGTCGTTTCAATTTCCAGATTGCACGTGACATGGAGTATGGTGTCCAACCTCGTGGGTTTTCTCCGTGTCCTTCGGTTTCCTCCCACTCCTGAGTACCAGTACGCGTAAGGGAAGTTAATAAATAAAATTAAAAAAACATATATTAGTCCCGAAATGACCTAGTTTGTGTCGAATGGACGTTAAGCCGCATTACTCTCCTTCTGTTTTATTTTTAAAGTTTTGTAATAATCGGTTGGTAATCCATGGTACTGGTACTGTAAAAGTGATAAAACAGAAAATTTCGCCCTGTTGTAATTTTAAAGTCAGCAATTTGCCGATTTTAAGGGGCAAACGTTTATTGCGAACGATTAAGCTGGTCAGGGGGAGCTTATTTTTAAAAGTTTTGTAATATTCGGTGCAAATTAAACTGTTAAAATAGAAAATTTCGCCAGGTTGAAATGTTTCTCGCTGTAGGTCCGCAATTTGCCAAATTTAGGGAGGTTACGTGGCTGAATGGTTAGCACCTGCGCTCTGTATCGTAACGTCTGTCATTGAGTCAACTGGCGTTGTTTCGATTGAAATGCCCGGTTGAAATGTTTCTTGCTATAAGTCAGCAATTTCCCGATTTTAGGGAGGCTGAATGGCTGAATGGTTAGCGTGTGCGCGCTGTATCGTAACGTCTGTCATTGAGTCAACCGGCGTCATTTCGATTTCCAGGTTCCATGTGACATGGATTAAAGTGTCCAACTTCGTGGGTTTTCTCCGTGTCCTTCGGTTTCCTCCCACTCCTAAAGACCCGTACGTGCAAGGGAAGTTTTAAAATAAAATTGAAAAATATATGTGAGCCCCGAAATGTCCTAGTTTGTGTGGAATGGACGGTAACCCGCATTTCTCTCTTTCTCTTTTATTTTTAAAGTTTTGTTATAATCGGTTGGTAATCAGAGGTACTGTCAAAGTGATAAAACAGGAAATTTCGCCCTGTTGTCAAGTTTCTCAATTTAAAGTCAGCAATTTGCCGATTTTAGGGGGAAACGTTTATTGCGAACGATTATGCTGGTCAGGGGAAGCTTATTTTTTAAAGTTTTGTAACATTCGGTTGATAATTTCGCCCGGTTGAAATGTTTGTCGCTGTAGGTCAGCAATTTGCCAAATTTAGGGAGGTTACGTGGCTGAATGGTTAGCACCTGCGCTCTGTATCGTAACGTCTGTCATTGAGTCAACTGGCGTTGTTTCGATTGAAATGCCCGGTTGAAATGTTTCTTGCTATTAAGTCAGCAATTTTCCGATTTTAGGGAGGCTGAATGGCTGAATGGTTAGCATGTCCGCGCTGTATCGTAACGTCTGTCATTGAGTCAACCGGCGTCGTTTCAATTTTTAGGTTGCACGTGACATGGAGTATGGTGTCCAACTGCGTGGGTTTTCCCCGTGTCCTTCGGTTACCTCTCACGGCTAAAGACCCGTACGCGCAAGGGAAGTTTTTCAATAAAATTAAAAGACATATGTTAGTCCTGAAATGACCTCGTTTTTGTCGAATGGACGTTAAGCCGCATTTCTCTCTGTTTTATTTTTAAAGTTTCGTAATAATCGGTTGGTAATCAATGGTACTGTAAGAGTGATAAAACAGAAAATTTCGCCCGGTTGTAATGTTTCTCACTTTAAAGTCTGCAATTTGCCGATTTTAAGGGGCAAACGTTTATTGCGAACGATGAAGCTGGTCAGGGGGGGGGGGGGCTTATTTTTAAAAGTTTTGTAATATTTGAAAATTCGTCGCTGTGATTTCGAACCGGAAGTTGAGACCAACTTGACAACTTCTCTAATAGTTGTACGATTTTCATGAAATTTAGTATGTAACTAGACATTACTGATGCTACTTGAAAAATGACTTTTAAAATTTTCTAAATTATCTCCCCTTGGTGAAATTAAGAATCAAATTTTTCAAAAAAAATCGTCGAAATAAAGGTCAGAATGACCTATTTTTTTTTCGATACTAGGCAAGTAATTACTGATTCGTACACAAAACATGAAGTTTGTCGATCGAACCGGAAGTGACACCATCTTGAAACGTGAAAAAACAATATAACTTTTGCGATATTGCACTTACAGACATGGGAGTTACGTTTTCTGAACCCTTGAAGGAAAACCTAAAAAACGTTAAGAGCAGAAACACAATAGGGCATAGTATGTTCAATACGTCTCCTATGTCTAAAATTTAATACATTACAATTTCAGGATAGATATTGGTGGAATTTTTGGTATTTGAATATTTCAAAAATTCCAATTTCGCTTTTGATGTTTTTCGTGGCGAAAAAATTGTTTACGAGTGAAAAATCACATTAATTTCGATAGATTGTGACCGATTTTAATGATTTATTTCTTCTTCTTTGGATTATTTATCTGACCCATGACAGGAAGTGACAGTGAATATGAAAGCTTTCATATCTGCATGGGACAGTAGCAGATCTATTTTATTTTTTTGTGTATTTTCTGCAAATCGGATTTCTCAGAATCTAACCATGGGATCTTTCTGAAACTTTGACCTACCCCCCCCCCCCCAAAAAAAAAATGGGGTGCGAACGTTGTTTAAGTATATTTTCAAAACGTTTTACGAATCCGAAATCACCGAATTTTACGAACGAAAAAACTGACAATACATAGTCGTAACTTTGTTATTTTTTGACCGATTTTACTAATTCTTTTTTCTTTGAATACCTTGAAAAAAATCATTTTCATCTGCAGTTTCACATTTTCGAATTTTGAAAATTCGTCGCTGTGATTTCGAACCGGAAGTTTAGACCAATTTGACAACTTCTTTAATAGTTGTACGATTTTTATGAAATTTAGCATATAAATAGATCTTACCGATGTGACTTCAAAAATATAATTAGAAATTTTCTAAATTATCTCTCCTTGACGAAATTAAGGATCAAATTTTTCAAAAAAATCAAAGAAATATAGGTCAGAATGACCTAATTTTTTTCTTGGATACTAGAGAAGTAAGTACTGATTCGTACACAAAATATGGAGTTTGTCGATCGAACCGGAAGTGCCACCATCTTTAAAAGTGAAAAATCAAAATGGCTTTTTTGCTATTTTACTTACAGACTTGGGAATTATATTTTCGGAATCCTTGAAGGAATGCCTACATATCTGTCGGATCAGAATTTCGATTTCGGTCACGTGATGGTCACCATTTTGAATTGAAAATGAAAAATAGAAGCAATTTAAAGGGTCGGGACTTTGGAACACAATTACTCTCCTTATAATTAAGCTAGAATGTTCAAACTTGGTGTAGACGTTCACTAGGTCAATGTTATGATTGAGTTCAAAGATGAGCATTTTCTGCTTAGGGTAAGCAGAGATAAGCATGCTGATTTGTTGATTCTTTAGGGCACGATAACTTCGGTTATAATGAAGGGAGGGCGGTGAAACTTTTGTCAATAGAGAGTCTAATAACTATCCTGTGGTGTGAAAACATTGTATCTTTTTTTTTAAATATCAGGCATAGCCGAAAAAAAGAGATTGAAAATCCAAAAAGTCGTATTTTTACAATTTGGAGCATATTTAGAGAGGTCTTTCTCGTAAAGTCAACATAATATTTTTTGGGAACTTCTTCTACAAAGAGTCTTATTGGTAGTCTTTTATATGAAACCATCGATCAACAGTTCAACATATCAGGAGTAGAAGAACAAAAGGATCGAACATTGAAAACGGCACCCTTTCATTGTTAAGCGAAACATGCAGTGTGGGTGACTACAATCTACACATTTAGTCATCGTATAGAGCTTATTCAACAGTATCGAATTCCAACTGCTTAGGGATATTTTACGTGCACTCCAATGTGTACACGGGACCTTGGTTTTTCGCACCATCCGAACGACTAGACAGCTGTGCTTGTCAGGCCCTCCGTTCTGCCTCACTGACAAGGGGAACCACGCCGGGAAATCGAGATGAACTTTCTCCGTGCAGAACTTTCAATTCAGGCAAAACGTTTATTGCATACGATTAAGCTGGTCAGTTGGAGCTTATTTTCAAAAGTTTTGTAATAATCGGTTGGTAATTAAAGTACAGTGCACATTAAACTGTTAAAACAGAAAATTTCGCCCGGTTGAAATGTTTCTTGCTATAAGTCAGCAATTTTCCGAATTCAGGGAGGCTGAATGACTGAATGGTTAGTATGTGCGCGCTGTATCGTAACGTCTGTCATTGAGTCAACGGGCGTCGTTTCGATCTCCAGGTTGCACGTGACATGGTGTATGATGTCCAACCTCGTGGGTTTTCTCCGTGTTCTTCGGTTTCCTCCCAACGGCTAAAGACCAGTACGCCCAAGGGGAGTTTTTAAATAAAATTAAAAAACATATGTTAGTCCGGAAATGACCTAGTTTGTGTCGAATGGACGTTAGGCCGCATTTCTCTCTTTCTCTTTTATTTTTAAAGTTTTGTTAAAATCGGTTGGTAATCAAAGGTACTGTAAAAGTGATAAAACAGAAAATTTCGCCCGGTTGTAATGTTTCTCACTTTAAAGTCAGCAATTTGCCGATTTTAGGAGGCAAACGTTTATTGCGAACGATTAAGCTGGTCAGGGGGAGCTTATTTTTAAAAGTTTTGTAATATTCGGTGCAAATTAAACTGTTAAAATAGAAAATTTGGCCCGGTTGAAATGTTTCTCGCTGTAGGTCAGCAATTTGCCGATTTTAGGGAGGTTGCGTGGCTGAATGGTTAGCACGTGCGCTCTGTATCATAACGTCTGTCATTGAGTCAACTGGCGTTGTTTCGATTTCTTGGTTGTACGTGACAAGGAGTATGGTCGCCTGTCCAATCTCGTAGGCCGTAACGCCGCTGACCGGGTAAAATTTCCCTCATTGCACACTTTATGGCGTATGCCCGTCTTCATTAGCCCATTGTAGGAGCAGAACAGTAGGACGTTAAACCCCATTCAATTTCATTTCATTTTCTCTATGTTGCTTATTTATTATAGTGGATAAATATTTTTCTGGTTCTAGCAATTATTTAATTTCTGCATAGAAATCTTGCTTTGGCAAGTTTTTTTATTGCAGAGTGCCATTCTTGTATATTGCAGTCTATGACCCTTTGTTTAAAACATGCTTAAGAAGTCGTCACGATTTCCTACTTATAACCGAACATATTGGAAACCATAATTATATAACATATCTTGGAAGCCCGATTACAGCTATGCAAGTTTCAGTTATTTCCCTTTAGTTTAAAGATTATTTTTTTGCACGGGTGCAATGTTTCTCACTACATTTAAATTTGTAACTTTGTGAGTTTTTGACCGATTTTGATATTATGTCTTTATAATTTTCCAAATCTACATATTTAACGTACATATTCAAACAGTTGAGTTCAACCTGTTTTAGTTTTGTTCAAAGTTATCTCATTTAATTTTTCGATGTTTTCTTACCATTTTCATTTCATTTTTCTGAAAGTTTTGAAGTGGGAAGTCATCCCGATTACAGCAACACAAGTATCAGTTATTTCCCTTTAGTTTTCAGATTACTCAATGTTTCATACTATATTTAGACTTGTAACTTCGCGAGTTTTAGACCAATTTTAATAGTTTGTTATTTTTATCCTTTTATTTGAGATACTTGATATAATCGATGACACGTAACGATGAATATGAAAGCTTTCATATCTGCATGGGACAGTAGCAGATCTAGTTAAGCTTTCATATTACATATGAAAGCTTATTGTTTCTGTTAAGATTATTAAGCTTTTATATGTATTACATATGAAAGCTTATTGTTTATGTTAAGATTAATATTATTAAGCTTTCATATGTATTACATATGAAAGCTTATTGTTTCTGTTAAGATTAATATTATTATTTTTTTTTTTTTGTGTTTTATCCACAAATCGGATTTCTCAGAATCTAACCATAGGATCGTTCTGAAACTTTTACCTATCCCCCCAAAAATGGGTGGTGGCTGTTGATTAAATATATTTTCAAAACGTTTTACGTATCCGAAATCACCGAATTTTACGAACGAATGCATTTGACCTACAATGCTGTAACTTTGTGACTATTTGACCTATTTTACTAAATCTTTTTTCTTTGAGTACCTTGAGACAATTACTATAAATCTGCAGTTTCAGATTTTCGAATTTCGAAAATTCGTCGCTGTGATTTCGAACCGGAAGTTTAGACCAATTTGACAACTTCTTTAATAGTTGTACGATTTTCATGAAATTTAGTATCTAAGTAGATCTTACCGATGTGACTTCAAAAATATAATTAGAAATTTTCTAAATTATCTCCCCTTGACGAAATTAAGGATCAAAATTTTCAAAAAAATCGTCGAAATATAGGTCAGAATGACCTGATTTTTTTTTTGGATACTAGATAAGTAATTACTGATTTGTACGCAAAATATGGAGTTTGTCGATCGAACCGGAAGTGCCGCCATATTTAAAAGTGAAAAATCAATAAGGCTTTTTTGCTATTTTACTTACAGACTCGGGAGTTATATTTTCTGAATCCTTGATGGAAGGCCTAAAAAATGTCGCGAATAGAATTTTGATTTCGGTCACGTGATGGTCACCATTTTGAATTGAAAATGAAAAATAGAAGCAATTTGAAGGGTCGGGACTTTGGAACACAATTATTCTCCTTCTAATTAAGCTAGAATATTCAAACTTGGTGTAGACGTTCACTAGGTCAATGTTATGATTGAGTTTAAAGATGAGCATTTTCTGCTTAGGGTAAGCAGAGATAAGCATGCTGATTTGTTGATTCTTTAGGGCACGATAACTTCGGTTATAATGAAGCGAGGGCGGTGAAACTTTTGTCAATACAGAGTCTAATAGCTAGCCTGTTGTGTGAAATCATTGTATTATTTTTTCTAAATATCAGGGATAGCCGAAAAAAAGAGATTGAAAATCCAAAAAGTCGTATTTTTACAATTTAGAGCATGTTTAGAGGTCTTTCTCGTAAAGTCAACATAATATTTTTTGGGAACTTCTTCTACAAAGAGTCTTATTGGTAGTCTTTTATATGAAACCAACGATCAACAGTCCAACATATCAGGAGAAGAAGAACAAAAGGATCGAACATTGAAAACGGCACCCTTTCATTGTTAAGCGAAACATGCAGTGTGGGTGACTACAATCTACACATTTAGTCATCGTATAGAGCTTATTCAACAGTATCGAATTCCAGCTGCTTAGGGATATTTTACGTGCACTCCAATGTGTACACGAGACCTTGGTTTTTCGTCCCATCCGAATGACTAGACAGCTGTGCTTGTCAGGCCCTCCGTTCTGCCTCACTGACAAGGGGAACCACGCCGGGAAATCGAGATGAACTTTCTCCGTGCAGAACTTTCAATTCAGGCGAAAACGTTTATTGCATACGATTAAGCTGGTCAGTTGGAGCTTATTTTCAAAAGTTTTGTAATAATCGGTTGGTAATTAAAGTACCGTGCACATTAAACTGTTAAAACAGAAAATTTCGCCCGGTTGAAATGTTTCTTGCTATAAGTCAGCAATTTTCTGAATTCAGGGAGGCTGAATGGCTGAATGGTTAGCATGTGCACAATGTATCGTAACGTCTGTCATTGAGTCAACGGGCGTCGTTTCGATCTCCAGGTTGCATGTGACATGAAGTATGATGTCCAACCTCGTGGGTTTTCTCCGTGTCCTTCGGTTTCCTCCCAACGGCTAAAGACCTGTAAGCGCAAGGGGAGTTTTTAAATAAAATTAAAAACATATGTTAGTCCCGAAATGACCTAGTTTGTGTCGAATGGACATTAGGCCGCATTTCTCTTTTATTTTTAAAGTTTTGTAATAATCGGTTGGTAATCAAAGGTACTGTAAAAGTGATAAAACAGAAAATTTCGCCCGGTTGTAATGTTTCTCACTTTAAAGTCAGCAATTTGCCGATTTTAAGGGGCAAACGTTTATTGCGAACGCTTAAGCTGGTCAGGGGGAGCTTATTTTTAAAAGTTTTGTAATATTCGGTTGATAACTAAAGGTACCTTGCAAATTAAACTGTTACAATAGAAAATTTGGCCCGGTTGAAATGTTTCTCGCTGTAGGTCAGCAATTTGCCGATTTTAGGGAGGTTGCGTGGCTGAATGGTTAGCACGTGCGCTCTGTATCATAACGTCTGTCATTGAGTCAACTGGCGTTGTTTCGATTTCTTGGTTGTACGTGACAAGGAGTATGGTCGCCTGTCCAACCTCGTAGGCCGTAACCGCCGCTGCCCGGGTAAAATTTCCCTCATTGCACACTTTATGGCATATGCCCGTCTTCATTAGCCCATTTTAGGAGCAGAACAGTCGGACGTTAAACCCCATTCAATTTCATTTCATTTTCTCTATGTTGCTTATTTATTATAGTGGATAAATATTTTTCTGGTTCTAGCAATTATTTAATTTCTGCATAGAAATCTTGCTTTGGCCAGCTTTTTTATTGCAGAGTGCCATTCTTGTTTAAACAAACATGATCCTTTGTTTAAAACATGCTTAAGAAGTCGTCACGATTTCCTACTTATAACCAAACATATTGGAAATATTAGTCTGGCATTATTAAATCCTAATTTTATTGGTCTTATTTAAAATTAAACTTTCATTTAACTATGAACAACCCTTAACGTGTCTCTTTAAAACTATTAAGTACTCTAAAACAGTAGCTCAACCTTTTGACCTAAACTCATTAATTTACCATTTTGTTGTGAGCGACTTCTTATTCTTCCTATATGACATATTGCACGTGTCTGATTTCAAAGGGGTGTTGGGTGGCTGAATGGTTAGCACGCGCGCCTGTCATTGAGTTAACTAGCGTGTTTTCGAATGCCCGGTTGTACGTGACAAGGAGTAAGGTCACCTGTCCAACCTGCCATTTTTATTTTTTTTCCCGCCATTTTCATTTCATTTTCTCATCCGTCTCATTACAGTAATACAAGTTTCAGTTATTTCCCTTTAGTTTTCAGATTATTGTTATGCCTGAGTGCAATGTTTCATACTATATTTAGACTTGTAACTTCGCGAGTTTTTGACCAATTTTAATAATTTTTTCTTCTTATCCTTTTATTTAGGATACTTGATACAATCAATGACACGTGACGATGAATATGAAAGCTTTCATATCTGCATGGGACAGTAGCAGATCTAGTTATTATTTTTTTTTTGTGTGTTTTATCCACAAATCGGATTTCTCAGAATCTAACCATAGGATCGTTCTGAAACTTTTACCTATCCCCCTAAAAATGGGTGGTGGCTGTTGATTAAATATATTTTCAAAACGTTTTACGTATCCGAAATCACCGAATTTTACGAACGAATGCATTTGACCTACAATGCTGTAACTTTGTGACTATTTGACCTATTTTACCAAATCTTTTTTCTTTGAGTACCTTGAGACAATTACTATAAATCTGCAGTTTCAGATTTTCGAATTTCGAAAATTCGTCGCTGTGATTTCGAACCGGAAGTTTAGACCAATTTGACAACTTCTTTAATAGTTGTACGATTTTCATGAAATTTAGTATATAAGTAGATCTTACCGATGTGACTTCAAAAATATTATTAGAAATTTTCTAAATTATATCCCCTTAACGAAATTAAGGATCAAATTTTTCAAAAAAATCGTCGAAATATAGGTCAGAATGACCTAATTTTTTGGGGGGATACTAGACAAGTAATTACTGATTCGTACACAAAATATGGAGTTTGTCGATCGAACCGGAAGTGCCACCATCTTTAAAAGTAAAAAATCAATAAGGCTTTTTTGCTATTTTACTTACAGACTCGGGAGTTATATTTTCTGAATCCTTGTAGGAAGGCCTAAAAAATGTCGCGAATAGAATTTTGATTTCGGTCACGTGATGGTCACCATTTTGAATTGAAAATGAAAAATAGAAGCAATTTGAAGGGTCGGGACTTTGGAACACAATTACTCTCCTTCTAATTAAGCTAGAATGTTCAAACTTGGTGTAGACGTTCACTAGGTCAAGGTTATGATTGAGTTTAAAGATGAACATTTTCTGCTTAGGGAAAGCAGAGATAAGCATGCTAATTTGTTGATTCTTTAGGGCACGATAACTTCGGTTATAATGAAGGGAGGGCGGTGAAACTTTTGTCAATAGAGAGTCTAATAGCTAGCCTGTTGTGTGAAATCATTGTATTATTTTTTCTAAATATCAGGGATAGCCGAAAAAAAGAGATTGAAAATCCAAAAAGTCGTATTTTTACAATTTGGAGCATGTTTGGAGGTCTTTCTCGTAAAGTCAACATAATATTTTTCGTAACTTTATTGTTTTTTGACCGATTTTACTAAATCGTTTTTCTTTGAATACCTTAAAAAAAAATCATTTTCATCAGCAGTTTCACATTTTCGAATTTCGAAAATTCGTCGCTGTGATTTCGAACCGGAAGTTTAGACCAATTTGACAACTTCTTTAATAGTTGTGCGATTTTCATTCAATTTAGTATATAAGTAGATCCTACCGATGTGACTTCAAAAATATAATTAGAAATTTTCTAAATTATCTCCCCTTGGTGAAATTAAGGATCAAAGTTTTCAAAAAAATCGTCGAAATATAGGTCAGAATAACCTAAATTTTTTTTTCGATACTAGACAAGGAATTACTGATTCGTACACAAAATATGGAGTTTGTCGATCGAACCGGAAGTGCCACCATCTTTAAACGTGAAAAATCAATAAGGCTTTTTTGCTATTTTACTTACAGACTCGGGAGTTATATTTTCTGAATCCTTGTAGGAAGGCCTAAAAAATGTCGCGAATAGAATTTTGATTTAGGTCAACCGGGAGTCACCATTTTGAATTGAAAATGAAAAATAGAAGCAATTTGAAGGGCCGAGACTTTGGAGCACAATAACTCTCATTCTAATTAAGCTAGAATGTTCAAACTTGATGTAGACGTTCACTAGGTCAATGTTATGATGGAGTTCAAAGATGAGCAGGCCGAGACTTTGGAGCACAATAACTCTCATTCTAATTAAGCTAGAATGTTCAAACTTGGTGTAGACGTTCACTAGGTCAATGTTATGATGGAGTTCAAAGATGAGCATTTTCTGCTTAGGGTAAGCAGAGATAGGCATGTTGATTTGTTGATTCTTTAGGGCACGATAACTTCGGTTATAATGAAGGTAGGGCGGTGAAACTTTTGTCAATAGTGTGTCTAATAGCTAGCCTGTTGTGTGAAATCATTCTATCATTTTTTTTTAAATATCGGGGATAGCCGAAAAAAAGAGATTGAAAATCCAAAAAGTCGTATTTTTACAATTTGGAGTATGTTTAGAGGTCTTTCTCGTAAAGTCAACATAATATTTGTTGGGAAATTCTTCTACAAAGAGTCTTATTGGTAGTCTTTTATATGAAACCATCGATCAACAGTCCATCATATCAGGTGTAGAAGAACAAAAGGATCGAACATTGAAAACGGCACCCTTTCATTGTTAAGCGAAACATGCAGTGTGGGTGACTACAATCTACACATTTAGTCATCGTATAGAGCTTATTCAACAGTATCGAATTCCAACTACTTAGGGATATTTTACGTGCACTCCAATGTGTACACGGGACCTTGGTTTTCGTACCATCCGAACTAGACAGCTGTGCTTGTCAGGCCCTCCGTTCTGCCTCACTGACAAGGGGGAACCACGCCGGGAAATCGAGATGAACTTTCCCGTGCAGAACTTTCAATTCAAGCCAAACTTTTATTGCATACGATTAAGCTAGTCAGTTGGAGCTTATTTTCAAAAGTTTTGTAATAATCGGTTGGTAATTAAAGTACCATGCACATTAAACTGTTAAAACAGAAAATTTCGCCCGGTTGAAATGTTTCTTGCTATAAGTCAGCAATTTTCCGAATTCAGGGAGGCTGAATGGCTGAATGGTTAGCATGTGCGCGCTGTATCGCAACGTCTGTCATTGAGTCAACGGGCGTCGTTTCGATCTCCAGGTTGCACGTGACATGGAATATGATGTCCAACCCCGTTTATTGCTAACGATTAAGCTGTTCAGGGGGAGCTTATTTTTAAAAGTTTTGTAATATTCGGTTGATAACTAAAGGTACCGTGCAAATTAAACTGTTAAAATAGAAAATTTGGCCCGGTTGAAATGTTTCTCGCTGTAGGTCAGCTAGAATGTTCAAACTTGGTGTAGACGTTCACTAGGTCATTGTCTTGATCGAGTTCACAGCAGAAATAACAGTGAAACGATCAACGAACTCATAGCAGAAATAACAGTGCAAAACTTAACGAATTCATAGCATAAATAGCAGAAATGAAATGGGGTTTTACGTCCTACTCTTCTGCACCTGACCTGGGCTAATGGAAGACGGGCATACGCCATACAGTGTGCTATGAGGGAATTTTTGCCCGGGTTGCGGCGCTACGGCCTACTCTTATATCGAATTCCAACTGCCAAGGGATCTTTTACGTGCACTCCAATGTGTACACGGGACTTCGGTTTTTCGTCCCATCCGAACGACTAGGCAGCTGTCCTTATCAGGCCCTCCTTCTGCATCACTGACAAGAGGAAACCACGCCGGAAAATCGAGATGAGCTTTCTCGGCCAATGCAAGGATCGAACACCCGACCTCCAGGCTAACGAGCCAGCGCCTTGCCCACTTAGCCACCGTGATTCCCATAAATAGCAATGAAACGATCAACGAATTTATAGCAGTAATAACACTTCAACAATTAACGAATTCGTAGCAGAAATAACGGTGAAACAATTAACGAATTCGTAGCAGAAATACCAATGAAACGTTCAACGAAATCATAGCCGAAATAAGAGTGGAACAATCAACAAATTAATAGTAGACGAGTTCATAGTAGAAAAAGCAGTGAAACAATGAACGAATCATAGCAGAAACCAGAAGGCTATCAATACACTGTGAAATTTGAAACCTAAATGGCCCGGCAAGGAACAATATCTACATGCCCGTAAAAGACTACTTAACAATTTGAATTCGAAAGAAAAGACCGTAACGACGCTGTCCGATCAAAATTTAGTTAATTCAGTCGGCGCAGAAAGATAGGTCGTTAAAACCATTTCTGTTCAGTTCATTCCATTTCCTTAAATCTATGAAAGTTGTGTGAATTGGGAATCGCGTATTACTCAACAGTTTCAGGGGAGATAAGCCGTCTTTGAGATTGGAAATCAATTTTTGATATCGACTGTGTATGATTGCTACTAGATCGATTGTGATTCAGGTTCTAATCAATTTGGATTGAAGAATCGGGGTGGTATATGTGTGTGTGATGGGGTGGGGGTGGTTGCACAAGACGCTATATCCCATTGGCAACCACACATCTAACAAATGCAGGGTATAGGTTGCGATCAGTTCTTTCAAGATTTTCATATATTTAAGCCACTTTATTACACGCCTCATCTGAAAATGTCTGTGTTAGTGTAGATAAATGTTGACCAAATAACATCTTTCACCATTTTGACTTTCAGTTACAGAACTAGCATAGGGGCGTTTTAAGGTTTATCATGGCTGAGGCTGTTCTATTTTGAGGGCCCTCTGTCGCGAGGGGAGGTTCTTGATTGATGATTGTCATGCCAATGCAATGGCTGCATTCTCATTCAGTAGTGGATTCGACAGTAACAGTGTATAGAAAACGATTGAGTTGGACTCGGGGGCCCTTTCCCTTGGCCCTAGGGACCCTTTTGTCATTCGTGGGACCCTTTTGTCTGTCTTTAGAGCCCTCCCTAACTAGGGTACATTTTCATTTTTCGCATCGGTTTTAGCATTTTTCTCCCGTTTTATTTTTTCAACTGCTTTGATTTTTTTCGCGGGGAGGCTGGCGCCTCCAGCGCCTTAGCTATAAAACGCTTTTGAACTAGCAGTACTATTGACATAATACCGTTTTTTCCAGTAATGGTAACTCACTCGTTTCTTCGAGAATCATTCGGCATTCCAGGTATGCTACATTCTATTCGCTGTCTTCCATAGGAGCGGTAAGATGAGACCTGTTTGTGGGAAAATCCCCAAACAATATGCTAGGGTGGAATAATTGTACATTACTTTAAAGTTTGCGTGAAGTAATGGACATATCGAAATTACAGTTATATGCACTGAATAACCATGATACCACGGAGAGAGAGAGAGAGAGAGAGAGAGAGAGAGAGAGAGAGAGAGAGAGAGATGGGGTTTAACGTCCACTCGACGCAAACTAGGTCATTTTGGGACTAACATATGGTTTAATTTTATTTCAATAATCTGCTTGCGCATATTAACAGTGGGAGGAAACCGCAGGTCCCGGGGTAAACCCAGGAGATTGGACAGGCGAGATTGTAGGTTAGGGTTAGGGTAAGCGCTAAGATTAGGTCTTGGGTTAGGATTAGGATTAGCGATATCCCTATTTACATCTCGTGACCTTTGACCAAACGTAATGAAGACAGGATGTGACGTATATATGCACATTGAGGTTATCAAGCTATAGACCGGACTAGTAGTAAGCTATAAACGGATAAATAACAAGAGTTTATATGTATATTATTTTATTAAATTTATATATATCTTAACTCCCTGATTTACAAATATACATTATGCATGAACAATAGAAACTATATACTAGTATTTATAAGTATTAAAGCTATGGTAATATTATGCTATATAATAGCCGTATTGTCTTAATATTTGTTGTAACCGCAACCTTGGTAGTTATTGTAAGAAGGATAACGGTTGTAGTTGTTGTATCCGTTACCTTATCCGTTGTTATTGTAGTTGTTATATCCCTTCCCATATTCGTTGTTATTGTGGCCATTGTTGTAACCGTTGTTGTAATTGTAGGGGCCGTTGTAACTATTGTATCCTTTATTATTGTATTGGTTGTACTTGTATAGTCCGTTGTTGTATCGGTTGTATGGCCCGTTGTTGTACCCGTTGTAGTTGTATGATTGTTTGTAAGCTCCAATCTTTCCATGTCCAACAAGTCCGTTTCCAATTATACCGTGTCCGATACCGTTACCAACGATACCATGACCAATTCCGCGTCCAACAATACCGTGTCCGATACCGTTACCAACGATGTCATGCCCAATGCCGTTACCAATCTTTCCATGTCCAATAAGTCCGTGTCCGATTCCGTTTCCAATGATACCATGTCCGATACCGTTACCAACGATACCATGACCAATTCCGTTTCCAACAATACCGTGTCCGATACCGTTACCAACGATGCCATGCCCAATGCCGTTACCAATCTTTCTATGTCCAATAAGTCCGTGTCCGATTCCGTTTCCAATGATACCATGTCCGATACCGTTACCAACGATACCATGACCAATTCCGTTTCCAACAATACCGTGTCCGATACCGTTACCAACAATACCATGACCAATTCCGTTACCAATAACACCGACTTTGCGAACAGCTACTATTCGGTGTCTGAGTCGGTTTCCTTGGATACCATGTCCAATACCATGGTTGAGTCCGTTGCCAATAGCTCCTACACCAACAAGACCATGTCCAACACCGGCATGTCCTCTTCCAAATCCTTTACCATTTCCGTTTCCAAAGACACCAACACCATGTCCGAAACCGTGTCCGATTTTAGCATCGATGTATTGGGAAACAGCTACTGTCAAACAGACAGCGAAAGCGACGAAAGCCTGAAAAAGAAAAAAAACATGTGTTTTACAGAAATAGCCGTAGATTTGATTCCATACTAAAAAAAATCGCGAGGGTTTATTTATAACCAAAAACTTGACAATCAAGAAATTTTACTGTGCCGCCATTATTTAGTACATGATCGAGTTTTGGCGTTACCAGGCAAAATCACAAATAATGTTCAACTCTGGGTAATAATTTACACTTTTTATAATTTACCGTTCTGGCCCTATGAATATAAAACTGCCTTTAATACAATGTCAAGGGCGATAAGCAATAATACAACAGTGACGATGCAATACCATGTTCAACCCTCGATTTCTACCAGTTTTAAATTTAAAGATGGACCTATGGGTATGAATGCCAAGTGCGATAAGCAATCATATAAAAATTTAGTATGTAATGAAACTTATTAGTGCTATACCAAATTAGATATCAGGTTTCTTGTCTAGAAAGTTCAAGTATATCCCATCTGGGTCACGATCCTTGTCACTACATATCGCTAATTGGAAGTATTGAAGATTATTTAGTCAACAAGTTAAATTTACTCTCTGTAGATTGTTACAATGTTTTACTGTATTAGCCCAGTCTGTACAGAACAGAGGGGCGAAAAAGCAAGTCCCATTTAAGATTTCAGGGACCGGGTATGCTTATCTTAAAACTTCAAAGATTTGAAATCTTATACGGAGTAGGGCAAAAGTCCTACTTTATACACCGACTGGACCATTGAAGACAAATAGATAGATTTTGCCCGGACATCTATATTACGATATACTCTATCAAGGAATCTTTTACGTGCACGCCAATGTGTACACAGAACATTGCTTTTCGTCCCATCCTGACAATTAGACACTATTCCCTGTCCGACCGGGCAGACCTACTGTCCTGTACAGCTAACAAGGGCAGTCAAGCCTGTACAATTGACTTTCTGGTCAAACCCCGGGAGAGAGCCCAAGACCTACTGGTTAGTTAATCAGTGTCTCTTATCACTGAGCCACCATGATCCCCATACATTAAAAACATGGAGTTCGGAGATGAGCATTTTATGCTTAGGGTAAGCAGAGATAAGCAATTAGATTGGTTGATGATTTCGGACACTTTCACTTCAGTCAGAGTGATGAAACTTGGTGTATAGTTTCATTACATCAATACCTTGAATACGTTCGACAATGAGCATTGTCTGCCCTGAATAAGCAGAGCGATGAGCAATTTGATTGGTCGAGAATTTGAAACAAAATAACTCTCCTTCTAATTGGGGCAGAATGTTCAATCTTGGTGAAGGCATTCATTAGGTCAGTGCCATGAAGGAGTGCGAAGATGAGCATTGTCTGCTTACAGTAAGCAGAGATAAGCAATGTGATTGGTTGATTCTTTAGGGCACGATAACTTTGGTTATAATGAAGTGAGAGTGACAAAATTCCAAATATAGATTCATTATGTCATTACCTTGACTAAGTTTGATGTTGAGAATTTCTGCGTAGATTTAGGAGTAATAAGCAATTTGACTGATCACATTGGAACATAACACCTCTGTTTTTAATTAAGGTAGAATTTGAACTGGTTGAATTGTTTCTCGTTATAAATCGGCGAGTTTTTGGCGGATTTCATTAATTCTTTTTCCTTTTTAAGATTCTTTATATAACTCATGAGATGCGACAGAAACTGGCCGTGAATATGAAAGCTTTAATATCTGCTTAGCAGATCTAGTTATTAAGCTTTCATATTTCATATGAAAGCTTATTGTTTCTGTTAAGATTATTATTATTTTTTTTTTTTGTGTTTCTCCTGCAAATCGGATTTCACAGAATCTAACCATAGGATGTTTCTGAAACTTTGACCTACCCCCCCCAAAAATGGGTGGTGGCTGTTGATTAAATATATTTTCGAAACGTTTTGCGAATTCGAAATCACCGAATTTTACGAACGGAAAAATTAACAATGCATAGTCGTAACTTTGCTATTTTTTGACCGATTTTACTAATTTTTTTTTCTTTGAATACCTTGAAAAAAATCATTTTCATCTGCAGTTTCACATTTTCGAATTTCGAAAATTCGTCGCTGTGATTTCGAACCGGAAGTTTAGACCAATTTGGCAACTTCTTTAATAGTTGTACGATTTTCATGAAATTTAGAATATAAGTAGATCTTACCAATGTGACTTCAAAAATATATTGAGAAATTTTCTAAATTATCTCCCCTTGGTGAAATTAAGGATCAAAGTTTTCAAAAAAATCGTCGAAATATAGGTCAGAATGACCTGAAAATTTTTTTCGATACTCGACAAGTAATTACTGATTCCTACACAAAATATGGAGTTTGTCGATCAAACCGGAAATGTCACCATCTTGAAACATGAAAAATCCCTAAGGCTTTTTTGCTATCTTACTTACAGACACGGGAGTTATATTTTCTGAATCCTTGAAGGATGGCCCAAAAATCGCAGGGAGCAGAATTTTGATTTAGGTCAACTGATGGTTGCCATTTTTAAGTGAATATGAAAAGTAGTAGCAATTTGAAGAGCCGAGACTTTGAAACACAATAACTCTCTTTTCTAATTGAGCTAGAATGTTCAATCTTGGTGTAGACATTCACCAGGTCAATGTCATGATTGTGTGCAAAGATGAACATTTTCGGCTTAGGGTAAGCAGAGATAAGCATGCTGATTTGTTGATTCTTTAGGGCACAATAACTTCGGTTATAATGAAGGGAGGGTGATGAAACTCTTGTCAATCGAGAGTCTAATAGCTAGCCTGTTGTGTGAAATCATTGTATCATTTTTTTTTAAATATCAGGGGTAGCAGAAAAAAGAGATCGAAAATCCAAAAAGTCGTATTTTTACGATTTGGAGCATTTTTAAAGGCCCTTTTCTCTAAAGTCAACATAATATTTTGGGGGAACTTCTTCTACAAAGAGTCTTATCGGTAGTCTTTTATATGAAACCATAGATCAACAGTCCAAAATATCAGGATTAGTAGAATAAAAGGATCGAAAATTGAAAATCGCACCCTTTCATTGTTAAGCAAAACATGCAGTGTCGGTGGCTACAATCTGCACATTTAGTCATCGTATAGAGCTTATTCAACAATATAGAATTCCGACTGCTAAGGGATCTTTTACGTGCAATCCAATGTGTACACGGCGGATGGGTGGACACGCCAGAATATCGAGATGAACTTTCTCGGCCAATGCAGGGATCGAACACCCGACCTCCTGGCTAGCAGGCCAACGCCTTAGCCACATAGTGTGGACACCCATCGTACATTTCATCCGTCAAATCAAAGCATTCCATTGCATTAGACCAATAATTAATTATTCTTAATTTAAAACTTTATTTAATATTAGTCTGGCATTATTAAATCCTAATTTTATTGGTCTTATTTAAAATTAAACTTTAATTTAACTATGAACAACCCTTAACGTGTCTCTTTAAGGCGTCTACAGCACCCGGGCACCCGGTGTTCCCAGGCGGTCACCCATCCAAGTACTGACGGGGCCCAACATTGCTTAACTTCAGTGATCGGACGAGAACTGGTGTTTTCAACGTGGTGTGGCCGTAGACGAGAGAACGTGGACAGAACCCGTAGTTATACTTACGAGAGAAGGTGGACAGAACCCGTAGTTATACTTACCTGAATTGACCCGCTTATTGATTTTTTGTTTTGTTTTTTGTTTTAGAGTATTTAATTGTTTTAATCACTGCATTGGCCGAGAAAGTTCATCTCGATATTCTGGCGTGTCCACCCATCCGCCGTGTACACATTGGATTGCACGTAAAAGATCCCTTAGCAGTTGGAATTCTATATTGTTGAATAAGCTCTATACGATGACTAAATGTGCAGATTGTAGCCACCCACACTGCATGTTTTGCTTAACAATGAAAGGGTGCGATTTTCAATTTTCGATCCTTTTATTCTACTACTCCTGTTATTTTGGACTGTTGATCTATGGTTTCATATAAAAGACTACCGATAAGACTCTTTGTAGAAGAAGTTCCCCCAAAATATTATGTTGACTTTAGAGAAAAGGGCCTTTAAAAATGCTCCAAATCGTAAAAATACGACTTTTTGGATTTTCGATCTCTTTTTTCTGCTACCCCTGATATTTAAAAAAAAAAAAATTATACAATGATTTCACACAACAGGCTAGCTATAAGACTCTCGATTTCTTAACTATGGGTTCTGTCCACGTTCTCTCGTCTACGGCCACACCACGTTGAAAACACCAGTTCTCGTCCGATCACTGAAGTTAAGCAATGTCGGGCCCCGTCAGTACTTGGATGGGTGACCGCCTGGGAACACGGGGTGCTGTAGACGCCTTTTTAAAACCGCCCCCCCCCCCTAAAAAAAAAAATCAATAAGCGGGTCAATTCAGGTAAGTATAACTACGGGTTCTGTCCACCTTCTCTCCTCTACGGCCACACCACGTTGAAAACACCAGTTCTTGTCCGATCACTGAAGTTAAGCAACGTCGGGCCCGGTTAGTACTTGGATGGGTGACCGCCTGGGAACACCGGGTGCTATAGACGCCTTTTTAAAACCGACAAAAACCGCCCCAAAAATCAATAAGCGGGTCAATTCCGGTAAGTATAACTACGGGTTCTGTCCACCCCTCTCGTCTACGGCCATACCACGTTGAAAACACCAGTTCTCGTCCGATCACTGAAGTTAAGCAACGTCTGGCCCGGTCTGTACTTGGATGGGTGACCGCCTGGGAAAAAAAATCAATAAGCGGGTCAATTCAGGTAAGTATAACTACGGGTTCTGTCCACCTGCTCTCGTCTACGGCCACACCACGTTGAGAACACCAGTTCTCGTCCGATCACTGAAGTTAAGCAACGTCGGGCCCGGTCAGTACTTGGATGGGTGACCGCCTGGGAACACCGGGTGCTGTAGACGCCTTTTTAAAACCGACCCCCCCCCCAAAAAAAAAATCAATAAGCGGGTCAATTCAAGTATGTATAACTACGGGTTGTGATTTAAAAGTATTTATTCAGAATTCTTATATACAACGATGGAGGGAATAATATGAATAAATTGGATACAGTATCAAGCAACTAAATGCTTATATAAAAATGCTTCCAGAATAGTATGTATTGAATATAAATTTTAAATGATCAGCTGGCAGTGTAATAAAATAAAAATTATTATCTAGATTAGGGTTTCATAGTTAACGGTGGAAAGAAGAAAATGTGTTGAGTGAAAAAAAATAAGGAAAATCGAATAAAATAAGAGAAAGAAAAAATTGTAGCGAAGGATAGGGACATTGATGTAGGGGGGGGGGGGGTGAACGGAGATTTGAATTAGAAAGTAGTTTGGGACGCAACGCCAGAAAACCCAAAAAGCAAAACACGCACCAAAAGCTTGTAAGAATACTTTTATTTTAGCAGTTTCAATGTTATTGATTACACATTTCTCGCGTGACCCTGGGTTACCTATGGATTGTGCAAAGGAGATTAGGAGGTGATCAAACTAGTAATAACCATTTTTCGCATATACAAGTTGTAATGGTGATTTGCAGAGCGGAGGCACATTCATTTCCGAGATTTGAAGCGTTTGGTTAGAGCTATATATTGGTGAACTACTGAAAGTACAGACACATTTTTAATTTTAGGAAGATTGTCAATCCCAAACAAAAGTGAATTAATATTCTTGAAATGGTCATCCAATGTATCGATAGTGAATCTGCGTTGGTCTATAAAAAGGCGACACTGAAAGAAATAATGTTCACTAGATTCACATCTGTTTCCGCATAAACAGGATGGATCGTCAGATACATACATGAGGTATTTATGATGATTTAGGTCAGATTTAGAGTTGCGTAATTTAGAAAGAATAATTTGTAACGACCTGTCACCAAAATTGAAGAGATCATTGTATTTAGGTTTGCCATATGTTTTTCTAATTTGAAATTTGAATGAAGAGATTGAATTTGAAGCTTTGACGTTTTCATCAAGACGATTCCATTCTTGTACTGATGATGGGAAAAACGATTTTTGATAAAGATTAGATTTACAGTTAATACTCATTAGATTATTGGAGTTTCTGAGTTGATATGGTTTACTGGACGCTATAGATTGGGGGACTAAATCGAATAGATACGAGGGTGTTTGAAGATTGATAATTTTGAAAAATAAAACCATTTTATGTTCGTAGCGTCTTTTTAAAAGAGAGGAGAATCCAGATTCATTATAAAGTAAATTATGAGAAGTACCACGAGGAAGGCCTGTAATAGTTCGAATAGCGTCTAAATGTAGCGATTCTAGTTGGTCACCTTTTTCTTTAGTACAGTTGTTCCAGACACAATCAGCAACTACGGGTTCTGTCCACGGGTTCGTCCGATCACTGAAGTTAAGCAACGTCGGGCCCGGGTAGTACTAGGATGGGTGAACGCCTGGGAACACCGGGTGCTGTAGACGCCTTTTTGCCCTAAACTCATTAATTTACCATTTTGTTGTGAGCGGCTTGTTATTCTTCCTTTATGACATATTGCACGTGTCTGATTTCAAAGGGCGGCTGAATGGTTAGCACGCGCGCCTGTCATTGAGTTAACTTGCGTGTTTTCGAATGCCCGGTTGTATGTGACAAGGAGTAAGGTCGCCTGTCCAACCTGCCATTTTTAATTATTTTCCGGCAATTTTCATTTCATTTTCTCATCCGTCTCATTACAGTAATACAAGTTTCGGTTATTTCCCTTTAGTTTTCAGATTATTGTTATGCCTGGGTGCAATGTTTCATACTATATTTAGACTTGTAATTTTACGAGTTTTTGACCAATTTTGATAATTTTTTCTTCTTATCCTTTTATTTAGGATACTTGATACAATCAATGACACGTGACGATGAATATGAAAGCTTTCATATCTGCATGGGACAGTAGCAGATCTAGTTATTTATTATTATTATTTACCGCGAGGGCCTAGATCTCCATGATCGAAAACAGATATCGATCTGGAATCAGAATTTCTATTCGAAAACCATGTGGTGGCTACTTGATAAAATATTTTTGAAATTTCTGCGCATACCGGAAGTGACCGAACTTTGTACGTTATCTAAAAATTGAAAATTGGCCATAGTTTCGTCAATTCTTTATCCATTTTCAAACAAATTACATTTTTGGAATCCCTGAATCTTTTCCGAGACAATCTTTTCTGGGACATTTTTCAATTTCGAACATTCGTCTATGACTTTTATCGTTTGAAAATTGAAAACATGTTGTTTACGAGACAATTTTTGTTATTTTTCAAAATTTTCAAATTTGACCTACATTTTTGGATACCTGAAGTCCATCCGATTCCAGTAATATAAGTTTCATTCAGAGTTATCTCCCTTTATTTTTCGATTTTTTTCGCATTTTCTTCACATTTTGTGAGCTCCGCTTTCGGTTTATGGCAGAATTGACGTTTCTGAAAATTCTGGACCATGAAGTCATAGTCCAATACCAACTTATAAAGCAATTTCGACAAGAATCCTCAAACCGGAAAGGTCGAAATAATGGGCAATATTTTGAAAAAAATGCAAAAAATGGATATTTTGGAGAAAAACGCGATTTAACCGCCCGATATCAATGGATTAAAGAAATTAGGGTACCATTGGACTGCACTAGGATTGTACTATCGTATGATACCCAATTCATACGGATACTATAATCGGGAAGCAAAATATGGCACGCTGAAAATCACGAATTTTCTGATTTTTAGCATTTTTGGACGTCTGTATCTCGAAAACTTAAACTACAATTTTTTTTAAAATTTTTTTCTATCGAGAGTCCTTTTGGAGGTATTTTGCATGAAGCCATCTAATAAGACTTTGAAATGTCTGGAATAGAATAAAAAAAGGGACTGAAAATCGAAAAAAGTCGAAAAATCGTGAAATTTTGGAAAATGCTCTACTATTTTTTTATTTTAAGAGATTTTTTAAAAAAGGTTGTATATTCAGATAGCTGACCTAATTACGATTCTAACGATGTATAATATGTATGTAATTATTGAAATTTAATTTTCGATATTTTAAATTTTTTGCATTTTTGGCACTTTTGAACATAGGATTTCTCAGGGGCATTTTATCTGATCAGATAATGTAATATATCATTACAGAGCCTTGTGGCTATTTTAGCGCCCAAACCGGCTATTAAAACTATTCCGACAATAATAACCATACCGGAAGTATTCAAAAAATGAAAAAAAAAAAGGTTAAAAATATTGTCGCACTGCGAAAAACTTGATTGCTCATTTAGGTAATAGCGGACCAAAAGTACTAAAGTGTCGTTGGATAGCCCTATTAATGGACCATCATATGATATCTCAATAATACGATTTCGATGGTAAGGAAAAAAATTATTGTATGCCAAAAATCTAGTATTTTCCGATTTTTTAACATTCTGAGACGCCGTTTTCTCGAAAACGACGCCTACGATTTTTCTGAAACTTTTCTTACTCATAGTCCTATCGGTTGTCTATATAGTGAATCCAAAATGAAAAGCATTGAAATAATATAGGTGGTCCAAAAATGACATCAAACTTTGAAAAAAAAATTGAAAAATCGTTAAATTTTTGTAAACGCACTTTAATTTATCTTTTTTTCCAAAACTACTCAATGGATTTTTCTGACACTTCTGGTACAGAAAGTTAAGTATCCAAAGAACTTCGTAAAGCTATCACGACAACAATCGTACAGCCGAAAGTAGTCGAAAAAATGTCCGATATTTTGAAAAAAATTTTTTTTTTTTACGAAAACCTTTTTTATTTATGAATATTTTTTGATGATATTTTACACAGGGTTAAAATATCATCCTACTTGAGCAGAAATGAGAAAAAAAATTGTCTCGGTAAATTGCTTTAGCCGCCATCGGCTAATTTAGTTTTTCGTACCCAGAAAAATTATTTATTGTTCGATTTGTATAAAACAATGTTCATATGCTCCGTGGTCCCAATTGTATTTTTTTTTTGTTACGGTGAAATTTTTCTGTCGGCAACGGAAGTGACGTAATATTAACAAAAACTATAATTTTGACAGTACGGTACTACTTTTTGAAAGCAAATATTATTTTTTTTCAAAACTGATATAACTAAAAGGATGCACCCTGCAAAGGTGCACAATATTCCTTGCTCAGATTTTTTAATTTCAATTTCATTTTCGGGCAATTTCGAATAAAATGTAAAATAAAGTGTAAAATTCAGTTGTTTACAATTCATTCAGCGTCTTCATATTTTGAAATATTTATTTGTAATTTTAATAAACTCGTAGCAATAATCCAGAAGAAGAGATTGTATGCGAAAATTAGTTTGTAATATGAGCAGTTGCCGAGGAATATGCAATTTTGCATGCATCACTTTTCACGTTATTTTGCCTATAAAAGAGTGAATTATTATTCGATTTGCAATTTTTTTCCATTTGATGCTTAATGCCAACCGGAAATGACGTCATTTGCGCAAAAACTGTATTTTTAACCTAAAAAACAAACATTTTATTCAAATGAGTCTGCCTTATAATATTTTTAAAATTATGATATTTGATTCCCATCAAAGAATAGAATGAAGCCATACGACCATACAGATACCACAAAATGGTTTCTAACTTGTACGGTTACAGAGAAATAGGCGATCTTCGATAAGTCACTTTTCAAGGTTTTTGGTCTATAAAAGTGTCAATTATTATTCGATTTTTATAATTTTTTTACCATTTGATGCCTTATGCCATTTATGACTTCTATGAACTAAATCAACATTTTCAATATCACCGGAAGTAATGTAATTTTTGCAAAAAACGTATTTTAACTTGTACGGTTACAGAGAAATAGGCGATCTTCGATAAGTCACTTTTCAAGGTTTTTGGTCTATAAAAGTGTCAATTATTATTCGATTTTTATATTTTTTTTACCATTTGATGATGCCTTATGCCATTTATGACTTCTGTGAACTAAATCAACATTTTCAATATCACCGGAAGGAATGTAATTTTTGCAAAAAACGTATTTTTGGCCCCAAAACAAACATTTTTTTGAAGTGATTTATGTTTATTATTCGTTTAACTTTATAACGTCTGACTCTAATGGGCAGTAAGATTGAATCAATACCATCATATTGATATCAAGAAAAGGCTTCTAGCATGTTCCCTTGTCGGAAAATAGCCACTTTTCCCAGGGTCACTTTTAAGTTTTTTTACCTTCGTAATTTCAGTTTATGGGTTATAGGTTAATTATTTATTGCCCGATATGTATAAAACAAAGTTTTCTATTTTGTATGTTGCGAATTTTCGACTTATTTTTCACCTTTAAAAATTTCTTTCGGCACCGGAAGTGACGTAATTTTGCCATAATTTACAATTTTGACCGGTCTTTTCGCCAGCAAATATTACTTTTACATATGATAGAGGGTGTCACTGAAGCAAAACAATTAAGGTATAGTTTGGTAGCTGAATGGATCGGCTATAGCATAATAAAATTCCTGTATGATTCCTGAAAGCCGGTTCAGTGCTGCTTGCAGGTCTAGTTTTTTTTTTAGTATTTTTTTGTGTGTTTTCTGCAAATCGGATTTCTCAGAATCTATCCATAGGATCTTTCTGAAATTTTGACCTACCCCCCCCCCCCCAAACAAAAATGGGGTGCGAACGTTGTTTAAATATATTTTCAAAACGTTTTACGAATCCGAAATCACCGAAATTTACGAACGAAAAAACTGACAATGCATAGTCGTAACTTTGTTATTTTTTGACCGATCTTACTAATTCTTTTTTCTTTGAATACCTTGAAAAAAATTATTTTCATCTGCAGTTTCACATTTTTGAATTACGAAAATTCGTCGCTGTGATTTCGAACCGGAAGTTTAAACCAATTTGACAACTTCTTTAATAGTTGTACGATCTTCATGAAATTTAGTATATAAGTAGATCACAGCGATGTGATTTCAAAAATATAATTAAACATTTTCAAAATTATCTCCTCTTGACGAAATTAAGGATCAAAATTTTCAAAAAAAATCATCGAAATATAGGTCAGAATGACCTGATTTTTTTGGAGGGATACTAGATAAGTAATTACCGATTTGTATACAAAATATGAAGTTTGTCGATCGAACCGGGAGTGCCACCATCTTGAAACGTGAAAAATCCCTAAGGCTTTTTTGCTATTTTACTTACAGACACGGGAGTTATATTTCTGAATCCTTGAAGGTTACTGATGGATTCCATTTTGAAGTGAATATGAAAAGTAGTAGCAATTTGAAGGGCCGAGACTTTGAAACACAATAACTCTCCTTCTAATTAAGCTAGAATGTTCAAACTTGGTGTAGACGTTCACTAGGTCAATGTCATGATTGAGTTTAAAGATGAGCATTTTCTGCTTAGGGTAAGCAGAGATAAATATGCTGATTTGTTGATTCTTTAGGGCACGATAACTTCGGTTATAATGAAGAGAGGGTGGTGAAACTCCTGTCAATCGAGAGTCTAATAGCTAGCCCGTTGTGTGAAATCATTGTATCGTTGTTTTTAAATGTCAGGGATAGCAGAAAAAAAGAGCTCGAAAATCCAAAAAGTCGTATTTTTACGATTTTGAGCATTTTTAAAGGTCCTTTTCTCTTCAATCAACATAATATTTTTGGGGAACTTCTTCTACAAAGAGTCTTATCGATAGTCTTTTATATGAAATCATCGATCAACAGTCCAAAATATCAGGAGTAGAAGAATAAAAGGATCGAAAATTGAAAACTGCAACCTGTCATTGTTAAGCGAAACATGCAGCGTGGGTGGCTACAATCTGCACATTTAGTCATCGTATAGAGCTTATTCAACAGTATCGAATTCCAACTGCTTAGGGATATTTTACGTGCACTTCAATGTGTACACGGGACCTTGGTTTTTCGTCCCATCTGAACGACTAGACAGCTGTCCTTGTCAGGCCCTCCGTTCTGCCTCACTGACAAGAGGGAACCACGCCGGAAAATCGAGATGAACTTTCTCGGTGCAGAACTTTCAATTCACGCCAAACGTTTATTGCATACGATTAAGTTGGTCAGTTGGAGCTTATTTTCAAAAGTTTTGTAATAATCGGTTGGTAATTAAAGTACTGTGCAAATTAAACTGTTAAAACAGAAAATTTCGCTCGGTTGAAATGTTTTTCTTGTTATAAGTCAGCAATTTCCCAATTTTAGGGAGGCTGAATGGTTAGCATGTGCGCGCTGTATCGTAACGTCTGTCATTGAGTCAACCGGCGTCGTTTTGATTTCCAGGTAGTACGTGACATGGAGTATGGTGTCCAACGTCGTGGGGTTTCTCCGTGTCCTTCGGTTTCCTCCCACGGCTAAAGACCCGTACGCGCAAGGGAAGTTTTAAACCGTGCAGATTGAACTGTTAAAACAAAAATATTCGCCCGGTTGAAATGTGTGTTGCTATAAGTCAGCAATTTCCCGGTTTTAGGGAGGCTGAATGGTTCGCATATGCGCGCTGTATCGTAACGTCTGTTTTGCGTTTTTTTACGTGGGTTATTATATGATATTTATGCTATGGTTTGTACAATTACATGGCCTCAAAAACTTATAGTTTTTTAGTTTTTAACGTTATTTCATCTAGATTATCGCCCTTTTTTTTATCGGGAAAATCGGGAAATTGCACCTTCTAGCGACGACGTCATAACAACTATAACTACAGATTCACGTCACGCCATTCAGTTAGCAGACGACATTCTCCCTAGACGGTCTTGCACTCCTTTGCTTATGTATTCAGTTTTGTTCTTGTTTCTGTGACGGTTGTAACGTGTTTCCAAATGCATTCAATATACTTCAATCCTCTTCTTTATTGATTTAATGCATCTAGTTTTTTTTAGAACTAGGCCTACTTCTTGGATACATTTAACGATGTGGTTACTTGTATAATTTGGAATTTATACAACAATATGCTTGCATTCGTATTTCTTGCATTTTGATTTGTTGTTGTTTGTGGTCTCTTAGCATTATGTCTTATCTGTATATTTGTTTTTGTGTAGAATTGTGTGTGGTACAGTCCCCCTGCACTTACTATTGAGTCAACCGGCGTCGTTTCGATTTCCAGGTTGCACGTGACATGGAGTATTGTGTCCAACCTCGTGGGTTTTCTCCGTGTCCTTTGGTTTCCTCCCACGGCTAAAGACCCGTACGCGCAAGGGAAGTTTTTAAATAAAATAAAAAAAACATATGTTAGTCCCGAAATGACCTTGTTTGTGTCGAATGGACGTTAAGCCGCATTTCTCACTTTCTCTTTTATTTTTAAAGTTTTGTAATAATCGGTTGGTACTGTAAAAGTGATAAAACAGAAATTTCGCCCGGTTGTAATGTTTCTCACTTTAAAGTCATTGTATAGAGTTTTGTAATAATCGGTTGGTAATCAAATAGTAAGTGCAGGAGGGTTGCACCACACACAATTTTACACAAAAACAAATATATGGACAAGACATCATACTCAAAACCACAAACATAAACAAATCAAAGAGAGTGAATGGATCCGGGGGCTAGCCGTAAGCGTCCACTGCGCTGTACAGCCCCGGGCCTGTGGTGACACAGACTTCACTCATATTTGAAAACAACTGGGAATGCAACCCAGAGAAATAATTATATAGTGTCAGTATGAGTCATGATCTATTATATGTTGCAAGAATTACGAATGCAAGCATATTGTTGTATAAATTCCGCTACACAAGTAACCACATAGTTAAATGTATCAGAAGTAAGCCTAGTTCAAAACCAAATCAACAAAAGGATTGAAGTATATAAATGCATCTAGGACAAACATTGCAATCGACACAGAAACAAAAACACAACTGAATACAAAGAAGCAAAGGAAAAGACTATCTAGGGAGACAGCCGTCTGCTGACTGAGTGGTGTGACGTGAATCTGCCGTAATAGTTGTTATGACGTCGTGGTTTAGAAGGTGCAATTTCCCGATAAAAGGGCGATAATCTAGATAAAATTACGTTAAAATATAAAACTATTAGTTTTAAAGACCATGCAATTGTACAAACCATAGTATAATTATTATAAGGTACTGTAAAAGTGATAAAACAGAAAATTTCGCCCGGTTGTAATGTTTCTCACTTTAAAGTCATTGTATAGAGCGTATTCAACAGTATCGAATTCCAACTGCAAATGGATCTTTTATGTGCACTCCAATGTTTACACGGCGGGAGGGGGGACACGCCAGAAAATCGAGATGAACTTTCTCGGCCAATGCAGGGATCGAACACCCGACCTTCTGACTAGCAGGCCAACGACTTAGCAACATAGTCTGGACACCCATCGTACATTTCATCCGTCAAATCAAAGCATTTCATTGCATTAGACCAGGGGGGGGGGGGGCCTAGTGGACTAGAGTGCCGCGCTTCGATCTCTAGCTGACCGGTCACCTCTGGCTTGCGGCTGTGGTTTCGAGCCCTGGTCTGAGCGTATGTGGCACGGAGATAGGGTCGCCTTCTCAACCTCGAGGGTTTCGTCCGGGAACTCCGGTTTCCTCCCACTGCTAAAGACCCCTACGCGCATGCGAATTATTGAAATAAAATCAAAACATATGTTAGTCCCGAAATGACCTAGTTTGTGTTGAGTGGACGTTAAACCCTATTTCTCTCTCTCTCTCTCGCATTAGACCAATAATTAATTATTCTTAATTTAAAACTTTATTTTAATATTAGTCTGGCATTATTAATTCCTAATTTTATTGGTCTTATTTAAAATTAAACTTTCATTTAACTATGAACAACCCATAACGTGTCTCTTTAAAACAAATAAATACTCTAAAACAGTAGCTCAACCTTTTGACCTAAACTCATTAATTTACGATTTTGTTGTGAGCGACTTGTTATTCTCCCTATATGAAATATTGCACGTGTCTGATTTCAAACGGGGGAGGGTTGGCTAAATGGTTAGCACGCGCGCCTGTCATTGAGTTAACTAGCGTGTTTTCGAATGCCCGGTTGTACGTGACAAGGAGTAAGGTCGCCTGTCCAACCTGCCATTTTTAGTTCTTTCCCGCCATTTTCATTTCATTTTCTCGTCCGTCTCATTACAGTAATACAAGTTTCGGTTATTTCCCTTTAGTTTTCAGATTATTGTTATGCCTGGGTGCAATGTTTCATACTATATTTAGACTTGTAACTTCGCGAGTTTTTGACCAATTTTGATAATTTTTTCTTCTTATCCTATTATTTAGGTTACTTGATACAATGGATGACATATGACGTTGAATATGAAAGCTTTCATATCTGCATGGGACAGTAGCAGATCTAGTTTATTATTATTATTTTATTTTTCGGGGGAGCCTATTTCTCAGTGTCTGTAACAGATACAGATCTGGGACATAATTTTCTATCAAGAAACCATATAGTGGCTATCCCTTCCACTGTATTTGAAACTTCTGCGCAGACCGGAAGTGGCCGAATTTCGTGCGGTGCCAAAAAATTACTAAACGGCCGTAGATTCGTCAATTGTGTATCTATTTTCATACAAATTACATTTTTGGAAACCCTGAGTCTTTTCTCGGACGATAGCAGTTGAAAATTTTGCAATTTCGAAACTTCGCCGCTGACTTCTAGCGTTCGAAAAATGAAAATATGTTGTTTAAGACACATTTTTTGTTATTTTTCAAAATTTTAAAATTTGACCTACATTTTTGGATACCTGAAGGCAATCCGGTTCCAGTAATATAAGTTTCATTCGGAGTTATCGCCCTTTACTTTTCGATTTTTTTCGAATTTTCTTCACATGGATGTTTCTGACACTTCTGGTACGTTAAGTTAAGTATCCAAAGAACTTCGTAAAGCTATCACAACAACGATCGTAAAACCGGAAGTAGTCGAAAAAATGTCCGATATTTTGAAAAAAAATAATTCTTTTACGAAAACCTTTTTCATTTATGAATATTTTTTGATGATATTTTACACAGGAATTATTGATATAAAATTAAACCATGCTAGTCCCGAAATGACATAGTTTGTGTCTAGTCGACGATAAACCCCCATTTCTCTCATCTCGGTAGTGCCGGTTAATTTGAGATATATTTTGTCTCCCTTTAAGTTTTATACCTTTTTAATTTCAGTTTATGGGTTCCAAGTTTATTATTTATTGCCTGATGTGTATAAAACAATTCTCAATTGCGAATTCTCAACTTATTTGTTACCGATAATGATTTCTTTTGGCACCGGAAGTGAAGTAATTTTTTCAGTTTTTACAATTTTGACTGGTGTATTCGCAAGCAAATATTACTTACAAATCTGATAGAGGATGTCACTGAATCATAACAACTGCAGTATCGTTTGGTAGCTCGATGGATCGGCTATTGTATGACGCACTTCCTGTCTGATTCCTGAAAGCCGATTCAGCCCTGCAGGTCTGCAGGTCTAGTTATGATTATTATTATTCAGATTCCAATTTGAATAGATCTCAGCAACTACGTGTCGCATCGTTACGATTTCTTCGGTTTTACTAGGAAAGTGGGTGTGACTTAGAGGATAAAGCTATTTTGAACGTTCTGCGACAATGCGAAATGTCCGAAATCACCGAAGTTATCGTTTTTGAAAATATTGCAGTAATTTTAACAATAATCATTGGATTTTAATTTTCGATACATTTTGGCATAGCCGGCGACAGGGCACATAGCTACGCTACTTTCAATTTTTGATTTTCGGCAAATCTTCAAAGATATTAGGCGCCAAATTTCGAAAATTTAAAATTTTACAAAAAACTTTTTTATTTATGAATATTTTTTAGTCGTGTTGTGCATAGAATTAAAGAGTCATCTGACTAGCGCAAAAATTTAAAAAATTTTTGTCTCAGTAATTTTCCTTCGCCGCCATTGACTAATTCAGCTTTTCAGTCCTAGATTAATTTTTTTTGTTCGATTTGTATAAGACAAAGTTCATATGCTTCGTTGTCTCAATTGTCATTGTTTTTATTACCAAAAGTGTTATCTGTCGGCATCGGAAGTGGCATAATTTTACCAAAAACTACAATTTTGACAGTTAGGTACCATTTTTCGAAAACAAATATTATTTTTTTTAAAAATTATATGACTCAAAGAGTGTGCCTTTTCAAGGCGCAAAAAAATGTCGGAATCAGTTTTTTTAATTTCAATTTCATTTTCGACCAAATTCTATTCAGAGGCTAAAAATGGTGTAAAATTGACCTATTTACAACCTATTCAGGCTTTTCAGATTTTAAAATATTTCTTCGTAACTTTTATAAACATGTAGCTATAATCCATACGAAGAAAAGGTATGTTAAAATTAGTTTGTAATATAAGCAGTTGCCAAGAAATGGGCAGTTCTGCATAAGTCACTAAGAGACATCATTTGATTCAAAAAACATGTAGCGCCATATCAAGTTGATTACAATTTAAAAATGACATCGGAAGTGACGTCATTTTGTCAAAAACTGCATTTTAAACTTTTTAAATCAGTGTTATGTTCAAACAAGAATTATTTAATATGTATTAATAATTTTAACTTTTGGTTTAAATTCACATATAAACACAACTCATATGGACATATAGATATCATAAAATTGTTTCTAACTTGTTCGGTTGCCGAGAAATAGACGGTTTTCTACAGGTCACTTTTGAAGGTTTGGTGGCCATAAAAGTGTCAATTATTATTCGATTTTCATAAACTTTACACCATGTTATACCTAATGCCATTTAGGATTTTATACAAGTAATTTAAGATTTTCATTATCACCGGAAGTAGCGTCATTTTGGCAAAAACTGTATTTTTAGCCTTTAAAACAGATATTTTATTCAAATCAGTCAGTTTTGAAATCTTTTCAAATTATGATATTTGATGCTAATCAACAAATAGAATGAACTCATACGATCATACAGATACCACAAAATGGTTACTAACTTGTACGGTTGCAGAGAAATAGCCGATTTTCTACAAGTCACTTTTCAAGTTTTTTGTTCTTTAAAAGTGGCAATTATTATTCAATTTACAAAAAAAATTTCACTATATGATATCTATGCCATTTCTGATTTCATAAAACTAATTGAACATTTAAAATAACACCGGAAGTAATGTAATTTTGTCAAGATCATTTACAAGTTACAAATGTATAAAATGAATTGATTCTGCGTCCATTTTATTTGATGTGAGCAATGTTTATCTGGAAACCTGTTTAGTGGGTCGTTGGTACCGGAAGTGACATATGTTCAAGGGTAGCTTGGCACCGGAAGTGACATGTTCAAGGGTAACGTGGCACCAGTGAAACCCGTCATTCCAGCATGCAGGTCTAGTTTTATGTTATGTTTATGGCGGTTTATTGTGAGATTGCTCTGTACAACAGTTGCAACGTCTCCAGTCACCGAATCTGACTTTCTCTAACTGATCTATGACGGTTTGGCCCGTTGGTTGAGAAATTTTTAACGGGATTTTCTTGCGAGATTCCCCCGTGTCAGTGGCGCAGTACAGATAGCCTGACAATGGTCAACGTATAGTCGTTCGAATCGACTGAAGGTCACGTGTACAAATTGGTGTGCGCATAAAAGACCCCTTCGCAGTTGGAATTCGATATAAGAATAGGTCATAGGGGCTGAACAGTAGGACGTTTAATTACTTTTTATTTTAACTCACTACAGTGGTGCTTAACTTACAAATACGGTGATATCGCAGACTAGCGCAATAAAATCATACGCCTTAGGGAATCCAGGCGCGGATCCAGGATTTTTTGCAGGGGGGGGGGGTCTAGGTTTGATAATTGCTTAACTAATTGCTCTCAACCGATTAATTTGGTAAATTAGGTTCAATTTGGTTCATTCTGGCGTATTTCCGAAAGGTAAATTCCAAAATTACAGGTCTAAATCGCCAATAAAATCGCACAAAAAATTTTCAAGCCTGAGCGGGGGGGGGGGGGGGGGTCCAGGGTGGAATCACTGGATTTCAAATTTGAATATCGGTAAAACATGCAGATTGAATCTGAATTTTTAATAAATATTTATTTGGATTCGTTTCAATTAAACGCGACATATTAGTACTCAAAGCTACAGAGAAATGAAATGAAAGGAAATGGGGTTAAACGTCTACAGAGTGAATAAAATGGGTAAAAGCAAAATAAATTGCTGAGGACTTTAAAATTTGACACACAGGTTTACAAAGTAATAGTGTTCGTTGGGTTTTTTTTTTGGGGGGGGGGGGTCAAAATTAACAACAAGGGGTGAAAATAGAACTATAAGATAAAATTGCACACGATGTTGACAGTAAAACACTTGTAAATTTAGTCCCATATACAGTCGCTGCTTTGTATTTTTCCTTATAATTTATATTTTAAAATCTTAAAATAACAGGTCGCTTTTGTTATTAACAGCCCCGATTCATCACCATGAGCATAAATAATGCACTGTTTAAACAGGTGAGTCACTTTAAAACTAAATTACAAGAAAATAAAACAATGTAGAATTTGTTCAACTATTGTTTTAACCTTTTACAATTGTTACCCCGAGGTGTTGTCTTTTGTACAGGATTTAGATAAAACTAAAAATAAATACAAAGATGACTATCCCACTTTGTACCAAAATAGTTTTGTTTATAATCTATTCTTTATAGCAAACACATATAGGTATGTGTACTATTCACTCATGAGAATATTACTATTCATAACTTAAAGAACTTGACGTGCGAGAGTAGAATATGCGATAAAATCCGGGAGCGATCATATAAGTCTGGATATTCACGGCCCAATGCCATTTTTGTGTTATAACTGGTCATAGTTTCCTTCTGTTATCGACCAATGAGATGGCTGGACGAATCACGTGGTATCAGTCGATAAAGTTCGCCCTGAGTAACTATTTATAACCATTACAGGTAGTCGAAGCGGCAGACAAGACAAGATGTCGTCGATGGCAGGTTAATCTTTCAAGTGACAATCTCCGGACTTCACCTGGAGCAACTCTTTATCAAGTTCTACGGACATTTGGTATTGAGTTTGTCTAGCGATCAAGGCGCGGGTGTGTTATTTTTACCTGTGACCTGGATTTCTTTGTAAAGGAGATTTGACAACCAGGTTAATATCTCCGTTACTCGATAAAAACTTGAACCAGCTGGCGACAACCTTGTGTATACAGTCGTTGAACGAGGACAAGGAATTCGTTACCTGCCCAGTTGTAAAGGACAGTCGAGGTTTTTTTTTACTGTTTCTGTGTTATCAGCGCTATCGTAATTTGATTTAAAGTATATTGAAAGAAACCTTAAAACACCAAGATGAGTATATTCGGGTGGCGAAAGAGCTTATCTATAAGTGAAAGAGACCCGACCTACAAAGTTCGCTATTTGGGCAATGTGCAAACGTCCATGATGAAGGGCGAAGGATGTGTGGACAAACCCGTGTCAACTATTTGGAATAATTATATGAGAAGCTCACATCCCGGATTAGAGATGAAACTGAGTATAACCGCTTCTGGACTTAAAGCGCACACAAAAGAACAAGGACTAACCGAATACAGGGCACACAGAATATCGTATTGTATTGCCCACCCATCGTACCCGCGTTTATTTATTTGGGTTTATAGGCACGAAGGCAAACGAATGAAGATGGAGTTACGTTGTCATGCGGTCCTGTGTAAAACCGAAGCTAAGGCGAAAGCCATGGCCGTACAACTTCACGAAAAACTTTCTTTTGCTCTAAAGGAATTTCAAAGAGATAAATTGCGAAAACAAAATTCAAGATTAGTGCTACAGAGAACGAACTCATTACCCGTGACTGGGTCAGTGTTGCCATTAAGGACACAATTTCTGAGCACAGGTACAAACTTTAAACCCCCGATTTCAAAATCAAACACGGCCCCAAGATTAGGTTCAATCACGGAAACACAGGAATGTGAGGACGAGGAGTTACTAGAGGAATTAGAAGAGTGTGTTGAAAATTTGGACTTGTCTAATATTTCCGACGAAAGTGAAATAATAGAGGCCTTGACTTTAGCAGGGCACGCTAATAGGTCTGTTAGCGACCAACTGGCAAGACATATTATAAACGTAGAAATTGGTAACGACATCGACGCACTACGTCAAGACGAAGACGTTCAATACTGCTTGGATGGCACCGGTAGCACCGACTCTGACGAAGAAAGTGCAGAATCAGGTTATCACGAGGCTGACGCCAAGGACACCTTCGCCTCTTACGATGATGTTGAAGAAGATAGTGTATGCGAATTACCATGTGTGATATCAGGTGAGGACAGCATTTCACATACAGTAACGGCATTTTAAACCGTCATTCCTTAAAGTGCAAACATTTGTTTTTACAAACAAAATCATGTTTTGCCTGTCCACTTACATCAAGGTATTGAATACATGTAGGATAAATACCTATATTACTGTGTTTGTGTAGTGAGATTCCATTATTCCCTTCAGACTGTGTGAAAATATCCTATATATGTGACGTTCACGCGTGTTAGATTTTCCAATCATGACATACATTTCGACGAACTGATTCTGGTTATTTACTCTTAATAACCATTCAACTTTCTTTAATTTAAGATTTAGACGGAAAATGCAAGGATTGTCCTCTCCAGATACATTGAATATGAACTATGACATATATCAAACGATGCTAAATTAAGTGCAATTGTGTTGTTTTGTTTAAAATCATAAATAAAATATTATAATTAAAGACATTTGTATATAAATGTTTATTTGTACGAGAATTTCCTTGTAAAACCCGACAATACTATGGAAAAATATGATAAATCAATCTTATTTTCATTAGATGTACATGTATCTTTGTGTATAAGTATTATCTTTTCAAATCCCAATTCCTTACATGTACATGGCTTACCTTCAATCTTTCGAGTTACTTTCTAATCAAACATAACCTATTTGAAAGTACTTTTGTTATGTACATGGCTTACCTTCAATCTTTCGAGTTACTTTCTAATCAAACATAACCTATTTGAAAGTACTTTTGTTATTTCGGAATTTGAAATTAATACTAACTAAAATGTCTTTTCTTCTCTAAATATAATTACTAAGACTGACACGCAGAATAATTATAAGTATGTGATATTATTTTATGAGAAATTGCGTTTTGTTAATTGTTAAATATTTTGTTGAAATGCTGAGTATATTCAGTTCGTATTTGTTATATATCATCTTTGTTACAGTTAGTTATTTACGTTTACATAAGTTGTACGAATCCCCGGTCGGAACAATTTGTTATAAACAAAGTTGGCAACGAGTCATGTGTTTTAAGTGATAAACATTATGGTCTTATTTATGCATTTCTTCGTCTTTGTATCGATTAAGATTAACTGGATTAAGAAAATATGTTGATGCCTTGTTAGGTTTACATGCAATAAGTCTCCTTAAAAGTCATAATCTGAATTTTAATATTTACTGGTAAAGCCTGAAATTTTATATATTTGATGGACAGCTTGCCATTCGAGATAAACCATCTGTCAAAACTCCAATGAAAATAGGTTGAAAAGTAGGTGTTCTACCTTTAACAATATACCCGTAAATGTTTCTCTTTGTGGCTGGTGATGTCGCAAAACTTGATAAATATTTTCACTCGTGGCGCCTAAGGACACCGTTTTTTTTTCTGTCTGCGCATCGTAAATCTTATTACTAAAGTCTTATGTGAAAAGATTATGATTTATCATTCTGTTGTATGACGTTGATTAATGCACATTTTAACATTATAATACACAATATTTTATTAAGGTCGTTTGAAATTGTTATTTGTTTTTACATTTTTTGTAGTGAAATGCACATTCCTATCTGTTCTCAATACTAAAACACACTGTAAGCATTTTAAATTCGAAGCTCCATAAGGTGTTGTGAGAAAGTTTGCATTTTCTGTTTCGTGTAAGAGACCCACCACCTTAACGTACATCTGAAACCTTTCTCAATACCGACAATTTAGTAGCTACCCAAATTCTAATTTCTAAATGGTGTTATGAGATCGAGTAAGCGTATTCTGCTTCGTGTAAGACACCCACCACAATATATAATCTTTGAATGACATTTAGCGATTGAACATAATATAACACAACACAGTTCTATGGATAACAATCACTGTATTAATAATATTATACACTGCAAACGGCATTTCGACCAGAATTCATCAGTCGTTCTCAAGCATACAAATCACAATATAATGTATAGTTAAGGTTTGTATTTTCGATCTAAATCTATACAAATGTATCATGATTTGGCCCAGAATTAAAATAATTTCTCCTGAACAATAAGCCCGTGAATTATAGACCTAAATGTAGCCTTATAAATTTACAGACCACTTATGTCATTATAGATTAGTATAGTTTATATATGATATAAATAATTGTTTACCTTTATATGAATTGTCTTTCAAACCTTATAAAATATGAAATATGTTTGTGTTATAACATCATGTTGTTTGTTTGATCATAAGAAAAAATGAACCGGGTTTAACGTCCTACTCCTACTATTCTGCACCAAACAGGTTAAATGAAATGAAATGGGGTTTAACGTCCTACTCTTCTGCACCTAACCTGGGCTAATGGAAGACAGTGTGCTATGAGGGACATTTTGCCCGGACAGCGGCACTACGGCCTACTCTTATATCGAATTCCAACTACCAATGTGTACACGGGACCTCGGGTTTTTCGTCCCATCCGAACGACTAACTGTACTTGTCAGTCCCTCCATTCTGCATCACTGACAAGGTGAAACCACGCCGGAAAATCGAGATGAACTTTTTCGGCCAATGCAGGGATCGAACACCCGACCTCCAGGATAGAGAGCCAGCGCCTTACCCACTTAGCCACGTGATCCCCCAACAACCGGGCTAAGAAGACGGGCCAACATCGTAATGTGCAGTGTATGAGGTACATTTTCCCAGACAAGTGCAATTCCGACTAAATTTCTTTGAATTTCAACTGTTAGTGGTTTTTTTTTACATTTACGCCAGTTTGTACGCGGGACCTAGGTTTTTGTCCCATCGGAACGATTAGACGCCTTTCCTTGCCTGGTCCTCCATAACAAAGTTCGTAGGGGACATCTCAATATGAAATTAAAGAGGTTACGATCAATTGGATTTTGTTTGGGGATGGGGCGGTAACCAAGGAGATACACACAGAGCGAATAGGACTGTTTAATGATAAACGAGACACTAGAACGAGGGTTAATGGCCGACAGGTTGTAGTCACGAATCTTCGCTCTGTCCCTCTTGTGACAAATTTACCAAGTGATCTATACAACGTTTATATATGAATAGTTATGAAATCGAAATACATTACATCTGTATAAACTAATTCAAATAATTTATTGTATTGTTTTTCGTGTTATGAGCAATAACAACAACAACAGACTGACTAGTGACAGTGTGTTTGGATAAGTCCGCCATACTTGTTTGTGTAACCATCGCCACATCATCACAGCTGAGGAAAACTTAGTGTGATGTACAGAATGATAGAGGAGGAAAGTAATATTGAAAATTCGACAACGTCTTTCCTGGCTGGGCTTCCAGAGAAAAATCAAAACTATCCTCCTATTTTTCCTGCACCGAAAGGTAAGAAACGAACGACTCCACTCTGTATCTCCAAAATATATGCAGAATGTCAAAATCCCTCTACAGCATGAAATCGCCTAAAAAACAAAGAGGGATTAGATCAATGTTAACCCAAAGTGAGTCACGGAAGACGACATTATCAATACCAAATGATTTAGAAAATACATTCCCTAAATCTATAGTCGAAAACACCCTTCTACAGACTATCAACCAAACATCAGAATCCAGTTCTGTTCATTTACCTGATGATGATAGCGATACCATGGAAAATGTTTTTCAAAATTCCACCGCTGACTCAATCTCAGAAAATAAATAGATGACACATATTAATTAATCGCACATTTATCTTTTTCAAACGTAACAAGCAATCAATCTGTACACGAAGTGTCATCCAAAAGTGTTTTATAAAGAAAAATGCTAAAACCGATGAATCCATTACTGAATGAGAATGCAGTCATTGTATTGGCATAAAAATCATCAATCAAGATGAACCTAAGTTATCTTGTCCCAAAGTATCAACCAATCAATTGCTTATCTCTGCCTACCCTAAGCAGAAAATGCCCATCTTCGAACTCCATCACCTAATAAGCATACACACCAATTTTGAACATTTTAACTCAATTAGGAGAGTTATTGTGTTCCAAAGTCTCGACCAATCAAATTGCCTATCGCTCTGCTCACCCTGAGCAGAAAATGCTCATTATGGATCTTAGTCAAGGCATTACTGTAATGAAACCATACACCAAGTTTCATCACTCTCACTTTATTAGAACTAAAGTTATCGTGTCCCAGAGAGAGAGAGAGAGAGAAATGGGGTTTAACGTCCACTCAACACAAACTAGGTCATTTCGGGACTAACATATGGTTTAATTTCATTTCAATAATTCGCTTCCGCGTAGGGGTTTTTAGCAGTGGGAGGAAACCGGAGTGCCTGGAGGAAACCCACGAGGTTGAGAAGGCGCCCCTATCTCCATGCCACATACGCTCACACCAGGGCTTGAAACCACAGCCGCAAGCCAGAGGTGAAAGGCCAGCTAGAGGTCGAAGCGCGGCACTCTAGACCACTAGGCCATCCCAACCCCCAAATATCGTGTCCCAAAGCATCAACCAATCAAATTGCTTATCTCTGCTTAGCCTAAGCGGAAAATGCTCATCTTCGAACTCCATAAAGGCATTGACCTAATAAGCATATACACCAAGTTTGATTAGGAAGAGAGTTATTGAGTCCCAAAAAGTGTGACGGACAGACAGACAGACAGACGGACGAACCCATTTTCTTCGAAAGGCGGGGGACAAAGATCATAAATGATACAGACGAACTCGAGCAATACAGTCGTCGGAACTGTGTCAGGATAAATGGAATTGGTGAAAATGCAGATGAAAATGTAGAGGCCGTTGCCCTTGAAATAATTAAGTGTTTATGTCCTAGTTTTGGTCACGATCACATAAAAAATTGTCATCGAGTAGGGAGAAAGAGAATCCAGTATAATACAGAGGTAGAAACAGAAAACGGACCCCGTCAAATTATTGTTTGACTGTTGTTACAAACACAAAAGACAACTCATAAGTGATCGTAAAAAGCTGACGATCGTATCTTTTTAGTCTTGCTAGAAAAGCGTATCGCTCCAAAGATCTGCATAGCTGTTGGACGTTTGATGGAAGGATTTATTTCCGTGAGTTTCTAAAGGATGGTAAAGGGGGTGATCCAATTCGAATCAACCAGAAAAGCGATATACCTGGCTACAAAATTGGCGACCTAGACAACGCACACGAATCACTAGATGTTTATTAGCAGCTGTTAAATAGTAGGTCATAATTACAATGTTATTGTCATAATTACCATGTTAATTGTCAAATACAATATAACTTATACTATAATAACTTAATCGATGTTCTAGATTGTGCTAAACCCATTAGTTGGAAAATCATTAAAGTTACTATTAGGCTCCGGCATGTCATCACTATGTCATGTGTTGTCATGACATATGTCACACCATTGTCAGGTTGAAAATATGCCTACCACTAGATAATAATTACATAATTACAATAAGCAAATACTTATAATGACTATGCATATAGATTGTAGCGTAGCCCCTCTTCCATCACATGTTATTGTTATACTATAGAATGTTACAGTCAGGTAATAACAATTGACATTATCTTAACTGTCACGTTAATCTTAAAAATATGAATAGATATACTTAACTCAAAAGAAAGGATAATCAGCCGAAAGTTAATAATTCTCGTGCGGTTGTAAATCAACATATTAACTATAAGATGCGTGTTAAAATGACTTGCTGATAAGATTTGATTCTGATCAAATATAAATATTAAATATTTTACATTTTATGTACTATATTATAACTGTCATATAATTATCACGAAGACATTATATACGCTTGTAAATTTATAATGTTATAGAAATCATTCACATTGATAGGTGATCTTTTCCAATCAGGGGTGGGGAGGGGTTGTCAGGACATTTTCTTTCGAAATTGTCATATCATTGTCAATTGAAAATATTTAACACGTATTAGGTTTTCTTAAGCCAATAAACATTTCTTTGCCTACAACTGACATGGCAATGTGAGTGCCTACTCCTGTCATACCTCTATCAAGCACATAGATCATTATCTGTCAAATATTTTAAAACATTGTTAAATGAAATATTTAACATGTATTAGTTATATCTCAAGACAGTCTTGCCCACAACTTTAAGCGACACTGTCAGTGTCACATCATGCCATATGACAAGTACAAAGATCATTATCAGTCAAATTGTCGTGTTATTGTCAATTGAAAATATTTAGCATTGTATTAGTTTTCTCTAAAGTCAAACGAAATTATTTAACATGTATCTGTTTTTTCTCTTGAGTTGATAGTTATCTGTTGAATTTGTTATGAATTTGTCAATCGGGGCTATTTAACATGAAAAGGCTTCTCTTAACTCGATAGGAATGTGATTGGGTACTTAGATATTCTGTTAAATTTCATGTCACTATAATACGACATCATCTGTCATGTGTTTGTCAATCGAAAATACTTAACATGTATCAGCTTTATCTTTAACCAATAGTGAGTGACTGCTTTGTTCACGACTGACAGCGACGTTGCCAGTGTCAATCAAAATTATTTAGCGGCATTGTAGTTGCCATGTCTTGTTATCCCTGTGCGAATCGACCTATGTAACATGTAATGACATTCGTTTAAGTTAATAGAAACGTCAGCGGCGGATCCAGAGCGGGGGGGGGGGGGCACCCCCCACCCCTGTTCAGCTACATAAAAAAAAATAATGCCTTGCATCCATGAAATTACATCACAAAGTGATCCTACATCAGTATAAAAATGATTTCTCTGTTTAAAAAGCTCAATTTGTATGTATGCCTATGTAATTTAGAGACGATGATGGCAGATTTCCGTGACAGAAACTTGGCCAACCCCCCTCCTGCAAAAATTCTTGGATCCGCCCCTGAACTTGCCTTTGTCTTACACTGTGAGCGACATTGTAGTTGCCATGTCCTGTTATTTCACTGTTAAGTTCAAAAATAGCATGCCATTGTCAATCGAAACACTTAACATGTATTAGTATATCTTACGGACTATGGCGGGGGAAAGCGGCAAAAACCTAATGCTATGTATAAATGTCTAATTCAAAACACACATGTAACATAATGCCATACCAAATACCTAAAACGTCTAATGCAAAAAACAAAATACAAGAAACCTCTAATACAAAATACCTCCTACGTCTATTGCAAAAGACAAAATACAAGAAACCTCTAATACAAAATACATATAACCGCTTATGCACAATTGATTTTACAATCTGAAACATCTACCATAAGCATTAGATGACATATCTCGTTGTCATTACTTACGTTTCTCCACTGAATTATCTTTATTTAGGTCAATGTCAAGGTCACCGAACACAACTTGGCGACCTATTCGGCTAGCGAGCTATTCGACCGATCCAGCTGGCAACCTGTACGTTGGCAACCTATTCAGAATTAAGACAACAGTCGCCCAAACTCATCTATTTTTAACAACCAATAAAATTCAACGTTACGTCTATCAAATGAAAGTAGAATAATATATTATTTTTATCAATTCCTTTAGCTCAGAATAGAGATGTAATTTCGCATTATCGTACAAAATTCTAGACATCCAACTAAATATATTCCGAAAGGTAATTAAATAGGCTTTCTAAGTATTATCAGTAAAAATTGGCACATTCATATTAAAGGGGTGCACTCTCTTCCTAAATTTTAAAGGGAAAAACTGTTAATATCCCGTGTCAAAATTCGGACCATCGTACAAAATTCTGATGATCCACGAAATATATTCTAAAAGGTAATTGAATAAGCTTTCCAAATATTATTAGTAAAAGTTGGCACAATCATATTAAAGGGGTGCGCTCTCAACCTGAACATAGCCAATTTTTCAATATTTTAAAGTGAAAGAACGGGAATATTTCGAGTCGAAATTCGGACCATCGTACAAAATTCTTAGCAACCAGCTATATATATTCTGAAAGGTAATTGAATAAGCTTTCTAAATATTATTAGTAAAAGTTGGCACAATCATATTAAAGGGGCGCGCCCTCAACCTGAACATATCAAATTTTTCAATATTCTATAAGTGAAGATAGAACCGTATTTTTTTCGAAGTACAAATTCGGACCATCGTACAAAAATCTGAGCATCCACCTATATATATTTTGAATATTGAAAAATTGGATATGTCCAGGTTGAGGGCGCGCCCCTTTAATATGATTGTGCCAATCTGGATGCTCAGAATTTTGTACGATGGTCCGAATTTCGACTCGGAATATTACCGTTGTTTCACTTTAAAATATTGAACAATTGGCTATGTTCAGGTTGAGAGCGCACCCCTTTAATATGATTGTGCCAACTTTTACTAATAATATTTGGAAAGCTTATTCAATTACCTTTTAGAATATATTTAGTTGGATCATCAGAATTTTGTACGATGGTCCGAATTTTGACACGGGATATTAACAGTTTTTCCCTTTAAAATTTTTAAAAAATTGGTCATGTTTAGGAAGAGAGTGCCCCCCTTTAATATGAATGTGCTAATTTTTACTGATAATACTTAGAAAGCCTATTTAATTATCTTTCGGAATATATGTAGTTGGATGTCTAGAATTTTGTACGATAATGCGAAATTACATCTCTATTCTGAGCCAAAGGAATTGATAAAAATAATATATTATTCTACTTTCATTTGATAGACGTAACGTTGGATTTTATTGGTTGTTAAACATAGACGAGTTTGGGCGACTGTTGTCTTAATTCTGAATAGGTTGCCAACGAACAGGTTGCCAGCTGGATCGGTCGAATAGCTCGCTAGCCGAATAGGTCGCCAAGTTGTGTTCGGTGACCTTGACATTGACCTAAATAAAGATAATTCAGAGGAGAAACGTAAGTAGTGACATGTCATCTAATGCTTATGGTAGATGTTTTAGATTGTAAAATCAATTGTGCATAAGAGGTAATATGTATTTTGTATTAGAGGTTTCTTGTATTTTGTCTTTTGCAATAGACGTATGAGGTATTTTGTATTAGAGGTTTCTTGTATTTTGTTTTTTGCATTAGACGTTTTAGGTATCTGGTAGGGCATTATGTTACATGTGTGTTTTGAATTAGACATTTCTACATAGCATTAGGTTTTTGCCGCTTTCCCCCGCCATAACGGACTATGTAATGGATTTCCTTTACTTAAATAGAAACTTGTTTTTGTTTTACACTGTGAGCGACATTGTAGTCATGTCCTGACATGCCACTGTCAAGTTCAAAATGTCATGTCATTGTCAATTGAAAATATTTAACATGTATTAGTTATATCACCAGACTGATTTGCCCACAACTGTAAGCGACATTGTCAGTGTCACATCCTCCGATACTACTGTCAAATCAATGAAAATTGGAATTAATCACTAAGTAATATTAACTGCGTGGTAGACACACTGGATGCACAAAGCCGTAATGATGACACTAAATCCGCAAATCAACTATGTATGGATATATATATATATATATATATATATATATATATACCAATTCATGTTTTAGATTGTGCTATAATTCACAGATAATTTCAGACATAGCTGTCGTGCGTTATAAAATTGTAATGAAGTTGCTAAGCTGGACATTTTTCAAACATCTATAAGACCTTGTTTTAGTTACATGATGAGTGCCATGTCAGGTTATAATAATGACGAATTGAAAATATTCGCACATGCATTGGATTACTTTTAGGTACATGTCATGAAACTATCGTGACAACTGTTTGTGTCTTTGTCATTTTTAAGCCGTTATTGTTTTTATTTGATTTGGGATTTAGTAACTTAAGCCAATATCTAACTATTGTTGCAATTGTATTATCAGGTTATTGTAAAGTCTGTCTTTAACGTTAACTGCCGAACCACTGTTACTAACATTTTTACATCAGTATGTATTATTACTGCTATTGTTATATGAAGATATCCTAATTATTAGTTATATGATGAATCCATGAGAAAACCATGCAAAATTCGGGAAAAACGCCTAAGTGCTAAGTTCATTTTTTTTAACCATACTCTGGTTATTGGACCACCTAAGCATTGCTATAAACGTGGTGAAGTCCCATAGCCCAAAACCTACACTGGGGACTACAGCTGGAACAGCAGTTTTTTGCGCGAAAATAGCTATTTTTTCATTGAATTTCCATTGAAAATATCAAATATTTGAAATATCGTTGTTCATAAAGTATGTTATGTAGGGTAGTTGTCATGCTTTCATTGCAAAGGCCATGTCTCCGACTTTGTAACATGGGCACCATTTTTAGCAAATGCTGCATTATGGGGGTTTCTGAGCTCAGTGAAAATAGTATATCTTGTAAGAGGCATAATACAGCTATCCAAAAAATCCTTGTAGCACCCCCTTTGCAGGTATGTCATAGTATCTCATACGGTCGTTGTGAAGTTCATAGCATGCTTTATCAAAATAAGAAATAAAATTGGATGCAACGCAATAGTGTGATGAGCAGTGGCACCCGTAAAAATGTGAAATCTGATCTTTATGATATATTCCTTCCCTATCCCGATTTCAGGCCGTTTATTTGTGCTTCATTCCATCTCTCGAATTTCCCGAGTAATAAAAACGGTGTCATCACTCCATCAGTGCCTACAAGACGCTTGTTGATCAGTGAGGTTTGGACTCCACCCATACAAGAGCCTCTCCCTCAGAAAATCGAAATTTCTAAAAACGTCAAATTTGGTTCAAAATGCGTTTTTTTTCGACCTTTCGCCCATCCATGGAATGTCCATTACATAGAACATATCCAAGGGAAAGGACTATAGTGGCAGTACTCTAAACCGTGGCGGACCAGGGATTGGAAGAGTTTAGTGAGTGTTGTTTTTCCGAGATACTTGAACCCCCTTTTGATCATTCCCACTTTTTGGTTTGCCTTCTTTGTTGTTTCAAGAATGCGAGAATGGAATTCAAGTTGATCATCGACTAACATACCAAGATCCCTTTCTTCTTTCGCAGTTGTGAGTTTCACTACTTCCGCCTCATTGTGTATTTGTTGTGCATTCATACTGGTTGTGACCTTTACCTATTCTCATCACTTTACATTTCGTTGGGTCAGAGCAAAAACATCGTAAGTGACAAATTTTACGAAAACTGTTTTTTGATTGTTTTGGAGCCCAAATACATATATCCACCTTTATGGAGTATGAAAGAGTGAATTTCTCAATTTTTCTCAGAGATATGGCTTCGCTCAATATGTTGTATGTGCATAAATATCATATTGGTGAGAGCAAGAACATCGTATCTGACTTGTTTAGAGAAAAAACATGGTAAATGAGGGAATCTATCTCTCTGACTATGATGTCATAGCAGATATGACGTCATAATTTATGACATCACAGCTACGTTTCCATGGTAATTTATTGGAGTTGATTAAAATATACATTTTGTATGTTTACTTTCTTCCAATCTCAGATAGGGATAGTGTTGCATAGTCTCCTGGTAAAACAGGGGGGTAATGAAATATCAAAACTGAAAATTCTATAAAAAAAAAAACAAACCCAGAGGCAATGTGAACATCAGAAAATGTTAATAGAGTCTATAGGCCTATGCGGAAAAAAAAACAAGTCATTGATAAGCAAGCCTAAAACAAAACTGATCTGCTAAAACGTGCAGAATATCTACAAACTGTTAAAATTTCTAGAAATGCATGTTAAGAACTGGCATAGATTTTTGCGTCATTGTAATCTACCTCTAGTAGCTTATGATAAAAATTGTATTAGTTCATTCAAAATACTTCCATAATAGTCCTATATCCACTCATAATTAATATGAATAACGACGAGAGAGTATTTAATGATGATTTAAAGATGTCTAAAAGCGCCCCATCACTCCCCAATCACACCATACACAATTTCCAGTGCTGGCAAAGTAAAGCCGAGAGAAAAGTTACGATGTTTTTGCTCTAAACTAATTCGGTGGATATTAAATTTAATTCAGAGCAAAAACATCGTAAGTGATATTTTGGACAGAATGGATGGAAATTGCTGTAATTCCAAAATTTCACTAAAATATTTCAGTTACCCTTAATATCATACACCAACTGCAGAAAAGTGAAAAATATCGCAAAAAAATTGGATTTACCAGAAAGGTTTCAACCTTTGAAGTCGTTTTTCTCCACTATTTAAAAATGTCACTTACGATGTTTTTGCTCTAACCCAACGATTTGTCGGGTCGGAATTTCACACACCATTCTGTACTCTCGGTGTCTTGTTGGATTGAGTCACAATTTGCATCACCAAAGCGTTGTGTGTTGTCGGTGAATAACATTGCGAAATTTGCTGCTAGAGCAGGTACATCGTTAATGATTATTAGGAATAGAATGGGACCGATAATGCTACCTTGAGGGACACCACTGCCTTCTGTAAGTAACTTGTCACTTTTGATGTCAATCACTTGTGACGTCAACGAAGACGTAACTAAAGAATGAATTTAGGGTCTCAGCTTTCTCGGAGTCGGTGACTGCATTACCATCTTGGGTTTCGACTTCGAGTATGGGAATACTTTCTTTGACTTTGGTGCGCTTGTTAACTGCTTTGTAGAAGAGGTTGGGTTGGGCTTAGCTTGTTCAGCAACTATATTATCATAGGTTTTGATTGCTTTGGCTGTCACTCGATTTACCTCCCGAACCATCTGGTCATAAGCGTTTTTCCTGTCATCAGTACATTCACGCCTGGCGATGGAGTAGCATTGGATTTCTTTTTGCAAAGAACTTTCAAGTCTTTAATTATCCATGGCTGGTCACTATTTTTTTTTTGCTTTGGTTAAGTTTTACTGTTAGGATATTGTTTTTTTCAGCTCTGACCAAATCTCTTCAACAGAACAGTCTTAGTTGTAATTCCATTGATGATGTTGCACGTTTTCTCTGAAGCTGTCATAGTCGCCTTTATGGTACTTTTTAATCACCTTCGGAGCAGCACTAGTGGCAGTGTAACGCTTGATTTGAAATTTTAGGCAATCGTGATGACTTTTTACCTATCGGCGGTTCGTGAGTTAATTGTTCCACCATGTTGGGCTAGTTTGAAAATATCAAGTCGATTAGAGATGGTTTCTGCTGTTTTCTATGGTGGGTGCAAAATATGACGAGCTGTGTTAGGAGCAGATCTTGGATCACCTGTAAAAATTTTGAGGCCGGGTGGTTTGTTGATTCAAGGCAGTGATACAGTTCTTCAAACTGAACGGAAACTCATTCTGGATAGAGTTTCAAAAGTTTTACTGCTCAAAATCTATATGCCCAGTTCATCGATACAATTTGGATCTGAGCAGGCAGCAAATTCGATTCTTTTAAATAAAAAAGCAAAAACTGCATTTATCCTATGATATTGACAAGATTCTGAAGATTTTTGTGTCCACTATTTTCCGTGGCCGATATGACCTTGTGTCATGGACACTTTTTAATATGCAATAGTATGATATCTAAACCTATTTTTGTCCCTTAATGCTGCCGCCCCTAAATTGTAAATAGTGTACCTTTCTCGTTGCTGCATTTTATTTTCCTTGTAAAAATAGTACCATTCTCACTGTTGGAATTTTTTCTAATGAGTCAGGTCATAGGACAGCAACCCTACCATAGAATCCAACTTGTTCTTTTGCACCATGTTCTCCCTGTTAAATATTACATTGTGATTTTTCTTAGGATGAGTTTGGCATAGATCAATAGGATTGCGATGGAGAGCACATTTCCATATTTTATTCGGTGTCCTTGCTACATTCTCCCGGGTACCTGCGATACGCGGCAACCCATCCAATCAGCATAGCCACAATGTGCTAATGTCCCCCTATAGTCAAAATTGTGCCAAATGTATGTCTGAATAGTCCTTTTGTCTGTCTTGTCGCCATATTTGCTAGTTTTGCTTGTATAATTGCAATAAACTGAGGTACAGACATCGTGTCAGAAGCATGGCAGTGGCCTCTCACTGTGATTCAATGTGCACAGGCGGACTCCCAATGAGAAGCAGTAGCAAAACTTCGGTAATGATGTCGTTTGACTACCTGCATGTATCAAGTAACGAAAACTAACTAGTACATTTGTTACGCCAGGTCAATGCTCACTCGAACTTGATAAACCCTAAAGTTATATCATAAGCAAATGAAGGTGCCACGCCCACTTCTGTTTTATGGCGTATCTATTACGTTTTTTACTACGAATCTTGTCAGTATTATCGTTGGTGCGATATTGTCTATTCTTTTATAGCATTTTACTATGTTAATATTGAGAAAAACACTATGTCATATACATCAAATTCGCTGTTTTTCTTAAAATTTCTTCCTTTTCTCTCTATTTTTAATCGTGCATTGTGATCCAAAATATTGGGCTGCAATGGATTTTTTCCTTGAATAGGATTCTAGTGGCCATGCTTTTTCTCCCCGGGTACCATATTTTTTCCCACAACCCTGCAAAGGGGGCGCTACATCCGCTCAAAGTTAGGGTATCAAATCTATGGTTCCTAGGATTGGGTTTGGCATCCAGTCTGAATATGGACCACATCCTATGGTGGCCTATTGTTATCATTCAGGATTTAACAAAATTTCTTTAAAAACCTAAACAAAATGAAAAGCAAAGTCAAAATTAAAAGTAAATTAAAAGCAAAAGTTAAATCAAAAGCAAAAGATAATCAAAGGTAAAAATTAAATCAAACGCAAACGTTAAAATTAAGTCAAAAGCAAAAGTTAAAATTAAATCAAAAGCAAAAGTTAAATCAAAAGTAAAAATAAAATCAAAAGCAAAATGAAAACTAAATGAAAACTAATGAAAACAAATGAAAACTAAAATCATTTTTAAAAGTAATTTAAAATGTAAAACAAAAGTTAAAGTGAAAAGCAAAACAAAAATATTTGTCGGCCTATCGTTATCATTCAACTTTTTTTTCACGCAAAAGTAAAATGAAAAATTGTTGGTCGGCTTATCGTTATCATTCGACGTCCTTGACCCCAATCGGTAATCGTCGGCTATTTCCGATCGCCTTGACTCAACGATTTGTTCTCCCACTGTACAAATAAAACTGAATCAGAACAGTATTTCCTTATGGGGTGTGAAACGTACAAAGATTTTAGAAAGCAATATATTTCCAACCGCAAACGTTAATGATTAAACCTTTTTCTTTTATTAATCTCTCCAATCCATCAAGCATCATAGCAGTATTGTTGCAGTATTTGTGATTTATATGTCCACCTAATATTAGGCTATATTACCCGTATCTATTTTATGCGCCTATGTTGGTTTTTTTTTGGGGGGGGGCGGTACTGTCCTTTTTATTATTTTCTATATATGCATATTGTATGTATAGTTGTATTGTCTGTCTGTAAATTGATGCCCGTGTATAACTTTTCCATCTTCAATGGCCGCCCTACAAGTGCGTTCCGACGTAGTCTCGGTCACCCAGAACCCCCTAGTCTTCAACGCATGGGCAATGGAACATTTTGGCTAAAGTCTCGGCAAGTGCTAGATCTTATGAAGCCGGGCCGATTTTGCTAGATTCTATCTATAAAGCGTGGTTGAAATATATCCCACAATTCACTTGGCACATCTATTATTAGAAACAAACTAGAGATGAGGAATAAGCATGAATTGCGATGAAGAATTAAGAAGACTGTGAGAAGCCATACGTTTGATTCATGACGAGAGAAAATTACCATTTCAATTGAAACCTTTACAAACAAAATTTTAAAGAGTGTCATCGTTGACAAGAGAGCTGTTTTGATAGATTCAGTCAATCTGTTTCACAGAGAATTACTTACGAATCATCTCACAGTCTTCTTAATTCTTCATCACAAAACCTGGTTAAGTCGTCCACACCCGTTGGTGGAGTCGTCCACACCCGTTGGTGGAGTCGTCCACACTCGATGGTTGAGTCGTCCACAAGACTTAGTTTAATTTTGAAGATATAGTAATACGTTGGTGGAGTCGTCCACACGACATAGTTTACATTCGGGATATGGATATTCTTTCTATAATCCGGTAAAATATTCAAAACAAGCTTGTCGATTATTCATAAAAGGTGCATTAGATTAAAATAAGCCACGTGGTCATTGAAGACAGTCTCGGCATGGTTTCAGAATTGCACGTCTTCCACTCTCTGTCCGTGTGAATTTCAGGTACCGGTAGATATTAAAATAATAACCGGATAATACATCGATGGATTCACTGACCAGTTGTTAGGTAAATTTAAATCGTCATTAGATATAATTCCCTGATGGAACATCGAATACACTGAGAGAGAAACAGCAGGCGCGGATCCAGAGGGGGAGTCCAGGGGGTCCGCCCCCCCCCCCCCCTGCTCAGGCTTAAATTTTTTTTATGGAATTTTATTGGCGATTTAGACCTGTTATTTTGGAATTTACCTTCCGGAAATACGTCAGAAAGAACCAAATTGAATCTAATTTACCAAATTATCGGTTGAGCGCAATTAGTTAAGCAATTATCAAACCTAGACCCCCCCCCCCCCCCCCCTGCAAAAAATCCTGGATCCGCACCTGAACAGTGGATGTTTTCCCCGACAGAATCCCCATTGGATAATTCCAATGATACGTGACATATCGGTGGCATTATGCCAATAAAGCAGTTCTATATCGATTTTTTATTTCATACGCTGTTGACAGGCAATCTGAACGACAGGCTCACCCTACCTATTACCATTTAATTTTCGTACGTTAGTTAGGGTACGTATTGACAGGGTGTTAATGTTAACAAATATTGCAGGCTATATCATCAGTCGTACAGAACTTTATTTTATAGCTATTTCAGTTATGGTTGTCACGTGATCATTGTCTATCATCGACGGAAGAATAAAAACGTTTGCAAGTTACATGACTGTTACGCGAAGGACTACAAATTGTGTTATAAAGAAATGCCACGGCATTTTCTGATTTTTACTTCGGCATTTTCTGATACTGTTAACAAATATTGTAGGCTATGTCATCAGTCGTACAGAACTTTATTGTATAGCCATTTCAGTTATGGTTGTCACGTGATCATTGTCTATCATCGACGGATGAATAAAAACGTTTTGAAAGTTACATGACTGTTACGCGAAGGACTACAAATTGTGTTATAAAGAAATACCACGGCATTTTCTGACAATAAACAATACAAGAATACTTCATTAAAAAAACATCGGTGAACAACAAAACAATGATCATACGATCAAACAAACAATACAATTAACATTAACTTTATTATAAAAACATCCCCCCCCATGCAATATGCAAATAAGATGTGTAGAATTCGGATTCAAAAGTATCGGTATAAAATTGAATATCAAACACGACGTCACACCTGTGCAGAGCCAGATGACAGCCGATCACGTCCCCCTCGAATTTCTTTCACACATTCGACTAATTTACGCTAACTTTATTACAAAACAAATCGTCAATACGATTAACTTTAGTACAAAAACAACCGTAATTCGATCTGAAATCAAATAACAGAATAGTCCTAGCTATTTCTTCCATACGATTAAATTGTGTACGAGTCTTATTCTTAGTTTTGGACGACATCACCAATGGTTGTGGATACGATTAAATTGTGTACGAGTCTTATTCTTAGTTGTGCACGAGTCTTATTCTTAGTTGTGGACGACATAACCAATAGTTGTGGACGACATCACCAATAGTTGTGGACGACTCCACCAACGGCTGTGGACGACTCCACCAACGGTTGTGGACGACTTCACTGTGGACGACTTTGCTTGTGGACGATTTGACTGGTACCCAATAGAATCTATCGGTAAAACTACCATTTTAGACGATACCATACTTGTAGTGTCTGTAACGGATGCCTATCCAAAACACGTGCGTTGACTGCACGCCTCGTAGTCATTGGCTCAACGGCTCGTGCAATGTTTACTTAACACCTAACTGCTTCGGGCAAAATGATGTATTTTACTCATTTTAATACCCATTTACACTAAATAGGAAATATTTTTTAACTACAAATACTTTAAACGTCTTTATTTTTTTTTCCTTTTACCTCAAAAAAATGTTTAAGAATTTAATTTGTCGGAGTAAAAAAGTTAATATGCCGTACTCATTAAGCCTCGTCGATGTCATGCTTATCAGTGACTGTAGCGGCCAAGCGAATATTCACTGCGGGATCAGTTTGAGATTCAGTACGTGGTAACTTAAAAGACTGGATAATCCAGACAATGAACTATTTTCAATCAAATTTTGAGGACCCATCCAGACTAATATTCGTAGAATATTTGTATGGATGATAGAGACTAGTTCCGACGCAATCAAATTCTGATATTTTCTTTTTTCCATTCGATATACATTTACACATTCGTTAGTGTAATGGTAGACGTTAGTGATTCCCTCTACACTACCGCCGCTTTTGGACGGGTGGCCCTCAAGACGCAGTTATACCCAAGGTCAGGTTGTCACTATGAATTTTTTCGGAAAGAAGAAGCACTCTGACGCCCACTTTGAGTAAACAATGTGACAAGATACCCCGTCAAGAACCGAACCCGCTAATCCAGGCAAAGAGAGTGAAACGTGGTTTAACGTCCACTCAACACAAACTAGGTTATTTCGGTACTGACATATGGTTTAATTTTATTTCAATAATTCACTTGTATGTAGGGGTCATTAGCAGTGGGTGGAAACCTGAGTACACACATTAATGATGTCATAAGCAAAATCGATACGAATACGTGATACGGACCAGAAATTTATGTTTGCCCAACGTGTGCCGTAACACGTATGAGAAATGCACACACATTGATGATGTCACAAGCAAAATCGATACGGATACGTGATACGGACCAGGAATTTATACTTGCCAAAAGTCTCTAGTGTTTGCCCAACGTGGGCGTCAGAGTGTTTCTTCTCTTCGAAAATACTCATAGCGACAACCTGACCTTGGGTATAGCTGCGTCTCGAGGGCCACCCACCCAAAAGCGGCGGTAGTGTAGAGGAAATCAGTAACGTCTACCATTACACTAACGAATGTGTAAACGTGTGTATAGAATAGAAAAGAACCGAATTTGATTGCATCCGAATGCCTTTTAGGGAGATCATATACAATATGTAAAGATGAAAAAGTTATAGACGTGTACCAATTTACAGACAGACAATACAATCCATAATACAATATATCGTATATTGAAAATAAAAACAGGACAAAAAAGAAAAAAAAAACAACATGCGCGTATAAAATAGATACCTAATATTAGGTGGACATATCAATCACAAATTCTGCAACACTTGGGGCTAAGATGCTTGATGGATGCTTGATGGATTGAAGAGATTATTAAAAGAAAAAGGTTTAATCGGTAACGTTTACGGTTGGATATAATATATTGCTTTTTCAAATCATTATACGTTTCGCATCCAATAAGGAAATACTGTTCTGATTCAGTTTTATTTGTACAGCGGTAGAACAAATCGTCGAGTCAAAGCCGAAATAGCCGACGATTACCGATTGGGGTCAAGGACGTCGAATGATAACGATAGGCCGACCAACATTTTTTCATTTTACTTTTGCGTTTCACTTTAACTTTTGTTTTACATTTTAAATTACTTTTAAAAATGATTTTAGTTTTCATTTGTGTTTTGATTTTAATTTATATTTTGCTTTTATTTTACTTTTAATTTGTGTTTCGATTTTAATTTACAATTTGATTTTACTTTTATTTTTGCTTTTGATTTATTTTTTACTTTTGATTTAACTTTTGCTTTTGATTTAATTTTAACTTTTGCTTTTGACTTCATTTTAACTTTTGCGTTTGATTTAATTCAATTTGATTATCTTTTGCTTTTGCTTTTAATTTACTTTTAATTTTGACTTTGCTTTCCATTTTGTTTAGGTTTTTAAAGAAATTTTGTTAAATCCTGAATGATAACTATAGGCCACCATAGTGGTCCATATTCAGACTGGATGCCAAACCCAATCCTAGGAACCATAGATTTGATACCCTAACTTTGAGCGGATGTAGCGCCCCCTTTGCAGGGTCGCCTGTCCAACCTCGTGGGTTTTCTCCGAGTACTCAGAGGTTTCCACCCACTGCTAATGACCCCTACATACAAGTGAATTATTTAAATAAAATTAAACCATAGGCCAGTACCGAAATGACCTAGTTTGTGTTGAGTGGACGTTAAACCACGTTTCACTCTCTTTGCCTGGATTAGCGGGTTCGGTTCTTGACGGGGTAACTTGTCACATTGTTTACTCAAAGTGGGCGTCAGAGTGCTCCTTCTCTCCGAAAAAATTCATAGTGACAGCCTGACCTTGGGTATAACTGCGTCTCGAGGGCCACCCGTCCAAAAGCGGCGGTAGTGTAGAGGGAATCAGTAACGTCTACCATTACACTAACGAATTTGTAAATGTATATCGAATGGAAAAAAGAACATATCAGAATTTGATTGCGTCGGAACTAGTCTCTATCATCCATACAAATATTCTACGAATATTAGTCTGGATGGGTCCTCAAAATTTGACTGAAAATAGGTCATTGTCTGGATTATCCAGTCTTTTAAGTTACCACGTACTGAATCTCAAACTGATCCCGCAGTGAATATTCGCTTGGCCGCTACAGTCACTGATAAGCATGACATCGACGAGGCTTAATGAGTACGGCATATTAACTTTTTTACTCCGACAAATTAAATTCTTAAACATTTTTTTGAGGTAAAAGGAAAAAGGAAAAAAAAAATAAAGACGTTTGAAGTATTTGTAGTTAAAAAATATTTCCTATTTAGTGTAAATGGGTATTAAAATGAGTAAAATGCATCATTTTGCCCGAAGCAGTTAGGTGTTAAGTAAACATTGCACGAGCCGTTGAGCCAATGACTACGAGGCGTGCAGTCAACGCACGTGTTTTGGATAGGCATCCGTTACATCCCCCCCCCCACAAAAAAAACCCAACATGGGCGCATAAAATAGATACGGGTAATATAGCCCAATATTAGGTGGACATATAAATCACAAATACTGCAACAATACTGCTATGATGCTTGATGGATTGAAGAGATTAATAAAGAAAAAGGTTTAATCATTAACGTTTGCGGTTGGAGATATTGCTTTCTAAAAAATGCCTTTTAGGGAGATCATATACAATATGTAAAGATGAAAAAGTTATAGACGTGTACCAATTTACAGACAGACAATACAAACCATAATACAATATATCGTATATTGAAAATAAAAACAGGACAAAAAAGAAAAAAAAACAACATGCGCGTATAAAATAGATACCTAATATTAGGTGGACATAACAATCACAAATTCTGTAACACTTGGGGCTAAGATGCTTGATGGATACGCGGTAACCCATCCAATCAGCATAGCCACATTGTGCTAATGTCCCACTATAGTCAAAATTGTGTCAAATGTATGTCTGAATAGTCCTTTTGTCTGTCTTGTATATTCTTTTACAGCATTTTACTATGTTAATATTGAGAAAAACACTATGTCATATACATCAAATTCGCTGTTTTTCTTAAAATTTCTTCCTTTTCTCTCTATTTTTAATCGTGCATTGTGATCCACAATATTGGGCTGCAATGAATAGGATTGAATAGGATTCTAGTGGCCATGCTTTTTCTCCCCGGGTACCATATTTTTTCCCACAACCCTGCAAAGGGGGCGCTACATCCGCTCAAAGTTAGGGTATCAAATCTATGGTTCCTAGGATTGGGTTTGGCATCCAGTCTGAATATGGACCACTATGGTGGCCTATAGTTATCATTCAGGATGGTTTTTATCACTTCAATCGAGAAATCAAGCTTCTCGTGCCATTTTCTATAATTTAACTATAAGTGTGTATTTTAATGGTTTCCAAATAAAAAAAGAATTTACATGTATGTAAATAGAAATAAATATGACACTACCGTTAAAGAAATGTGTAGAATTCGGATTCAAAAGTATCGGTATAAAATTGCATATCAAAGACGACGTCACACCTGTGCAGAGCCAGATGACAGCCGATCACGCCCCCCTCAAATTTCTTTCACACATTCGACTAATTAACGCTAACTTTATTACAAAACAAATCGTCAATACGATTAACTTTAGTACAAAAACAACCGTAATTCGATCTGAAATCAAATAACAGAATAGTACTAGCTATTTCTTCCATACGATTAAATTGTGTCTTATTCTTAGTTTTGGACGACATCACCAATGGTTGTGGATACGATTAAATTGTGTACGAGTCTTATTCTTAGTTGTGCACGAGTCTTATTCTTAGTTGTGGACGACATAACCAATAGTTGTGGACGACATCACCAATAGTTGTGGACGACTCCACCAACGGTTGTGGACGACTTCACTGTGGACGACTTTGCTTGTGGACGATTTGACTGGTACCCAATAGAATCTATCGGTAAAACTACCATTTTAGACGATACCATACTTGTAGTGTCTGTAACGGATGCCTATCCAAAACACGTGCGTTGACTGCAAGCCTCGTAGTCATTGGCTCAACGGCTCGTGCAATGTTTACTTAACACCTAACTGCTTCGGGCAAAATGATGCATTTTACTCATTTTAATACCCATTTACACTAAATAGGAAATATTTTTTAACTACAAATACTTCAAACGTCTTTATTTTTTTTTTCCTTTTTCCTTTTACCTCAAAAAAATGTTTAAGAATTTAATTTGTCGGAGTAAAAAAGTTAATATGCCGTACTCATTAAGCCTCGTCGATGTCATGCTTATCAGTGACTGTAGCGGCCAAGCGAATATTCACTGCGGGATCAGTTTGAGATTCAGTACGTGGTAACTTAAAAGACTGGATAATCCAGACAATGACCTATTTTCAGTCAAATTTTGAGGACCCACCCAGACTAATATTCGTAGAATATTTGTATGGATGATAGAGACTAGTTCCGACGCAATCAAATTCTGATATGTTCTTTTTTCCATTCGATATACATTTACAAATTCGTTAGTGTAATGGTAGACGTTACTGATTCCCTCTACACTACCGCCGCTTTTGGACGGGTGGCCCTCGAGACGCAGTTATACCCAAGGTGAGGCTGTCACCCATCCAGACTAATATTCGTAGAATATTTGTATGGATGATAGAGACTAGTTCCGACGCAATCAAATTCTGATATGTTCTTTTTTCCATTCGATATACATTTACAAATTCGTTAGTGTAATGGTAGACGTTACTGATTCCCTCTACACTACCGCCGCTTTTGGACGGGTGGCCCTCGAGACGCAGTTATACCCAAGGTGAGGCTGTCACTATGAATTTTTTCGGAGAGAAGAAGCACTCTGACGGCCACTTTGAGTAAACAATGTGACAAGTTACCCCGTCAAGAACCGAACCCGCTAATCCAGGCAAAGAGAGTGAAACGTGGTTTAACGTCCACTCAACACAAACTAGGTCATTTCGGTACTGACATATGGTTTAATTTTATTTCAATAATTCACTTGTATGTAGGGGTCATTAGCAGTGGGTGGAAACCTGAGTACTCGGAGAAAACACACGAGGTTGGACAGGCGACCCTACTCCTTACCACGTAGTCTAGTGTCTAGGTACTAGCCTACAAGTACAAATGCCCAAAGCGAGTAAAGTCGCTCGACAGTCGCTGACCTATTAAAAAAAAGTTAATGTCGAATCTTATTTAAAAATCTTCGACTTGTAGTAATTTGTTTCACTGATGGTGGCCTATCGTTATCATTCAGGATTTAACAAAATTTCTTTAAAAACCTAAACAAAATGGAAAGCAAAGTCAAAATTAAAAGTAAATTTAAAGCAAAAGTTAAATCAAAAGCAAAAGATAATCAAAGGTAAAAATTAAATCAAACGCAAAAGTTAAAATTAAGTCAAAAGCAAAAGTTAAAATTAAATCAAAAGCAAAAGTTAAATCAAAAGTAAAAATTAAATCAAAAGCAAAATTAAAAGTAAAATCAAAATGTAAATTAAAATCGAAACACAAATTAAAAGTAAAATTAAAAGCAAAATGTAAATTAAAATCAAAACACAAATGAAAACTGAAATCATTTTTAAAAGTAATTTAAAATGTAAAACAAAAGTTAAAGTGAAAAGCAAAACAAAAATATTTGTCGGCCTATCGTTATATCATTCAACGTTTTTTTCACGCAAAAGTAAAATGAAAAAATGTTGGTCGGCCTATCGTTATCATTCGACGTCCTTGACCCCAATCGGTAATCGTCGGCTATTTCCGTCTCGACGATTTGTTCTCCCGCTGTACAAATAAAACTGAATCAGAACAGTATTTCCTTATGGGGTGTGAAACGTACAAAGATTTTAGAAAGCAATATCTCCAACCGCAAACGTTAATGATTAAACCTTTTTCTTTATTAATCTCTTCAATCCATCAAGCATCATAGCAGTATTGTTGCAGTATTTGTGATTTATATGTCCACCTAATATTGGGCTATATTACCCGTATCTATTTTATGCGCCCATGTTGGTTTTTTTTTGTGGGGGGGGGGATGTAACGGATGCCTATCCAAAACACGTGCGTTGACTGCACGCCTCGTAGTCATTGGCTCAACGGCTCGTGCAATGTTTACTTAACACCTAACTGCTTCGGGCAAAATGATGCATTTTACTCATTTTAATACCCATTTACACTAAATAGGAAATATTTTTTAACTACAAATACTTCAAACGTCTTTATTTTTTTTTCTTTTACCTCAAAAAAATGTTTAAGAATTTAATTTGTCGGAGTAAAAAAGTTGGCTCAACGGCTCGTGCAATGTTTACTTAACACCTAACTGCTTCGGGCAAAATGATGCATTTTACTCATTTTAATACCCATTTACACTAAATAGGAAATATTTTTTAACTACAAATACTTCAAACGTCTTTATTTTTTTTTTTCCTTTTTCCTTTTACCTCAAAAAAATGTTTAAGAATTTAATTTGAATTTAAGGATCTTTCTGAAACTTTGACCTACCCCCCCAAAAATGGGGTGCGAACCTTGATTAAATATATTTTCAAAACGTTTTTCGAATCCGAAATCACCGAATTTTACGAACGAATGCTTTTGACCTACAATGCTGTAACTTTGTGACTATTTGACCTATTTAATTAATTCTTTTTTCTATGAGTACTTTGAGACATTTACTTCAAATCTGCAATTTCGGATTTTCGAATTTCGAAAATTCGTCGCTCTGATTTCGAACCGGAAGTTTAGACCAACTCGACAACTTCTTTAGTAGTTGTACGATTTTCATGAAATTTAATATGTAAGTAAACCTTAATGATGCGACTTGAAAAAATACTTTAGAAATTTTCTAAATTATCTCCCCTTGGAGAAATTGAGGATCGAAATTTTCAAAAAAATCGACGAAATATAGGTCAAATCATCTTGAATTTGTTTTTTAGGTACTAGCTACGAAAAATGGAGTTTGTAGCTCAATCCGGAAGTGCCACCATCTTGAAATGTAAAAACCTCAAACGCCATTTTGCTATTTTACATACAGACACGGGGGTTATATTTTCTGAATCCTTGAAGGGATGGCTATAAAATGTTGGCAGTAGAATTTTGATTTAAGTCAATGGATAGTCACCATATTGAATTGAATATCAGAAATAGTGAAAAATGGACATTAACGGGCATGTAAATTATCAGAACAGACCGTAGTTTGTTGAATTCGTTTCTTATCTTTGAAATTAATACATTTGGGGATAGCCTGGCTCATTGTCGAATTTTTGGTATTTGCAAATTTCAAAATTTCAAATTTCGCCTTTGATGTTTTCCGTGCCGACAAATTTGTTTTCGCGTGAATAACTCCGATTAACAGCTTGAAAATAATCAAATGGATCGCAGTTTCGCGATTTCGTCTCAAATCTGGGAAATCAATACATTTCTGGTTAGCCTCCTTTGAAAAATGGGTGGTGGCCTTGGAATCAATATATTTTCAAAACGTTTTGCGAATCCAAAATCACCGAAAACAACTGATGAAAAAATTGACCTTGACAGCTGTGTTACTTCGTGATTTTGTGATCTATTTTACTTTTCTGGTTAGCCTCCTTTCAAAAATGGGTGGTGGCCTTGGAATCAATATATTTTCAAAACGTTTTGCGAATCCAAAATCACCGTAAATAACTGATGAAAAAATTGAGCTTTGATGGAAACTATATAGAAAAATAAAAGGAAACATCAACAATATATAGGTCTTGCACACATAGGCTTAGAACTTTGCAGCCAGTCCTCATATTAATTGAAATTGAATAGGTTTGATTTGATATAATTATTTGTTTTCTATTTTAAAACTATCTAAAAAAAATATTTGTAATCATTTATGTTATTGATTTAGATTAATACTGTTTATATTGTGTACATTTTAGCACCTTCATCGATTAATAATGGTTTGCATAGTCATCGTATAGAGATTATTCAACAGTATCGAATTCCAACTGCTTAGGGATATTTTACGTGCACTCCAATGTGTACACCGGACCTTGGTTTTTCGTCCCATCTATATGTTAGTTTGTGTCGAATGGACGTTAAGCCGCATTTATCTCTTTCTCTTTTATTTTTAAAGTTTTGTAATAATCGGTTGTACTGTACTGTACTGTAAAAGTTATAAAACAGAAAATTTCGCCCGGTAGTAATGTTTCTCACTTTAAAGTCACCAATTTGCTCATTTTAGGGGGCAAACGTTTATTGCGAACGATTAAGCTGGTCAAAGGGAGCTTATTTTTAAAAGTTTTGTAATATTCGGTTGATAATTAAAGGTACCGTGCAAATTAAACTGTTAAAATAGAAAATTTCGCCCGGTTGAAATGTTTCTCCTTGTAGGTCAGCAATTTGCCAAATTTAGGGAGGTTGCGTGGCTAAATGGTTAGCACCTGCGCACTGTATCGTAACGTCTGTCATTGAGTCAACTGGCGTTGTTTCGATTGAAATGCCCGGTTGAAATGTTTCTTGCTATAAGTCAGCAATTTATCGATTTTAGGGAGCCTGAATGGCTGTATGGTTAGCATGTGCGCGCTGTATCGTAACGTCTGTCATTGAGTCAACCGGCATCGTTTCGATTTCCAGGTGGCACGTGACATGGAGTATGGTGTCCAACCTCGTGGGTTTTCTCCGTGTCCTTCGGTTTCCTCCCATGGCTGATTTCAGATTATTGTTATGACTGGGTGCAATGTTTCATACTATATTTAGATTTGTAACTTCGCGAGTTTTTGACCAATTTTGATAATTTTTTCTTCTTATCCTTTTATTTAGGATACTTGATACAATCAATGGCACGTGACGATGAATATGAAAGCTTTCATATCTGCATGGGACAGTAGCAGATCTAGTTAAGCTTTCATATTACATATGAAAGCTTATTGTTTCTGTTAAAGTTATTATTATTATTATTTTTTTTTTTTTGTGTCATTTCTGCAAATCGGATTTCTCAGAATCTAACCATGGGATCTTTCTGAAACTTTGACCTACCCCCCCATAAATGGGGTGCGAACCTTGATTAAATATATTTTCAAAACGTTTTACGAATCCGAAATCACCGAATTTTACGAACGAATGCATTTGACCTACAATGCTGTAACTTTGTGACTAGTTGACCTATTTAATTAATTCTTTTTTCTATGAGTACCTTGAGACATTTACTTCAAATCTGCAATTTCGGATTTTCGAATTTCGAAAATTCGTCGCTGTGATATCGAACCGGAAGTTTAGACCAACTCGACAACTTCTTTAGTAGTTGTACGATTTTCATGAAATTTAATATGTAAGTAAACCTTAATGATGCGACTTGAAAGATGACTTCAGAAATTTTCTAAATTATCTCCCCTTGGAGAAATTGAGGATGGAAATTTTCAAAAAAATCGACGAAATATAGGTCAAATCATCTTGAATTTTTTGGGGGTTACTAGTTCCGAGACCACTAATTCGTACACAAAAAATGGAGTTTGTAGCTCAACCCGGAAGTGCCACCATCTTGAAATGTAAAAACCTCAAACGCCATTTTGCTATTTTACTTACAGACACGGGAATTATATTTTCTGAATCCTTGGAGGAAGGCCTAAAAAACGTTGGGAGTAGAATTTTCATTTAGGTCAACTGGGAGTCACCATTTTGAATTGAAAATGAAAAATAGAAGCAATTTGAAGGGCCGAGTTTTTGGAACACAATAACTCTCCTTCTAATTAAACTAGAATGTTTAAACTTGGGTTAGACGTTCACTGGGTCAATGTCATGATTGAGTGTAAAGATGAGCATTTTCTGCCTGGGGTAAGCAGAGATAAGCATGCTGATTTGTTGATTCTTTAGGGCACAATAACTTCGGTTATAATGAAGGGAGGGTGGTGAAACTCTTGTCAATCGAGAGTCTAATAGCTAGCCTGTTGTGTGAAATCATTGTATCATTTTTTTTTAAATATCAGGGATAGCAGAAAAAAGAGATCGAAAATCCAAAAAGTGGTATTTTTACGATTTAGAGCATATTTAAAGATCCTTTTCTCTTAAAGTGAACATAATATTTTTGGGGAACTTCTTGTACAAAGAGTCTTATCGGTAGTCTTTTATATGAAACCATCGATCAACAGTCCAAAATATCAGGAGTAGAAGAATAAAAGGATCGAAAATTGAAAACGGCACCCTTTCATTGTTAAGCAAAACATGCAGTGTGGGTGGCTACAATCTGCACATTTAGTCATGGTATAGAGCTTATTCAACATTATCGACTTCAAACTGCTAAGGAATCTTTTACGTGCAGTCCAATGTGTACACTCCGGTGGGAGGAGACGCCAGAAAATCGAGATGAACTTTCTCGGCCAATGCAGGGATCGAACACCCGACCTCCTGGCTAGCAGGTCAACGCCTTCGCCACATAGTGTGGACACCCATCGTACATTTCATCCGTCAAATCAAAGCATTTCATTGCATTAGACCAATAATTAATTATTCTTAATTTGAAACTTTATTTTAATATTATTAAATCCTCATTTTATTGGTAGACGTTCGTCTTATTTAAAATTAAACTTTCATTTAACTATGAACAACCCTTAACGTGTCTCTTAACAAAACAATTAAATACTCTAAAATAGTAGCTCAACCTTTTGACCTAAGCTCATTAATTTACCATTTTGTATGTGAGCGACTTGTTATTCTTCTTATATGACATATTGCACGTGTCTGATTTCAAAGGGGAGTTTGGTGGCTGAATGGTTAGCACGCGCGCGCTGTATCATAAAGCCTGTCATCGAGTCAGCTAGCGTGTTTTCGAATCTCCGGTCGTACCTGACAAGGAGTAAGGTCGCCTGTCCATCTTGGTGGGTTTTCGTCATTTCCCCCGGTTTCCTTCCACTGCCAAAGACCTCTACGCGCAAGCGAAATATTGAAATAAAATCGAACTATATGTTAGTCCCGAAATGATCTAGTTTGGGACACAATAACTCTCTTTCTAATTCAGTTAGACTTGGTGTGGGTGTTTATTAGGCCAATACCTTGATGACTCTGGAACACAATAACTCTTCTTCTAATTGGGGTACAATGTTCAAACTTGGTATAGGCATTCACTAGGTCAATGTCTTGATGAAGTTCGAAGTAGAATTTTGATTTAGGTCAACTGGTAGTCACCATTTTGAAGTGAATATGAAACATAGTGAAAAATCGACATTTACGGACTTGTAAACAAACACAATAGAGCATAGTATGTTCAATGCGTCTCCTATGTCTGACATTAATACATAGATAGTCGGGATACGGTATTTGAATATTTCAAAAATTCGATTTTTGCCTTTGATGTTTTTCGTGCTGACAAAATTCTTTACGAGTGAAAAATCACATTAACTTTACTAGATTGTGACCGATTTTAATGATTTTTTTTCCTTGTTCGGATTATTCATATGACCCATGACATGTGACAGGAAGTGACTGTGAATATGAAAGCTTTCATATCTGCATGGGACAGTAGCAGATCTAGTTATTATTATTTATTTTTTTGTGTATTTTCTGCAAATCGGATTTCTCAGAATCTAACCATAGGATCTTTCTGAAACTTTGACCTACCCCCCTCCCCCCCATAAATGGGGTGCGAACCTTGATTAAATATATTTTCAAAACGTTTTACGAATCCGAAATCACCGAATTTTACGAACGAATGCATTTGACCTACAATGCTGTAACTTTGTGACTAGTTGACCTATTTAATTAATTCTTTTTTCTATGAGTACCTTGAGACATTTACTTCAAATCTGCAATTTCGGATTTTCGAATTTCGAAAATTCGTCGCTGTGATATCGAACCGGAAGTTTAGACCAACTCGACAACTTCGTTAGTAATTGTACGATTTTCATGAAATTTAAAATGTAAGTAAACCTTAATGATGCGACTTGAAAGATGACTTCAGAAACTTTCTAAATTATCTCCCCTTGGAGAAATTGAGGATCGAAATTTTCAAAAAAATCGACGAAATATAGGTCAAATCATGTTGAATTTTTTTTTGGTTACTAGTTCCGAGACCACTGATTCGTACACAAAAAATGGAGTTTGTAGCTCAACCCGGAAGTGCCACCATCTTGAAATGTAAAAACCTCAAACGCCATTTTGCTTTTTTACTTACAGACACGGGAATTATATTTTCTGAATCCTTGGAGGAAGGCCTAAAAAACGTCGGGAGTAGAATTTTCATTTAGGTCAACTGGGAGTCACCATTTTGAATTGAAAATGAAAAATAGAAGCAATTTGAAGGGCCGAGTTTTTGGAACACAATAACTCTCCTTCTAATTAAGCTAGAATGTTTAAACTTAGGGTAGACGTTCACTAGGTCAATGTCATGATTGAGTGTAAAGATGAGCATTTTCTACCCGGGGTAAGCAGAGATAAGCATGCTGATTTGTTGATTCTTTAGGGCACAATAACTTCGGTTATAATGAAGGGAGGGTGGTGAAACTCTTGTCAATCGAGAGTCTAATAGCTAGCCTGTTGTGTGAAATCATTGTATCATTTTTTTTTTTAAATATCAGGGATAGCAGAAAAAAGAGATCGAAAATCCAAAAAGTGGTATTTTTACGATTTAGAGCATATTTAAAGGTCCTTTTCTCTTAAAGTGAACATAATATTTTTGGGGAACTTCTTGTACAAAGAGTCTTATCGGTAGTCTTTTTTATGAAACCATCGATCAACAGTCCAAAATATCAGGAGTAGAAGAATAAAAGAATCGAAAATTGAAAACGGCACCCTTTCATTGTTAAGCAAAACATGCAGTGTGGGTGGCTACAATCTGCACATTTAGTCATCGTATAGAGCTTATTCAACATTATCGAATTCCAACTGCTAAGGAATCTTTTACGTGCACTCCAATGTGTACACGCCGGTGGGAGGACACGCAAGAAAATCGAGATGAACTTTCTCGGCCAATGCAGGGATCGAACACCCGACCTCCTGGCTAGCAGGTCAACGCCTTCGCCACATAGTGTGGACACCCATCGTACATTTCATCCGTCAAATCAAAGCATTTCATTGCATTAGACCAATAATTAATTATTCTTAATTGAAACTTTATTTTAATATTATTAAATCCTCATTTTATTGGTAGACGTTCGTCTTATTTAAAATTAAACTTTCATTTAACTATGAACAACCCTTAACGTGTCTCTTAACAAAACAATTAAATACTCTAAAATAGTAGCTCAACCTTTTGACCTAAGCTCATTAATTTACCATTTTGTATGTGAGCGACTTGTTATTCCTCTTATATGACATATTGCACGTGTCTGATTTCAAAGGGGAGTTTGGTGGCTGAATGGTTAGTACGCGCGCGCTGTATCATAAAGCCTGTCATCGAGTCAGCTAGCTTGTTTTCGAATCTCCGGTCGTACCTGACAAGGAGTAAGGTTGCCTGTCCATCTTGGTGGGTTTTCTTCATTTCCTCCGGTTTCCTTCCACTGCCAAAGACCTCTACGCGCAAGCGAAATATTGAAATAAAATCGAACTATATGTTAGTCCCGAAATGATCTAGTTTGGGACACAATAACTCTCTTTCTAATTCAGCTAGACTTGGTGTGGGTGTTTATTAGGCCAATATCTTGATGACTCTGGAACACAATAACTCTTCTTCTAATTGGGGTACAATGTTCAAACTTGGTATAGGCATTCACTAGGTCAATGTCTTGATGAAGTTCGAAGTAGAATTTTGATTTAGGTCAACTGGCAGTCACCATTTTGAAGTGAATATGAAACATAGTGAAAAATCGACATTTACTGACTTGCAAACAAACACAATAGAGCATAGTATGTTCAATGCGTCTCCTATGTCTGACATTAATACATTTCATCACAGTCGGGATACGGTATTTGAATATTTCAAAAATTCGATCTTTCCCTTTGATGTTTTTCGTGCTGACAAAATTCTTTACCAGTGAAAAATCACATTAACTTTACTAGATTGTGACCGATTTTAATGGGTTTTTTTCCTTGTTCGGATTATTCATATGACCCATGACATGTGACAGGAAGTGACTGTGAATATGAAAGCTTTCATATCTGCATGGGACAGTAGTAGATCTAGTTATTATTATTCTTCTTTTGTTTTGAGTAGATCTCAGCAACTGCTTGTCGCATCGTTACGATTTCTTCAGTTTTACTGGGAAAGTGGGTGTGACTTAGAGGATAAAGCTATTTTAAACGTTCTGCGACAATGCGAAATGTCCGAAATCACCGAAGTTATCGTTTTTTAAAATATTGCAGTAATTTTAACAATAATCATGGGATTTTAACTTTCGATACATTTTGGCATAGCCGGAGACATGGCACATAGCTACGCTACTTTCGATTTTTGATTTTCGGCAAATCTTCGAAGATATTAGGCGCCAAATTTTGAAAATTTAAAATTTTACAAAAAACTTTTTTATTTATGAATACTTTTTAAAGAGTCATCTGACTTGCGCAAAAATGTTAAAAATTTTTGTCTCAGTAATTTTCCTTGGCTGCCATTGGCTAATTCAGTTTTTCAGTCCTAGATTATTTTTTTATTGTTCGATTTGTATAAAACAAAGTTCATATGCTTCGTTGTCTCAATTGTCATTTTTTTTGTTACCAATAGTGTTATCTGTCGGCACCGGAAGTGCCATAATTTTAACAAAAACTACAATTTTGACAGTTATTTTCCTTCTTCGAAAACAAATATTATTTTTTTTGAAAAATTATATGACTCAAAGAGTGTGTCCTTTCAAGGCGCAAAAAATGGCGGAATCAGTTTTTTTAATTTCTATTTCATTTTGGATTAAGAGGTGAAAAAAGGCGTAAAATTGACCTATTTACAACCCATTCAGGCTTTTCAGATTTTAAAATATTTTTACATAACTCTTATAGACTTGTAGCTATAATCAATACGAAGAGAATGTATGTGAAAATTAGTTTGTAATATAAGCAGTTGCCAAGAAATGGGCAGTTCTGCATAAGTCACTGTTTTCTTTATTTTGCGTGTAATAAAGTCAATTATTATTGGATTTTTTTATAAAAGTGACATCATTTGATTCAAAAAGCATGTAGTGTCATATCAAGTTGATTACAATTTAAAATTGACACCGGAAGTGACGTCATTTTGTCAAAAACTGCATTTTAAAGTTTTTAAATCGATGATTTATTCAACCAAGAATTACTTATATGTATTAATAATTTTAACTTTTGGTTTAAATTCACATATAAACACAACTCATATGGTCATATAGATATCATAAAATTGTTTCTAACTTGTTCGGTTGCCGAGAAATAGACGGTTTTCTACAGGTCACTTTTGAAGGGTTTGGGGCCATAAAAGAGTCAATTATTATTCGATTTTCATAAACGTTACACCATGTTATACCTAATGCCACTTGGGATTTCATACAAGTAATGTAAGATTTTCATTATCACCGGAAGTAATGTCATTTTGGCAAAAACTGTATTTTTAGCCTTCAAGACAGATATTTTATTCAAATGAGTCTGTTTTGAAATCTTTTTCAAATTATGGTATTTGATGTCAATCAACAAATAGAATGAATCCATACGATCATACAGATACCACAAAATGGTTTCTAACTTGTACGGTTGCCGAGAAATAGCCGATTTTCTACAAGTCACTTTTCAAGTTTTTTGGTCTTTAAAAGTGGCAATTATTATTCGATTTACATACAATTTTCACTGTATGACATCGTATGCCATTTCTGATTTCATAAGACTAATTGAACATTTTCATTAACACCGGGAGTAATTTAATTTTGTCAAGATCATTTACAAGTAACAAATGTATAAAATGAATTGATATTGCTGGATTTTGTTGATTCTGCGTCCATTTTATTTATGTGCAATGTTAATTTGGAAACCTGTTTAGTGGTTTCGTTGGTACCAGAAGCGACATATGTTCAAGGGTAACTTGGCACCGGAAGTGACATGTTTAAGGGTAAGGTGGCACCAGTGAAACCCGTCATTCCTGCATGCAGGTCTAGTTAGGGTTTCACACTGCGAAGCTTGTGTGAAACACTATTGTTTTTGTTAAAATTATTATTCTTATTAGGCTTTCACACTGCGAAGCTTGTGTGAAACACTATTGTTTTTGTTAAAATTATTATTCTTATTAAGCTTTCATATTACATATGAAAGCTTATTGTTTCTGTTAAGATTATTATTATTTTTTTTTTTTGTGTATTTTCTGCAAATCGGATTTCTCAGAATCTAACCATGGGATCTTTCTGAAACTTTGACCTACCCCCCCCCCCCCAAAAAAAAATGGGGTGCGAACGTTGTTTAAATATATTTTCAAAACGTTTTACGAATCCGAAATCACCGAATTTTACGAACGTAAAAACTGACAATGCATAGTCGTAACTTTGTTATTTTTTGACCGATTTTACTAATTCTTTTTTCTTTGAATACCTTGAAAAAAATCGTTTTCATCTGCAGTTTCACATTTTCGAATTTCGAAAATTCGTCGCTGTGATTTCGAACCGGAAGTTTAGACCAATTTGACAACTTCTTTAATAGTTGTACGATTTTCATGAAATTTAGTATACAAGTAGATCTTACCAATGTGACTTCAAAAATATAATTAGAAATTTTCTAAATTATCTCCCCTTGGTGAAATTAAGGATCAAATTTTTCAAAAAAATCGTCGAAATATAGGTCAGAATGACCTAAAAAAAATTTTCGATACTCGACAAGTAATTACTGATTCCTACACAAAATATGGAGTTTGTCGATCGAACCGGAAGTGCCACCATCTTGAAACATGAAAAATCCCTAAGGCTTTTTTGCTATTTTACTTACAGACACGGGAGTTATATTTTCTGAATCCTTGAAGGATGGCCCAAAAATCGTAGGGAGCAGAATTTTGATTTCGGTCACGTGATGGTCACGATTTTGAATTGAAAATGAAAAGTAGTAGCAATTTGAAGGGCCGAGACTTTGAAACACAATAACTCTCCTTCTAATTGAGCTAGAATGTTCAAACTTGGTGTAGACGTTGACTAGGTCAATGTCATGATTGAGTTCAAAGATGAGCATTTTCTGTCTAGGGTAAGCAGAGATAGGCATGCTGATTTGTTGATTCTTTAGGGCACGATAACTTTGGTTATAATGAAGGGAGGGCTGTGAAACTTTTGTCAATAGAGAGTCCAATAGCTAGCCTGTTGTGTGAAATCATTGTATCATTTATTTTAAATATCAGGGATAGGCGAAAAAAAAGAGATTGAAAATCCAAAAAGTCGTATTTTTACAATTTGGAGCATGTTTAGAGGTCTTTCTCGTAAAGTCAACTTAATATTTTTTGGGAACTTCTTCTACAAAGAGTCTTATTGGTAGTCTTTTATATAAAACCATCGATCAACAATCCAACATATCAGGAGTAGAAGAACAAAAGGATCGAACATTGAAAACGGCATCCTTTCATTGTTAAGCGAAACATGCAGTGTGGGTGACTACAATCTACACATTTAGTCATCGTATACAGCTTATTCAACAGTATCGAATTCCAACAGCTTAAGGATTTTTTTTTCGTCCCATCCGAACGACTAGACAGCTGTGCTTGTCAGGCCCTCCGTTCTGCCTCAATGACAACGGGGAACCACGCCGGGAAATCAAGATGAACTTTTTCCGTGCAGAACTTTCAATTCAGGCCAAACGTTTATTGCATACGATTAAGCTGGTCAGTTGGAGCATATTTTCAAAAATTTAGTAATAATCGGTTGGTAATTAAAGTACCGTGCACATTAAACTGTTAAAACAGAAAATTTCGCCCGGTTGAAATGTTTCTTGCTATAAGTCAGCAATTTTCCGAATTCAGGGAGGCTGAATGGCTGAATGGTTAGCATGTGCGCGCTGTATCGTAACGTCTGTCATTGAGTCAACGGGCGTCGTTTCGATCTCCAGGTTGCACGTGACATGGAGTATGATGTCCAGCCTCGTGGGTTTTCTCCGTGTCCTTCGGTTTCCTCCCAACGGCTAAAGACCAGTAAGCGCAAGGGGAGTTTTCAAATAAAATTAAAAAACATATGTTAGTCACGAAATGACCTAGTTTGTGTCTAATGGACATTAGGCCGCATTTCTCTCTTTCTCTTTTATTTTTAAAGTTTTGTAATAAACGGTTGGTAATCAAAGGTACTGTAAAAGTGATAAAACAGAAAATTTCGCCCGGTTGTAATGTTTCTCACTTTAAAGTCAGCAATTTGCCGATTTTAAGGGGCAAACGTTTATTGCGAACGATTAAGCTGGTCAAGGGGAGCTTATTTTTAAAAGTTTTGTAATATTCGGTTGATAACTAAAGGTACCGTGCAAATTAAACTGTTAAAATAGAAAATTTGGCCCGGTTGAACTGTTTCTCGCTGCAGGTCAGCAATTTGCCAATTTTAGGGAGGTTGCGTGGCTGAATAACGTCTGTCTTTGAGTCAACTGGCGTTGTTTCGATTTCTTGGTTGTACGTGACAAGGAGTATGTTCGCCTGTCCAACTTCGTAGGCCGTAACGCCGCTGCCCAGGTAAAATTTCCCTCATTGCACACTTTATGGCATATGACCGTCTTCATTAGCCCATTTTAGGAGCAGAACAGTAGGACGTTAAACCCCATTCAATTTCATTTCATTTTCTCTATGTTGCTTATTTATTATAGTGGATAAATATTTTTCTGGTTCTAGCAATTATTTAATTTCTGCATAGAAATCTTGCTTTGGCCAGTTTTTTTTATTGCAGAGTGCCATTCTTGTATAATTCAGTCTATGATCCTTTGTTTAAAACATGCTTAAGAAGTCGTCACGATTTCCTACTTATAACCAAACATATTGGAAATATTAGTCTGGCATTATTAAATCCTAATTTTATTGGTCTTATTTAAAATTAAACTTTTATTTAACTATGAACAACCCTTAACGTGTCTCTTTAAAACTATTAAATACTCTAAAACAGTAGCTCAACCTTTTGACCTAAACTCATTAATTTGCCATTTTCTTGTGAGCGACTTCTTACTCTTCCTATATGACATATTGCACGTGTCTGATTTCAAAGGGGGGTTGGGTGGCTGAATGGTTAGCACGCGCGCCTGTCATTGAGTTAACTAGCGTGTTTTCAAATGCCCGGTTGTACGTGACAAGGAGTAAGGTCGCCTGTCCAACCTGCCATTTTTAATTTGTTTTTCCCGCCATTTTCATTTCATTTTCTCATCCGTCCCAGTTATTTCCCTTTAGTTTTCAGATTATTGTTATGCCTGGGTGCAATTTTTCATACTATATTTAGACTTGTAACTTCGAGAGTTTTTGACCAATTTTGATAATTTTTTCTTCTTATCATTTATTTAGGATACTTGATACAATCAATGACACGTGACGATGAATATGAAAGCTTTCATATCTGCATGGGACAGTAGCAGATCTAGTTATTATTATTATTCTTTTGTTTTGAGTAGATCTCAGCAACTGCTTGTCGCATCGTTACGATTTCTTCGGTTTTACTGGGAAAGGGGGTGTGACTTATTGTTTTTGTTAAAATTATTATTAGGCTTTCAGACTTTCGTCTGAAAGCCTATTGAGATTACTAAAATTATTAAGCTTTCATATTTCATATGAAAGCTTATTGTTTCTGTTAAGATTATTATTATTTTTTTTTTTGTGTTTTTCCTGCAAATCGGATTTCACAGAATCTATCCATAGGATGTTTCTGAAACTTTGACCTACCCCCCCAAAAATGGGTGGTGGCTGTTGATTAAATATATTTTTAAAACGTTTTGCGAATTCGAAATCACCGAATTTTACGAACGAAAAAACTGACAATGCATAGTCGTAACTCTGCTATTATTTGACCGATTTTACTAATTCTTTTTTCTTTGAATACCTTGAAAAAAATCATTTTCATCTGCAGTTTCATATTTTCGAATTTCGAAAATTCGTCGCTGTGATTTCGAACCGGAAGTTTAGACCAATTTGACAACTTCTTTAATAGTTGTACGATTTTCATGAAATTTAGTATTTAAGTAGATCTTACCAATGTGACTTCAAAATTATAATGAGAAATTTTCTAAATTATCTCCCCTTGGTGAAATTAAGGATCAAAGTTTTAAAAAAAATCGTCGAAATATAGGTCAGAATGACCTGAAAATTTTTTTCGATACTCGACAGGTAATTATTGATTCCTACACAAAATACGGAGTTTGTCGATCAAACCGGAAATGCCACCATCTTGAAACATGAAAAATCCCTAAGGCTTTTTTGCTATCTTACTTACAGACACGGGAGTTATATTTTCTGAATCCTTGAAGGATGGCCCAAAAATCGTAGGGAGCAGAATTTTGATTTCGGTCACGTGATGGTCACGATTTTGAATTGAAAATGAAAAGTAGTAGCAATTTGAAGGGCCGAGACTTTGAAACACAATAACTCTCCTTCTAATTGAGCTAGAATGTTCAAACTTGGTGTAGACGTTCACTAGGTCAATGTCATGATTGAGTTCAAAGATGAGCATTTTTTGTCTAGGGTAAGCAGAGATAGGAATGCTGATTTGTTGATTCTTTAGGGCACGATAACTTCGGTTATAATGAAGGGAGGGTAATGAAACTCTTGTCAATCGAGAGTCTAATAGCTAGCCCGTTGTGTGAAATCATTGTATCATTTTTTTTAAATATCAGGGGTAGCAGAAAAAAGAGATCAAAAATCCAAAAAGTCGTATTTTTACAATTTGGAGAATGTTTAGAGGTCTTTCTCGTAAAGTCAACTTAATATTTTTTGGGAACTTCTTCTACAAAGAGTCTTATTGGTAGTCTTTTATATAAAACCATCGATCAACAATCCAACATATCAGGAGTAGAAGAACAAAAGTATCGAACATTGAAAACGGCATCCTTTCATTGTTAAGCGAAACATGCAGTGTGGGTGACTACAATCTACACATTTAGTCATCGTATACAGCTTATTCGACAGTATCGAATTCCAACTGCTTAAGGATATTTTTTTTTCGTCCCATCCGAACGACTAGACAGCTGTGCTTGTCAGGCCCTCCGTTCTGCCTCAATGACAACGGGGAACCACGCCGGGAAATCAAGATGAACTTTTTCCGTGCAGAACTTTCAATTCAGGCCAAACGTTTATTGCATACGATTAAGCTGGTCAGTTGGAGCATATTTTCAAAAGTTTAGTAATAATCGGTTGGTAATTAAAGTACCGTGCACATTAAACTGTTAAAACAGAAAATTTCGCCCGGTTGAAATGTTTCTTGCTATAAGTCAGCAATTTTCCGAATTAAGGGAGGCTGAATGGCTGAATGGTTAGCATGTGCGCGCTGTATCGTAACGTCTGTCATTGAGTCAACAGGCGTCGTTTCGATCTCCAGGTTGCACGTGACATGGAGTATGATGTCCAACCTCGTGGGTTTTCTCCGTGTCCTTCGGTTTCCTCCCAACGGCTAAAGACCAGTTAGCGCAAGGGGAGTTTTTAAATAAAATTAAAAAACATATGTTAGTCACGAAATGACCTAGTTTGTGTCTAATGGACATAAGGCCGCATTTCTCTCTTTCTCTTTTATTTTTAAAGTTTTGTAATAAACGGTTGGTAATCAAAGGTACTGTAAAAGTGATAAAACAGAAAGTTTCGCCCGGTTGTAATGTTTCTCACTTTAAAGTCAGCAATTTGCCGATTTTAAGGGGCAAACGTTTATTGCGAACGATTAAGCTGGTCAAGGGGAGCTTATTTTTAAAAGTTTTGTAATATTCGGTTGATAACTAAAGGTACCGTGCAAATTAAACTGTTAAAATAGAAAATTTGGCCCGGTTGAACTGTTTCTCGCTGCAGGTCAGCAATTTGCCGATTTTAGGGAGGTTGCGTGGCTGAATAACGTCTGTCTTTGAGTCAACTGGCGTTGTTTCGATTTCTTGGTTGTACGTGACAAGGAGTATGTTCGCCTGTCAAACTTCGTAGGCCGTAACGCCGCTGCCCAGGTAAAATGTCCCTCATTGCACACTTTATGGCATATGACCGTCTTCATTAGCCCATTTTAGGATCAGAACAGTAGGACGTTAAACCTCATTCAATTTCATTTCATTTTCTCTGTGTTGCTTATTTATTATAGTGGATAAATATTTTTCTGGTTCTAGCAATTATTTAATTTCTGCATAGAAATCTTGCTTTGGCCAGTTTTTTTATTGCAGAGTGCCATTCTTGTATAATTCAGTCTATGATCCTTTGTTTAAAACATGCTTAAGAAGTCGTCACGATTTCCTACTTATAACCAAACATATTGGAAATATTTGTCTGGCATTATTAAATCCTAATTTTATTGGTCTTATTTAAAATTAAACTTTCATTTAACTATGAACAACCCTTAACGTGTCTCTTTAAAACTATTAAATACTCTAAAACAGTAGCTCAACCTTTTGACCTAAACTCATTAATTTACCATTTTCTTGTGAGCGACTTCTTATTCTTCCTATATGACATATTGCACGTGTCTGATTTCAAAGGGGGGTTGGGTGGCTGAATGGTTAGCACGCGCGCCTGTCATTGAGTTAACTAGCGTGTTTTCAAATGCCCGGTTGTACGTGACAAGGAGTAAGGTCGCCTGTCCAACCTGTCATTTTTAATTTGTTTTTCCCGCCATTTTCATTTCATTTTCTCATCCGTCTCATTACAGTAATACAAGTTTCAGTTATTTCCCTTTAGTTTTCAGATTATTGTTATGCCTGGGTGCAATGTTTCATACTATATTTAGACTTGTAACTTCGAGAGTTTTTGACCAATTTTGATAATTTTTTCTTCTTATCCTTTTATTTAGGATACTTGATACAATCAATGACACGTGACGATGAATATGAAAGCTTTCATATCTGCATGGGACAGTAGCAGATCTAGTTAAGCTTTCATATGTATTACATATGAAAGCTTATTGTTTCTGTTAAGATTAATATTATTATTATTTTTTTTTTTTTGTGTTTTATCCACAAATCGGATTTCTCAGAATCTAACCATAGGATCGTTCTGAAACTTTTACCTATCCCTCCAAAAATGGGTGGTGGCTGTTGATTAAATATATTTTCAAAACGTTTTACGAATCCGAAATCACCGAAATTTTACGAACGAATGCATTTGACCTACAATGCTGTAACTTTCTGACTATTTGACCTATTTTACTAAATCTTTTTTCTTTGAGTACCATGAGACAATTACTATAAATCTGCAGTTTCAGATTTTCGAATTTCGAAAATTCGTCGCTGTGATTTCGAACCGGAAGTTTAGACCAATTTGACAACTTCTTTAATAGTTTTGCGATTTTCATGAAATTTAGTATCTAAGTAGATCTTACCGATGTGACTTCAAAAATATAATTAGAAATTTTCTAAATTATCTCCCCTTGACGAAATTAAGGATCAAAATTTTCAAAAAAATCGTCGAAATATAGGTCAGAATGACCTGATTTTTTTTTTGGATACTAGATAAGTAATTACTGATATGTACGCAAAATATGGAGTTTGTCGATCGAACCGGAAGTGCCGCCATATTTAAAAGTGAAAAATCAATAAGGCTTTATTGCTATTTTACTTACAGACTCGGGAGTTATATTTTCTGAATCCTTGATGGAAGGCCTAAAAAATGTCGCGAATAGAATTTTGATTTCGGTCACGTGATGGTCACCATTTTGAATTGAAAATGAAAAATAGAAGCAATTTGAAGGGTCGGGACTTTGGAACACAATTATTCCCCTTCTAATTAAGCTAGAATATTCAAACTTGGTGTAGACGTTCACTAGGTCAATGTTATGATTGAGTTTAAAGATGAGCATTTTCTGCTTAGGGTAAGCAGAGATAAGCATGCTGATTTGTTGATTCTTTAGGGCACGATAACTTCGGTTATAATGAAGCGAGGGCGGTGAAACTTTTGTCAATACAGAGTCTAATAGCTAGCCTGTTGTGTGAAATCATTGTATTATTTTTTCTAAATATCAGGGATAGCCGAAAAAAAGAGATTGAAAATCCAAAAAGTCGTATTTTTACAATTTAGAGCATGTTTAAAGGTCTTTCTCGTAAAGTAAACATAATATTTTTTGGGAACTTCTTCTACAAAGAGTCTTATTGGTAGTCTTTTATATGAAATCAACGATCAACAGTCCAACATATCAGGAGTAGAAGAACAAAAGGATCGAACATTGAAAACGGCACCCTTTCATTGTTAAGCGAAACATGCAGTGTGGGTGACTACAATCTACACATTTAGTCATCGTATAGAGCTTATTCAACAGTATCGAATTCCAGCTGCTTAGGGATATTTTACGTGCACTCCAATGTGTACACGAGACCTTGGTTTTTCGTCCCATCCGAATGACTAGACAGCTGTGCTTGTCAGGCCCTCCGTTCTGCCTCACTGACAAGGGGAACCACGCCGGGAAATCGAGATGAACTTTCTCCGTGCAGAACTTTCAATTCAGGCGAAAACGTTTATTGCATACGATTAAGCTGGTCAGTTGGAGCTTATTTTCAAAAGTTTTGTAATAATCGGTTGGTAATTAAAGTACCGTGCACATTAATCTGTTAAAACAGAAAATTTCGCCCGGTTGAAATGTTTCTTGCTATAAGTCAGCAATTTTCTGAATTCAGGGAGGCTGAATGGCTGAATGGTTAGCATGTGCACACTTTATCGTAACGTCTGTCATTGAGTCAAAGGGCGTCGTTTCGATCTCCAGGTTGCACGTGACATGAAGTATGATGTCCAACCTCGTGGGTTTTCTCCGTGTCCTTCGGTTTCCTCCCAACGGCTAAAGACCTGTAAGCGCAAGGGGAGTTTTTAAATAAAATTAAAAACATATGTTAGTCCCGAAATGACCTAGTTTGTGTCGAATGGACATTAGGCCGCATTTCTCTCTTTCTCTTTTATTTTTAAAGTTTTGTAATAATCGGTTGGTAATCAAAGGTACTGTAAAAGTGATAAAACAGAAAATTTCGCCCGGTTGTAATGTTTCTCACTTTAAAGTCAGCAATTTGCCGATTTTAAGGGGCAAACGTTTATTGCGAACGCTTAAGCTGGTCAGGGGGAGCTTATTTTTAAAAGTTTTGTAATATTCGGTTGATAACTAAAGGTACCGTGCAAATTAAGCTGTTATAATAGAAAATTTGGCCCGGTTGAAATGTTTCTCGCTGTAGGTCAGCAATTTGCCGATTTTAGGGAGGTTGCGTGGCTGAATGGTTAGCACGTGCGCTCTGTATCATAACGTCTGTCATTGAGTCAACTGGCGTTGTTTCGATTTCTTGGTTGTACGTGACAAGGAGTATGGTCGCCTGTCCAACCTCGTAGGCCGTAACCGCCGCTGCCCGGGTAAAATTTCCCTCATTGCACACTTTATGGCATATGCCCGTCTTCATTAGCCCATTTTAGGAGCAGAACAGTCGGACGTTAAACCCCATTCAATTTCATTTCATTTTCTCTATGTTGCTTATTTATTATAGTGGATAAATATTTTTCTGGTTCTAGCAATTATTTAATTTCTGCATAGAAATCTTGCTTTGGCCAGTTTTTTTATTGCAGAGTGCCATTCTTGTTTAAACAAACATGATCCTTTGTTTAAAACATGCTTAAGAAGTCGTCACGATTTCCTACTTATAACCAAACATATTGGAAATATTAGTCTGGCATTATTAAATCCTAATTTTATTGGTCTTATTTAAAATTAAACTTTCATTTAACTATGAACAACCCTTAACGTGTCTCTTTAAAACTATTAAGTACTCTAAAACAGTAGCTCAACCTTTTGACCTAAACTCATTAATTTACCATTTTGTTGTGAGCGACTTCTTATTCTTCCTATATGACATATTGCACGTGTCTGATTTCAAAGGGGGGTTGGGTGGCTGAATGGTTAGCACGCGCGCCTGTCATTGAGTTAACTAGCGTGTTTTCGAATGCCCGGTTGTACGTGACAAGGAGTAAGGTCGCCTGTCCAACCTGCCATTTTTATTTTTTTTCCCGCCATTTTCATTTCATTTTCTCATCCGTCTCATTACAGTAATACAAGTTTCAGTTATTTCCCTTTAGTTTTCAGATTATTGTTATGCCTGGGTGCAATGTTTCATACTATAGTTAGACTTTATAACTTCGCGAGTTTTTGACCAATTTTAATAATTTTTTCTTCTTATCCTTTTATTTAGGATACTTGATACAATCAATGACACGTGACGATGAATATGAAAGCTTTCATATCTGCATGGGACAGTAGCAGATCTAGTTAAGCTTTCATATTACATATGAAAGCTTATTGTTTCTGTTAAAGTTATTATTATTATTATTATTTTTTTTGTGTGTTTTCTGCAAATCGGATTTCTCAGAATCTATCCATAGGATCTTTCTGAAATTTTGACCTACCCCCCCCAAAAATGGGGTGCGAACCTTGATTAAATATATTTTCGAAACGTTTTACGAATCCGAAATCACCGAATTTTACGAACGAAAAAAATGACAATGCATAGTCGTAACTTTGTTATTTTTTGACCGATTTTACTAATTCTTTTTTCTTTGAATACCTTTAAAAAAACCATTTTCATCTGCAGTTTCACATTTTCGAATTTCGAAAATTCGTCGCTGTGATTTCGAACCGGAAGATTAGACCAATTTGACAACTTCTTTAATAGTTGTACGATTTTCATGAAATTTAGTATCTAAGTAGATCCTACCGATGTGACTTCAAAAATATAATTAGAAATTTTCTAAATTATCTCCCCTTGACGAAATTAAGGATCAAAATTTTCAAAAAAATCATCGAAATATAGGTCAGAATGACCTAATTTTTTTTTTGGATACTAGATAAGTAATTACTGATTTGTACACAAAATATGGAGTTTGTCGATCGAACCGGAAGTGCCGCCATATTTAAAAGTGAAAAATCAATAAGGCTTTTTTGCTATTTTACTTACAGACTCGGGAGTTATATTTTCTGAATCCTTGTAGGAAGGCCTAAAAAATGTCGCGAATAGAATTTTGATTTCGGTCACGTGATGGTCACCATTTTGAATTGAAAATGAAAAATAAAAGCAATTTGAAGGGTCGGGACTTTGGAACACAATTACTCTCCTTCTAATTAAGCTAGAATGTTCAAACTTGGTGTAGACGTTCACTAGGTCAATGTTATGATTGAGTTCAAAGATGAGCATTTTCTGCTTAGGGTAAGCAGAGATAAACAAGCTAATTTGTTGATTCTTTAGGGCACGATAACTTCGGTTATAATGAAGGGAGGGCGGTGAAACTTTTGTCAATAGAGAGTCTAATAGCTAGCCTGTTGTGTGAAATCATTGTATTATTTTTTCTAAATATCAGGGATAGCCGAAAAAAAGAGATTGAAAACCCAAAAAGTCGTATTTTTACAATTTGGAGCATGTTTAGAGGTCTTTCTCGTAAAGTCAACATAATATTTTTTGGGAACTTCTTGTACAAAGAGTCTTATTGGTAGTCTTTTATATGAAACCATCGATCAACAGTCCAACATATCAGGAGTAGAAGTACAAAAGGATCGAACATTGAAAACGGCACCCTTTCATTGTTAAGCGAAACATGCAGTGTGGGTGACTACAATCTACACATTTAGTCATCGTATAGAGCTTATTCAACAGTATCGAATTCCAACTGCTTAGGGATATTTTACGTGCACTCCAATGTGTACACGGGACCTTGGTTTTTCGTCCCATCCGAATGACTAGACAGCTGTGCTTGTCAGGCCCTCCGTTCTGCCTCACTGACAAGGGGAACCACGCCGGGAAATCGAGATGAACTTTCTCCGTGCAGAACTTTCAATTCAGGCGAAAACGTTTATTGCATACGATTAAGCTGGTCAGTTGGAGCTTATTTTCAAAAGTTTTGTAATAATCGGTTGGTAATTAAAGTACCGTGCACATTAAACTGTTAAAACAGAAAATTTCGCCCGGTTGAAATGTTTCTTGCTATAAGTCAGCAATTTTCTGAATTCAGGGAGGCTGAATGGCTGAATGGTTAGCATGTGCGCACTGTATCGTAACGTCTGTCATTGAGTCAACGGGCGTCGTTTCGATCTCCAGGTTGCACGTGACATGAAGTATGATGTCCAACCTTGTGGGTTTTCTCCGTGTTCTTCGGTTTCCTCCCAACGGCTAAAGACCTGTAAGCGCAGGGGGAGTTTTTAAATAAAATTAAAAAACATATGTTAGTCCCGAAATGACCTAGTTTGTGTCGAATGGACATTAGGCCGCATTTCTCTCTTTCTCTTTTATTTTTAAAGTTTTGTAATAATCGGTTGGTAATCAAAGGTACTGTAAAAGTGATAAAACAGAAAATAATCGGTTGGTAATCAAAGGTACTGTAAAAGTCATAAAACAGAAAATTTCGCCCGGTTGTAATGTTTCTCACTTTAAAGTCAGCAATTTCCCGATTTTAAGTGGCAAACGTTTATTGCGAACGCTTAAGCTGGTCAGGGGGGAGCTTATTTTTAAAAGTTTTGTAATATTCGGTTGATAACTAAAGGTACCGTGCAAATTAAACTGTTACAATAGAAAATTTGGCCCGGTTGAAATGTTTCTCGCTGTAGGTCAGCAATTTGCCGATTTTAGGGAGGTTGCGTGGCTGAATGGTTAGCACGTGCGCTCTGTATCATAACGTCTGTCATTGAGTCAACTGCCGTTGTTTCGATTTTTTGGTTGTACGTGACAAGGAGTATGGTTGCCTGTCCAACCTCGTAGGCCGTAACCGCCGCTGCCCCGGGTAAAATTTCCCTCATTGCACACATTATGGCATATGCCCGTCTTCATTAGCCCATTTTAGGAGCAGAACAGTCGGACGTTAAACCCCATTCAATTTCATTTCATTTTCTCTATGTTGCTTATTTATTATAGTGGATAAATATTTTTCTGGTTCTAGCAATTATTTAATTTCTGCATAGAAATCTTGCTTTGGCCAGTTTTTTTTATTGCAGAGTGCCATTCTTGTTTAAACAAACATGATCCTTTGTTTAAAACATGCTTAAGAAGTCGTCACGATTTCCTACTTATAACCAAACATATTGGAAATATTAGTCTGGCATTATTAAATCCTAATTTTATTGGTCTTATTTAAAATTAAACTTTCATTTAACTATGAACAACCCTTAACGTGTCTCTTTAAAACTATTAAGTACTCTAAAACAGTAGCTCAACCTTTTGACCTAAACTCATTAATTTACCATTTTGTTGTGAGCGACTTCTTATTCTTCCTATATGACATATTGCACGTGTCTGATTTCAAAGGGGGGTTGAGTGGCTGAATGGTAAGCACGCGCGCCTGTCATTGAGTAAACTAGCGTGTTTTCGAATGCCCGGTTGTACGTGACAAGGAGTAAGGTCGCCTGTCCAACCTGCCATTTTTAATTTTTTTTTCCCGCCATTTTCATTTCATTTTCTCATCCGTCTCATTACAGTAATACAAGTTTCAGTTATTTCCCTTTAGTTTTCAGATTATTGTTATGCCTGGGTGCAATGTTTCATACTATATTTAGACTTGTAACTTCGCGAGTTTTTGACCAATTTTAATAATTTTTTCTTCGTATCCTTTTATTTAGGTTACTTGATACAATCAATGACACGTGACGATGAATATGAAAGCTTTCATATCTGCATGGGACAGTAGCAGATCTAGTTATTATTATTATTATTTACCGCGGGAGCCTAGATCACCATGATCGAAAACAGATATCGATCTGGAATTAGATTTTCTGTCGGGAAACCATGTAGTGGCTACTTGATAAAATATTTTTGAAATTTCTGCGCATACCGGAAGTGACCGAACTTTGTATTTTGTCTAAAAATTGAAAATAGGCCATAGTTTCGTCAATTGTTTATCCATTTTCAAGCAAATTACCTTTTTGGAATCCCTGAATCTTTTCTTAGACAATGGCTATCTCACATTTTTCGATTTCGAACATTCGTCTATGACTTTTAGCGTTCGAAAATTGAAAACATGTTGTTTACGAGACAATTTTTGTTACTTTTCAAAATTTTCAAATTTGACCTACATTTTTGGATACCTGAAGTCCATGCGATTCCAGTAATATAAGTTTCATTCGGAGTTATCGCCCTTTATTTTTCGATTTTTTTCGAATTTTCTTCCCATTTTGTGAGCTCGGGTTTCGTTTTATGGCAGAATTGACGTTTCTGAAACTTCTGGAACATGAAGTCATGGTCCAATACCAACGAATAAAGCAATTTCGACAAGAATCCTTAAACCGGAAGTGGTCGAAATAATGTGCAATATTTTGAAAAAAATGCAAAAAATGGATATTTTTGGGAAAAACGCGATTTCTCCACCCGATATAAATGGATTAAAGAAATTAGGGTACCATTGGACTGCACTAGGATTGCACTATCGTATGATACCAAATTTATACGGATACTATGAACAGGCAGCAAAATATGGCACGCTGAAAATCAAGTATTTTCTGATTTTTAGCATTTTTGGACGCCTGTATCTCGAAAACTACTCCAGCGCTTTTTATGAAACTTTCTCTATCGAGAGACCTTGTGGTAGTCTTAAGTACGAAACATTCCATTACGACTTTGAAATATCTGGAATAGGTGAAATAACGGACTGAAAATCGAAAAAAGTCGAAAAATCGTGAAATTTTGGAAAATGCTCTACTATTTTTTTATTTTAAGAGATTTTCGAAAAAAGGTTGTATTTTCAGATAGCTGACCTAATTACGATTCTAACGATGTATAATATGTATGTAGTTATTGAAAGTTAATTTTCGATATTTTAAATTTTTTGCATTTTTCTCACTTTTGGACATAGGATTTCTCAGTGGCATTTTATCTGATCAGATAATGTAATATATCATTACAGATCCCTATGACTATTTGAGTACCCAAACCGGCTATTTGAACTATTCCGACAATAATAACCATACCGGAAGTATTCAAAAAATAGAAAAAAGGTTAAAAACATTGTCGCACTTGCGAAAAACTTGATTTCTCCCTTAGGTAATAGCGGACCAAAAGAACTAAAGTGTCGTTGGATAGCCTATTAATAGACCATCATACGGTATGTAAATAATACGATTTCGATGGCAAGGAAATAAATTATTGCATGCCAAAAATCCAGTATTTTCCGATTTTTTAACATTCTGAGACGCCCTTTTCTCGAAAACGACGCCTACGATTTTTCTCAAACTTTTCTTACTCAAAGTCCTATCGATTGTCTATATAGTGAATCCAAAATGAAAAGCATTGAAATGATATAGGTGGTCCAAAAATTGCATCAAACTTTGAAAAAAATTCAAAAATCGTTAAATTTTTGTAAACGCTCTTTATTTTATCTTTTTTTCCAAAACTACTCAATAGATGTTTCTGACACTTCTGGTATAGAAAGTTAAGTATCCAAAGAACTTCGTAAAGCTATCACGACAACAATCGTAAAACCGGAAGTAGTCGAAAAAATGTCCGATATTTTGAAAAAAAATATTTTTTTTACGAAAACCTTTTTTATTTATGAATATTTTTTGACGATATTTTACACTGGGTTAAAATATCATCCTACTTGAGCAGAAATGAGAAAAAAAATTGTCTCGGTAATTTGCATTAGCCGCCATCGGCTAATTTAGTTTTTCGTACCCAGAAAAATTATTTATTGTTCGATTTATATAAAACAAAGTTCATAAGCTCCGTGGTCCCAATTGTAATTTTTTTTGTTACGGTGAAATTTTTCTGTCGGCAACGGAAGTGACGTAATATTAATAAAAACTACAATTTTGACAGTTCGGTACCACTTTTTGAAAGCAAATATTAATTTTTTTCAAAACTGATATAACTAAAAGGATGCACCCTGCAAAGGTGCACAATATCCTTAGCTCAGACTTTTTAATTTCAATTTCATTTTCGGGCAATTTCGAATAAAATGTAAAATAAAGTGTAAAATTCAGTTGTTTGCAATTCATTCAGCTCTTCATATTTTGAAATATTTATTTGTAATTTTCATAGACTCGTAGCAATAATCCAGACGAAGAGAATGCATGCGAAAATTAGTTTGTAATGTGAACAGTTGCCGAGAAATATGCAATTTTGCATGCATCACTTTTCACGTTATTTTGCCTATAAAAGAATGAATTATTATTCGATTTGCAATTTTTTTTCCCCATTTGATGCTTAATGCCATTTTGGACTAGGTCAAGCCAATTTTACATTTTCATTGTGACCGGAAATGACGTCATTTGGGCAAAAACTGTATTTTTAACCTAAAAAACAAATATTTTATTCAAATGAGTCTGCCTTATAATATTTTTAGAATTATGATATTTGATTCCCATCAACGAATAGAATCAAGCCATACGACCATACAGATGCCACAAAATGGTTTCTAACTTGTACGGTTACAGAGAAATAGGCGATCTTCTATAAGTCACTTTTCAAGGTTTTTGGTCTATAAAAGTGTCAATTATTATTCGGTTTTTATAATATTTTTATCATTTGATGCCTTATGCCATTTATGACTTCAATGAACTAAGTTAACATTTTCAATATCACCGGAAGTAATGTAATTTTTGCAAAAAACGTATTTTTAGCCTTCAAAACAAAACATTTTTTTGAAGGGATTTATATTTATTATTCAATTAACTTTATAACGTCTGACTCTAATGGGCAGTAAGATTGAATCAATACCATCATATCGATATCAAGAAAATGCTTCTAGCATGTTCCCTTGTCGAATAATAGCCAATTTTCCCAGGGTCACTTTTAATTTTTTTACCTTCTTAATTTCAGTTGATGGGTTACAGGTTAGTTATTCATTGCCGATACGTATAAAACAAAGTTTGTATTTTGTATGTTACGAATTTTCGACTTATTTTTCCCCTATAAAAATTTCTTTCGGCACCGGAAGTGACGTAATTTTGCGATAATTTACAATTTTGGCCTGTCTTTTCGCCAGCAAATATTACTTTTATATATGATAGAAGGTTTCACTGTAGCAAAACAACTAAAGAATAGTTCGGTAGCTCAATGGATCGGCTATGGTATAATAAACTTCCTGTATGATTCCTGAAAGCCGGTTCAGTGCTGCTTGCAGGTCTAGTTCTTATTATTATTATTATTCTTTTGTTTTGAGTAGATCTCAGCAACTGCTTGTCGCATCGTTACGATTTCTTCGGTTTTACTGGGAAAGTGGGTGTGACTTAGAGGATAAAGCTATTTTGAACGTTCTGTGACAATGCGAAATGTCCGAAATCACCGAAGTTATCATTTTTGAAAATATTGCAGTAATTTTAACAATAATCATTGGATTTTCATTTTCGATAGATTTTGGCATAGCCGGAGACAGGGCACATAGCTACGTTGCTTTCAATTTTTGATTTTCGGCAAATCTTCGAAGATATTAGGCGCCAAATTTCGAAAATTTAAAATTTTACAAAACACTTTTTTATTTATGAATATTTCTTAGTCGTGTTGTGCACAGAATTAAAGAGTCATCTGATTAGCGCAAAAATGTTAAAATTTTTTGTCTCAGTAATTTTCCTTGGCCGCCATTGGCTAATTCAGTTTTTCAGTCCTAGATTATTTTGTTATTGTTCGATTTGTATAAAACAAAGTTCATATGCTTCGTTGTCTCAATTGTCATTTTTTTTGTTACCGATAGTGTTATCTGTCGGCACCGGAAGTGGCATAATTTTACCAAAAACTACAATTTTGACAGTTATTTACGATCTTCAAAAACAAATATTATTTTTTTGAAAAATTATATGACTCAAAGAGTGTGTCCTTTCAAGGCGCAAAAAATGTCGGAAGCAGTTTTTTTAATTTCTATTTCATTTTCTTGCAAATTGGATTAAGAGGTGAAAAAAGGCGTAAAATTGACCTATTTACAACCCATTCAGGCTTTTCAGATTTTAAAATATTTTTACATAACTTTTATAAACTTGTAGCTATAATCCATACGAAGAAAATGTATGTTAAAATTAGTTTGTAATATAAGCAGTTGCCAAGAAATGGGCAGTTCTGCATAAGTCACTGTTTTCGTTATTTTGCCTGTAATATAGTCAATTATTATTGGATTTTTATAAAAGTGACATCATTTGATTCAAAAAGCATGTAGCGTCATATCAAGTTGATTACTATTTAAAATTGACACCGGAAGTGACGTCATTTTGTCAAAAACTGCATTTAAAACTTTTTAAATCAAAGTTTTATTCAACCAAGAATTACTTAATATGTATTAATAATTTTAACTTTTGGTTTAAATTCACATATAAACACAACTCATATGGTCATATAGATATCATAAAATTGTTTCTAACTTGTTCGGTTGCCGAGAAATAGGCGGTTTTCTACAGGTCACTTTTGAAGGTTTTGGGGCCATAAAAGTGTCAATTATTATTCGATTTTCATAAACGCTACACCATGTTATACCTAATGCCATTCGGGATTTCATACAAGTAATTTAAAATTTACCTTATCACCGGAAGTAACGTCATTTTGGCAAAAACTGTATTTTTAGCCTTCAAAACAGATATTTTATTCAAATGGGTCTGTTTTGAAATCTTTTTCAAATTATGGTATTTGATGCCAATCAACAAATAGAATGAAGCCATACGATCATACAGATATCAAAATGGTTTCTAACTTGTACGGTTGCCGAGAAATAGCCGATTTTCTGCAAGTCACTTTTCAATTTTTTTGGTCTTTAAAAGTGACAATTATTATTCGATTTACATAAAATTTTCACTATATGATATCGTATGCCATTTCTGATTTCATAAGACTAATTGAACATTTTCATAACAACGGGAGTAATTTAATTTTGTCAAGATCATTTACAAGTAACAAATGTATAAAATGAATTGATATTGCTGGATTTGGTTGATTCTGCGTCCATTTTATTTGTGTGCAATGTTAATTTGGAAACCTGTTTAGTGGTTTCGTTGGTACCAGAAGTGACATATGTTCAAGGGTAACTTGGCACCGGAAGTGACATGTTTAAGGGTAACGTGGCACCAGTGAAACCCGTCATTCCTGCATGCAGGTCTAGTTATTAGGGTTTCACACTGCGTAGCTTGTGTGGTACACTATTGTTTTTGTTAAAATTATTATTCTTATTATTATTCAGATTCCAATTTGAATAGATCTCAGCAACTACGTGTCGCATCCTTACGATTTTTTCGGTTGTACTTGGAAAGTGGGTGTGACTTAGAGGATAAAGCTATTTTGAACGTTCTGCAACAATGCGAAATGTCCGAAATCACCAAAGTTATCGTTTTTGAAAATATTGCAGTAATTTTAACAATAATCATTGGATTTTAACTTTCGATACATTTTGGCATAGCCTGAGACATGGCACATAGCTACGCTACTTTCGAATTTTGATTTTCGGCAAATCTTCGAAAATATTAGGCGCCAAATTTCGAAAATTTAAAATTTTACAAAAAACTTTTTTATTTATGAATATTTTTTAGTCGTATTGTGCACAGAATTAAAGAGTCATCTGACTAGTGCAAAAATGTTAAAAAAATTTGTCTCAGAAATTTTCCTTGGCCGCCATTGGCTAATTCAGTTTTTCAGTCCTAGATTAATTTTTTATTGTTTGATTTGTATAAAACAAAGTTCATATGCTTCGTTGTCTCAATTGTCATTTTTTTATTACCGGAAGTGTTATCTGTCGGCACCGGAAGTGGCATAATTTTACCAAAAACTACAATTTTGGCTCAAATATTATTTTTTGGAAAAATTATTTGACTCAAATAGTAAGTGCAGGGGGACCGCACTACACGAAAAACAAAAAACCTATAAGATTAACCTGCGGAAAACATCAAATCAAGTGAATGGATCCGGGGGCCAGCCGTAAGCGTCCACTGAGCTGTACAGTCCCGGGCCTGTTTTGGTACAGGCTTCACTAAAAATGATTTGAAAAAAAAAGAGGCAACAGAAATAATGCGACCGATCTCTACAATGGTCGTCTCTTCAATGGCGATAGTCTGCCAGTTGACGTCAGATGTTAAAACGTCAAACAATTTCAACAATAAGGGCGATAATCCGGATAGAATCTCGGAAAACGGCAAAACAATAAGTGTAGCGATCAAACAGGAGCAAAGCCCGACAACGAGAACATTCTACAGTACGAAGGGCTAAAACTCTACTCCAATAGTAAGTGCAGGGGGACCGCACTACACGAAAAACAAAAAACCTATAAGATTAACCTGCGGAAAACATCAAATCAAGTGAATGGATCCGGGGGCCAGCCGTAAGCGTCCACTGCGCTGTACAGTCCCGGGCCTGTTTTGGTACAGGCTTCACTAAAATTATTTGAAAAAAAAAGAGGCAACAGAAACAATGCGACCGATCTCCACAATGGTCGTCTCCACAATGGCGACAGTCTGCCAGCTGACGTCAGACGCCAAAACGTCAAACAATTTCAACAATAAGGGCGACAATCCGGACAGAATCTCGGAAAACGCCAAAATAATAAGTGTAGCGAGCAAACAGGAGCAAAGCCCGACAAAGAGAACATTCTACAGTACGAAGGGCTAAAACTCTACTCCAATAGTAAGTGCAGGGGGACCGCACTACACGAAAAACAAAAATCCTATAAGATTAACCTGCGGAAAACCTCAAATCAAGTGAATGGATCCGGGGGCCAGCCGTAAGCGTCCACTGCGCTGTAGAGTCCCGGGCCTGTTTTGGTACAGGCTTCACTAAAAATGATTTGAAAAAAAAGAGGCAACAGAAATAATGCGACCGATCTCTACAATGGTCGTCTCTTCAATGGCGATAGTCTGCCAGTTGACGTCAGATGTTAAAACGTCAACAATTTCAACAATGAGGGCGATAATCCTGATAGAATCTCGGAAAACGCCAAAATAATAAGTGTAGCGAGCAAACAGGAGCAAAGCCCCACAACGAGAACATTCTACAGTACGAAGGGCTAAAACTCTACTCCAATAGTAAGTGCAGGGGAACCCCACTACACGAAAAACAAAAAACCTATAAGATTAACCTGCGGAAAACATCAAATCAAGTGAATGGATCCGGGGGCCAGCCGTAAGCGTCCACTGCGCTGTACAGTCCCGGGCCTGTTTTGGTACAGGCTTCACTAAAAATGATTTGAAAAAAAAAGAGGCAACAGAAACAATGCGACCGATCTCCACAATGGTCGTCTCCCCAATGGCGACAGTCTGCCAGCTGACGTCAGACGCCAAAACGTCAAACAATTTCAACAATAAGGGCGACAATCCGGACAGAATCTCGGAAAACGCCAAAATAATAAGTGTAGCGAGCAAACAGGAGCAAAGCCCGACAACGAGAACATTCTACAGTACGAAGGGCTAAAATTCTACTCCAATAGTAAGTGCAGGGGGACCGCACTACACGAAAAACAAAAAACCTATAAGATTAACCTGCGGAAAACATCAAATCAAGTGAATGGATCCGGGGGCCAGCCGTAAGCGTCCACTGCGCTGTAGAGTCCCGGGCCTGTTTTGGTACAGGCTTCACTAAAAATGATTTGAAAAAAAAGAGGCAACAGAAACAATGCGACCGATCTCCACAATGGTCGTCTCCCCAATGGCGACAGTCTGCCAGCTGGCGTCAGACGCCAAAACGTCAAACAATTTCAACAATAAGGGCGACAATCCGGACAGAATCTCGGAAAACGCCAAAATAATAAGTGTAGCGAGCAAACAGGAGCAAAGCCCGACAACGAGAACATTCTACAGTACGAAGGGCTAAAACTCTACTCCAATAGTAAGTGCAGGGGGACCGCACTACACGAAAAACAAAAAACCTATAAGATTAACCTGCGGAAAACATCTACTCCAATAGTAAGTGCAGGGGGACCGCACTACACGAAAAACAAAAAACCTATAAGATTAACCTGCGGAAAACATCAAATCAAGTGAATGGATCCGGGGGCCAGCCGTAAGCGTCCACTGCGCTGTACAGTCCCGGGCCTGTTTTGGTACAGGCTTCACTAAAAATGATTTGAAAAAAAAAAGAGGCAACAGAAATAATGCGACCGATCTCTACAATGGTCGTCTCTTCAATGGCGATAGTCTGCCAGTAGACGTCAGATGTTGAAACGTCAAACAATTTCAACAATAAGGGCGATAATCCGGATAGAATCTCGGAAAACGCCAAAATAATAAGTGTAGCGAGCAAACAGGAGCAAAGCCCGACAACGAGAACATTCTACAGTACGAAGGGCTAAAACTCTACTCCAATAGTAAGTGCAGGGGGACCGCACTACACGAAAAACAAAAAACCTATAAGATTAACCTGCGGAAAACATCAAATCAAGTGAATGCCCTTTCAAGGCGCAAAAAATGTCGGAAGCAATTTTTTTAATTTCGATTTCATTTTCGAGCAAATTCGATTAAGTGGCTAAAAATGGTGTAAAATTGACCTATTTACAACCTGTTCAGGCTTTTCAGATTTTAAAATATTTCTTCGTAACTTTTATAAACTTGTAGCTATAGTCCATACGAAGAAAATGTATGTTAAAATTAGTTTGTAATATAAGCAGTTCCCAAGAAATGGGCAGTTCTGTACAAGTCACTGTTTTCGTTATTTTGCCTGTAAAATAGTCAATTATTATTGGATTTTTATAAAAGTGACATCATTTGATTCAAAAAACATGTAGCGTCATATCAAGTTGATTACAATTTAAAATTGACACCGGAAGTGACGTCATTTGGTCAAAAACTGCATTTTTAGCCTTTAAAACAGATATTTTATTCAAATGAGTCTGTTTTGAAATCTTTTTCAAATTATGGTATTTGATGCCAATCAACAAATAGAATGAACCCATACGATCATACAGATACCACAAAATGGTTTCTAACTTGTACGGTTGCAGAGAAATAGCAGATTTTCTACAAGTCATTTTTCAAGTTTTTTGGTCTTTAAAAGTGGCAGTTAATATTCGATTTACATAAAATTGTCACTATATGATATCGTATGCCATTTCTGATTTCATAAGACTAATTAGGGTGTCACACTGCGTAGCTTGTGTGAAACACTATTGTTTTTGTTAAAATTATTAGGCTTTCAGACTTTCGTCTGAAACCCTATTGAGATTACCAAAATTATTATTAAGCTTTCATATTACATATGAAAGCTTATTGTTTCTGTTAAAGTTATTATTATTATTTTTTTTTTGTGTATTTTCTGCAAATCGGATTTCTCAGAATCTAGCCATAGGATCTTTCTGAAACTTTGACCTACCCCCCCATAAATGGGGTGCGAACCTTGATTAAATATATTTTCAAAACGTTTTACGAATCCGAAATCACCGAATTTTACGAACGAATGCATTTGACCTACAATGCTGTAACTTTGTGACTATTTGACCTATTTGATTAATTCTTTTTTCTATGAATACCTTGAGACATTTACTTCCGAAAATCCGTCGCTGTGATATCGAACCGGAAGTTTAGAACAACTCGACAACTTCTCTAGTAGTTGTACGATTTTCATGAAATTTGATATGTAAGTAAACCTTAATGATGCGACTTGAAAAATGACTTTAGAAATTTTCTAAATTATCTCCCCTTGGAGCAATTAAGGATCGAAATTTTCAAAAAAATCGACGAAATATAGGTCAAATCATCTTGAATTTTTTTTGGGTTACTAGCTACGAGACCACTGATTCATACACAAAAAATGGAGTTTGTAGTTCAACCCGGAAGTACCACCATCTTGAAATGTAAAAACCTCAAACGCCATTTTGCTATTTTACTCACAGACACGGGAATTATATTTTCTGAATCCTTGGAGGAAGGCCTAAAAAACGTCGGGAGTAGAATTTTCATTTAGGTCAACTGGGAGTCACCATTTTGAATTGAAAATGAAAAATAGAAGCAATTTGAAGGGCCGAGTTTTTGGAACTTCTAATTAAGCTAGAATGTTTAAACGTGGGGTAGACGTTCACTATGGCAATGTCATGATTGAGTGTAAAGATGAGCATTTTCTGCCTGGGGTAAGCAGAGATAAGCATGCTGATTTGTTAATTCTTTAGGGCACAATAACTTCGGTTATAATTAAGGGAGGGTGGTGAAACTCTTGTAAATCGAGAGTCTAATAGCTAGCCTGTTGTGTGAAATCATTGTATCATTTTTTTTAAATATCAGGGATAGCAGAAAAAAGAGATCGAAAATCCAAAAAATCGTATTTTTACGATTTAGAGGATTTTTAAAGGTCCTTTTCTCTTAAAGTGAACATAATATTTTTGGGGAACTTCTTGTACAAAGAGTCTTATCGGTAGTCTTTTATATGAAACCATCGATCAACAGTCCAAAATATCAGGAGTAGAAGAATAAAAGGATCGAAAATTGAAAACGGCACCCTTTCATTGTTAAGCAAAACATGCAGCGTGGGTGGCTACAATCTGCACATTTAGTCATCGTATAGAGCTTATTAAACATTATCGAATTCCAACTGCTAAGGAATCTTTTACATGCACTCCAATGTGTACACGCCGGTGGGAGGACACGCCAGAAAATCGAGATGAACTTTCTCGGCCAATGCAGGGATCGAACACCCGACCTCCTGGCTAGCAGGTCAACGCCTTCGCCACATAGTGTGGACACCCATCGTACATTTCATCCGTCAAATCAAAGCATTTCATTGCATTAGACCAATAATTAATTATTCTTAATTTTTAAACTTTATTTTAATATTATTAAATCCTCATTTTATTGTTAGACGTTCGTCTTATTTAAAATTAAACTTTCGTTTAACTATGAATAACCCTTAACGTGTCTCTTTAAAACAATTAAATATTCTAAAACAGTAGCTCAACCATTTGACCTAAGCTCATTAATTTACCATTTTGTATGTGAGCGTCTTGTTATTCTTCTTATATGACATATTGCACGTGTCTGATTTCAAAGGAGAGTTTGGTGGCTGAATGTTTAGCACGCGCGCGCTGTATCATAAAGCCTGTCATTGAGTCAGCTAACGTGTTTTCGAATCTCCGGTCGTACTTGACAAGGAGTAAGGTCGCCTGTCCATCTTGGTGGGTTTTCTTCATTTCCGGTTTCCTTCAACTGCTAAAGATCTCTACGCGCAAGCGAAATATTGAAATAAAATCGAACTATATGTTAGTCCCGAAATGATCTAGTTTGGGACACAATAACTCTCTTTCTAATTCAGCTAGACTTGGTGTGGGTGTTTATTAGGCCAATACCTTGATGACTCTGGAACACAATAACTCTTTTTCTAATTGGGGTACAAAGTTCAAACTTGGTATAGGCATTCACTAGGTCAATGTCTTGATGAAGTTCGAAGTAGAATTTTGATTTAGGTCAACTGGTAGTCACCATTTTGAAGTGAATATGAAACATAGTGAAAAATCGACATTTACGGACTTGTAAACAAACACAATAGAGCATAGTATGTTCAATGCGTCTCCTATGTCTGAAATTAATACATTTCAGGATAGTCGGGATACGGTATTTGAATATTTCAAAAATTCGATTTGACAAAATTCTTTACGAGTGAAAAATCACACTAACTTCACCAGATTGTGACCGATTTTAATGATTTTTTTCCTCGTTCGGATTATTCATATGACCCATAACATGTGACAGGAAGTGACCGTGAATATGAAAGCTTTCATATCTGCATGGGACAGTAGCAGATCTAGTTAGGCTTTCAGACTTTCGTCTGAAAGCCTATTGTGATTACTAAAATTATTATTAAGCTTTCATATTACATATGAAAGCTTATTGTTTCTGTTAAGATTATTATTATTTTTTTTTTGTGTTTTATCCACAAATCGGATTTCTCAGAATCTAACCACAGTATCTTTATGAAACTTTTACCTACCCCCCCCCCCAAAAAAAAATGGGTGGTAGCTGTTGATTAAATATATTTTCAAAACGTTTTACGAATCCGAAATCACCGAAATTTACGAACGACAAAATGGACATTGCATAGTCGTAACTTTATTGTTTTTTGACCGATTTTATTAAATCTTTTTTCTTTGAATACCTTGAAAAAAATCATTTTCATCAGCAGTTTCACATTTTCGAATTTCGAAAATTCGTCGCTGTGATTTCGAACCGGAAGTTTAGACCAATTCGACAACTTCTTTAATAGTTGTGCGATTTTTATTCAATTTAGTATATAAGTAGATCCTACCAATGTGACTTCAAAAATATAATTAGAAATTTTCTAAATTATCTCCCCTTGGTGAAATTAAGGATCAAAATTTTCAAAAAAATCGGCGAAATATAGGTCAGAATGACCTAAATTTTTTTTTTGATACTAGACAAGGAATTACTGATTCGTACACAAAATATGGAGTTTGTCGATCGAACCGGAAGTGCCACCATCTTCAAACGTGAAAAATCACTAAGGCTTTTTTGCTATCTTACTTACAGACACGGGAGTTATATTTTCTGAATCCTTGAAGGATGGCCCAAAAATCGTAGGGAGCAGAATTTTGATTTCGGTCATTTTGTCATCGTATAGAGCTTATTCAACAGTATCGAATTCCAACCGCTTAGGGATATTTTACGTGCACTCCAATGTGTACACGGGACCTTGGTTTTTCGTCCCATCCGAAGGACTAGTTAAGCTTTCATATTACATATGAAAGCTTATTGTTTCTGTTAAAGTTATTATTATTATTAAGCTTTCATATTACATATGAAAGCTTATTGTTTCTGTTAAAGTTATTATTATTATTATTTTTTTTTTTGTGTGTATTTTCTGCAAATCGGATTTCTCAGAATCTAACCATAGGATCTTTCTGAAACTTTGACCTACCCCCCCATAAATGGGGTGCGAACCATGATTAAATATATTTTCAAAACGTTTTACGAATCCGAAATCACCGAATTTTACGAACGAATGCATTTGACCTACAATGCTGTAACTTTGTGACTAATTGACCTATTTAATTAATTCTTTTTTCTATGAGTACCTTGAGACATTTACTTCAAATCTGCAATTTCGGATTTTCGCATTTCGAAAATTCGTCGCTGTGATATCGAACCGGAAGTTTAGACCAACTCGACAACTTCTTTAGTAGTTGTACGATTTTCATGAAATTTAATATGTAAGTAAACCTTAATGATGCGACTTGAAAGATGACTTCAGAAATTTTCTAAATTATCTCCCCTTGGAGAAATTGAGGATCGAAATTTTCAAAAAAATCGACGAAATATAGGTCAAATCATCTTAAATTTTTTTTTTGGTTACTAGTTCCGAGACCACTGATTCGTACACAAAAAATGGAGTTTGTAGCTCAACCCGGAAGTGCCACCATCTTGAAATGTAAAAACCTCAAACGCCATTTTGCTAGTTTACTTACAGACACGGGAATTATATTTTCTGAATCCTTGGAGGAAGGCCTAAAAAACGTCGGGAGTAGAATTTTCATTTAGGTCAACTGGGAGTCACCATTTTGAATTGAAAATGAAAAATAGAAGCAATTTGAAGGGTCGGGACTTTGGAACACAATTACTCTCCTCCTAATTAAGCTAGAATGTTCAAACTTGTTGAAGACGTTCACTAGGTCAATGTTATGATTGAGTTTAAAGATGAGCATTTTCTGCTTAGGGTAAGCAGAGATAAGCATGCTAATTTGTTGATTCTTTAGGGCACGATAACTTCGGTTATAATGAAGGGAGGGCGGTGAAACTTTTGTCAATAGAGAGTCTAATAGCTAGCCTGTTGTGTGAAATCATTGTATTATTTTTTCTAAATATCAGGGATAGCCGAAAAAAAGAGATTGAAAATCCAAAAAGTCGTATTTTTACAATTTGGAGCATGTTTAGAGGTCTTTCTCGTAAAGTCAACATAATATTTTTTGGGAACTTCTTCTACAAAGAGTCTTATTGATAGTCTTTTATATGAAACCATCGATCAACAGTCCAACATATCAGGAGTAGAAGAACAAAAGGATCGAACATTGAAAACGGCACCCTTTCATTGTTAAGCGAAACATGCAGTGTGGGTGACTACAATCTACACATTTAGTCATCGTATAGAGCTTATTCAACAGTATCGAATTCCAGCTGCTTAGGGATATTTTACGTGCACTCCAATGTGTACACGAGACCTTGGTTTTTCGTCCCATCCGAATGACTAGACAGCTGTGCTTGTCAGGCCCTTCGTTCTGCCTCACTGACAAGGGGAACCACGCCGGGAAATCGAGATGAACTTTCTCCGTGCAGAACTTTCAATTCAGGCGAAAACGTTTATTGCATACGATTAAGCTGGTCAGTTGGAGTTTATTTTCAAAAGTTTTGTAATAATCGGTTGGTAATTAAAGTACCGTGCACATTAAACTGTTAAAACAGAAAATTTCGCCCGGTTGAAATGTTTCTTGCTATAAGTCAGCAATTTTCTGAATTCAGGGAGGCTGAATGGCTGAATTGTTAGCATGTGCTCACTGTATCGTAACGTCTGTCATTGAGTCAACGGGCGTCGTTTCGATCTCCAGGTTGCACGTGACATGAAGTATGATGTCCAACCTCGTGGGTTTTCTCCGTGTCCTTCGGTTTCATCCCAACGGCTAAAGACCTGTACGCGCAAGGGGAGTTTTTAAATAAAATTAAAAAACATATGTTAGTCCCGAAATGACCTAGTTTGTGTCGAATGGACATTAGGCCGCATTTCTCTCTTTCTCTTTTATTTTTAAAGTTTTGTAATAATCGGTTGGTAATCAAAGGTACTGTAAAAGTGATAAAACAGAAAATTTCGCCCGGTTGTAATGTTTCTCACTTTAAAGTCAGCAATTTGCCGATTTTAAGGGGCAAACGTTTATTGCGAACGCTTAAGCTGGTCAGGGGGAGCTTATTTTTAAAAGTTTTGTAATATTCGGTTGATAACTAAAGGTACCGTGCAAATTAAACTGTTACAATAGAAAATTTGGCCCGGTTGAAATGTTTCTTGCTGTAGGTCAGCAATTTGCCGATTTTAAGGAGGTTGCGTGGCTGAATGGTTAGCACGTGCGCTCTGTATCATAACGTCTGTCTTTGAGTCAACTGGCGTTGTTTCGATTTCTTGGTTGTACGTGACAAGGAGTATGGTCGCCTGTCCAACCTCGTAGGCCGTAACCGCCGCTGCCCGGGTAAAATTTCCCTCATTGCACACTTTATGGCATATGCCCGTCTTCATTAGCCCATTTTAGGAGCAGAATAGTCGGACGTTAAAACCCATTCAATTTCATTTCATTTTCTCCATGTTGCTTATTTATTATAGTGGATAAATATTTTTCTGGTTCTAGCAATTATTTAATTTCTGCATAGAAATCTTGCTTTGGCCAGTTTTTTTATTGCAGAGTGCCATTCTTGTTTAATCAAACATGACCCTTTGTTTAAAACATGCTTAAGAAGTCGTCACGATTTCCTACTTATAACCAAACATATTGGAAATATTAGTCTGGCATTATTAAATCCTAATTTTATTGGTCTTATTTAAAATTAAACTTTCATTTAACTATGAACAACCCTTAACGTGTCTCTTTAAAACTATTAAGTACTCTAAAACAGTAGTTCAACCTTTTGACCTAAACTCATTAATTTACCATTTTGTTGTGAGCGACTTCTTATTCTTCCTATATGAAATATTGCACGTGTCTGATTTCAAAGGGGGGTTGGGTGGCTGAATGGTTAGCACACGCGCCTGTCATTGAGTTAACTAGCGTGTTTTCGAATGCCCGGTTGTACGTGACAAGGAGTAAGGTCGTCTGTCCAACCTGCCATTTTTAATTTTTTTCCCGCCATTTTCATTTCATTTTCTCATCCGTCTCATTACAGTAATACAAGTTTCAGTTATTTCCCTTTAGTTTTCAGATTATTGTTATGCCTGGGTGCAATGTTTCATACTATATTTAGACTTGTAACTTCGCGAGTTTTTGACCAATTTTAATAATTTTTTCTTCTTATCCTTTTATTTAGGATACTTGATACAATCAATGACACGTGACGATGAATATGAAAGCTTTCATATCTGCATGGGACAGTATACTTTCCTCTGAATTACCGTCTTGCCTATAGATGTAAGTATTGCAGGCACAGTGCTTCCACTGCGAGGAGCGCTATAGGCAAAACACAATTTTTTTTTTTTTTTTTTTTTTTTTTTTCACTTTTCTGACAAATGACACATCCCGTTGGCATTATTTTTGCACCTGTCATGTAGGCTGCCTGGAAGGAGGAAATATGATAATTCTTAACCAAGGCTTTAACCCCCTGCATCCTATGCCAGGGGCAGGCGGACGACCTCATATTATGACTACTCGTGCCCTTCACATATACTGTCCTCCAGTGTTTCAGACAAACTAACAGTTGGGACACTTCCCTCTTACGGCAAGGGCCGGTAACTCAGTGAATAGTATACTTTCCTCTGAATTACCGTCTTGCCTATAGATGTAAGTATTGCAGGCACAGTGCTTCCGCTCCGTAATCCGTTTACGAATATCAAAACTAAGACAATGACAACAATTCTAACTTTATTAACATTCAATACCAACTCAACCCACTTCGTCCCATAACACACTTCACCCCATAACACACTTCACTTCTCCCCATAACACACTTCATCCCACCACATATTTTCCTAACCCATTTTTGGTAATCCCGGTCAAATTATTCCGTACATACGTGCTTTGAACTTTTATACATTCAGTTCCCACTTTGAAGTATATTCGTTCGTTCCCGATAAATTAACCCCAATGATTTTAGCTAACGTTAATGCCGCAGATAAGTGATACGTAGCTGTTACAGATGACTACCCAAACCCCTTTGCCCCCTTTGATTTCACACCGGTAATCCCCTATTGGCTTCCACATAAGTAAACACATTGATTTGCTTCCTCACAGGCAAGCTCACTTACTTTTCTTCCAACGCAGGCAAGCCTCTTAATTTGCTTCCACAAAGGCAAGCCTGTTAGTTTGCTTCCAACACAGGTAAGCACCTTAATTTGCTTCCACACAGGCAAGCCCCCTTTAATTGGCTACCATCTAAACTATGCTCCCACATAGGTAAGTCCACTTTAATTTGCTTCCATCTAAACTATGCTCCCACGCAGGTAAGCCCCCTTTAATTTTCTTCCACACAGGCAAGCCCCCTTAATTTTCTTATACACAGATAAACCCCTTAACTTTGCTTGCGCACAGGTAAGCCCCTTATATACTCAAAAATTTTGACCTTAGCGTATGTTCCAGGTTATATTGTGAAATAACAAAAGCTGAACAGTCTCACTTAAGATTATTAAAGAAAAAAAACAATCACGGCACTACTTGCCGACACAGCAGAAATAATTTAAAACGGCCTTAGTGTATGTCCCATTTTAGATTGCGGAACAACAAGGCTGGACAGGTTCCAAAATTATTAAAGAAAACATTCGCATTACTACTTGCTTCCACACAGGTAAGCCCTTTAACTTTGCTTCCACACAGGTAAGCCCCTTAATTTTGCTTCCACACACCCTCTTATATACTCAGAAATAGGTCAACCTTAGTGTATGTTCCATGTTAGATTGCGAAACAGCAAGGTTGGACAGGTTTCAAAATTGTTAAAGAAACCATTCGCATTACTATTTGTTTCCACATAGGTAAGCCATTTAACTTTGCTTCTACACACTATACTAAAAAAAAAATAGGTCAGCCTTAGTGTATGTTCCATGTTAGATTGCGAAACAGCAAGGCTGGACAGGTTTCAAAAATATTAAAGAAACCATTCGCATTACTATTTGTTTCCACACAGGTAAGCCATTTAACTTTGCTTCTACACACTATACTAAAAAAATAGGTCAGCCTTAGTGTATGTTCCATGTTAGATTGCGGAACAATAAGGCTGAACATTTACGTAACACTTGCCGACACATCAGAAATAAATTAAATCAACCTTAGTGTGTATGTCCCATGTTAGATTGCGGAACAACAGGGTTGGTCCTTTTAAAGAAAAACGGTGGCTTTGCTACTTGCCGACACAGTTGAAATAAAATACGACAACATTATTTTGTGTTCCAAGTTAGATCGCGGAACAACAAGGTTGAACATAGCTCACATAAATTATTAAAGAAAACTCTCACTTTACTACTTTGTCGACACAGTGGATGTTCCATGTAATAATTATATTGCAGAACAACAAAGTCGAACAGGCTCACCCAAATAATAAATAAAGACAAACAGGCATTTATCACCGTGCATGTTAAAGTTGGCAAAATATCCTAACCAGTTAACCACTGTTAACCACAAGTCAAGCGTTGACACACGCGCGTGAACCATATCAGCGTCTTCGTTCAAATACCGACATACTGATGTTACGTATAATATGCTATTACTATACCTTCTAGATTCACATTCAGATCTTATTGTCTAACATTTTAATAGCCGCGACAACTAATGTTAGATTATCCTCCATTCTAGCTTCTGTATCAAAGATTTTCTCTGGCCTGTTCATCACCAAAATTTATGTCAGTCGCAAACCATTGTCGATCTACATGTATTACGTTCAAAGTTTCGATATTTACATCAGGGACGATATATGTCAACTTCTTCGGGGGTGAACCATTTCCTCAAAACGTCTACATACATTTATTTGCAAAAGGGTTTACTTTCCCGCTCAAAGCTGCTTGTGAAATTTTAAAGCAGATCGTGAACTTGACTTGACGACTCAAGTGTTTCAGACAAACTAACAGTTGGGACACTTCCCTCTTACGGCAAGGGCCGGTAACTCAGTGAATAGTAGCAGATCTAGTTATTATTAAGCTTTCATATTACATATGAAAGCTTATTGTTTCTGTTAAAGTTATTATTATTATTATTTTTTTTGTGTGTGTCATTTCTGCAAATCGGATTTCTCAGAATCTAACCATGGGATCTTTCTGAAACTTTGACCTACCCCCCCATAAATGGGGTGCGAACCTTGATTAAATATATTTTCAAAACGTTTTACGAATCCGAAATCACCGAATTTTACGAACGAATGCATTTGACCTACAATGCTGTAACTTTGTGACTAGTTGACCTATTTAATTAATTCTTTTTTCTATGAGTACCTTGAGACATTTACTTCAAATCTGCAATTTCGGATTTTCGAATTTCGAAAATTCGTCGCTGTGATATCGAACCGGAAGTTTAGACCAACTCGACAACTTCTTTAGTAGTTGTACGATTTTCATGAAATTTAATATGTAAGTAAACCTTAATGATGTGACTTGAAAGATGACTTCAGAAATTTTCTAAATTATCTCCCCTTGGAGAAATTGAGGATCGAAATTTTCAAAAAAATCGACGAAATATAGGTCAAATCATCTTGAATTTTTTTTTGGTTACTAGTTCCGAGACCACTGATTCGTACACAAAAAATGGAGTGTGTAGCTCAACCCGGAAGTGCCACCATCTTGAAATGTAAAAACCTCAAACGCCATTTTGCTATTTTACTTACAGACACGGGAATTATATTTTCTGAATCCTTGGAGGGAGGCCTAAAAAACGTCGGGAGTAGAATTTTCATTTAGGTCAACTGGGAGTCACCATTTTGAATTGAAAATGAAAAATAGAAGCAATTTGAAGGGCCGAGTTTTTGGAACACAATAACTCTCCTTCTAATTAAACTAGAATGTTCAAACTTGGGTTAGACGTTCACTAGGTCAATGTCATGATTGAGTGTAAAGATGAGCATTTTCTGCCTGGGGTAAGCAGAGATAAGCATGCTGATTTGTTGATTCTTTAGGGCACAATAACTTCGGTTATAATGAAGGAAGGGTGGTGAAACTCTTGTCAATCGAGAGTCTAATAGCTAGCCTGTTGTGTGAAATCATTGTATCATTTTTTTTAAATATCAGGGATAGCAGAAAAAAGAGATCGAAAATCCAAAAAGTGGTATTTTTACGATTTAGAGCATATTTAAAGATCCTTTTCTCTTAAAGTGAACATAATATTTTTGGGGAACTTCTTGTACAAAGAGTCTTATCGGTAGTCTTTTATATGAAACCATCGATCAACAGTCCAAAATATCAGGAGTAGAAGAATAAAAGGATCGAAAATTGAAAACGGCACCCTTTCATTGTTGAGCGAAACATGAAGTGTGGGTGACTACAATCTACGCATTTAGTCATCGTATAGAGCTTATTCAACAGTATCGAATTCCAACTGCTTAGGGATATTTTACGTGCACTCCAATGTGTACACGGGACCTTGGTTTTTCGTCCCATCCGAAGGACTAGCTAGACAGCTGTGCTTGTCTGGCCCTCCGTTCTGCCTTACTGACAAGGGAACCACGCCGGGAAATCGAGATGAACTTTCTCTGTGCAGAACTTTCAATTCAGGCAAAACATTTATTGCATACGATTAAGCTGGTCAGTTGGAGCTTATTTTCAAAAGTTTTGTAATAATCGGTTGGTAATTAAAGTACCGTGCACATTAAACTGTTAAATCAGAAAATTTCGCCCGGTTGAAATGTTTCTTGCTATAAGTCAGCAATTTTCCGAATTCAGGGAGGCTGGATGGCTGAATGGTTAGCATGTGCTCGCTGTATTGTCATTGAGTCAACGGGCGTCGTTTCGATCTCCAGGTTGCACGTGACATGGTGTATGATGTCCAACCTCGTGGGTTTTCTCCGTGTTCTTCGGTTTCCTCACAACGGCTAAAGACCAGAAGAGCAGTACGTGCAAGGGGAGTTTTTAAATAAAATTAAAAAACATGTTAGTCCCAAAATGACCTAGTTTGTGTCGAATGGACGTTAGGCCGCATTTCTCTCTTTCTCTTTTTAAAGTTTTGTAATAATCGGTTGGTAATCAAAGGTACTGTTAAAGTGATAAAACAGAAAATTTGGCCCGGTTGTAATGTTTCTCACTTTAAATTCAGCAATTTGTCGATTTTAAAGGGCAAACGTTTATTGCGAACGATTAAGCTGGTCAGGGGGAGCTTATTTTTAAAAGTTTCGTAATATTCGGTTGATAACTAAAGGTACCGTGCAAATTAAACTGTTAAAATAGAAAATTTGGCCCGGTTGAAATGTTTCTCGCTGTAGGTCAGCAATTTGCCGATTTTAGGGAGGTTGCGTGGCTGTATGGTTAGCACGTGCGCTCTGTATCATAACGTCTGTCATTGAGTCAACTGTCCTTGTTTCGATTTCTTGGTTGTACGTGATAAGGAGTATGGTCGCCTTACCAACCTCGTAGGCCGTAACGCCGCTGCCCGGGTAAAATTTCCCTCATTGCACACTTGATGGCGTATGCCCGTCTTCATTAGCCCATTGTAGGAGCAGAACAGTAGGACGTTAAACCCCATTCAATTTCATTTCATTTTCTCTATGTTGCTTATTTATTATAGTGGATAAATATTTTTCTGGTTCTAGCAATTATTTAATTTCTGCATAGAAATTTCTGGCCAGTTTTTTTTATTGCAGAGTGCCATTCTTGTATATTGCAGTCTATGACCCTTTGTTTGAAACATGCTTAAGAAGTTGTCACGATTTCCTACTTATAACCAAACATATTGGAAACCATAATTATATAACATATCTCTAATTTTGGAAGCCCGATTACAGCTATACAAGTTTAGGTTATTTCCCTTTACTTTAAAGATTATTTTTTTGCCCGGGTGCAATGTTTCTCACTACATTTAAATTTGTAACTTTGTGAGTTTTTGAACGATTTTGATATTATGTCTTTATAATTTTCCAAATCTACATATTTAACGTACATATTCAAACAGTTGAGTTCAACCTGATTCAAAAAGTTTTAGTTTTGTTCAAAGTTATCTCATTCATCCCGATTACAGCAACACACGTATCAGTTATTTCCCTTTAGTTTTCAGATTACTCAATGTTTCATACTATATTTAGACTTGTAACTTCGCGAGTTTTTGACCAATTTTGATAGTTTGTTATTCTTATCCTTTTATTTGAGATACTTGATATAATCGATGACACGTGACGATGAATATGAAAGCTTTCATATCTGCATGGGACAGTAGCAGATCTAGTTATTTTTTTTTTTGTGTATTTTCTGCAAATCGGATTTCTCAGAATCTAACCATAGGATCTTTCTGAAACTTTGACCTACCCCCCCATAAATGGGGTGCGAACCTTGATTAAATACATTTTCAAAACGTTTTACGAATCCGAAATCACCGAATTTTACGAACGAATGCATTTGACCTACAATGCTGTAACTTTGTGACTAGTTGACCTATTTAATTAATTCTTTTTTCTATGAGTACCTTGAGACATTTACCTCAAATCTGCAATTTCGGGTTTTCGAATTTCGAAAATTCGTCGCTGTGATATCAAACCGGAAGTTTAGACCAACTCGACAACTTCTTTAGTAGTTGTACGATTTTCATGAAATTTAATATGTAAGTAAACCTTAATGATGCGACTTGAAAGATGACTTCAGAAATTTTCTAAATTATCTCCCCTTGGAGAAATTGAGGATCGAAATTTTCAAAAAAATCGACGAAATATAGGCCAAATCATCTTGAATTTTTTTTTGGTTACTAGTTCCGAGACCACTGATTCGTACACAAAAAATGGAGTTTGTAGCTCAACCCGGAAGTGCCACCATCTTGAACTGTAAAAACCTCAAACGCCATTTTGCTATTTTACTTACAGACAGGGGAATTATATTTTCTGAATCCTTGGAGGGAGGCCTAAAAAACGTCGGGATTAGAATTTTCATTTAGGTCAACTGGGAGTCACCATTTTGAATTAATAATGAAAAATAGAAGCAATTTGAATGGCCGAGTTTTTGGAACACAATAACTCTCCTTCTAATTAAGCTAGAATGTTTAAACTTAGGGTAGACGTTCACTAGGTCAATGCCATGATTGAGTGTAAAGATGGGCATTTTCTGCCCAGGGTAAGCAGAGATAAGCATGCTGATTTGTTGATTCTTTAGGGCACAATAACTTCCGTTATAATGAAGGGAGGGTGGTGAAACTCTTGTCAGTCGAGAGTCTAATAGCTAGCCTGTTGTGTGAAATCATTGTATCATTTTTTTTAAATATCAGGGATAGCAGAAAAAAGAGATCGAAAATCCAAAAAGTGGTATTTTTACGATTTAGAGCATATTTAAAGGTCCTTTTCTCTTAAAGTGAACATAATATTTTTGGGGAACTTCTTGTACAAATAGTCTTATCGGTAGTCTTTTATATGAAACCATCGATCAACAGTTCACAATATCAGGAGTAGAAGAATAAAAGGATCGAAAATTGAAAACGGCACCCTTTCATTGTTAAGCAAAACATGCAGTGTGGGTGGCTACAATCTGCACATTTAGTCATCGTATAGAGCTTATTCAACATTATCGAATTCCAACTGCTAAGGAATCTTTTACGTGCACTCCAATGTGTATACGCCGGTGGGAGGACACGCCAGAAAATCGAGATGAACTTTCTCGGCCAATGCAGGGATCGAACACCCGACCTCCTGGCTAGCAGGTCAACGCCTTCGCCACATAGTGTGGACACCCATCGTACACTTCATCCGTCAAATCAAAGCATTTCATTGCATTAGACCAATAATTAATTATTCTTAATTTGAAACTTTATTTTAATATTATAAAATCCTCATTTTATTGGTAGACGTTCGTCTTATTTAAAATTAAACTTTCATTTAACTATGAACAACCCTTAACGTGTCTCGTAACAAAACAATTAAATACTCTAAAATAGTAGCTCAACCTTTTGACCTAAGCTCATTAATTTACCATTTTGTATGTGGGCGACTTGTTATTCTTCTTATATGACATATTGCACGTGTCTGATTTCAAAGGGGAGTTTGGTGGCTGAATGGTTAGCACGCGCGCGCTGTATCATAAAGCCTGTCATCGAGTCAGCTAGCGTGTTTTCGAATCTCCGGTCGTACCTGACAAGGAGTAAGGTCGCCTGTCCATCTTGGTGGGTTTTCTTCATTTCCTCCGGTTTCCTTCCACTGCCAAAGACCTCTACGCGCAAGCGAAATATTGAAATAAAATCGAACTATATGTTAGTCCCGAAATGATCTAGTTTGGGACACAATAACTCGCTTTCAAATTCAGCTAGACTTGGTGTGGGTGTTTATTAGGCCAATACCTTGATGACTCTGGAACACAATAACTCTTCTTCTAATTGGGGTACAAAGTTCAAACTTGGTATAGGCATTCACTAGGTCAATGTCTTGATGCAGTTCGAAGTAGAATTTTGATTTAGGTCAACTGGTAGTCACCATTTTGAAGTGAATATGAAACATAGTGAAAAATCGACATTTACGGACTTGTAAACAAACACAATAGAGCATAGTATGTTCAATGCGTCTCCTATGTCTGACATTAATACATTTCAGGATAGTCGGGATACGGTATTTGAATATTTCAAAAATTCGATTTTTGCCTTTGATGTTTTTCGTGCTGACAAAATTCTTTACGAGTGAAAAATCACATTAACTTTACTAGATTGTGACCGATTTTAATGATTTTTTTTCCTTGTTCGGATTATTCATATGACCCATGGCATGTGACAGGAAGTGACTGTGAATATGAAAGCTTTCATATCTGCATGGGACAGTAGCAGATCTAGTTATTATTAAGCTTTCATATGTATTACATATGAAAGCTTATTGTTTCTGTTAAGATTAATATTATTAAGCTTTCATATTACATATGAAAGCTTATTGTTTCTGTTAAGATTATTATTTTTTTTTTTTTGTGTATTTTCTGCAAATCGGATTTCTCAGAATCTAACCATGGGATCTTTCTAAAACCTTGACCTACCCCCCCAAAAATGGGGTGCGAACGTTGTTTAAATATATTTTCAAAACGTTTTACGAATCCGAAATCACCGAATTTTACGAACGAAAAAACTGACAATGCATAGTCGTAACTTTGTTATTTTTTGACCGATTTTACTAATTCTTTTTTCTTTGAATACCTTGAAAAAAATCATTTTCATCTGCAGTTTCACATTTTCGAATTTCGAAAATTCGTCGCTGTGATTTCGAACCGGAAGTTTAGACCAATTTGACAACTTCTTTAATAGTTGTACGATTTTCATGAAATTTAGTATACAAGTAGATCTTACCGATGTGACTTCAAAAATATAATTAGAAATTTTCTAAATTATCTCCCCTTGGTGAAATTAAGGATCAAAGTTTTCAAAAAAATCGTCGAAATATAGGTCAGAATGACCTAATTTTTTTTTTCGATACTAGACAAGGAATTAATGATTCGTACACAAAATATGGAGTTTGTCGATCGAACCGGAAGTGCCACCATCTTTAAACGTGAAAAATCAAAAAGGCTTTTTTGCTATTTTACTTACAGACTCGGGAGTTATATTTTCGGAATCCTTGAAGGAATGCCTAAAAATCTATCGGATCAGAATTTTGATTTCGGTCATGTGATGGTCACAATTTTGAATTGAAAATGAAAAATAGAAGCAATTTGAAAGGCCCGGACTTCGGAACACAATAACTCTCCTTCTAATTGAGCTAGAATGTTCAAACTTGGTGTAGACGTTCACTAGGTCACTATCTTGATTGAGTTCAAAGATGAGCATTTTCTGCTTAGGGTAAGCAGAGATAAGCATGCTGATTTGTTGATTCTTTAGGGCACGATAACTTCGGTTATAATGAAGGGAGGGCGGTGAAACTTTTGTCAATAGAGAGTCTAATAGGTAGCCTGTTGTGTGAAATGATTGTATCATTTTTTTTAAATATCAGGGATAGCCGAAAAAAAGAGATTGAAAATCCAAAAAGTCGTATTTTTACAATTTGGAGCATGTTTAGAGGTTTTTCTCGTTAAGTCAACATACTATTTTTTTGGAACTTCTTCTACAAAGAGTCTTATTGGAAGTCTTTTATATGAATCCATCGATCAACAGTCCAACATATCAGGAGTAGAAGAACAAAAGGATCGAACATTGAAAACGGCACCCTTTCATTGTTGAGCGAAACATGAAGTGTGGGTGACTACAATCTACGCATTTAGTCATCGTATAGAGCTTATTCAACAGTATCGAATTCCAACTGCTTAGGGATATTTTACGTGCACTCCAATGTGTACACGGGACCTTGGTTTTTCGTACCATCCGAAGGACTAGCTAGACAGCTGTGCTTGTCTGGCCCTCCGTTCTGCCTTACTGACAAGGGAACCACGCCGGGAAATCGAGATGAACTTTCTCTGTGCAGAACTTTCAATTCAGGCAAAACATTTATTGCATACGATTAAGCTGGTCAGTTGGAGCTTATTTTCAAAAGTTTTGTAATAATCGGTTGGTAATTAAAGTACCGTGCACATTAAACTGTTAAAACCGAAAATTTCGCCCGGTTGAAATGTTTCTTGCTATAAGTCAGCAATTTTCCGAATTCAGGGAGGCTGGATGGCTGAATGGTTAGCATGTGCTCGCTGTATTGTCATTGAGTCAACGGGCGTCGTTTCGATCTCCAGGTTGCACGTGACATGGTGTATGATGTCCAACCTCGTGGGTTTTCTCCGTGTTCTTCGGTTTCCTCCCAACGGCTAAAGACCAGTACGTGCAAGGGGAGTTTTTAAATAAAATTAAAAAACATGTTAGTCCCGAAATGACCTAGTTTGTGTCGAATGGACGTTAGGCCGCATTTCTCTCTTTCTCTTTTTAAAGTTTTGTAATAATCGGTTGGTAATCAAAGGTACTGTAAAAGTGATAAAACAGAAAATTTGGCCCGGTTGTAATGTTTCTCACTTTAAATTCAGCAATTTGTCGATTTTAAGGGGCAAACGTTTATTGCGAACGATTAAGCTGGTCAGGGGGAGCTTATTTTTAAAAGTTTTGTAATATTCGTTTGATAACTAAAGGTACCGTGCAAATTAAACTGTTAAAATAGAAAATTTGGCCCGGTTGAAATGTTTCTCGCTGTAGGTCAGCAATTTGCCGATTTTAGGGAGGTTGCGTGGCTGAATGGTTAGCACGTGCGCTCTGTATCATAACGTCTGTCATTGAGTCAACTGTCCTTGTTTCGATTTCTTGGTTGTACGTGATAAGGAGTATGGTCGCCTTACCAACCTCGTAGGCCGCAACGGCGCTGCCCGGGTAAAATTTCCCTCATTGCACACTTTATGGCGTATGCCCGTCTTCATTAGCCCATTGTAGGAGCAGAACAGTAGGACGTTAAACCCCATTCAATTTCATTTCATTTTCTCTATGTTGCTTATTTATTATAGTGGATAAATATTTTTCTGGTTCTAGCAATTATTTAATTTCTGCATAGAAATCTCTGGCCAGTTTTTTTTTATTGCAGAGTGCCATTCTTGTATATTGCAGTCTATGACCCTTTGTTTGAAACATGCTTAAGAAGTTGTCACGATTTCCTACTTATAACCAAACATATTGGAAACCATAATTATATAACATATCTCTAATTTTGGAAGCCCGATTACAGCTATACAAGTTTAGGTTATTTCCCTTTACTTTAAAGATTATTTTTTTGCCCGGGTGCAATGTTTCTCACTACATTTAAATTTGTAACTTTGTGAGTTTTTGAACGATTTTGATATTATGTCTTTATAATTTTCCAAATCTACATATTTAACGTACATATTCAAACAGTTGAGTTCAACCTGATTCAAAAAGTTTTAGTTTTGTTCAAAGTTATCTGATTCATCCCGATTACAGCAACACACGTATCAGTTATTTCCCTTTAGTTTTCAGATTACTCAATGTTTCATACTATATTTAGACTTGTAACTTCGCGAGTTTTTGACCAATTTTGATAGTTTGTTATTCTTATCCTTTTATTTGAGATACTTGATATAATCGATGACACGTGACGATGAATATGAAAGCTTTCATATCTGCATGGGACAGTAGCAGATCTAGTTATTATTTTTTTTTTTTTGTGTTTTATCCACAAATCGGATTTCTCAGAATCTAACCATAGGATCGTTCTGAAACTTTTACCTATCCCCGCAAAAATGGGTGGTGGCTGTTGATTAAATATATTTTCAAAACGTTTTACGTATCCGAAATCACCGAATTTTACGAATGAATGCATTTGACCTACAATGCTGTAACTTTGTGACTATTTGACCTATTTTACTAAATCTTTTTTCTTTGAGTACCTTGAGACAATTACTATAAATCTGCAGTTTCAGATTTTCGAATTTCGAAAATTCGTCGCTGTGATTTCGAACCGGAAGTTTAGATCAATTTGACAACTTCTTTAATAGTTGTACGATTTTCATGAAATTTAGTATCTTAGTAGATCTTACCGACGTGACTTCAAAAATATAATTAGAAATTTTCTAAATTATCTCCCCTTGACGAAATTAAGGATCGAAATTTTCAAAAAAATCGTCGAAATATAGGTCAGAATGACCTGATTTTTTTTTTGGATACTAGATAAGTAATTACTGATTTGTACGCAATATATGGAGTTTGTCGATCGAACCGGAAGTGCCGCCATATTTAAAAGTGAAAAATCAATAAGGCTTTTTTGCTATTTTACTTACAGACTCGGGAGTTATATTTTCTGAATCCTTGTAGGAAGGCCTAAAAAATGTCGCGAATAGAATTTTGATTTCGGTCACGTGATGGTCACCATTTTGAATTGAAAATGAAAAATAGAAGCAATTTGAAGGGTCGGGACTTTGGAACACAATTATTCTCCTTCTAATTAAGCTAGAATATTCAAACTTGGTGTAGACGTTCACTAGGTCAATGTTATGATTGAGTTTAAAGATGAGCATTTTCTGCTTAGGGTAAGCAGAGATAAGCATGCTGATTTGTTGATTCTTTAGGGCACGATAACTTCGGTTATAATGAAGCGAGGGCGGTGAAACTTTTGTCAATACAGAGTCTAATATCTAGCCTGCTGTGTGAAATCATTGTATTATTTTTTCTAAATATCAGGGATAGCCGAAAAAAGAGATTGAAAATCCAAAAAGTCGTATTTTTACAATTTAGAGCATGTTTAGAGGTCTTTCTCGTAAAGTCAACATAATATTTTTAGGGAACTTCTTCTACAAAGAGTCTTATTGGTAGTCTTTTATATGAAACCAACGATCAACAGTCCAACATATCAGGAGTAGAAGAACAAAAGGATCGAACATTGAAAACGGCACCCTTTCATTGTTAAGCGAAACATGCAGTGTGGGTGACTACAATCTACACATTTAGTCATCGTATAGAGCTTATTCAACAGTATCGAATTCCAGCTGCTTAGGGATATTTTACGTGCACTCCAATGTGTACACGAGACCTTGGTTTTTCGTCCCATCCGAATGACTAGACAGCTGTGCTTGTCAGGCCCTTCGTTCTGCCTCACTGACAAGGGGAACCACGCCGGGAAATCGAGATGAACTTTCTCCGTGCAGAACTTTCAATTCAGGCGAAAACGTTTATTGCATACGATTAAGCTGGTCAGTTGGAGTTTATTTTCAAAAGTTTTGTAATAATCGGTTGGTAATTAAAGTACCGTGCACATTAAACTGTTAAAACAGAAAATTTCGCCCGGTTGAAATGTTTCTTGCTATAAGTCAGCAATTTTCTGAATTCAGGGAGGCTGAATGGCTGAATGGTTAGCATGTGCACACTGTATCGTAACGTCTGTCATTAAGTCAACGGGCGTCGTTTCGATCTCCAGGTTGCACGTGACATGAAGTCCAACCTCGTGGGTTTTCTCCGTGTCCTTCGGTTTCCTCCCAAAGGCTAAAGACCTGTAAGCTCAAGGGGAGTTTTTAAATAAAATTAAAAACATATGTTAGTCCCGAAATGACCTAGTTTGTGTCGAATGGACATTAGGCCGCATTTCTCTCTTTCTCTTTTATTTTTAAAGTTTTGTAATAATCGGTTGGTAATCAAAGGTACTGTAAAAGTGATAAAACAGAAAATTTCGCCCGGTTGTAATGTTTCTCACTTTAAAGTCAGCAATTTGCCGATTTTAAGGGGCAAACGTTTATTGCGAACGCTTAAGCTGGTCAGGGGGAGCTTATTTTTAAAAGTTTTGTAATATTCGGTTGATAACTAAAGGTACCGTGCAAATTAAACTGTTACAATAGAAAATTTGGCCCGGTTGAAATGTTTCTCGCTGTAGGTCAGCAATTTGCCGATTTTAGGGAGGTTGCGTGGTTGAATGGTTAGCACGTGCGCTCTGTATCATAACGTCTGTCATTGAGTCAACTGGCGTTGTTTCGATTTCTTGGTTGTACGTGACAAGGGGTATGGTCGCCTGTCCAACCTCGTAGGCCGTAACCGCCGCTGCCCGGGTAAAATGTCCCTCATTGCACACTTTATGGCATATGCCCGTCTTCATTAGCCCATTTTAGGAGCAGAACTGTCGGACGTTAAACCCCATTCAATTTCATTTCATTTTCTCTATGTTGCTTATTTATTATAGTGGATAAATATTTTTCTGGTTCTAGCAATTATTTAATTTCTGCATAGAAATCTTGCTTTGGCCATTTTTTTTATTGCAGAGTGCCATTCTTGTTTAAACAAACATGATCCTTTGTTTAAAACATGCTTAAGAAGTCGTCACGATTTCCTACTTATAACCAAACATATTGGAAATATTAGTCTGGCATTATTAAATCCTAATTTTATTGGTCTTATTTAAAATTAAACTTTCATTTAACTATGAACAACCCTTAACGTGTCTCTTTAAAACTATTAAGTACTCTAAAACAGTAGCTCAACCTTTTGACCTAAACTCATTAATTTACCATTTTGTTGTGAGCGACTTCTTATTCTTCCTATATGACATATTGCACGTGTCTGATTTCAAAGGGGGGTTGGGTGGCTGAATGGTTAGCACGCGCGCCTGTCATTGAGTTAACTAGCGTGTTTTCGAATGCCCGGTTGTACGTGACAAGGAGTAAGGTCGCCTGTCCAACCTGCCATTTTTATTTTTTTTCCCGCCATTTTCATTTCATTTTCTCATCCGTCTCATTACAGTAATACAAGTTTCAGTTATTTCCCTTTAGTTTTCAGATTATTGTTATGCCTGGGTGCAATGTTTCATACTATATTTAGACTTGTAACTTCGCGAGTTTTTGACCAATTTTAATAATTTTTTCTTCTTATCCTTTTATTTAGGATACTTGATACAATCAATGACACGTGACGATGAATATGAAAGCTTTCATATCTGCCTGGGACAGTAGCAGATCTAGTATTATTATTATTTTTTTTTTTTGTGTTTTATCCACAAATCGGATTTCTCAGAATCTAACCATAGGATCGTTCTGAAACTTTTACCTATCCCCCTAAAAATGGGTGGTGGCTGTTGATTAAATATATTTTCAAAACGTTTTACGTATCCGAAATCACCGAATTTTACGAACGAATGCATTTGACCTACAATGCTGAAACTTTGTGACTATTTGACCTATTTTACCAAATCTTTTTTCTTTGAGTACCTTGAGACAATTACTATAAATCTGCAGTTTCAGATTTTCGAATTTCGAAAATTCGTCGCTGTGATTTCGAACCGGAAGATTAGACCAATTTGACAACTTCTTTAATAGTTGTACGATTTTCATGAAATTTAGTATATAAGTAGATCTTACCGATGTGACTTCAAAAATATTATTAGAAATTTTCTAAATTATCTCCCCTTAACGAAATTAAGGATCAAATTTTTCAAAAAAATCGTCGAAATATAGGTCAGAATGACCTAATTTTTTTTTTGGATACTAGACAAGTAATTACTGATTCGTACACAAAATATGGAGTTTGTCGATCGAACCGGAAGTGCCACCATCTTTAAAAGTGAAAAATCAATAAGGCTTTTTTGCTATTTTACTTACAGACTCGGGAGTTATATTTTCTGAATCCTTGTAGGAAGGCCTAAAAAATGTCGCGAATAGAATTTTGATTTCGATCACGTGATGGTCACCATTTTGAATTGAAAATGAAAAATAGAAGCAATTTGAAGGGTCGGGACTTTGGAACACAATTACTCTCCTTCTAATTAAGCTAGAATGTTCAAACTTGGTGTAGACGTTCACTAGGTCAAGGTTATGATTGAGTTTAAAGATGAACATTTTCTGCTTAGGGTAAGCAGAGATAAGCATGCTAATTTGTTGATTCTTTAGGGCACGATAACTTCGGTTATAATGAAGGGAGGGCGGTGAAACTTTTGTCAATAGAGAGTCTAATAGTTAGCCTGTTGTGTGAAATCATTGTATTATTTTTTCTAAATATCAGGGATAGCCGAAAAAAAGAGATTGAAAATCCAAAAAGTCGTATTTTTACAATTTGGAGCATGTTTGGAGGTCTTTCTCGTAAAGTCAACATAATATTTTTGGGAACTTCTTCTACAAAGAGTCTTATTGGTAGTCTTTTATATGAAACCATCGATCAACAGTCCAACATATCAGGAGTAGAAGAACAAAAGGATCGAACATTGAAAACGGCACCCTTTCATTGTTAAGCGAAACATGCAGTGTGGGTGACTACAATCTGCACATTTAGTCATCGTATAGAGCTTATTCAACAGTATCGAATTCCAACTGCTTAGGGATATTTTACGTGCACTCCAATGTGTACACGGGACCTTGGTTTTTCGTCCCATCCGAATGACTAGACAGCTGTGCTTGTCAGGCCCTCCGTTCTGCCTCACTGACAAGGGGAACCACGCCGGGAAATCGAGATGAACTTTCTCCGTGCAGAACTTTCAATTCAGGCGAAAACGTTTATTGCATACGATTAAGCTGGTCAGTTGGAGCTTATTTTCAAAAGTTTTGTAATAATCGGTTGGTAATTAAAGTACCGTGCACATTAAACTGTTAAAACAGAAAATTTCGCCCGGTTGAAATGTTTCTTGCTATAAGTCAGCAATTTTCTGAATTCAGGGAGGCTGAATGGCTGAATGGTTAGCATGTGCGCACTGTATCGTAACGTCAGTCATTGAGTCAACGGGCGTCGTTTCGATCTCCAGGTTGCACGTGACATGGTGTATGATGTCCAACATCGTGGGTTTTCTCCGTGTTCTTCGGTTTCCTCACAACGGCTAAAGACCAGTACGCGCAAGGGGGGGGGGGTAAATAAAATTTAAAAACATATGTTAGTCCCGAAATGACCTAGTTTGTGTCGAATGGACGTTAGGCCGCATTTCTCTTTTTCTCTTTTATTTTTAAAGTTTTGTAATAATCGGTTGGTAATCAAAGGTACTGTAAAAGTGATAAAACAGAAAATTTCGCCCGGTTGTAATGTTTCTCACTTTAAAGTCAGCAATTTGCCGATTTTAAGGGGCAAACGTTTATTGCGAACGCTTAAGCTGGTCAGGGGGGAGCTTATTTTTAAAAGTTTTGTAATATTCGGTTGATGACTAAAGGTACCGTGCAAATTAAACTGTTAAAATAGAAAATTTGGCCCGGTTGAAATGTTTCTCGCTGTAGGTCAGCAATTTGCCGATTTTAGGGAGGTTGCGTGGATGAATGGTTAGCACGTGCGCTCTGTATCATAACGTCTGTCATTGAGTCAACTGGCCTTGTTTCGATTTCTTGGTTGTACGTGACAAGGAGTATGGTCGCCTGTCCAACCTCGTAGGCCGTAACCGCCGTTGCCCGGGTAAAATTTCCCTCATTGCACACTTTATGGCATATGCCCGTCTTCATTAGCCCATTTTAGGAGCAGAAAAATCGGACGTTAAACCCCATTCAATTTCATTTCATTTTGTCTATGTTGCTTATTTATTATAGTGGATAAATATTTTTCTGGTTCTAGCAATTATTTAATTTCTGCATAGAAATCTTGCTTTGGCCAGTTTTTTTTTATTGCAGAGTGCCATTCTTGTTTAAACAAACATGATCCTTTGTTTAAAACATGCTTAAGAAGTCGTCACGATTTCCTACTTATAACCAAACATATTAGAAAATATTAGTCTGGCATTATTAAATCCTAATTTTATTGGTCTTATTTAAAATTAAACTTTCATTTAACTATGAACAACCCTTAACGTGTCTCTTTAAAACTATTAAGTACTCTAAAACAGTAGCTCAACCTTTTGACCTAAACTCATAAATTTACCATTTTGTTGTGAGCGACTTCTTATTCTTCCTATATGACATATTGCACGTGTCTGATTTCAAAGGGGGGTTGGGTGGCTGAATGGTTAGCACGTGCGCCTGTCATTGAGTTAACTAGCGTGTTTTCGAATGCCCGGTTGTACGTGACAAGGAGTAAGGTCGCCTGTCCAACCTGTCATTTTTAATTTTTTTTCCAGCCATTTTCATACCATTTTCTCATCCGTCTCATTACAGTAATACAAGTTTCAGTTATTTCCCTTTAGTTTTCAGATTATTGTTATGCCTGGGTGCAATGTTTCATACTATATTTAGACTTGTAACTTCGCGAGTTTTTGACCAATTTTGATAATTTTTTCTCCTTATCCTTTTATTTATGATACTTGATACAATCAATGATACGTGACGATGAATATGAAAGCTTTCATATCTGCATGGGACAGTAGCAGATCTAGTTATTATTATTTTTTTTTTTTTGTGTATTTTCTGCAAATCGGATTTCTCAGAATCTAACCATAGGATCTTTCTGAAACTTTGACCTACCCCCCCAAAAATGGGGTGCGAACCTTGATTAAATATATTTTCAAAACGTTTTTCGAATCCGAAATCACCGAATTTTACGAACGAATGCTTTTGACCTACAATGCTGTAACTTTGTGACTATTTGACCTATTTAATTAATTCTTTTTTCTATGAGTACTTTGAGACATTTACTTCAAATCTGCAATTTCGGATTTTCGAATTTCGAAAATTCGTCGCTCTGATTTCGAACCGGAAGTTTAGACCAACTCGACAACTTCTTTAGTAGTTGTACGATTTTCATGAAATTTAATATGTAAGTAAACCTTAATGATGCGACTTGAAAAAATACTTTAGAAATTTTCTAAATTATCTCCCCTTGGAGAAATTGAGGATCGAAATTTTCAAAAAAATCGACGAAATATAGGTCAAATCATCTTGAATTTGTTTTTTAGATACTAGCTACGAAACCACTGATTCGTACACAAAAAATGGAGTTTGTAGCTCAATCCGGAAGTGCCACCATCTTGAAATGTAAAAACCTCAAACGCCATTTTGCTATTTTACATACAGACACGGGGGTTATATTTTCTGAATCCTTGAAGGGTTGGGTATAAAATGTTGGCAGTAGAATTTTGATTTAAGTCAATGGATAGTCACCATATTGAATTGAATATCAGAAATAGTGAAAAATGGACATTAACGGGCATGTAAATTATCAGAACAGACCGTAGTTTGTTGAATTCGTTTCTTATCTTTGAAATTAATACATTTGGGGATAGCCTGGCTCATTGTCGAATTTTTGGTATTTGCAAATTTCAAAATTTCAAATTTCGCCTTTGATGTTTTCCGTGCCGACAAATTTGTTTTCGCGTGAATAACTCCGATTAACAGCTTGAAAATAATCAAATGGATCGCAGTTTCGCGATTTCGTCTCAAATCTGGGAAATCAATACATTTCTGGTTAGCCTCCTTTGAAAAATGGGTGGTGGCCTTGGAATCAATATATTTTCAAAACGTTTTGCGAATCCAAAATCACCGAAAACAACTGATGAAAAAATTGACCTTGACAGCTGTGTTACTTCGTGATTTTGTGATCTATTTTACTTTTCTGGTTAGCCTCCTTTCAAAAATGGGTGGTGGCCTTGGAATCAATATATTTTCAAAACGTTTTGCGAATCCAAAATCACCGTAAATAACTGATGAAAAAATTGAGCTTTGATGGAAACTATATAGAAAAATAAAAGGAAACATCAACAATATATAGGTCTTGCACACATAGGCTTAGAACTTTGCAGCCAGTCCTCATATTAATTGAAATTGAATAGGTTTGATTTGATATAATTATTTGTTTTCTATTTTAAAACTATCTAAAAAAATATTTGTAATCATTTATGTTATTGATTTAGATTAATACTGTTTATATTGTGTACATTTTAACACCTTCATCGATTAATAATGGTTTGCATAGTCATCGTATAGAGATTATTCAACAGTATCGAATTCCAACTGCTTAGGGATATTTTACGTGCACTCCAATGTGTACACCGGACCTTGGTTTTTCGTCCCATCTATATGTTAGTTTGTGTCGAATGGACGTTAAGCCGCATTTATCTCTTTCTCTTTTATTTTTAAAGTTTTGTAATAATCGGTTGTACTGTACTGTACTGTAAAAGTTATAAAACAGAAAATTTCGCCCGGTAGTAATGTTTCTCACTTTAAAGTCACCAATTTGCTCATTTTAGGGGGCAAACGTTTATTGCGAACGATTAAGCTGGTCAAGGGGAGCTTATTTTTAAAAGTTTTGTAATATTCGGTTGATAATTAAAGGTACCGTGCAAATTAAACTGTTAAAATAGAAAATATCGCCCGGTTGAAATGTTTCTCCTTGTAGGTCAGCAATTTGCCAAATTTAGGGAGGTTGCGTGGCTAAATGGTTAGCACCTGCGCACTGTATCGTAACGTCTGTCATTGAGTCAACTGGCGTTGTTTCGATTGAAATGCCCGGTTGAAATGTTTCTTGCTATAAGTCAGCAATTTATCGATTTTAGGGAGCCTGAATGGCTGTATGGTTAGCATGTGCGCGCTGTATCGTAACGTCTGTCATTGAGTCAACCGGCATCGTTTCGATTTCCAGGTTGCACGTGACATGGAGTATGGTGTCCAACCTCGTGGGTTTTCTCCGTGTCCTTCGGTTTCCTCCCATGGCTGATTTCAGATTATTGTTATGACTGGGTGCAATGTTTCATACTATATTTAGATTTGTAACTTCGCGAGTTTTTGACCAATTTTGATAATTTTTTCTTCTTATCCTTTTATTTAGGATACTTGATACAATCAATGACACGTGACGATGAATATGAAAGCTTTCATATCTGCATGGGACAGTAGCAGATCTAGTTTATTATTATTATTTTTTTTTTCGCCGGAGCCTATTTCTCAGTTCCTGTAACAGATACCGATCTGGGACCTAATTCTCTAACGGGAAACCATGTATTGGCTACTTGATAAACTATATTTGAAACTTCTGCGCAAACCGGAAGTGGTCGAATTTCGTGCAGTGTCAAAAAATTAAAAAACGGCCGTAGATTCGTCAATGCTGTACCTATTTTCATACAAATGACATTTTCGGAAACCCTGAGTCTTTTCTCGGACGATAGCAGTTGAAAATTTCGATATTTCGAAACTTCATCGCTGACGTCTTGCGATCGAAAAATGAAAAATGTTGTTTGAGAGACAATTTTTGTTATTTTTCAAAATTTTGAAATTTGACCTACATTTATGGATACCTGAAGTCCAACCGATTCCAGTAATATAAGTTTCATTCAGAGTTATCGCCCTTTATTTTTCGATTTTTTTCGAATTTTCTACCCATTTTGTGAGCTCGTGTTTCGTTTTATGGCCGAATTGACGTTTCTGAAACTTCTGAGGCATGAAGCCAAATGACCATTGCAAGGAATAAAGAAATTTCAACAATAATCTGAACACCGGAAGTGGTCGAAATAATGTCCGATATTTTGAAAAAAATACAAAAAATGGGTATTTTGGGGGAAAACGCGATTTCTCCGTCCGATATCAATGGATTAAACAAATTAGGGTACCATTGGACTGCACTAGTATTGTTCTATCGTATGATACCCAATTCGAACGGATACGACGAGCAGGAAGCATAATATGGCACGCTGAAAAGTATTTTCTGATTTTGAGCGTTTTTGGACGCCTGTATCTCGAAAACTTAACCGCAACTTCTCCGTCCGATATCAATGGATTAAACAAATTAGGGTACCATTGGACTGCACTAGTATTGTTCTATCGTATGATACCCAATTCGAACGGATACGACGAGCAGGAAGCATAATATGGCACGCTGAAAAGTATTTTCTGATTTTGAGCGTTTTTGGACGCCTGTATCTCGAAAACTTAACCGCAACTTTTTTTTTTAACTTTCTCTATCGAGAGTCCATTATGCCATCCAATAAGACTTTGAAATGTCTGGAATACGATAAAAAAGGGACTGGAAATCAAAAAAAGTCGAAAAATCGTGAAATTTTGGAAAATGCTCTACTATTTTTTTATTTTAAGAGATTTTCAAAAGAAGATTGTATATTCAGATAGCTGACCTAATTACGATTCTAACGATGTATAATATGTATGCAGTTATCGATATTTTATTTTTTTTTGCATTTTTGGCACTTTTGAAAATAGGAGTTCTCAGGGGCATTTTATCTGATCAGATAATGTAATATATTATTACAGAGCCCTGTGACTATTTTAGTTCCAAAACCGGCTATTAAAACTATTCCGACAATAATAACCATACCGGAAGTATTCAAAAAATGAAAAAAAAGGTTAAAAACATTGTCGCACTTGCGAAAAACTTGATTTCTCCCTTAGGTAATAGAGGACCAAAAGAACTAAAGTGTCGTTGGATAGCCCTATTAATGGACCATCATATGGTATCTCAATAATACGATTTCGATGGTAAGGAAATAAATTATTGTATGCCAAAAATCTAGTATTTTCCGATTTTTTAACATTCTGAGACGCCCTTTTCTCGAAAACGACGCCGCAGATTTTTCTTAAACTTTTCTTGCTCAAAGTCCTATCGGTTGTCTATATAGTGAATCCAAAATGAAAAGCATTGAAATAATATAGGTGGTCCAAAAATGGCCTCAAACTTTGAAAAAAAAATTTGAAAAATCGTTAAATTTTTGGAAACGCTCTTTAATTTATCTTTTTTTCCAAAACTACTCAATGTATGCTTCTGACACTTCTAGTACAGAAAGTTAAGTATCCAAAGACCTTTGTAAAGCTATCGCGACAATGATCGTAAAACCGGAAGTAGTCGAAAAAATGTCAGATATTTTGAAAAAAAAATGTTTTTTTAAGAAAACCTTTTTTATTTATGAATATTTTTTGATGATATTTTACACAGGGTTAAAAATATCATCCTACTTGAGCAGAAATGAGAAAAAAAATTGTCTCGGTAATTTGCGTTAGCCGCCATCGGCTAATTTAGTTTTTCGTACCCAGAAAAATTATTTATTGTTCGATTTGTATAAAACAAAGGTCATATGCTCCGTGGTCCCAATTGTGATTTTTTTTGTTACGGTGAAATTTTTCTGTCGGCAACGGAAGTGACGTAATATTAACAAAAACTACAATTTTGACAGTTCGGTACCACTTTTTGAAAGCAAATATTATTTTTTTTTCAAAACTGATATAATTAAAGGATGCACCCTGCAAAGGTGCACAAAATCCTTAGCTCATATTTTTTTAATTTCAATTTCATTTTCGGGCAATTTCGAATAAAATGTAAAATAAAGTGTAAAATTCAGTTATTTACAATTCATTCAGCGTCTTCATATTTTGAAATATTTATTTGTAATTTTCATAAACTCGTAGCAATAATCCAGACGAAGAGAATGTATGCGAAAATTAGTTTGTAATATGAGCAGTTGCCGAGAAATATGCAATTTTGCATGCATCACTTTTCACGTTATTTTGCCTATAAAAGAGTGAATTATTATTCGATTTGCAATATTTTTTTTCCATTTGATGCCTAATGCCAATTTGGACTAGGTCAAGCCAATTTTACATTTTCACTGTGACCGAAAATGACGTCATTTGGGCAAAAACTGTATTTTTAACCTAAAAAACAAATATTTTATTCAAATGAGTCTGCCTTATAATATTTTTAAAATCATGATATTTGATTCCCACCAACGAATAGAATAAAGCCATACGACCATACGGATACCACAAAATGGTTTCTAACTTGTACGGTTACAGAGAAATAGGCGATCTTCTATAAGTCACTTTTCAAGGGTTTTGGTCTATAAAAGTGTCAATTAGTATTCGATTTTTATCATTTTTTACCATTTGATGCCTTATGCCATTTATGACTTCTATGAACTAAATTAACATTTTCAATATCTCCGGAAGTAATGTAATTTTTGCAAAAAACGTATTTTTAGCCTTCAAAACAAACATTTTTTTGAAGGGATTTATATTTATTATTCGTTTAACTTTATAACGTCTGACTCTAATGGGCAGTAAGATTGAATCAATACCATCATATTGATATCAAGAAAAGGCTTCTAGCATGTTCCCTTGTCGAATAATAGCCAATTTTCCCAGGGTCACTTTTAAGTTTTATACCTTCTTAATTTCAGTTTATGGGTTATAGGTTGATTATTTATTGCCCGATATGTATAAAACAAAGTTTGTATTTTGTATGTTGCGAATTTTCGACTTATTTTTCACCTACAAAAATTTCTTTCGGCACCGGAAGTGACGTAATTTTGCCATAATTTACAATTTTGACCGGTCTTTTCGCCAGCAAATATTACTTTTACATATGATAGAGGGTGTCACAGAAGCAAAACAACTAAAGTATACTTTGGTAGCGCAATGGATCGGCTATGGTATAATGAACTTCCTGTATGATTCCTGAAAGCCGGTTCAGTGCTGCTTGCAGGTCTAGTTATTATTATTATTTACCGCGGGAGCCTAGATCTCCATGATGGAAACAGATATCGATCTGGAATTAGATTTTCTATCGGGAAACCGTGTGGTGGCTACTTGATAAAATATTTTTGAAGTTTTTGCGCATACCGGAAGTGACCGAACTTTGTACGTTGTCTGAAAATTGAAAATCGGCCATAGTTTCGTAAATTCTTTATCCATTTTCAAACAAATTACATTTTCGGAATCCCTGAATCTTTTTTGAGACAATGGCTATCTCACATTTTTCAATTTCGAACATTCGTCTATTACTTTTATCGTTCGAAAATTGAAAACATGTTGTTTACGAGACAATTTTTGTTATTTTTCAAAATTTTCAAATTTGACCTACATTTTTGGATACCTGAAGTCCATCCGATTCCAGTAATATAAGTTTCATTCAGAGTTATCGCCCTTTATTTTTCGATTTTTTTCGAATTTTCTTCCCATTTTGTGAGCTCGGGTTTCGTTTTATGGCAGAATTGACTTTTCTGAAACTTCTGGAACATGAAGTTATAGTCCAATACCAACTTATAAAGCAATTTCGACAAGAATCCTTCAATCGGAAGTGGTCGAAATAATGTGCAATATTTTTAAAAAAATGCAAAAAACGGATATTTTGGGGAAAAATGCGATTTCTCCGCCCGATATCAATGGATTAAAGAAATTATGGTACCATTGGACTGCACTAGGATTGTACTATCGTATGATACCCAATTCATACGGATACTATGATCAAGAAGCAAAATATGGCACGCTGAAAATCAAGAATTTTCTGATTTTTAGCATTTTTGGACGTCTGTATCTCGAAAACTTAACCTACAATTTTTTTTTAATTTTTTCTATCGAGAGTCCCTTTGGAGGTACTTTGCATGAAGCCAACCAATAAGACTTTGAAATGTCTGGAGTAGAAAAAAAAAGGGACTGAAAATCGAAAAAAGTCGAAAAATCGTGAAATTTTGAAAAATGCTCTACTATTTTTTTATTTAAAGAGATTTTTAGAAAAAGGTTGTATATTCAGATAACTGACCTAATTATGATTCTAACGATGTATAATATGTATGTAATTATTGAAATTTAATTTTCGATATTTTATTTTTTTTTGCATTTTTGGCACTTTTGAACATAGGATTTCTCAGGGGCATTTTATCTGATCAGACAATGTAATATATCATTACAGAGCCCTATGGCTATTTTAGCGCCCAAACCTGCTATTAAAACTATTCCGACAATAATAACCATACCGGAAGTATTCAAAAAATGAAAAAAAAGTTTAAAAATATTGTCGCACTTGCGAAAAACTTGATTGCTCACTTAGGTAATAGCGGACCAAAAGAACTAAAGCGTCGTTAGATAGCCCTATTAATGGACCATCATATGGTATCTAAATAATACGATTTCGATGGTAAGAAAATAAATTATTGTATGCCAAAAATCTAGTATTTTCCGATTTTTTAACATTCTGAGACGCCCTTTTCTCGAAAACGACGCCTACGATTTGATTTTTCTGAAACTTTTCTTACTCATAGTCCTATCGGTTGTCTATATAGTGAATCCAAAATGAAAAGCATTGAAATAATATAGGTGGTCCAAAAATGACATCAAACTTTGAAAAAAATTGAAAAATCGTTAAATTTTTGTAAACGCTCTTTAATTTATCTTTTTTTCCAAAACTACTCAATGGATGTTTCTGACACTTCTGGTACAGAAAGTTAAGTATCCAAAGAACTTCGTAAAGCTATCACAACAACGATCGGAAAACCGGAAGTAGTCGAAAAAATGTCCGATATTTTGAAAAAAAATATTTTTTTTACGAAAACCTTTTTTATTTATGAATATTTTTTGATGGTATTTTAACAAAGGGTTAAAATATCATCTTACTTGAGCAGAAATGGGAAAGAAAATTGTCTCGGTTATTTGCGTTAGCCGCCAACAGCTAATTTAGTTTTTCGTACCCAGAAAAATTATTTATTGTTCGATTTGTATAAAACAAAGTTCATATGCTCCGTGGTCCCAATTGTATTTTTTTTTGTTATGGTGAAATTTTCCTGTCGGCAACGGAAGTGGCGTAATATTAACAAAAACTATAATTTTGACAGTTCGGTACTACTTTTTGAAAGCAAATATTATTTTTTTTCAAAACTGATATAACTAAAATTATGCACCCTGCAAAGGTGCACAATATCCTTAGCTCAGATTTTTTAATTTCAATTTCATTTTCGGGCAATTTCGTATAAAATGTAAAATAAAGTGTAAAATTCAGTTGTTTACAATTCATTCAGCAGCGTCTTCATATTTTGAAATATTTATTTGTAATTTTAATAAACTCGTAGCAATAATCCAGAAGGAGAGATTGTATGCAAAAATTAGTTTGTAATATGAGCAGTTGCCGAGGAATATGCAATTTTGCATGCATCACTTTTCACATTATTTTGCCTATAAAAGAGTGAATTATTATTCGATTTGCAATATTTTTTCCATTTGATGCTTAATGTCAATTTGGACTAGGTCAAGCCAATTTTACAATTTCACTGTGACCGGAAATGACGTCATTTGGGCAAAAACTGTATTTTAAACCTAAAAAACAAATATTTTATTCAAATGAGTCTGCCTTATAATAATTTTAAAATTATGATATTTGATTCCCATCAACGAATAGAATGAAGCCATACGACCATACAGATACCACAAAATGGTTTCTAACTTGTACGGTTACAGAGAAATAGGCGATCTTCGATAAGTCACTTTTCAAGGTTTTTGGTCTATAAAAGTGTCAATTATTATTCGATTTTTATATTTTTTTTACCATTTGATGCCTTATGCCATTCATGACTTCTATGAACTAAATTAACACTTTCAATGTCACCGGAAGTAATGTAATTTTTTCAAAAAACGTATTTTTGGCCTTCAAAACAAACATTTTTTTGAAGTGATTTATGTTTATTATTCGTTTAACTTTATAATGTCTGACTCTAATGGGCAGTAAGATTGAATCAATACCATCATATTGATATCAAGAAAAGGCTTCTAGCATGTTCCCTTGTCGAAAAATAGCCAATTGTCCCAGGGTCACTTTTAAGTTTTTTACCTTCTTAATTTCAGTTTATTGGTTATAGGTTAATTATTTATTGCCCGATATGTATAAAACAAAGTTTGTATTTTGTATGTTGCGAATTTTCGACTTACTTTTCACCTATGAAAATTTCTTTCAACACCGGAAGTGACGTAATTTTGCGATAATTTACAATTTTGACCGGTCTTTTCACCAGCAAATATTACTTTTACGTATGATAGACGGTGTCACTGAAGTAAAACAATTAAAGTTTGGTAGCTCAATGGATCGGCTATGGTATAATAAACTTCCTGTATGATTCCTGAAAGCCGGTTCAGTGCTGCTTGCAGGTCTAATTATTCTTCTTATTATTATTCAGATTCCAATTTGAATAGATCTCAGCAACTACGTGTCGCATCGTTACGATTTCTTCGGTTTTACTGGGAAAGTTGGTGTGACTTAGAGGATAAAGCTATTTTGAACGTTCTGCGACAATGCGAAATGTCCGAAATCACCGAAGTTATCGTTTTTAAAAATATTGCAGTAATTTTAACAATAATCATTGGATTTTAACGTTCGATACATTTTGGCCTAGCCGGAGACAGGGCACATAGCTAAGCTACTTTGGATTTTTGATTTTCGGCAAATCTTCAAAGATATTAGGCGCCAAATTTCGAAAATTTAAAATTTTACAAAAAACTTTTTTATTTATGAATATTTTTTAGTCGTGTTGTGCACAGAATTAAAGAGTCATCTGACTAGCGCAAAAATGTTAAAAAAAATTTGTCTCAGTAATTTTCCTTGGCCGCCATTGGCTAATTCAGTTTTTCAGTCCTAGATTAATTTTTTATTGTTCGATTGTCTCAATTGTCATTTTTTTTATTACCGAAAGTGTTATCTGTCGGCACCGGAAGTGGCATAATTTCACCAAAAACTACAATTTTGACAGTTAGGTACCATTTTTCGAAAACAAATATTATTTTTTTGAAAAATTATATGACTCAAAGAGTGTGTTCTTTAAAGGCGCAAAAAATGTCGGAAGCAGTTTTTTTTAATTTGGATTTCATTTTCTATCAAATTGGATTTAGGGGTGAAAAAGGGCGTAAAATTGACCTATTTACAACCCATTCGGGCTTTTCAGATTTTAAAATTTTTCTACGTAACTTTTATAAACTTGTAGCTATAATCCATACGAAGAGAATGTATGTGAAAATTAGTTTGTAATATAAGCAGTTGCCGAGAAATTGGCAGTTTTGCATAAGTCACTGTTTTCTTAATTTTGCTTGTAAAATAGTCAATTATTAATGGATATTCACAATAGTGACATCATTTGATTCAAAAAGCAAGTATGCGTCATATCAAATTGATTATAATTTAAAATTTACACCGGAAGTGACGCCATTTGGTCAAAAACTGCATTTTTAACTTTTAAAATCGATATTTTTTTCAACCAAGAATTATTTGATATGTAATAATAAAATTAACTTTTGGTTTAAATTCACATACTAACAAAACTCATACGGTCAAATAGATATCATAAAATTGTTTCTAACTTGTTCGGTTGCCGAGATATAGGCGTTTTTCTAAAAGTCACTTTTAAAGGTTTTTGGCCCATAAAAGTGTCAATTAATATTCGATTTTCATAAAATTTTCACCCTTTGAAGCCTAATGTCATAGACGAAGTTATAAAACTAATTTAACGTTTTCATTATCACCGGAAGTAACGCCATTTTGGCAAAAACTGTATTTTAAGCCTTCAAAACAGATATTTTATTCAAATGAGTCTGATTTGTAATGTTTATAAAAATATGATATTTGATTCCAATCAACAAATAGATTAAACCCATACGGTCATATAAATACCAAAAAATGGTTTCTAACTTGTACGATTGCCAAGAAATAGACGATTTTCTACACGTCACTTTCCAAGGTTTTTGGTCGATAAAAGTGGCAATTATTATTCGATTTACATAAAATTTTCACCATGTGATGCCTTATGCCATTTCTGATTTCATAATATTAATGGAACATTTACTTTATCACCAGAAGTACTGTAATTTTGTCAGGATCAATTACATGTAACAAATGTATAAAATCAATTGATATTGCTGGATTTGTTTGATTCTGTTTCCATTTTATTTGATGTGTACAATGCTTATGTGGAAACCTGTATATTGGTTTCATTGGTACCGGAAGTGACATATGTTCAAGGGTAACGTGGCACCGAAAGTGACACAAGTTCAAGTTCAAAGGTAACATGGTACCAGTGAAACCCGTCATTCCTGCATGCAGGTCTAGTTATTCTTATTATTATTATTCTTTTGTTTTGAGTAGATCTCAGCAACTGCTTGTCGCATCGTTACGATTTCTTCGGTTTTACTGGGAAAGTGGGTGTGACTTAGAGGATAAAGCTATTTTGAACGTTCTGCGACAATGCAAAATGTCCGAAATCACCGAAGTTATCATTTTTGAAAATATTGTAGTAATTTTAACAATAATCATAGGATTTTAACTTTTGATAGATTTTGGCATAGCCGGAGACAGGGCACATAGCTACGTTACTTTCAATTTTTGATTTTCGGCAAATCTTCGAAGATATTAGGCGCCAAATTTCGAAAATTTAAAATTTTACAAAAAACTTTTTATTTATGAATATTTCTTAGTCGTGTTGTGCACAGAATTAAAGAGTCATCTGATTAGCGCAAAAATGTTAAAATTTTTTGTCTCAGTAATTTTCCTTGGCCGCCATTGGCTAATTCAGTTTTTCAGTCCTAGATTATTTTGTTATTGTTCGATTTGTATAAAACAAAGTTCATATGCTTCGTTGTCTCAATTGTCATTTTTTTTGTTACCGATAGTGTTATCTGTCGGCACCGGAAGTGGCATAATTTTACTAAAAACTACAATTTTGACAGTTATTTACGATCTTCAAAAACAAATATTATTTTTTTGAAAAATTATATGACTCAAAGAGTGTGTCCTTTCAAGGCGCAAAAAATGGCGGAAGCAGTTTTTTTAATTTCTATTTCATTTTCTTGCAAATTGGATTAAGAGGTGAAAAAAGGCGTAAAATTGACCTATTTACAACCCATTCAGGCTTTTCAGATTTTAAAATATTTTTACATAACTTTTATAAACTTGTAGCTATAATCCATACGAAGAAAAAGTATGTTAATATTAGTTTGTAATATAAGCAGTTGCCAAGAAATGGGCAGTTCTGCATAAGTCACTGTTTTCGTTATTTTGCCTGTAATATAGTCAATTATTATTGGATTTTTATAAAAGTGACATCATTTGATTCAAAAAGCATGTAGCGTCATATCAAGTTGATTACTATTTAAAATTGACACCGGAAGTGACGTCATTTTGTCAAAAACTGCATTTTAAACTTTTTAAATCAATGTTTTATTCAACCAAGAATAACTTAATATGTGTTAATAATTTTAACGTTTGTTTTAAAGTCACATATAAACACAACTCATATGGTCATATAGATATCATAAAATTGTTTCTAACTTGTTCGGTTGCCAAGAAATAGACGGTTTTCTACAGGTCACTTTTGAAGGTTTCGGGGCCATAAAAGTGTCAATTATTATTCGATTTTCATAAACGTTACATCATGTTATACCTAATGCCATTTGGGATTTTATACAAGTAATTTAAGATTTTCATTATCACCGGAAGTAACGTCATTTTGGCAAAAACTGTATTTTTAGACTTCAAAACAGATATTTTATTCAAATGAGTCTGTTTTGAAATCTTTTTCAAATTATGATATTTGATGCCAATCAACAAATAGAATGAACCCATACGATCATACAGATACCACAAAATGGTTTCTAACTTGTACGGTTGCAGAGAAATAGCCGATTTTCTACAAGTCACTTTTCAAGTTTTTTGGTCTTTAAAAGTGGCTATTATTATTCGATTTACATAAAATTTTCACTATATGATATCGTATGCCATTTCTTATTTCATAAGACTAATTGAACATTTTCATTAACACCGGAAGTAATTTAATTTTGTCAAGATCATTTACAAGTAACAAATGTATAAAATGAATTGATATTGCTGGATTTGGTTGATTCTGCGTCCATTTTATTTGTGTGCAATGTTAATTTGGAAACCTGTTTAGAGGTTTCGTTGGTACCGGAAGTGACATATGTTCAAGGGTATCTTGGCACCGGAAGTGACATGTTCAAGAGTAACTTGGCACCAGTGAAACCCGTCATTCCTGCATGCAGGTCTAGTTATTATTATTATTATTTACCGCGGAAGCCTTTTTCTCTATGATCGAAAAGAGATACCGATTTGCGGTTCATCTTACTATCGTGAAACCAGGAAGTGACCGAACTTTGTACGTTGTCAAAAAATTGAAAATTGGCTATAGTTTCATCAATTCTTTTCCCATTTTCAAACAAATCACATTTTTGGAATCCCTGAATCTTTTCTGAGACAATGGCTATCTCACATTTTTCAATTTCGAACATTCGTCTATGACTTTTATCGTTCGAAAATTGAAAAAGTACCTTTATCATATTACTTATTGTATATACGGTGAATACCGAACAACAAACCAGCTCGTTGTTCCTTATTCGCGAATACCGAACAACAAACTGGCTCGTTGTTCGTTATTCGCCAATATGTAACAGATCTTTCTTCGGATAGAAAGAGAAGTTGTTAGAATCTATTTCCCAGAAGTTTGAAGTTTTATCGTCTATTTAAGTTCATGAAAACCCGCCTGTGGCGTGTTCCCTACAAAAGTACCTTTATCATATTACTTATTCTATATACGGTGAATACCGAACAACAAACCAGCTCGTTGTTCCTTATTCGCGAATACCGAACAACAAACTGGCTCGTTGTTCGTTATTCGCCAATATGTAACAGATCTAACGAGCCAGTTTGTTGTTCGGTATTGGCGAATAACGAACAACGAGCTGGTTTGTTGTTCGGTATTCGCGAATACCGAACAACGAACAGGTTTGTTGTTCGGTATTCACCGTATATGGAATAAGTAATATGATAAAGGTAGTTTTGTAGGGAACACGCCACAGGCGGGTTTTAATGAGCTTAAATAGACAATAAAACTTAAAACTTCTGGGAAATACATTTTAACAACTTATCTTTCTATCCGAAGAAAGATCTGTTACATATTGGCGAATAACGAACAACGAGCCAGTTTGTTGTTCGGTATTCGCGAATAAGGAACAACGAGCTGGTTTGTTGTTCGGTATTCACCGTATATAGAATAAGTAATATGATAAAGGTACTTTTGTAGGGAACACGCCACAGGCGGGTTTTCATGAACTTCAATAGACGATAAAACTTCAAACTTCTGGGAAATAGATTCTAACAACTTCTCTTTCTATCCGAAGAAAGATCTGTTACATATTGGCGAATAACGAACAACGAGCCAGTTTGTTGTTCGGTATTTCTCGCGAATAACGAACAACGAGCTGGTTTGTTGTTCGGTATTCACCGTATATGGAATTATTAATATAATAAAGATACTTTTGTATATGGAATTATTAATATAATAAAGATACGTTTATAAGGAACACGCCACAGGCGGGTTTTCATGAGCTTAAATAGACGATAAAGCTTCAAACTTCTGGGAAATAGATTCTAACAACTTCTCTTTCTATCCGAAGAGCTGTTACACATTGGCGAATAACGAACAACGAGCCAGTTTGTTGTTCGGTATTCGCGAATAACGAACAACGAGCTGGTTTGTTGTTCGGTATTCACCGTATATGGAATTATTAATATAATAAAGGTACTTTTGTAAGGAACAAGCCACAGGCGGGTTTTTATGAGCTTAAATAGACGATAAAACTTCAAACTTCTGGGAAATAGATTCTAACAACTTCTGTTTCTATCCGAAGAAAGAGCTGTTACACATTGGCGAATAACGAACAACGAGCCAGTTTGTTGTTCGGTATTGGCGAATAACGAACAACGAGCTGGTTTGTTGTTCGGTATTCACCGTATATGGAATTATTAATATAATAAAGGTACTTTTGTAGGGAACACGCCACAGGCGGGTTTTATGAGCTTAAATAAACACTAAAACTTATGAGCTTAAATAAACATCTGACTAGCGCAAAAATGTTAAAAAAAATTTGTCTCAGTAATTTTCCTTGGCCGCCATTGGCTAATTCAGTTTTTCAGTCCTAGATTATTTTTTTATTGTTCGATTGTCTCAATTGTCATTTTTTTTATTACCGAAAGTGTTATCTGTCGGCACCGGAAGTGGCATAATTTTACCAAAAACTACAATTTTGACAGTTAGGTACCATTTTTCGAAAACAAATATTATTTTTTTGAAAAATTATATGACTCAAAGAGTGTGTTCTTTAAAGGCGCAAAAAATGTCGGAAGCAGTTTTTTTTAATTTGGATTTCATTTTCTATCAAATTGGATTTAGGGGTGAAAAAGGGCGTAAAATTGACCTATTTACAACCCATTCGGGCTTTTCAGATTTTAAAATTTTTCTACGTAACTTTTATAAACTTGTAGCTATAATCCATACGAAGAGAATGTATGTGAAAATTAGTTTGTAATATAAGCAGTTGCCGAGAAATTGGCAGTTTTGCATAAGTCACTGTTTTCTTAATTGTGCTTGTAAAATAGTCAATTATTAATGGATATTCACAATAGTGACATCATTTGATTCAAAAAGCAAGTATGCGTCATATCAAATTGATTATAATTTAAAATTTACACCGGAAGTGACGCCATTTGGTCAAAAACTGCATTTTTAACTTTTAAAATCGATATTTTTTTCAACCAAGAATTATTTGATATGTAATAATAAAATTAACTTTTGGTTTAAATTCACATACTAACAAAACTCATACGGTCAAATAGATATCATAAAATTGTTTCTAACTTGTTCGGTTGCCGAGATATAGGCGTTTTTCTAAAAGTCACTTTTGAAGGTTTTTGGCCCATAAAAGTGTCAATTAATATTCGATTTTCATAAAATTTTCACCCTTTGAAGCCTAATGTCATAGACGAAGTTATAAAACTAATTTAACGTTTTCATTATCACCGGAAGTAACGCCATTTTGGCAAAAACTGTATTTTAAGCTTTCAAAACAGATATTTTATTCAAATGAGTCTGATTTGTAATGTTTATAAAATTATGATATTTGATTCCAATCAACAAATAGATTAAACCCATACGGTCATATAAATACCAAAAAATGGTTTCTAACTTGTACGATTGCCAAGAAATAGACGATTTTCTACACGTCACTTTCCAAGGTTTTGGGTCGATAAAAGTGGCAATTATTATTCGATTTACATAAAATTTTCACCATGTGATGCCTTATGCCATTTCTGATTTCATAATATTAATGGAACATTTACTTTATCACCAGAAGTACTGTAATTTTGTCAGGATCAATTACATGTAACAAATGTATAAAATCAATTGATATTGCTGGATTTGTTTGATTCTGTTTCCATTTTATTTGATGTGTACAATGCTTATGTGGAAACCTGTATATTGGTTTCATTGGTACCGGAAGTGACATATGTTCAAGGGTAACGTGGCACCGAAAGTGACACAAGTTCAAGTTCAAAGGTAACATGGCACCAGTGAAACCCGTCATTCCTACATGCAGGTCTAGTTATTCTTATTATTAAGCTTTCATATTACATATGAAAGCTTATTGTTTCTGTTAAGATTATTATTGTTATTTTTTTTTTTTGTGTTTTATCCACAAATCGGATTTCTCAGAATCTAACCACAGTATCTTTATGAAACTTTTACCTACCCCCCCCCAAAAATGGGTGGTAGCTGTTGATTAAATATATTTTCAAAACATTTTACGAATCCGAAATCACCGAAATTTACGAACGACAAAATGGACAATGCATAGTCGTAACTTTATTGTTTTTTGACCGATTTTACTAAATCTTTTTTCTTTGAATACCTTGAAAAAAATCATTTTCATCAGCAGTTTCACATTTTCGAATTTCGAAAATTCGTCGCTGTGATTTCGAACCGGAAGTTTAGACCAATTTGACAACTTCTTTAATATTTGTGCGATTTTCATTCAATTTAGTATATAAGTAGATCCTACCGATGTGACTTCAAAAATATAATTATAAATTTTCTAAATTCTCTCCCCTTGGTGAAATTAAGGATCAAAGTTTTCAAAAAAAATCGTCGAAATATAGGTCAGAATGACCTAATTTTTTTTTTCGATACTAGACAAGGAATTACTGATTCGTACACAAAATATGGAGTTTGTCGATCGAACCGGAAGTGCCACCATCTTGAAACGTGAAAAATCAATAAGGCTTTTTTGCTATTTTACTTACAGACTCGGGGGTTATATTTTCTGAATCCTTGTAGGAAGGCCTAAAAAATGTCGCGAACAGAATTTTGATTTAGGTCAACCGGGAGTCACCATTTTGAATTGAAAATCAAAAATAGAAGCAATTTGAAGGGCCGAGACTTTTGAGCACAATAACTCTCATTCTAATTAAGTTAGAATGTTCTAACTTGGTGTAGACGTTCACTAGGTCAATGTTATGATGAAGTTCAAAGATGAGCATTTTCTGCTTAGGGTAAGCAGAGATAAGCATATTGATTTGTTGATTCTTTAGGGCACGATAACTTCGGTTATAATGAAGGGAGGGCGGTGAAACTTTTGTCAATAGAGAGTCTAATAGCTAGCCTGTTGTGTGAAATCATTGTATCATTTTTTTTTTAAATATCAGGGATAGCCGAAAAAAGGAGATTGAAAATCCAAAAAGTCGTATTTTTACAACTTGGAGTATGTTTAGAGGTCTTTCTCGTAAAGTCAACATAATATTTGTTGGGAACTTCTTCTACAAAGAGTCTTATTGGTAGTCTTTTATATGAAACCATCGATCAACAGTCCAACATATCAGGAGTAGAAGAACAAAAGGATCGAACATTGAAAACGGCACCCTTTCATTGTTAAGCGAAACATGCAGTGTGGGTGACTACAATCTACACATTTAGTCATCGTATAGAGCTTATTCAACAGTATCGAATTCCAACTGCTTAGGGATATTTTACGTGCACTCCAATGTGTACACGGGACCGTGGTTTTCGTCCCATCCGAACTAGACAGCCGTTCTGCCTCACTGACAAGGGGGAACCACGCCGGGAAATCGAGATGAACTTTCTCCGTGCAGAACTTTCAATTCAAGCCAAACTTTTATTGCATACGATTACGCTGGTCAGTTGGAGCTTATTTTCAAAAGTTTTGTAATAATCGGTTGGTAATTAAAGTACCATGCACATTAAACTGTTAAAACAGAAAATTTCGCCCGGTTCAAATGTTTCTTGCTATAAGTCAGCAATTTTCCGAATTCAGGGAGGCTGAATGGCTGAATGGTTAGCATGTGCGCGCTGTATCGTAACGTCTGTCATTGAGTCAACGGGCGTCGTTTCGATCGCCAGGTTGCACGTGACATGGAATATGATGTCCAACCCCGTTTATTGCGAACGATTAAGCTGTTCAGGGGGAGCTTATTTTTAAAAGTTTTGTAATATTCGGTTGATAACTAAAGGTACCGTGCAAATTAAACTGTTAAAATAGAAAATTTGGCCCGGTTGAAATGTTTCTCGCTGTAGGTCAGCTAGAATGTTCAAACTTGATCGAGTTCACAGCAGAAATAAAAGTGAAACGATCAACGAACTCGTAGCAGAAATAACAGTGCAAAACTTAACGAATTCATAGCAGAAATGAAATGGGGTTTTACGTCCTACTCTTCTGCACCTGACCTGGGCTAATGGAAGACGGCCATACGCCACACAGTGTGCTATGAGGGAATTTTTGCCCGGGCAAGGGATCTTTTACGTGCACTCCAATGTGTACACGGGACCTCGGTTTTTCGTCCCATCCGAACGACTAGGCAGCTGTCCTTATCAGGCCCTCCTTCTGCATCACTGACAAGAGGAAACCACGCCGGAAAATCGAGATGAGCTTTCTCGGCCAATGCAAGGATCGAACACCCGACCTCCATTCTAACGAGCCAGCGCCTTGCCCACTTAGCCACCGTGATTCCCATAAATAGCAATGAAACGATCAACGAATTTATAGCAGTAATAACACTTCAACAATTAACGAATTCGTAGCAGAAATAACGATGAAACAATTAACGAATTCGTAGCAGAAATAACAATGAAACGTTCAACGAAATAATAGCCGAAATAAGAGTGGAACAATGAACGAATTAATAGTAGACGAGTTCATAGTAGAAAAAACAGCGAAACAATGAACGAATCATAGCAGAAACCAGAAGGCTATCAATACACTGTGAAATTTGAAACCTAAATGGCCCGGCTAGGAACAATATCTACATGCCCGTAAAAGACTACTTAACAGTTGGAATTCGAAAGAAAAGACCGTAACGACGCTGTCCGATCAAACTTTAGTTAATTCAGTCGGCGCAAAAAGATAGGTCGTTAAAACCATTTCTGTTCAGTTCATTCCATTTCCTTAAATCTATGAAAGTTGTGTGAATTGGGAATCGCGTATTACTCAACAGTTTCAGGGGAGATAAGCCGTCTTTGAGATTGGAAATCAATTTTTGATATCGACTGTGTATGATTGCTACTAGATCGATTGTGATTCAGGTTCTAATCAGTTTGGATTGAAGAATCGGGGTGGTATATGTGTGTGTGATGGGGTGGGGGTGGTGTCACAAGACGCTATATCCCATTCGCAACCACACACCTAACAAATGCAGGGTATAGGTTGCGATCAGTTCTTTCAAGATTTTCATATATTTAAGCCACTTTATTACACGCCTCATCTGAAAATGTCTGTGTTAGTGTAGATAAATGTTGACAAAATAACATCTTTCACCATTTTGACTTTCAGTTACAGAACTAGCATAGGGGCGTTTTAAGGTTTATCATGGCGGAGGCTGTACTATTTTGAGGGCCCTCTGTCGCGAGGGGAGGTTCTTGATTGATGATTGTCACCCCAATGCAATGGCTGCATTCTCATTCAGTAGTGGATTCGACAGTAACAGTGTATAGAAAACGATTGAGTTGGACTCGGGGGCCCTTTCCCTTGGCACTAGGGACCCTTTTGTCATTCGTCGGACCCTTTTGTCTGTCTTTAGAGCCCTCCCTAATTAGGGCACATTTTCATTTTTCGCATCGGTTTTAGCATTTTTCTCCCGTTTTATTTTTTCAACTGCTTTGATTTTTTTCGCGGGGAGGCTGGCGCCTCCAGCGCCTCAGCTATAAAACGCTTTTGAACTAACAGTACATAATACCGTTTTTTCCAGTAATGGTAACTCACTCGTTTCTTCAAGAATCATTCGGCATTCCAGGTATGCTACATTCTATTCGCTGTCTTCCATAGGGGCGGTAAGATGAGACCTGTTTGTGGGAAAATCCCTAAACAATATGCGAGGGTGGAATAATCGTACATTACTTTAAGGTTTGCGTGAAGTAATTGACATATCGAAATTACAGTTATATGCACTGAATAACCATGACACGGAGAGAGAGAGAGAGAGAGAGAGAGAGAGAGAGAGAGAGAGAGAGAGAGAGAGAGAGAGAAATGGGGTTTAACGTCCACTCGACGCAAACTAGGTCATTTTGGGACTAACATATGGTTTAATTTTATTTCAATAATCTGCTTGCGCATATTAACAGTGGGAGGAAACCGCAGGTCCCGGGATAAACCCATGAGACTGGACAGGCGAGATTGTAGGTTAGGGTTAGGGTAAGCGCTAAGGTTAGGTCTTGGGTTAGGATTAGCGATATCCCTATTTACATCTCGTGACCTTTGACCAAACGTAATGAAGACAGGATGTGACGTATATATGCACATTGAGGTTATCAAGCTATAGACCGGACTAGTAGTAAGCTATAAACGGATAAATAACAAGAGTTTATATGTATATTATTTTATTAAATTTATATATATCTTAACTCCCTGATTTACGTATATACATTATGCATGAACAATAGAAACTATATACTAGTATTTATAAGTATTAAAGCTATGGTAATATTATGCTATCAAATAGCCGTATTGTCTTAATATTTGTTGTAACCGCAACCTTGATAGTTATTGTAAGAAGGATAACGGTTGTAGTTGTTGTTTCCGTTACCGTATCCGTTGTTATTGTAGTTGTTATATCCCTTCCCATATTCGTTGTTATTGTGGCCATTGTTGTAACCGTTGTTGTAATTGTAGGGGCCGTTGTAACTATTGTATCCTTTATTATTGTATTGGTTGTACTTGTATAGTCCGTTGTTGTATCGTTACCAACGATACCATGACCAATTCCGTGTCCAACAATACCGTGTCCGATACCGTTACCAACGATGTCATGCCCAATGCCGTTACCAATCTTTCCATGTCCAATAAGTCCGTGTCCGATTCCGTTTCCAATGATACCATGTCCGATACCGTTACCAACGATACCATGACCAATTCCGTTTCCAACAATACCGTGTCCGATACTGTTACCAACGATGCCATGCCCAATGCCGTTACCAATCTCTCCATGTCCAATAAGTCCGTGTCCGATTCCGTTTCCAATGATACCATGTCCGATACCGTTACCAACGATACCATGACCAATTCCGTTTCTAACAATACCGTGTCCAATACCGTTACCGATACCGTTACCAACAATACCATGACCAATTCCGTTACCAATAACACCGACTTTGCCAACAGCTACTATTCCGTGTCTGAGTCGGTTTCCTTGGATACCATGTCCAATACCATGGTTGAGTCCGTTGCCAATAGCTCCTACACCAACATGACCATGTCCAACACCGGCATGTCCTCTTCCATATCCTTTACCAATTCCGTTTGCAAAGACACCAACACCATGTCCGAAACCGTGTCCGATTTTAGCATCGATGTATTGGGAAGCAGCTACTGTCAAACAGACAGCGAAAGCGACGAAAGCCTGAAAAAGAAAAAAAACCATGTGTTTTACAGAAATAGCCGTAGATTTGATTCCATACTAAAAAAAAATCGCGAGGGTTTATTTATAACCAAAAACTTGACAATCAAGAAATTTTACTGTGCCGCCATTATTTAGTACATGATCGAGTTTTGGCGTTACCAGGCAAAATCACAAGTAATGTTCAACTCTGGGTAATAATTTACACTTTTTATAATTTACCGTTCTGGCCCTATGAATATAAAACTGCCTTTAATACAATGTCAAGGGCGATAAGCAATAATACAACAGTGACGATGCAATACCATGTTCAACCCTCGGTAATTTCTACCAGTTTTAAATTGTGCGATAAGCAATCATATAAAAATTTAGTATGTAATGAAACTTATTAGTGCTATACCAAATTAGATATCAGGTTTCTTGTCTAGAAAGTTCAAGTATATCCCATCTGGGTCACGATCCTTGTCACTACATACCGCTAATTAGAAGTATTGAAGATTATTTAGTCAACAAGTTAAATTTACTCTCTGTAGATTGTTACAATGTTTTACTGTATTATTCCAGTCTGTACAGAACAGAGGGCGAAAAAGCAAGTACCATTTAGGATTTCAGGGACCGGGTATGCTTATCTTAAAACTTCAAAGATTTGAAATCTTATACGGAGTAGGGCAAAAGTCCTACTTTATACACCGACTGGACCATTGAAGACAAACAGGTAGATTTTGCCCGGACATCTGTATCACGATATACTCTATCAAAGAATCTTTTACGTGCACGCCAATGTGCACACTGAACATTGCTTTTCGTCCCATCCTGACAATTAGACACTATTCCCTGTCAGACCGGGCAGACCTACTGTCCTGTACAGCTAACAAGGGCAGTCAAGCCTGTACAATTGACTTTCTGGTCAAACCCCGGGAGAGAGCCCAAGACCTACTGGTTAGTTAATCAGTGTCTCTTATCACTGAGCCACCATGATCCCCATACATTAAAAACGCGGAGTTCGTAGATGAGCATATTATGCTTAGGGTAAGCAGAGATAAGCAATTAGATTGGTTGATGATTTTGGACACTTTCACTTCAGTCAGAGTGATGAAACTTGGTGTATAGTTTCATTACATCAATATCTTGAATACGTTCGACAATGAGCATTGTCTGCCCTGGATAAGCAGAGCGATGAGCAATTTGATTGGTCGAGAATTTGAAACAAAATAACTCTCCTTCTAATTGGGGCAGAATGTTCAATCTTGGTGAAGGCGTTCATTAGGTCAGTGCCATAAAGGAGTGCGAAGATGAGCATTGTCTGCTTACAGTAAGCAGAGATAAGCAATCTGATTGGTTGATTCTTTGGGGCACGATAACTTTGGTTATAATGAAGTGAGAGTGACAAAATTCCAAATATAGATTCATTATGTCATTACCTTGACTAAGTTTGATGTTGAGAATTTCTGCGTAGATTTAGGAGCAATAAGCAATTTGACACATCACATTGGAACATAACACCTCTGTTTCTAATTAAGGTAGAATTTGAACCGGTTGAATTGTTTCTCGTTATAACTCGGTGAGTTTTTGGCGGATTTCATTAATTCTTTTTCCTTTTTAAGATTCTTTATATAACTCTTGAGATGCGACAGAAACTGACCGTGAATATGAAAGCTTTAATATCTGCTTAGCAGATCTAGTTAGGCTTTCAGACTTTCGTCTGAAAGCCTATTGAGATTACTAAAATTATTATTATTATTATTATTTACCGCGGGGGCCAAGTTCTCCATGATCGAAAACAGATATCGATCTGAAATGAACTTTTCTTTCGGGAAACCATGTGGTGGCTACTTGTTAAAGTATTTTCGAAAATTCTGCGCATACCGGAAGTGGCAGATCTTTGTACGTTGTCAAAAAATTGAAAATTGGCCATAGTTTCGTCAATTATTTACCCATTTTCAAACAAATGACATTTTCGGAAACCCTGAATCTTTTTCGAGCCAATAGCAATCTAAGATTTTGTAATTTCGAAACTTCGTCGCTGACTTCTAGCGTTCGAAAATTGAAAAATTTTGTTTAAGAGACAATTTTTTTCATTTTTCAAAATTTTCAAATTTGACTTATATTTTTGGATACCTTAAGTTCATCCGATTCCAGTAATATAAGTTTCATTCAGAGTTATCGCCCTTTATTTTTCGATTTTTTTCGAATTTTCTACCTATTTTGTGAGCTCGGGTTTCGTTATATGGCCGAATTGGCGAATCTGAAACTTCTAAGGCATGAAGCCAAATGACCATTGCAAGGAATAAAGCAATTTCAACAATGATCCGTAGACCGGAAGTAGTCGAAATAATGTGCAATATTTTGAAAAAATGCAAAAAAAATGGATAGTTTGGGGGAAAACGCGATTTCTCCGTCCGATATCAATGGATTAAACAAATTAGGGTACCATTGGACTGCACTAGGATTGTACTATCGTATGATACCCAATTCATACAGATACTATAATCAGGCAGCAACATATGGCACGCTGAAAATCAAGTATTTTCTGATTTTTAGCATTTTTGGACGCCTGTATCTCGAAAACTACGACAGTTATTTTTATGAAACTTTCTCTATCGAGAGACCTCGTAGTGGTCTTGCGTACGAATTATTCCATTACCACTTTGAAATATCTGGAATAGGTGAAATAAGGGACTGAAAATCGAAAAAAAGTTGAAAAATCGTGAAATTTTGGAAAATGCTCCACCATTTTTTTATTTTAAGAGATTTTCAAAAAAAGGTTGTATATTCAGATAGCTGACCTAATTACGATTCTAACGATGTATAATATGTATGTGGTTATTGAAATTTAATTTTCGATATTTTAATTTTTTTGCATTTTTGGCACTTTTGAACACCAGATTTCCCAGGGGCACTTTATCTGATCAGATAATGTAATACATCATTACAGAACCTTGTGGCTATTTTAGTGCCCAAACCGGCTATTAAAACTATTCCGACAATAATAACCACACCGGAAGTATTCAAAAAATGAAAAAAAAAGGTTAAAAAAATTGTCGCACTTGCGAAAAACTTGATTTCTCCCTTAGGTAATAGCGGACCAAAAGAACTAAAGTGTCGTTGGATAGCCCTATTAATGGACCATCATATGGTATCTAAATAATACGATTTCAATGGTAAGGAAATAAATTATTGTATGCCAAAAATCAAGTATTTTCCCCTTTTTTAACATTCCGAGACGCCCTTTTCTCGAAAACGACGCCTACGATTTTTCTTAAACTTTTCTTACTCAAAGTCCTATCGGTTGTCTATATAGTGAATCCAAAATGAAAAGCATTGAAATAATATAGGTGGTCCAAAAATGGCCTCAAACTTTGAAAAAAATTGAAAAATCGTGAAATTTTTGGAAACGCTCTTTAATTTATCTTTTTTTCCAACACTACTCAATGGATGTTTCTGATACTTCTGGTACAGAAAATTAAGTATCCAAAGAACTTCGTAAAGCTATCACGACAATGATAGTAAAACCAGAAGTAGTCGAAAAAATGTCCGATATTTTGAAAAAAAAATTTTTTTTTACGAAAACCTTTTTCATTTATGAATATTGTTTGATGGTATTTTACACGGGGTTAAAATATCATCCTACTTGAACAGAAATGAGAAAAAAAAATTGTCTCGGTAATTTGCGTTAGCCGCCATCGGCTAATTTAGTTTTTCGTACCCAGAACAATTATTTATTGTTCGATTTGTATGAAACAAAGTTCATATGCTCCGTGGTCCCAATTGTAATATTTTTTGTTACGGTGAAATTTTTCTGTCGGCAACGGAAGTGACGTAATATTAACAAAAACTAAAATTTGGACAGTTCTGTACCACTTTTTGAAAGCAAATGTTATTTTTTTCAAAACTGATATAACTAAAAGGATGCACCCTGCAAAGGTGCACAAAATCTTTAGCTCAGATTTTTTAATTCCAATTTCATTTTCGGGCAATTTCGAATAAAATGTAAAATAAAGTGTAAAATTCAGTTATTTACAAATCACTCAGCGTCTTCATATTTTGAAATATTTATTTGTTATTTTCATAAACTCGTAGCATTAATCCAGACGAAGAGAATGTATGGGAAAATTAGTTTGTAATATGAGCAGTTGCCGAGAAATATGCAATTTTGCATGCATCACTTTTCACGTTATTTTGCCTATAAAGGAGGGAATTATTATTCGATTTGCAATTTTTTTTCTCCATTTGATGCTTAATGCCAATTTGGACTAGGTCAAGCCAATTTTACAATTTCACTGTGACCGGAAATGATGTCATTTGGGCAAAAACTGTATTTTTAACCTAAAAAACAAATATTTTATTAAAATGAGTCTGCCTTATAATATTTTTAGAATTATGATATTTGATTCCCATCGACGAATAGAATGAAGCCATACGGCCATACAGATACCACAAAATGGTTTCTAACTTGTATGGTTACAGAGAAATAGGCGATCTTCTATAAGTCACTTTTCAAGGGTTTTCGTCCATAAAAGTGTCAATAATTATACGATTTTAATAATTTTTTTACCATTTGATGCCTTATGCCATTTATGACTTCTGTGAACTAAATTAACATTTTCAATATAACCGGAAGTAATGTAATTTTTGCAAAAAAAAACATTTTTAGCCTTCAAAACAAACATTTTTTTGAAGGGATTTATATTTATCATTCGTTTAACTTTATAACGTCTCACTCTAATGGGCAGTAAGATTGAATCAATACCATCATATTGATATCAAGAAAAGGCTTCTAGCATGTTCCCTTGTTGAATAATAGCCAATTTTCCCAGGGTCACTTTTAAGTTTTTTACCTTAATTATTTATTGCCCGATATGATAAAACAAAGTTTGTATTTTGTATGTCGCGAATTTTCGACTTATTTTTCACCTATAAAAATTTCTTTCGGCACCGGAAGTGACGTAATTTTGCCATAATTTACAATTTTGACCGGTCTTTTCGCCAGCAAATATTACTTTAACATATGGTAGAGGGTGTCACTGAAGCAAAACAACTAAAGTATAGTTTGGTAGCTCAATGGATCGGCTATGGTATAATAAACTTTCTGTATGATTCCTGAAAGCCGGTTCAGTGCTGCTTGCAGGTCTAGTTATTATTAGGCTTTCAGACTTTCGTCTGAAAGCCTATTGAGATTACTAAAATTATTATTATTATTATTATTATTATTATTATTTACCGCGAGGGCCTAGATCTCCATGATCGAAAACAGATATCGATCTGGAATTAGCTTTTCTATCGGGAAACCATGTGGTGGCTACTTGATAAAATATTTTTGAAATTTCTGCGCATACCGGAAGTGACCGAACTTTTTACTTTCTCTAAAAATTGAAAATCGTCTATAGTTTCGTCAATTCTTTATCCATTTTCAAACAAATTACATTTTTGGAATCCCTGAATCTTTTCTGAGACAATGGCTATCTCACATTTTTCAATTTCGAACATTCGTCTATGACTTTTATCGTTCGAAAATTGAAAACATGTTGTTTACGAGACAATTTTTGTTATTTTTCAAAATTTTCAAATTTGACCTACATTTTTGGATACTTGAAGTCCATCCGATTCCAGTAATATAAGTTTCATTCAGAGTTATCGCCCTTTATTTTTCGATTTTTTTCGAATTTTCTTCCCATTTTGCGAGCTCGGGTTTCGTTTTATGGTAGAATTGACGTTTCTGAAACTTCTGGAACATGAAGTTATAGTCCAATACCAACTGATAAAGCAATTTCGACACGGATCTTTAAACCGGAAGTGGTCGAAATAATGTTCAATATTTTGAAAAAAATGCAAAAAATGGATATTTTTGGGAAAAACGCGATTTCTCCGCCCGATATCAATGGATTAAAGAAATTAGAGTACCATTGGACTGTACTATGATGGTACTATCGTATGATACCCATTTCATACGGATACTATGATCAGGCAGCAAAATATGGCACGCTGAAAATCAAGTATTTTCTGATTTTTAGCATTTTTGGACGCCTATATCTCGAAAACTTAACCGCAACTTTTTTTTTAACTTTCTCTATCGAGAGTCCATTCGATAGTCTTGTGAATTATGCCACCCAATAAGACTTTGAAATGTCTGGAATAGGTGAAATAACGGACTGAAAATCGAAAAAAGTCGAAAAATCGTGAAATTTTGGAAAATGCTCTACTATTTTTTTATTTTAAGAGATTTTCAAAAAAAGATTGTATATTCAGATAGCTGACCTAATTACGATTCTAACGATGTATAATATGTATGTAGTTATTGAAATTTAATTTTCGATATTTTAAATTTTTTGCATTTTTGGCACTTTTCAACATAGGATTTCTCAGGTGCATTTTATCTGATCAGATAATGCAATATATCATTACAGAGTCCTGTGGCTATTTTAGTGCCCAAACCGGCTATTAAGACTATTCCGAAAATAATAACCATACCGGAAGTATTCAAAAAATGAAAAAAAAAAGGTTAAAAACATTGTCGCACTTGCGAAAAACTTGATTTCTCCCTTAGGTAATAGCGGACCAAAATAACTAAAGTGTCGTTGGAAAGCCCTATTAATGGACCATCATATGGTATCTAAATAATACGATTTCGATGGTAGGGAAATAAATTATTGTATGCCAAAAATCTAGTATTTTCCGATTTTTTAACATTCTGAGACGCCCTTTTCTCGAAAACGACGCCGCAGATTTTTCTTAAACTTTTCTTACTCAAAGTCCTATCGGTTGTCTATATAGTGAATCCAAAATGAAAAGCATTGAAATAATATAGGTGGTCCAAAAATGGCATCAAACTTTGAAAAAAATTGAAAAATCATTAAATTTTTGTAAACGCTCTTTAATTTATCTTTTTTTCCAAAACTACTCAATGGATGTTTCTGACACTTCTGGTACAGAAAGTTAAGTATCGAAAGAACTTCGTAAAGCTATCGCGACAATGATCGTAAAACCGGAAGTAGTCGAAAAAATGTCCGATATTTTGAAAAAAATTAATTTTTTTACGAATACTTTTTTTATTTATGAATATTTTTTCATGATATTTTACACAGGGTTAAAATATCATCGTACTTGAGCAGAAATGAGAAAAAAAATTGTCTCGGTAATTTGCGTTAGCCGCCATCGGCTAATTTAGTTTTTCGTACCCAGAAAAATTATTTATTGTTCGATTTGTATAAAACAAAGTTCATATGCTCCGTGGTCCCAATTGTAATTTTTTTTGTTACGGTGAAATTTTTCTGTCGGCAACGGAAGTGACGTAATATTAACAAAAACTACAATTTTGACAGTTCGGTACCACTTTTTGAAAGCAAATATTTTTTTTTTCAAAACTGATATAACTAAAAGGATGCACCCTGCAAAGATACACAAAATCCTTAGCTCAGATTTATTAATTTCAATTTCATTTTCGGGCAATTTCAAATAAAATGTAAAATATAGTGTAAAATTCAGTTATTTAAAATTCATTCAGCGTCTTCTATTTTGAAATATTTATTTGTAATTTTCATAAACTCGTAGCAATAATCCAGACGAAGAGAATGTATGCGAAAATTAGTTTGTAAAATGAGCAGTTGCCGAGAAATATGCAATTTTGCATGCATCACTTTTCACGTTATTTTGCCTATAAAAGAGTGAATTATCATTCGATTTGCAATATTTTTTTTCCATTTGATGCCTAATGCCAATTTGGACTAGTTCAAGCCAATTTTACATTTTCACTGTGACCGGAAATGACGTCATTTGGACAAAAACTGTATTTTTAACCTAAAAAACAAATATTTTATTCAAATGAATCTGCCTTATAATATTTTTGAAATTATGATATTTGATTCCCATCAACGAATAGAATGAAGCCATACGACCATACAGATACCACAAAATGGTTTCTAACTTGTATGGTTACAGAGAAATAGGCGATCTTCTATAAGTCACTTTTCAAGGTTTTTGGTCTATAAAAGTGTCAATTATTATTCGATTTTTATAATTTTTTTACCATTTGATGCCTTATGCCATTTATGACTTCTATGAACTACGTTAACATTTTCAATATCACCGGAAGTAATGTAATTTTTGCAAAAAACGTATTTTTAGCCTTCAAAACAAACATTTTTTTGAAGGGATTTATATTTATTATTCGTTTAACTTTATAACGTCTGACTCTAATGGGCAGTAAGACTGAATCAATACCATCATATTGATATCAAGAAAAGGCTTCTAGCATGTTCCCTTGTCGAATAATAACCAATTTTCCGAGGGTCACTTTTAAGTTTTTTACCTTCTTAATTTCAGTTCATGGGTTATAGGTTAATTATTTATTGCCCGATGTCTATAAAAAAAAGTTTGTATTTTGTATGTTGCGAATTTTCGACTTATTTTTCACCTATAAAAATTTCTTTCGGCACCGGAAGTGACGTAATTTTGCCATAATTTACAATTTTGACCGGTCTTTTCGCCAGCAAATATTACTTTTACATATGATAGAGGGTGTCACTGAAGCAAAACAACTAATGTATAGTTTGGTAGCTCAATGGATCGGCTATGGTATAATTAACTTCCTGTATGATTTCTGAAAGCCGGTTCAGTGCTGCTTGCAGGTCTAGTTATTATTATTATTATTATTATTATTTACCGCGAGGGCCTAGATCTCCATGATCGAAAACAGATATCGATCTGGAATTAGCTTTTCTATCGGGAAACCATGTGGTGGCTACTTGATAAAATATTTTTGAAATTTCTGCGCATACCGGAAGTGACCGAACTTTGTACTTTCTCTAAAAATTGAAAATCGGCCATAGTTTCGTCAATTCTTTATCCATTTTCAAACAAATTACATTTTTGGAATCCCTGAGTCTTTTCTGAGACAATGGCTATCTCACATTTTTCAATTTCGAACATTCGTCTATGACTTTTATCGTTCGAAAATTGAAAACATGTTGTTTACGAGACAATTTTTGTTATTTTTCAAAATTTTCAAATTTGACCTACATTTTTTGATACCTGAAGTCCATCCGATTCCAGTAATATAAGTTTCATTCAGAGTTATCGCCCTTTATTTTCCGATTTTTTTCGAATTTTCTTCCCATTTTGCGAGCTCGGGTTTCGTTTTATGGTAGAATTGACGTTTATGAAACTTCTGGAACATGAAGTTATAGTCCAATACCAACTGATAAAGCAATTTCGACACGGATCTTCAAACCGGAAGTGGTCGAAATAATGTTCAATATTTTGAAAAAAATGCAAAAAATGGATATTTTGGGGGAAAACGCTATTTCTCTGTCCGATATCAATGGATTAAACGAATGAAGGTACCGTTTGATGGCACGATTGTTGGACTATCATATGATACCCCATTCATACGGATACTATGAACAGACAGCAAAATATGGCACGCTGAAAATCAAGTATTTTCTGATTTGGAGCGTTTTTGGACGCCTGTATCTCGAAAACTTAACCTGCAATATTTTTTAAATTTTTTCTATCGAGAGTCCTTTGGGAGGTATTTGACATGAAGCCATCCAATAGGACTTTGAAATGTCTGGAATAGGATAAAAAAGGGACTGAAAATCGAAAAAAGTCGAAAAATCGTGAAATTTTGGAAAATGCTCTACTATTTTTTTATTTTAAGAGATTTTTAAAAAAAGGTTGTATATTCAGATAGCTGACCTAATTACGATTCTAACGATGTATAATATGTATGTAATTATTAAAATTTAATTTTCTATATTTTAAATTTTTTGCATTTTTGGCACTTTTGAACATAGGATTTCTCAGGGGCATTTTATCTGATCAGATAATGTAATATATCATTACAGAGCCCTGTGGCTATTTTAGTGCCCAAACCGGCTATTAGAACTATTCCGACAATAATAACCATACCGGAAGTATTCAAAAAATGAAAAAAAAGAGTAAAAACATTGTCGCACTTGCGAAAAACTTGATTTCTCCCTTAGGTAATAGCGGACCAAAAGAACTAAAGTGTCGCTGGATAGCCCTATTAATGGACCATCATATGGTATCTAAATAATACGATTTCGATGGTAAGGAAACAAATTATTGTATGCCAAAAATCTAGTATTTTCCAATTTTTTAACATTCTGAGACGCCCTTTTCTCGAAAACGACGCCTACGATTTTTCTTAAACGTTTTTTACTCAAAGTCCTGTCAGTTGTCTATATAGGGAATCCAAAATGAAAAGCATTGAAATAATGTAAGTGGTCGAAAAATGGCCTCAAACTTTGAAAAAAATTGAAAAATCGTTAATTTTTTTGAAACGCTCTTTAATTTATCTTTTTTTCCAAAACTACTCAAGGGATGTTTCTGACACTTCTGGTACGTACAGTTAAGTATCCAAAGGACTTCGTAAAGCTATCACAACAACGATCGTAAAACCGGAAGTAGTCGAAAAAATGTCCGATATTTCGAAAAAAATTAATTTTTTTACGAAAACCTTTTTTATTTATGAATATTTTTTGATGATATTTTACACAGGGTTAAAATATCATCGTACTTGAGCAGAAATGAGAAAAAAAATTGTCTCGGTAATTTGCGTTAGCCACCATCGGCTAATTTAGTTTTTCGTACCCAGAAAAATTATTTATTGTTCGATTTGTATAAAACAAAGTTCATATGCACCATGGTCCCAATTGTAATTTTTTTTGTTACGGTGAAATTTTTCTGTCGGCAACGGAAGTGACGTAATATTAACAAAAACTACAATTTTGACAGTTCGGTACCACTTTTTGAAAGCAAATATTATTTTTTTTCAAAACTGATATGACTAAAAGGATGCACCCTGCAAAGGTGCACAAAAACCTTAGCTCATATTTTTTAATTTCAACTTCATTTTCGGGCAATTTCGAATAAAATGTAAAATAAAGTGTAAAATTCAGTTATTTACAATTCATTCAGCGTCTTCATATTTTGAAATATTTATTTGTAATTTTCATAAACTCGTAGCAATAATCCAGACGAAGAGAATGTATGCGAAAATTAGTTTGTAATATGAGCAGTTGCCGAGAAATATGCAATTTTGCATGCATCACTTTTCACGTTATTTTGCCTATAAAAGAGTTAATTATTATTCGATTTGCAATATTTTTTTTCCATTTGATGCCTAATGCCAATTTGGACTAGGTCAAGCCAATTTTACATTTTCACTGTGACCGGAAATGACGTCATTTGGGCAAAAACTGTATTTTTAACCTAAAAAATAAATATTTTATTCAAATGAGTCTGCCTTATAATATTTTTAAAATTATGATATTTGATTCCCATCAACGAATAAAATGAAGCCATACGACCATACAGATACCACAAAATGGTTTCTAACTTGTATGGTTACAGAGAAATAGGCGATCTTCTATAAGTCACTTTTCAAGGTTTTTGGTCTGTAAAACTGTCAATTATTATTCGATTTTTACAATTTATTTACCATTTCATGCCTTATGCTATTTATGACTTCTATGAACCAAGTTAAAATTTTCAATATCACCGGAAGTAATGTAATTTTTGCAAAAAAACGTATTTTTAGCCTTTAAAACAAACATTTTTTTGAAGGGATTTATATTTATTATTCGTTTAACTTTATAACGTCTGACTCTAATGGGCAGTAAGACTGAATCAATATCATCATATTGATATCAAGAAAAATCTTCTAGCATGTTCCCTTGTCGAATAATAACCAATTTTCCGAGGGTCACTTTTCAGTTTTTTACCTTCTTAATTTCAGTTTATGGGTTATAGGTTAATTATTTATTGTCCGATATTTATAAAAAAAAGTTTGTATTTTGTATGTTGCGAATTTTCGACTTATTTTTCATGTATAAAAATTTCTTTCGGCACCGGAAGTGACATACTTTTGCCATAATTTACAATTTTGACCGGTCTTTTAGCCAGCAAATATTACTTTTAGATATGATAGAGGGTGTCACTGAAGCAAAACAACTAAAGTATAGTTTGGTAGCTCAATGGATCGGCTATGGTATAATAAACTTCCTGTATGATTCCTGAAAGCCGGTTCAGTGCTGCTTGCAGGTCTAGTTATTATTATTATTATTCTTTTCTTTTGAGTAGATCTCAGCAACTGCTTGTCGCATCGTTACGATTTCTTCGGTTTTACTGGGAAAGTGGGTGTGACTTAGAGGATAAAGCTATTTTGAACGTTCTGCGACAATGCGAAATGTCCGAAATCACCGAAGTTATCATTTTTGAAAATATTGTAGTAATTTTAACAATAATCATTGGATTTTAACTTTTGATAGATTTTGGCATAGCCGGAGACAGGGCACATAGCTACGTTACTTTCAATTTTTGATTTTCGGCAATCTTCGAAGAAATTAGGCGCCAAATTTCGAAAATTTAAAATTTTACAAAAAACTTTTTTATTTATGAATATTTCTTAGTCGTGTTGTGCACAGAATTAAAGAGTCATCTGATTAGCGCAAAAATGTTAAAACTTTTTGTCTCAGTAATTTTCCTTGGCCGCCATTGGCTAATTCAGTTTTTCAGTCCTAGATTATTTTGTTATTGTTCGATTTGTATAAAACAAAGTTCATATGCTTCGTTGTCTCAATTGTCATTTTTTTGTCACCGATAGTGTTATCTGTCGGCACCGGAAGTGGCATAATTTTACCAAAAACTACAATTTTGACAGTTATTTACGATCTTCAAAAACAAATATTATTTTTTTGAAAAATTATATAACTCAAAGATTGTGTCCTTTCAAGGCGCAAAAAATGGCGGAAGCAGTTTTTTTAATTTCTATTTCATTTTCTTGCAAATTGGATTAAGAGGTGAAAAAAGGCGTAAAATTGACCTATTTACAACCCATTCAGGCTTTTCAGATTTTAAAATATTTTTACATAACTTTTATAAACTTGTAGCTATAATCCATACGAAGAAAAAGTATGTTAATATTAGTTTGTAATATAAGCAGTTGCCAAGAAATGGGCAGTTCTGCATAAGTCACTGTTTTCGTTATTTTGTCTGTAATATAGTCAATTATTATTGGATTTTTATAAAAGTGACATCATTTGATTCAAAAAGCATGTAGCGTCATATCAAGTTGATTACTATTTAAAATTGACACCGGAAGTGACGTCATTTTGTCAAAAACTGCATTTTAAACTTTTTAAATCAATGTTTCATTCAACCAAGAATAACTTAATATGTATTAATAATTTTAACGTTTGTTTTAAAGTCACATATAAACACAACTCATATGGTCATATAGATATCATAAAATTGTTTCTAACTTGTTCGGTTGCCGAGAAATAGACGGTTTTCTACAGGTCACTTTTGAAGGTTTCGGGGCCATAAAAGTGTCAATTATTATTCGATTTTCATAAACGTTACATCATGTTATACCTAATGCCATTTGGGATTTTATACAAGTAATTTAAGATTTTCATTATCACCGGAAGTAACGTCATTTTGGCAAAAACTGTATTTTTAGACTTCAAAACAGATATTTTATTCAAATGAGTCTGTTTTGAAATCTTTTTCAAATTATGATATTTGATGCCAATCAACAAATAGAATGAACCCATACGATCATACAGATACCACAAAATGGTTTCTAACTTGTACGGTTGCAGAGAAATAGCCGATTTTCTACAAGTCACTTTTCAAGTTTTTTGGTCTTTAAAAGTGGCTATTATTATTCGATTTACATAAAATTTTCACTATATGATATCGTATGCCATTTCTTATTTCATAAGACTAATTGAACATTTTCATTAACACCGGAAGTAATTTAATTTTGTCAAGATCATTTACAAGTAACAAATGTATAAAATGAATTGATATTGCTGGATTTGGTTGATTCTGCGTCCATTTTATTTGTGTGCAATGTTAATTTGGAAACCTGTTTAGAGGTTTCGTTGGTACCGGAAGTGACATATGTTCAAGGGTATCTTAGCACCGGAAGTGACATGTTTAAGAGTAACTTGGCACCAGTGAAACCCGTCATTCCTGCATGCAGGTCTAGTTATTATTATTATTATTTACCGCGGGAGCCTTTTTCTCTATGATCGAAAAGAGATACCGATTTGCGGTTCATCTTACTATCGTGAAACCAGGAAGTGACCGAACTTTGTACGTTGTCAAAAAATTGAAAATTGGCTATAGTTTCATCAATTCTTTTCCCATTTTCAAACAAATCACATTTTTGGAATCCCTGAATCTTTTCTGAGACAATGGCTATCTCACATTTTTCAATTTCGAACATTCGTCTATGACTTTTATCATTCGAAAATTGAAAACATGTTGTTTACGAGACAATTTTTGTTATTTTTCAAAATTTTCAAATTTGACCTACATTTTTGGATACCCGAAGTCCATCCGATTCTAGAAATATAGGTTTCATTCAGAGTTATCGCCCTTTATTTTTCGATTTTTTTCGAATTTTCTTCCCATTTTGTGAGTTGTGGTTTCGTTTTACGGTCGAATTGATGTTTCTGAAAGTTATGGAACATGAAGTTATAGTCCAATACCAACTGATAAAGCAATTTTGACAAGGATCCTTAAACCGGAAGTGGTCGAAATAGTGTGCAATATTTTGAAAAAAATGTAAAAAATGGATGGTTTGGTGGAAAACGCGATTTCTCCGTCCGAAATCAACAGATAAAACAAATTAAGGTACCGTTGGATTCGGCGACGTGAAGTTAGCCCGTTGTTCGTTGTTCGGTATTCGCGAATAACGAACAACGAGCCAGTTTGTTGTTCGGTATTCGCGAATAACGAACAACGAGATGGTTTGTTGTTCGGTATTCGCGAATAACGAACAACGAGCTGGTTTGTTGTTCGGTATTCACTAGATTTGGAATTAGTAATGTAATAACAGATTTTTTGCAGGGAACACGCCGCAGGCGGGTTTTTATAAGCCTAACTGGATTATAAAGCTTCAAAATTCTGGGAAATAGATTCTCACAACTTCTCTTTCTTCTGACTTCTGGGAAATAGATTCTAACAACTTCTCTTTCTATCCGAAGAAAGAGCTGTTACATATTGGCGAATAACGAACAACGAGCCAGTTTGTTGTTCGGTATTGGCGAATAACGAACAACGAGCTGGTTTGTTGTTCGGTATTCACCGTATATGGAATTATAAAGGTACTTTTGTAGGGAACACACCACAGGCGGGTTTTTATGAGCTTAAATAGACAATAAAACTTCAAACTTCTGGGAAATAGATTCTAACAACTTCTCTTTCTATCCGAAGAAAGAGCAGTTTCATATTGGCGAATAACGAACAACGAGCCAGTTTGTTGTTCGGTATTGGCGAATAACGAACAACGAGCTGGTTTGTTGTTCGGTATTCGCGAATACCGAACAACGAGCTGGTTTGTTGTTCGGTATTCACCGTATATGGAATAAGTAATATGATAAAGGTACTTTTGTAGGGAACACGCCACAGGCGGGTTTTAATGAGCTTAAATAGACAATAAAACTTAAAACTTCTGGGAAATACATTTTAACAACTTCTCTTTCTATCCGAAGAAAGATCTGTTACATATTGGCGAATAACGAACAACGAGCCAGTTTGTTGTTCGGTATTCGCGAATAAGGAACAACGAGCTGGTTTGTTGTTCGGTATTCACCGTATATAGAATAAGTAATATGATAAAGGTACTTTTGTAGGGAACACGCCACAGGCGGGTTTTCATGAACTTAAATAGACGATAAAACTTCAAACTTCTGGGAAATAGATTCTAACAACTTCTCTTTCTATCCGAAGAAAGATCTGTTACATATTGGCGAATAACGAACAACGAGCCAGTTTGTTGTTCGGTATTCGCGAATAAGGAACAACGAGCTGGTTTGTTGTTCGGTATTCACCGTATATAGAATAAGTAATATGATAAAGGTACTTTTTCAATTTTCGAACGATAAAAGTCATAGACGAATGTTCGAAATTGAAAAATGTGAGATAGCCATTGTCTCAGAAAAGATTCAGGGATTCCAAAAATGTGATTTGTTTGAAAATGGGAAAAGAATTGATGAAACTATAGCCAATTTTCACTTTTTTGACAACGTACAAAGTTCGGTCACTTCCTGGTTTCACGATAGTAAGATGAACCGCAAATCGGTATCTCTTTTCGATCATAGAGAAAAAGGCTCCCACGGTAAATAATAATAATAATAACTAGACCTGCATGCAGGAATGACGGATTTCACTGGTGCCAAGTTACTCTTAAACATGTCACTTCCGGTGCCAAGATACCCTTGAACATATGTCACTTCCGGTACCAACGAAACCTCTAAACAGGTTTCCAAATTAACATTGCACACAAATAAAATGGACGCAGAATCAACCAAATCCAGCAATATCAATTCATTTTATACATTTGTTACTTGTAAATGATCTTGACAAAATTAAATTACTTCCGGTGTTAATGAAAATGTTCAATTAGTCTTATGAAATAAGAAATGGCATACGATATCATATAGTGAAAATTTTATGTAAATCGAATAATAATAGCCACTTTTAAAGACCAAAAAACTTGAAAAGTGACTTGTAGAAAATTGTAGGACTTCGGGTATCCAAAAATGTAGGCCAAATTTTACGGTCGAATTGATGTTTCTGAAAGTTATGGAACATGATGTTATAGTCCAATACCAACTGATAAAGCAATTTTGACAAGGATCCTTAAACCGGAAGTGGTCGAAATAGTGTGCAATATTTTGAAAAAAATGTAAAAAATGGATGGTTTGGTGGAAAACGCGATTTCTCCGTCCGAAATCAACAGATAAAACAAATTAAGGTACCGTTGGATTCGGCGACGTGAAGTTAGCCCGTTGTTCGTTATTCGCGAATAACGAACAACGAGCCAGTTTGTTGTTCGGTATTCGCGAATAACGAACAACGAGATGGTTTGTTGTTCGGTATTCGCGAATAACGAACAACGAGCTGGTTTGTTGTTCGGTATTCACTAGATTTGGAATTAGTAATGTAATAACAGATTTTTTGCAGGGAACACGCCGCAGGCGGGTTTTTATAAGCCCAACTGGATTATAAAGCTTCAAAATTCTGGGAAATAGATTCTCACAACTTCTCTTTCTTCTGACTTCTGGGAAATAGATTCTAACAACTTCTCTTTCTATCCGAAGAAAGAGCTGTTACATATTGGCGAATAACGAACAACGAGCCAGTTTGTTGTTCGGTATTGGCGAATAACGAACAACGAGCTGGTTTGTTGTTCGGTATTCACCGTATATGGAATTATAAAGGTACTTTTGTAGGGAACACACCACAGGCGGGTTTTTATGAGCTTAAATAGACAATAAAACTTCAAACTTCTGGGAAATAGATTCTAACAACTTCTCTTTCTATCCGAAGAAAGAGCAGTTTCATATTGGCGAATAACGACCAACGAGCCAGTTTGTTGTTCGGTATTGGCGAATAACGAACAACGAGCTGGTTTGTTGTTCGGTATTGGCGAATACCGAACAACGAGCTGGTTTGTTGTTCGGTATTCACCGTATATGGAATAAGTAATATGATAAAGGTACTTTTGTAGGGAAGACGCCACAGGCGGGTTTTAATGAGCTTAAATAGACAATAAAACTTAAAACTTCTGGGAAATACATTTTAACAACTTCTCTTTCTATCCGAAGAAAGATCTGTTACATATTGGCGAATAACGAACAACGAGCCAGTTTGTTGTTCGGTATTCGCGAATAAGGAACAACGAGCTGGTTTGTTGTTCGGTATTCACCGTATATAGAATAAGTAATATGATAAAGGTACTTTTGTAGGGAACACGCCACAGGCGGGTTTTCATGAACTTCAATAGACGATAAAACTTCAAACTTCTGGGAAATAGATTCTAACAACTTCTCTTTCTATCCGAAGAAAGATCTGTTACATATTGGCGAATAACGAACAACGAGCCAGTTTGTTGTTCGGTATTTCTCGCGAATAACGAACAACGAGCTGGTTTGTTGTTCGGTATTCACCGTATATGGAATTATTAATATAATAAAGATACTTTTGTATATGGAATTATTAATATAATAAAGATACGTTTATAAGGAACACGCCACAGGCGGGTTTTCATGAGCTTAAATAGACGATAAAACTTCAAACTTCTGGGAAATAGATTCTAACAACTTCTCTTTCTATCCGAAGAAAGAGCTGTTACACATTGGCGAATAACGAACAACGAGCCAGTTTGTTGTTCGGTATTCGCGAATAACGAACAACGAGCTGGTTTGTTGTTCGGTATTCACCGTATATGGAATTATTAATATAATAAAGGTACTTTTGTAAGGAACAAGCCACAGGCGGGGTTTTATGAGCTTAAATAGACGATAAAACTTCAAACTTCTGGGAAATAGATTCTAACAACTTCTGTTTCTATCCGAAGAAAGAGCTGTTACACATTGGCGAATAACGAACAACGAGCCAGTTTGTTGTTCGGTATTGGCGAATAACGAACAACTAGCTGGTTTGTTGTTCGGTATTCACCGTATATGGAATTATTAATATAATAAAGGTACTTTTGTAGGGAACACGCCACAGGCGGGTTTTATGAGCTTAAATAAACACTAAAACTTCAAACTTCTGGGAAATAGATTCTAACAACTTCTCTTTCTATCCAAAGAAAGAGCTGTTACATATTGGCGAATAACGAACAACGAGCCAGTTTGTTGTTCGGTATTGGCGAATAACGAACAACGAGCTGGTTTGTTGTTCGGTATTCACCGTATATGGAATAAGTAATATAATAAAGGTACTTTTGTAGAGAACACGCCACAGGCGGGTTTTAATGAGCTTAAATAGACAATAAAACTTCAAACTTCTGGGAAATAGATTTTAACAACTTCTCTTTCTATCCGAAGAAAGAGCTGTTACATATTGGCGTATACCGAGCAACGAGCCAGTTTGTTGTTCGGTATTCGCGAATAACGAACAACGAACTGGTTTGTTGTTCGGTATTCACCGTATATGGAATTATTAATATAATAAAGATACTTTTGTAAGGAACAAGCCACAGGCGGGTTTTTATGAGCTTAAATAGGCGATAAAACTTCAAACTTCTGGGAAATAGATTCTAACAACTTCTCTTTCTATCCGAAGAAAGAGCTGTTACACATTGGCGAATAACGAACAACGAGCCAGTTTGTTGTTCGGTATTGGCGAATAACGAACAACGAGCTGGTTTGTTGTTCGGTATTCACCGTATATGGAATTATTAATATAATAAAGGTACTTTTGTAGGGAACACGCCACAGGCGGGTTTTATGAGCTTAAATAAACACTAAAACTTCAAACTTCTGGGAAATAGATTCTAACAACTTCTCTTTCTATCCAAAGAAAGAGCTGTTACATATTGGCGAATAACGAACAACGAGCTGGTTGGTTGTTCGGTATTCACCGTATATGGAATAAGTAATATAATAAAGGTACTTTTGTAGGGAACACGCCACAGGCGGGTTTTAATGAGCTTAAATAGACAATAAAACTTCAAACTTCTGGGAAATAGATTTTAACAACTTCTCTTTCTATCCGAAGAAAGAGCTGTTACATATTGGCGAATACCGAACAACGAACAACGAACAACAAGCTAGCTTCACGCCGCTGTTGGATTCCAAGAGGAATGGTCTATCGTATGATACCCAAATCACACGGATACGATGAGCAAGAAGCAAAATATGGCACGCTGAAAAACAAGTATTTTCTGATTTGGAGCGTTTTTTGGACGCCTGTATCTCCAAAACTTAACCGCAACTTTTTTTTTAACTTTCTCTATCGAGAGTCCATTCGATAGTCTTCTGAATTATGCCATCCAATAAGACTTTGAAATGTCTGGAATACGATAAAAAAGGGACTGAAAATAAAAAAAAAGTCGAAAAATCGTGAAATTTTGGAAAATGCTCTACTAGATTTTAAAAAAAAGGTTGTATATTCAGATAGCTGACCTAGTTACGATTCTAGCGATGTATAATATGTATGTAGTTATTGAAATTTAATTTTCGATATTTTAAATTTTTTGCATTTTTGGCACTTTTGAACATAGGATTTCTCAGGGGCATTTTATCTGATCAGAAAATGTAATATATCATTACAGAGCCCTCTGGCCATTTTAGTGCCCAAACCGGCTATTAAAACTATTCCGACAATAATAACCATACCGAAAGTATTCAAAAAATGAAAAAAAAGAGTAAAAACATTGTCGCACTTGCGAAAAACTTGATTTCTCCCTTAGGTAATAGCGTACCAAAAGAACTAAAGTGTCGTTGGATAGCCCTGTTAATGGACATCATATGGTATCTAAATAATGTGATTTCAATGGTAAGGAAATAAATTATTGTATGCCAAAAATCTAGTATTTTCCGATTTTTTAACATTCTGAGACACCCTTTTCTCGAAAACGACGCCGCAGATTTTTCTTAAACTTTTCTGACTCAAAGTCCTATCGGTTGTCTATATAGTGACTCCAAAATGAAAAGCATTGAAATAATATAAGTGGTCCAAAAATGGCCTCAAACTTTGAAAAAAAAAATGAAAAATCGTTAAATTTTTGGAAACGTTCTTTAATTTATCTTTTTTTCCAAAACTACTCAATGGATGTTTCTGACACGTCTGGTACAAAAAGTTAAGTATCCAAAGAACTTCGTATAGCTATCACAACAACGATCGTAAAGCCAGAAGTAGTCGAAAAAATGTCCGATATTTTGAAAAAAAAAATATTTTTTTTACGAAAACCTTTTTTATTTATGAATATTTTTTGATGATATTTTACACAGGGTTAAAATATCATCGTACTTGAGCAGAAATGAGAAAAAAAATTGTCTCGGTAATTTGCGTTAGCCGTTATCGGCTAATTTAATTTTTCGTATCCAGAAAAAATATTTATTGTTCGATTTGTATAAAACAAAGTTCATATGCTCCGTGGTCCCAATTGTAATTTTTTTGGTTACGGTGAAATTTTTCTGTTGGCAACGGAAGTGACGTAATATTAACAAAAACTACAATTTTGACAGTTCGGTACCACTTTTTGAAAGCAAATATTATTTTTTTTTCAAAACTGATATAACTAAAAGGATGCACCCTGCAAAGGTGCACAAAATCCTTAGCTCATATTTTTTAATTTCAATTTCATTTTCGGGCAATTTCGAATGAAATGTAAAATAAAGTGTAAAATTCAGTTATTTACAATTCATTCAGCGTCTTCATATTTTGAAATATTCATTTGTAATTTTCATAAACTCGTAGCAATAATCCAGATGAAGAGAATGTGTTCGAAAATTAGTTTGTTATATGAGCAGTTGCCGAGAAATGTGCAATTTTGCATGCATCACTTTTCACGTTATTTTACCTATAAAAGAGTGAATTATTATTCGATTTGCAATATTTTTTGTCCATTTGATTCCAAATGCCAATTTGGACTTGGTCAAGCCAATTTTACATTTTCACTGTGACCGGAAATGATGTCATTTGGGCAAAAACTGTATTTTTAACCTAAAAAACTAATATTTTATTCAAATGAGTCTGCCTTATAATATTTTTAAAATTATGATATTTGATTCCCATCAACGAATAGAATGAAGCCATACGACCATACAGATACCACAAAATGGTTTCTAACTTGTACGGTTACAGAGAAATAGGCGATCTTCTATAAGTCACTTTTCAAGGTTTTTGGTCTATAAAAGTGTCAATTATTATTCGATTTTTATAATTGTTTTACCATTTGTTGCCCTATGCAATTTATGACTTCTATGAACCAAGTTAACATTTTCAATATCACCGGAAGTAATGTAATTTTTGCAAAAACGTATTTTTAGCCTTCAAAACAAACATTTTTTTGAAGGGATTTATATTTATTATTCGTTTAACTTTATAGCGTCTGACTCTAATGGGCAGTGAGATTGGATCAATACCATCATATCGATATCAAGAAAAGGCTTCTAGCATGTTCCCTTGTCGAATAATAACCAATTTTCCCAGGGTCACTTTTAAGTTCTTTACCTTCTTAATTTTAGCTTATGGGTTATAGGTTAATTATTTATTGCCCGATATGTATAAATCAAAGTTTGTATTCTTCACCTATAAAAATTTCTTTCGGCACCGGAAGTGACGTAATTTTGTCATCATTTACAATTTTGACCGGTCTTTTCGCCAGCAAATATTACTTTAACATATGATAGAGGGTGTCACTGAAGCAAAACAACTAAAGTATAGTTTGGTAACTCAATGGGTCGGCTATGGTATAATAAACTTCCTGTATGATTCTTGAAAGCCGGTTCAGTGCTGCTTGCAGGTCTAGTTAGGCTTTCAGACTTTCGTCTGAAAGACTATTGTTTTTACTAAAATTATTATTATTAGGCTTTCAGACTTTCGTCTGAAAGCCTATTGTGATTACTAAAATTATAATTAAGCTTTCATATGTATTACATATGAAAGCTTATTGTTTCTGTTAAAGTTATTATTATTATTATTTTTTTTGTGTGTGTTTTCTGCAAATCGGAATTCTCAGAATCTATCCATAGGATCTTTCTGAAATTTTGACCTACCCCCCCCCCCCCAAAAAAAAAAAAATGGGGTGCGAACCTTGATTAAATGTATTTTCAAAACGTTTTACGAATCCGAAATCACCGAATTTTACGAACGAATGCATTTGACCTACAATGCTGTAACTTTGTGACTATTTGATCTATTTTACTAATTCTTTTTTCTTTGAGTATCCTAAGACATTTACTTCAAATAGAGGGTGTCACTGAAGCAAAACAACTAAAGTATAGTTTGGTAACTCAATGGGTCGGCTATGGTATAATAAACTTCCTGTATGATTCCTGAAAGCCGGTTCAGTGCTGCTTGCAGGTCTAGTTAGGCTTTCAGACTATTGTTTTTACTAAAATTATTATTATTAGGCTTTCAGACTTTCGTCTGAAAGCCTATTGTGATTACTAAAATTATTATTAAGCTTTCATATGTATTACATATGAAAGCTTATTGTTTCTGTTAAAGTTATTAAGCTTTCATATTACATATGAAAGCTTATTGTTTTTGTTAAGATTATTATTATTATTATTTTTTTTTTTGTGTCATTTCTGCAAATCGGATTTCTCAGAATCTTACCATAGGAGGTTTCTGAAACTTTGACCTACCCCTGCAAAAATGGGTGGCAGTTTTTGATTAAATATATTTTCAAAACGTTTTAAGCATTCGAAATCACCGAATTTTACGAACGAGTGAATTTGATCTGCATTACTGTAACTCTGTGACTATTTGACCTATTTTACTAATTCTTTTTTCTTTGAGTACCCTGACAAAAATCATTTTCAACTGCAGTTTCAGATTTTCGAATTTCGAAAATTCGTCGCTGTGATTTGGAACCGGCAGTTGAGACCAACTAGACAACTTCTTTAATAGTTGTACGATTTTCATGAAATTTAGTATGTAAGTAGATCTTACCGATGCAACTTTAAAGATGTCCTTAGAAATTTTCTAAATTATCTCCCCTTGGTGAAATTAGGGATCAAAGTTTTCAAAAAAATCGAAGAAATATAGGTCAGAATGACCTGATTTTTTTTTGGATACTAGACAAGTAAATACTGATTCGTACACAAAATATTGAGTTTGTGGATCGAACCGGAAGTATCGCCATCTTGAAACGTGAAAAATCACAAAGGCGTTTGCGATATTTTACTTAAAGACCTGGGAGTTACATTTTCGGAATCCTTGAAGGAATGCCTAAAAATCTATCAGATCAGAATTTTGACTTCGGTCACTTGATGGTCACCATTTCGAATTGAATATGAGAAAAGATGAAAAATCGACATTAACGAGCACGTGAATGAAAGCAATAGGCCGCAGTTTGGAGAATATGTCTCCTATTTCCAAAATGAATACATTTCTGGATAGCCGGGATCAGGGTCGAAATATTGTTATTTGAAAATGTCACATTTTCGATTTTTGTCTTTGATGTTTTTCGTGCCGATAAAGTTGTTTACGATTGAAAAAATCATAAAAACTTCGCTATATTTTGACCGATTTTAATGATTTTTTTGTTGTTGATGAGATTATTTACATGACCTATGACTTGTGACAGGAAGTGACTGTTAATATGAAAGCTTTAATATCTGCTTTGCAGATCTAGTTATTATCATTATTATTTTTTTGTGTGTGTTTTCTGCAAATCGGATTTCTCAGAATCTATCCATAGGATCTTTCTCAAATTTTGACCTTCCCCCCCCCAAAAAAAATGGTGTGCGATTAAATGTATTTTCAAAACGTTTTACGAATCCGAAATCACCGAATTTTACGAACGAATGCATTTGACCTACAATGCTGTAACTTTGTGACTATTTGATCTATTTTACTAATTCTTTTTTCTTTGAGTATCCTAAGACATTTACTTCAAATCTGCAATTTCGGATTTTCGAATTTCGACCAACTCGACAACTTCTTTAGTAGTTGTACGATTTTCATGAAATTTAATATGTAAGTAGACCTTAATGATGCGACTTGAAAAATGACTTTAGAAATTTTCTAACTTATCTCCCCTTGGTGAAATTAAGGATCAAAGTTTTAAAAAAATTCGTCGAAATATAGGCCAGAATGACCTAGTTTTTTTTCCCGATACTAGACAAGGAATTACTGATTCGTACACGAAATATGGAGTTTGTCGATCGAACCGGAAGTACCACCATCGTTAAACGTGAAAAATCAATAAGGCTTTTTTGCTATTTTACTTACAGACTCGGGAGTTATATTTTCTGAATCCTTGATGAAAGGCCTAAAAAATGTCGCGAATAGAATTCTGATTTAGGTCAACCGGGAGTCACCATTTTGAATTGAAAATGAAAAATAGAAGCAATTTGAAGGGCCGAGATTTTGGAGCACAATAACTCTCATTCTAATTAAGCTAGAATGTTCAAACTTGTTGTAGACGTTCACTAGGTCAATGTTATGATTGAGTTCAAAGATGAGCATTTTCTGCTTTGGGTAAGCAGAGATAAGCATGCTGATTTGTTGATTCTTTAGGGCACGATAACTTCGGTTATGATGAAGGGAGGGCGGTGAAACTTTTGTCAATAGAGAGTCTAATAGCTAGCCTGTTGTGTGAAATCATTGTATCATTTTTTTTTAAATATCAGGGATAGCCGAAAAAAAGAGATTGAAAATCCAAAAAGTCGTATTTTTACAATTTGGAGCATGTTTAGGGGGTCTTTCTCGTAAAGTCAACATACTATTTTTGGATAACTTCTTCTACAAAGAGTCTTATTGGTAGTCTTTTATATGAAACCATCGATCAACAGTCCAACATATCAGGAGTAGAAGAACAAAAGGATCAAACATTGAAAACGGCACCCTTTCATTGTTAAGCGAAACATGCAGTGTGGGTGACTACAATCTACGCATTTAGTCATCGTATAGAGTTTATTCAACAGTATCGAATTCCAACTGCATAGGGATATTTTACGTGCACTCCAATGTGTACACGGGACCTTGGTTTTTCGTCCCATCCGAAGGACTAGACAGCTGTGCTTGTCAGACCCTCCGTTTTGCCTCACTGACAAGGGGAACCACGCCGGGAAATCGAGATGAAATTTTTCCGTGCAGAACAATTCAGGCAAAACGTTTATTGCATACGATTAAGCTGGTCAGTTGGAGCTTATTTTCAAAAGTTTTGTAATAATCGGTTGGTAATTAAAATACCGTGCGAATTAAACTGTTAAAACAGAAAATTTCGCCCGGTTAAAATGTTTCTTGCTATAAGTCAGCAATTTCCAGATTTTAGGGAGGCTGAATGGTTAGCATACGCGCGCTGTATCGTAACGTTTGTCATTGAGTCAACGGGCGTCGTTTCGATCTCCAGGTTGCACGTGACATGGTGTATGATGTCCAACCTCGTGGGTTTTCTCCGTGTTCTTCGGTTTCCTCCCAACGGCTAAAGACCAGTACGTGCAAGGGGAGTTTTTAAATAAAATTAAAAAACATATGTCAGTCCCGAAATGACCTAGTTTGTGTCGAATGGACGTTAGGCCGGATTTCTCTCTTTCTCTTTTTAAAGTTTTGTAATAATCGGTTGGTAATCAAAGGTACTGTTAAAGTGATAAAACAGAAAATTTGGCCCGGTTGTAATGTATCTCACTTTAAAGTCAGCAATTTGTCGATTCTAAGGGGCAAACGTTTATTGCGAACGATTAAGCTGGTCAGGGGGAGCTTATTTTTAAAAGTTTTGTAATATTCGGTTGATAACTAAAGGTACCGTGCAAAACTGTTAAAATAGAAAATTTGGCCCGGTTGAAATGTTTCTCGCTGTAGGTCAGCAATTCGCCGATTTTAGGGAGGTTGCGTGACTGAATGGTTAGCACGTGCGCTCTGTATCATAACGTCTGTCATTGAGTCAACTGGCCTTGTTTCGATTTCTTGGTTGTACATGACAAGGAGTATGGTCGCCTTACCAACCTCGTAGGCCGTAACGCCGCTGCCCGGGTAAAATTTCCCTCATTGCACACTTTATGGCGTATGCCCGTCTTCATTAGCCCATTGTAGGAGCAGAACAGTAGGACGTTAAACCCCATTCAATTTCATTTCATTTTTATCTATGTTACTTATTTATTATAGTGGATAAATATTTTTCTGGTTCTAGCAATTATTTAATTTCTGCATAGAAATCTCTGGCCATTTTTTTTTATTGCAGAGTGCCATTCTTGTATATTGCAGTCTATGACCCTTTGTTTAAAACATGCTTAAGAAGTCGTCACGATTTCCTACTTATAACCAAACATATTGGAAACCATAATTATATAACATATCTTGGAAGCCCGAATACAGCTATACAAGTTTCAGTTATTTCCCTTTAGTTTAAAGATCATTTTTTTTGCCCGGGTGCAATGTTTCTCACTACATTTAAATTTGTAACTTTGTGAGTTTTTGACCGATTTTGATATTATGTCTTTATGATTTTCCAAATCTACATATTTAACGTACATATTCAAACAGTTGAGTTCAACCTGATTCAAAAAGTTTTAGTTTTGTTCAAAGTTATCTCATTTAATTTTTCGATGTTTTCTTACCATTTTCATTTCATTTTTCTGAAAGTTTTGAAATCGGAAGTCATCCCGATTACAGCAACACAAGTATCAGTTATTTCCCTTTAGTTTTCAGATTACTCAATTAGACATGGCAAGGTTTGGGGGCGTTTTGAAAAGTGGACCATGAAAAATTTGCTTGAACAATAATAATGTAAAATGTGGGGAAAATATATTCTACAAAATTTTATTCTGTTGTGTGCTCTCAAACATTTCATCTCAGACCCCCTGAGATCCAAAGGTATTAGACTTAGTAAAAAATCCAAAAAAAAATCATTAATTTCTTCTCAGACCCCTTATATACCTGTGTGGTACCACATTCCACAAGATTTTCGACTTAGAATAATTTTGATAGTGTTATTTGTCTGTGATGTTTTTTACCATAAGAGTTCCACAAGATATTGGACTAATAAAAAAATCTTTTTTTTTTCAAAAATTTCTTCTCAGAAACTCTATATGCCTGTGTGGTACCACATTCCACAAGATTTTCGACTCAGAAAAAAAAAGTGTTATGGGTCTGTGGTGTTTTTTACCACAAGAGTTCCACAAGATATTGGAATTAGAAAAAAATAAAATTTTCTCCAAAATTTCTTCTCAGACCCTCTATATGCCTGTGTGGTACCACATTCCACAAGATTTTCGACTTAGAAAAAAAAATAAAATTTTCTCCAAAATTTCTTCCCAGACCCTCTATATGCATGTGTGGTACCACATTCCACAAGATTTTCGACTTAGAATAATTTTCATAGTGTTATGGGTCTGTGGTGTTTTTTACCACAAGAGTTCCACAAGATATTGGACTTAGAAAAAATTTTTTTTTTTTTTTCCAAAATTTCTTCTCAGACCCTCTATATGCCTGTGTGGTACCACATTCCACAAGATTTTCGACTTAGAATAATTTTCATAGTGTTATGGGTCTGTGGTGTTTTTTACCACAACAGTTCCACAAGATATTGGACTTAGAAAAAAATCATTTTTTTTTTTTTCCAAAATTTCTTCTCAGACCCTCTATATGCCTGTGTGGTACCACATTCCACAAAATTTTCGACTTAGAATAATTTTGATAGTGTTATGGGTCTGTGGTGTTTTTTTACCACAAGAGTTCCACAAGATATTGGACTTGAAAATAATTTTTTTTCTTTCTTCAAAATTTCTTCTCAGACCCTCTATATGCCTGTGTGGTACCACATTCCACAAGATTTTCGACTTAAAATAATTTTCATAGTGTTATGGGTCTGTGGTGTTTTTTACCACAAGAGTTCCACAAGATATTGGACTTAAAAATTTTTTTTTTTTCTTTCTTCAAAATTTCTTCTCAGACCCTCTATATGCCTGTGTGGTACCACATTCCACAAGATTTTCGACTTAGAAAAAAAAATAAAATTTTCTCCAAAATTTCTTCTCAGACCCTCTATATGCCTGTGTGGTACCACATTCCACAGGATTTTCGACTTAGAATAATTTTGATAGTGTTATGGGCCTGTGGTGTTTTTTACCACAAGAGTTCCACAAGATATTGGACTTAGAAAAAAAAATAAAATTTTCTCCAAAATTTCTTCTCAGACCCTCTATATGCCTGTGTGGTACCACATTCCACAAGATTTTCGACTTAGAATAATTTTGATAGTGTTATGGGCCTGTAGTGTTTTTTACCACAACAGTTCCACAAGATATTGGACTTAGAAAAAAATCATTTTTTTTTTCCAAAATTTCTTCTCAGACCCTCTATATGCCTGTGTGGTACCACATTCCACAAGATTTTCGACTTAGAATAATTTTGATAGTGTTATGGGTCTGTGGTGTTTTTTACCACAACAGTTCCACAAGATATTAGACTTAGAAAAAAATCTTTTTTTTTTTTCCAAAATTTCTTCTCAGACCCTCTATGTGCCTGTGTGGTACCACATTCCACAAGATTTTCGACTTAAAAAAAAAAAAAAAAAATTTCCAAAATTTCTTCTCAGATCCTCTATGTGCCTGTGTGGTACCACATTCCACAAGATTTTCGACTTAGAAAAAAAAATAAAATTTTCTCCAAAATTTCTCCTCAGACCCTCTATATGCCTGTGTGGTACCACATTCCACAAGATTTTCGACTTAGAATAATTTTCATAGTGTTATGGGTCTGTGGTGTTTTTTACCACAACAGTTCCACAAGATATATTGGACTTAGAAAAAGATCATTTTTTTTTTCCAAAATTTCTTCTCAGACCCTCTATATGCCTGTGTGGTACCACATTCCACAAGATTTTCGACTTAGAATAATTTTGATAGTGTTATGGGCCTGTGGTGTTTTTTACCACAAGAATTCCACAAGATATTAGACTTAGAAAAAAATCTTTTTTTTTTCCAAAACTTCTTCTCAGACCCTCTATGTGCCTGTGTGGTACCACATTCCACAAGATTTTCGACTTAGAAAAAAAAAAAAAATTTTCTCCAAAATTTCTTCTCAGACCCTCTATATGCCTATGTGGTACCACATTCCACAAGATTTTCGACTTAGAATCTTGTGGAATGTGGTACCACACAGGCATATAGAGGGTCTGAGAAGAAATTTTGAAGAAAGAAAAAAAATTATTTTCAAGTCCAATATCTTGTGGAACTCTTGTGGTAAAAAACACCACAGACCCATAACACTATCAAAATTATTCTAAGTCGAAAATCTTGTGGAATGTGGTACCACACATGCATATAGAGGGTCTGAGAAGAAATTTTGGAGAAAATTTTATTTTTTTTTTAAGTCGAAAATCTTGTGGAATGTGGTACCACACAGGCATACAGAGGGTCTGAGAAGAAATTTTGGAGAAAATTTTATTTTTTTTTCTAAGTCGAAAATCTTGTGGAATGTGGTACCACACAGGCATATAGAGGGTCTGAGAAGAAATTTTGGAGAAAATTTTATTTTTTTTTCTAAGTCCAATATCTTGTGGAACTGTTGTGGTAAAAAACACCACAGACCCATAACACTATCAAAATTATTCTAAGTCGAAAATCTTGTGGAATGTGGTACCACACAGGCATATAGAGGGTCTGAGAAATAATTTTGGAGTAAATTTTTTTTTTTTTCTAAGTCCAATATCTTGTGGAATTGTTGTGGTGAAAAGCTCCACACAAATGCCCCCAAACCTTGCCATAAATGTACTCAATGTTTCATACTATATTTAGACTTGTAACTTCGCGAGTTTTTGACCAATTTTGATAGTTTGTTCTTCTTATATCCTTTTATTTGAGATACTTGATATAATCGATGACACGTGACGATGAATATGAAAGCTTTCATATCTGCATGGGACAGTAACAGATCTAGTTAGGGTTTCACACTGCGTAGCTTGTGTGAAACACTATTGTTTTTGTTAAAATTATTGGGGTTTCAGTGTGAAACACTATTGGTGTTTTTGTTAAAATTATTATTCTTATTAAGCTTTCATATTACATATGAAAGCTTATTGTTTCTGTTAAAGTTATTATTATTAAGCTTTCATATTACATATGAAAGCTTATTGTTTCTGTTAAGATTATTAAGCTTTCATATTACATATGAAAGCTTATTGTTTCTGTTAAGATTATTATTGTTATTTTTTTTTTGTGTTTTATCCACAAATCGGATTTCTCAGAATCTAACCACAGTATCTTCATGATTAAATATATAAAAATGGGTGGTAGCTGTTGATTAAATATATTTTCAAAACGTTTTACGAATCCGAAATCACCGAAATTTACGAACGACAAAATGGACATTGCATAGTCGTAACTTTATTGTTTTTTGACCGATTTTACTAAATCTTTTTTCTTTGAATACCTTGAAAAAAATCATTTTCATCAGCAGTTTCACATTTTCGAATTTCGAAAATTCGTCGCTGTGATTTCGAACCGGAAGTTTAGACGAATTTGACAATTTCTTTAATAGTTGTGCGATTTTCATTCAATTTAGTATATAAGTAGATCCTACCGATGTGACTTCAAAAATATAATTAGAAATTTTCTAACTTATCTCCCCTTGGTGAAATTAAGGATCAAATTTTTTAAAAAAATCGTCGAAATATAGGTCAGAATGACCTAATTTTTTTTTTGATACTAGACAAGGAATTACTGATTCGTACACAAAATATGGAGTTTGTCGATGGAACCGGAAGTGCCACCATCATTAAACGTGAAAAATCACTAAGGCTTTTTTGCTATTTTACTTACAGACTCGGGAGTTATATTTTCTGAATCCTTGTAGGAAGGCCTAAAAAATGTCGCGAATAGAATTTTGATTTAGATCAACCGGGAGTCACCATTTTGAATTGAAAATGAAAAATAGAAGCAATTTGAAGGGCCGAGACTTTGGAGCACAATAACTCTCATTCTAATTAAGCTATAATGTTCAAACTTGGTGTAGACGTTCACGAGGTCAATGTTATAATGGAGTTCAAAGATGGACATTTTCTGCTTAGGGTAAGCAGAGATAAGCATGTTGATTTGTTGATTCTTTAGGGCACGATAACTTCGGTTATAATGAAGGGAGGGCGGTGAAACTTTTGTCAATAGAGAGTCTAATAGCTAGCCTGTTGTGTGAAATCATTGTATCATTTTTTTTTAAATATCAGGGATAGCCGAAAAAAAGAGATTGAAAATCCAAAAAGTCGTATTTTTACAATTTGGTGCATGTTTAGAGGTCTTTCTCGTAAAGTCAACATAATATTGGTTGGGAACTTCTTCTACAAAGAGTCTTATTGGTAGTCTTTTATATGAAACCATCGATCAACAGTCCAACATATCAGGAGTAGAAGAACAAAAGGATCGAACATTGAAAACGGCACCCTTTCATTGTTAAGCGAAACATGCAGTGTGGGTGACTACAATCTACACATTTAGTCATCGTATAGAGCTTATTCAACAGTATCGAATTCCAACTGCTTAGGGATATTTTACGTGCACTCCAATGTGTACACGGGACCGTGGTTTTCGTCCCATCCGAACTAGACAGCTGTGCTTGTCAGGCCCTCTGTTCTGCCACACTGACAAGAGGGAACCACGCCGGGAAATCGAGATGAACTTCCTACGTGCAGAACTTTCAATTCAAGCCAAACTTTTATTGCATACGATTAAGCTGGTCAGTTGGAGCTTATTTTCAAAAGTTTTGTAATAATCGGTTGGTAATTAAAGTACCGTGCACATTAAACTGTTAAAACAGAAAATTTCGCCCGGTTGAAATGTTTCTCGCTATAAGTCAGCAATTTTCCGAATTCAGGGAGGCTGAATGGTTAGCATGTGCGCGCTGTATCGTAACGTCTGTCATTGAGTCAACGAGCGTCGTTTCGATCTCCAGGTTGCACGTGACATGAAGTATGATGTCCAACCTCGTGGGTTTTCTCCGTGTCCTTCGGTTTCCTCCCAAAGGCTAAAGACCAGTAAGCGCAAGGGGAGTTTTTAAATAAAATTAAAAAACATATGTTAGTCACAAAATGACCAAGTTTGTGTCGAATGGACATTAGGCCGCATTTCTCTCTTTCTCTTTTATTTTTAAAGTTTTGTAATAATCGGTTGGTAATCAAAGGTACTGTAAAAGTGATAAAACAGAAAATTTCGCCCGGTTGTAATGTTTCTCACTTTAAAGTCAGCAATTTGCAGATTTTAAGGGGCAAACGTTTATTGCGAACGCTTAAGCTGGTCAGGGGGAGCTTATTTTTAAAAGTTTTGTAATATTCGGTTGATAACTAAAGGTACCATGCAAATTAAACTGTTCAAATAGAAAATTTGGGCCGGTTGAAATGTTTCTCGCTGTAGGTCAGCAATTTGCCGATTTTAGGGAGGTTGCGTGGCTGAATGGTTAGCACGTGCGCTCTGTTTCAAAACGTCTGTCATTGAGTCAACTGGCGTTGTTTCGATTTCTTGGTTGTACTTGACAAGGAGTATGGTCGCCTGTCCAACCTCGTAGGCCGTAACGCCGCTGCCCGGGTAAAATCTCCCTCATTGCACACTTTATGGCATATGCCAGTCTTCATTAGCCCATTTTAGGAGCAGAACAGTAGGACGTTAAACCCCATTCAATTTCATTTCATTTTCTCTATGTCGCTTATTTATTGTAGTGGATAAATATTTTTCTGGTTCTAGCAATTATTTAATTTCTGCATAGAAATCTTGCTTTGGCCAGTTTTTTTTATTGCAGAGTGCCATTCTTGTATAATTGAGTCTATGATCCTTTGTTTAAAACATGCTTAAGAAGTCGTCATGATTTCCTACTTATAACCAAACATATTGGAAATATTTGTCTGGCATTATTAAATCCTAATTTTATTGGTCTTATTTAAAATTAAACTTTCATTTAACTATGAACAACCCTTAACGTGTCTCTTAAAAAAACTATTAAGTACTCTAAAATAGTAGCTCAACCTTTTGACCTAAACTCATTAATTTACCATTTTGTTGTGAGCGACTTCTTATTCTTCCTATATGACATATTGCACGTGTCGGATTTCAAAGGGGGGGTTGGATGGCTGAATGGCTAGCACGCGCGCCTGTCATTGAGTTAACTAGCGTGTTTTCGAATGCCCGGTTGTACGTGACAAGGAGTAAGGTCGCCTGTCCAACCTGACATTTTTATTTTTTTTTCCCGCCATTTTCATTTCATTTTCTCATCCGTCTCATTACAGTAATACAAGTTTCAGTTATTTCCCTTTAGTTTTCAGATTATTGTTATGCCTGGGTGCAATGTTTCATACTATATTTAGACTTGTAACTTCGCGAGTTTTTGACCAATTTTGATAATTTTTTCTTCTTATCCTTTTATTTAGGATACTTGATACAATCAATGACACGTGACGATGAATATGAAAGCTTTCATATCTGCATGGGACAGTAGCAGATCTAGTTATTTTTTTTTTTTGTGTGTTTTCTGCAAATCGGATTTCTCAGAATCTATCCATAGGATCTTTCTGAAATTTTGACCTACCCCCCCCCCCCCCAAAAAAAAAATGGGGTGCGAACCTTGATTAAATATATTTTCGAAACGTTTTACGAATCCGAAATCTTCGAATTTTACGAACGAAAAAAATGACAATGCATAGTCGTAACTTTGTTATTTTTTGACCGATTTTACTAATTCTTTTTTCTTTGAATACCTTGAAAAAAATCGTTTTCATCTGCAGTTTCACATTTTCGAATTTCGAAAATTCGTCGCTGTGATTTCGAACCGGAAGTTTAGACCAATTTGACAACTTCTTTAATAGTTGGACGATTTTCATGAAATTTAGTATCTAAGTAGATCTTACAGATGTGATTTCAAAAATATAATTAGAAATTTTCTAAATTATCTCCCCTTGACGAAATTAAGGATCAAAATTTTCAAAAAAATCATCGAAATATAGGTCAGAATGACCTGATTTTTTTTTTTGATACTAGATAAGTAATTACTGATTTGTACACAAAATATGGAGTTTGTCGATCGAACCGGAAGTGCCGCCATATTTAAAAGTGAAAAATCAATAAGGCTTTTTTGCTATTTTACTTACAGACTCGGGAGTTATATTTTCTGAATCCTTGTAGGAAGGCCTAAAAAATGTCGCGAATAGAATTTTGATTTCGGTCACGTGATGGTCACCATTTTGAATTGAAAATGAAAAATAGAAGCAATTTGAAGGGTCGGGACTTTGGAACACAATTACTCTCCTTCTAATTAAGCTAGAATGTTCAAACTTGGTGTAGACGTTCACTAGGTCAATGTTATGATTGAGTTTAAAGATGAGCATTTTCTGCTTAGGGTAAGCAGAGATAAGCATGCTAATTTGTTGATTCTTTAGGGCACGATAACTTCGGTTATAATGAAGGGAGGGCGGTGAAACTTTTGTCAATAGAGAGTCTAATAGCTAGCCTGTTGTGTGAAATCATTGTATTATTTTTTCTAAATATCAGGGATAGCCGAAAAAAAGAGATTGAAAATCCAAAAAGTCGTATTTTTACAATTTGGAGCATGTTTAGAGGTCTTTCTCGTAAAGTCAATATAATATTTTTTGGGAACTTCTTCTACAAAGAGTCTTATTGGTAGTCTTTTATATGAAACCATCGATCAACAGTCCAACATATCAGGAGTAGAAGAACAAAAGGATCGAACATTGAAAACGGCACCCTTTCATTGTTAAGCGAAACATGCAGTGTGGGTGACTACAGTCTACACATTTAGTGATCGTATAGATCTTATTCAACAGTATCGAATTCCAACTGCTTAGGGATATTTTACGTGCACTCCAATGTGTACACGGGACCTTGGTTTTTCGTCCCATCCGAATGACTAGACAGCTGTGCTTGTCAGGCCCTCCGTTCTGCCTCACTGACAAGGGGAACCACGCCGGGAAATCGAGATGAACTTTCTCCGTGCAGAACTTTCAATTCAGGCGAAAACGTTTATTGCATACGATTAAGCTGGTCAGTTGGAGCTTATTTTCAAAAGTTTTGTAATAATCGGTTGGTAATTAAAGTACCGTGCACATTAAACTGTTAAAACAGAAAATTTCGCCCGGTTGAAATGTTTCTTGCTATAAGTCAGCAATTTTCTGAATTCAGGGAGGCTGAATGGCTGAATGGTTAGCATGTGCGCACTGTATCGTAACGTCTGTCATTGAGTCAACGGGCGTCGTTTCGATCTCCAGGTTGCACGTGACATGAAGTATGATGTCCAACCTCGTGGGTTTTCTCCGTGTCCAACCTCGGTCTCCTCCCAACGGCTAAACCCTGTAAGCGCAAGGGGAGTTTTTAAATAAAATTAAAAACATATGTTAGTCCCGAAATGACCTAGTTTGTGTCGAATGGACATTAGGCCGCTTTCTCTCTTTCTCTTTTATTTTTAAAGTTTTGTAATAATCGGTTGGTAATCAAAGGTACTGTAAAAGTGATAAAACAGAAAATTTCGCCCGGTTGTAATGTTTCTCACTTTAAAGTCAGCAATTTGCCGATTTTAAGGGGAAAACGTTTATTGCGAACGATTTAGCTGGTCAGGGGGAGCTTATTTTTAAAAGTTTTGTAATATTCGGTTGATAACTAAAGGTACCGTGCAAATTAAACTAATAAAATAGAAGATTTCGCCCGGTTGAAATGTTTTTATCTGTAGGTCAGCAATTTGCAGATTTTAGGGAGGTTGCGTGACTGAATGGTTAGCACGTGCGCTCTGTATCATAACGTCTGTCATTGAGTCAACTGGCGTTGTTTCGATTTCTTGGTTGTACGTGACAAGGAGTATGGTCGCCTGTCCAACCTCGTAGGCCGTAACGCCGCTGCCCGGGTAAAATCATTGCACACTTTATGGCTTATGCCCGTCTTCATTAGCCCATTTTAGGAGCAAAACAGTAGGACGTTAAACAACCATTCAATTTGATTTCATTTTCTCTATGTTGCTTATTTATTATAGTGGATAAATGTTTTTCTGGTTCTATTAATTATTTCATTTCTGCATAGAAATCTTGCTTTGAACAGTTTTTTTTTATTGCAAAGTGCCATTCTTGTATATTGCAGTCTATGACCCTTTGTTTAAAACATGCTTAAGAAGTTGTCACGATTTCCTACTTATAACCAAACATATTGGAAACCATAATTATATAACATATCTCTAATTTTGGAAGCCCGATTACAGCTATACAAGTTTGGGTTATTTCCCTTTAGTTTAAAGATTATTTTTTTGCCGAGGGTGCAATGTTTGTCACCACATTTAAATTTGTAACTTTGTGAGTTTTGACCGATTTTGATAATTATGTCTTTATAATTTTCCAAATTTACATATTTAACGTAAATATTCAAACAATTGGAATCAACATGATTCAAAAGTTTTTAGTTTAGTTCAAAGTTTTCTCATTTAATTTTTCGATGTTTTCTTACCATTTTCATTTCATTTTTCTGAAAGTTTTGAAGTGGGAAGTCATCCCGATTACAGCAACACAAGTATCAGTTATTTCCCTTTAGTTTTCAGATTATGCAATGTTTCATACTATATTTAGACTTGTAACTTCGCGAGTTTTTGACCAATTTTGATAGTTTGTTATTCTTATCCTTTTATTTGAGATACTTGATATAATCTATGACACGTGACGATGAATATGAAAGCTTTCATATCTGCATGGGACAGTAGCAGATCTAGTTATTATTATTATTATTCTTTTGTTTTGAGTAGATCTCAGCAACTGCTTGTCGCATCATTACGATTTCTTCGGTTTTACTGGGAAAGTGGGTGTGACTTAGAGGATAAAGCTATTTTGAACGTTCTGCGACAATGCGAAATGTCCGAAATCACCGAAGTTATCGTTTTTGAAAATATTGCAGTAATTTTAACAATAATCATTGGATTTTAACTTTCGATACATTTTGGCATAGTCTGAGACAGGGCACATAGCTACGCTTCTTTCGATTTTTGATTTTCGGCAAATCTTCGAAGATATTAGGCGCCAAATTTCGTAAATTTAAAATTTTACAAAAAACATTTTTATTTATGAATATTTTTTAGTCGTATTGTGCCCAGAATTAAAGAGTCATCTGCCTAGTGCAAAAATGTTAAAAAATTTTGTCTCAGTAATTTTCCTTGGCCGCCATTGGCTAATTCAGTTTTTCAGTCCTAGATTAATTTTTTATTGTTCGATTTGTATGAAACAAAGTTCATATGCTTCGTTGTCTCAATTGTCATTTTTTTTATTACCGGAAGTGTTATCTGTCGGCACCGGAAGTGGCATAATTTTACCAAAAACTACAATTTTGACAGTTAGGTACCATTTTTCGAAAACAAATATTATTTTTTGGAAAAATTATTTGACTCAAAGAGTGTGCCCTTTCAAGGCGCAAAAAATGTCGGAAGCAGTTTTTTTAATTTCGATTTCATTTTCGAGCAAATTCGATTAAATGGCTAAAAATGGTGTAAAATTGACCTATTTACAACCTATTCAGGCTTTTCAGATTTTAAAATATTTCTTCGTAACTTTTATAAACTTGTAGCTATAATCCATACGAAGAAAATGTATGTTAAAATTAGTTTGTAATATAAGCAGTTCCCAAGAAATGGGCAGTTCTGTACAAGTCACTGTTTTCGTTATTTTGCCTGTAAAATAGTCAATTATTATTGGATTTTTATAAAAGTGACATCATTTGATTCAAAAAGCATGTGGCGTCATATCAAGTTGATTACAATTTAAAATTGACACCGGAAGTGACGTCATTTGGTCAAAAACTGCATTTTAAACTTTTTAAATCAATGTTTTATTCAACCATGAATAACTTAATATGTATTAATAATTTTAACTTTTGGTTTAAATTCACATATAAATACAACTCATATGGTCATATAGATATCATAAAATTGTTTCTAACTTGTTCGGTTGCCGAGAAATAGACGGTTTTCTACAGGTCACTTTTGAAGGTTTCGGGGCCATAAAAGTGTCAATTATTATTCGATTTTCATAAACGTTACGCCATGTTATACCTAATGCCATTTGTGATTTCATACAAGTAATTTAAGATTTTCATTATCATCGGAAGTAACGTCATTTTGGCAAAAACTGAATTTTTAGCCTTCAAAACAGATATTTTATTCAAATGAGTCTGTTTTGAAATCTTTTTCAAATTATGGTATTTGATGCCAATCAACAAATAGAATGAACCCATACGATCATACAGATACCACAAAATGGTTTCTAACTTGTACGGTTGCAGAGAAATAGCAGATTTTCTATAAGTCACTTTTCAAGTTTTTTGGTCTTTAAAAGTGACAATTATTATTCGATTTACATAAATTGTCACTATATGATATCGTATGCCATTTCTGATTTCATCAGACTAATTGAACATTTTCATTAACACCGGAAGTAATTTAATTTTGTCAAGATCATATACAAGTAACAAATGTATAAAATGACTTGATATTGCTGGATTGATTGGTTGATTCAACGTCCATTTTATTTGTGTGCAATGTTAATTTGGAAACCTGTTTAGTGGTTTCGTTGGTACCGGAAGTGACATATCTTCAAGTGTAACTTGGCACCGAAAGTGACATGTTTAAGAGTAACTTGGCACCAGTGAAACCCGTCATTCCTGCATGCAGGTCTAGTTATTAGGGTTTCACACTGCGAAGCTTGTGTGAAACACTATTGTTTTTGTTAAAATTATTATTCTTATTATTATTATTCTTCTTTTGTTTTGAGTAGATCTCAGCAACTGCTTGTCGCATCGTTACGATTTCTTCGGTTTTACTGGGAAAGTGGGTGTGACTTAGAGGATAAAGCTATTTTGAACGTTCTGCGACAATGCGAAATGTCCGAAATCACCAAATTATCGTTTTTTAAAATATTGCAGTAATTTTAACAATAATCATTGAATTTTAACTTTCGATACATTTTGGCATAGCCGGAGACAGGGCACATAACTACATTACTTTCGATTTTTGATTTTCGGTAAATCTTCAAAGATATTAGGCGCCAAATTTTGAAAATTTAAAATTTTACAAAAAACTTTTTTATTAATGAATATTTTTTAGTCGTCTTATGCACAGAATTAAAGGGTCATCTGACTAGTGCAAAAATGTTAAAGAATTTTGTCTCAGTAATTTACCTTGGCCGCCATTGGCTAATTCAGTTTTTAAGTCCTAGATTAATTTTTTATTGTTCGATTTGTATAAAACAAAGTTCATATGATTCGTTGTATCAATTGTCATTTTTTTTATTACCAAAAGTTTTATCTGTCGGCACCGGAAGTGGCATAATTTTACCAAAAACTACAATTTTGACAGTTATTTTCCTTCTTCGAAAACAAATATTATTTTTTGGAAAAATTATTTGACTCAAAGAGTGTGCCCTTTCAAGGCGCAAAAAATGTAGGAAGCAGTTTTTTTAATTTCGATTTCATTTTCGAGCAAATTCGATTAAGAGGCTAAAAATGGTGTAAAATTGGCCTATTTACAACCTATTCAGGCTTTTCAGATTTTAAAATATTTCTTCGTAACTTCTATAAACTTGTAGCTATAATCATACGAAGAAAATGTATGTTAAAATTCGTTTGTACTATAAGCAGTTACCAAGAAATGGGCAGTTCTGTACAAGTCACTGTTTTCGTTATTTTGCCTGTAAAATAGTCAATTATGATTGGATTTTTATAAAAGTGACATCATTTGATTCAAAAAGCACGTAGCGTCATATCAAGTTGATTACAATTTAAAATTGACACCGGAAGTGACATCATTTGGTCAAAAAATGCATTTTAAACTTTTTAAATCAATGTTTTATTCAACCAAGAATAACTTAATATGTATTAATAATTTTAACTTTTGGTTTAAATTCACATATAAACAAAACTCATATGGTCATATAGATATCATAAAATGGTTTCTAACTTGTTCGGTTGCCGAGAAATAGACGGTTTTCTACAGGTCACTTTTGAAAGTTTCGGGGCCATAAAAGGGTCAATTATTATTCGATTTTCATAAACGTCACGCCATGTTATACCTAATGCCATTTGGGATTTCATACAAGTAATTTAAGATTTACATTATCACCGGAAGTAACGTCATTTTGGCAAAAACTGTATTTTTAGCCTCTAAAACAGATATTTTATTCAAATGAGTCTGTTTTGAAATCTTTTTCAAAGTATGGTATTTGATGCCAATCAACAAATAGAATGAACCCATACGATCATACAGATACCACAAAATGGTTTCTAACTTGTACGGTTGCAGAGAAATAGCCGATTTCCTTCAAGTCACTTTTCAAGTTTTTTGGTCTTTAAAAGTGGCAATTATTATTCGATTTACATAAAATGTTCACTATATGATATCGTATGCCATTTCTGATTTCATAAGACTAATTGAACATTTGCATTAACACCGGGAGTAATTTAATTTTGTCAAGATCATTTACAAGTAACAAATGTATAAAATGAATTGATATTGCTGGATTTTGTTGATTCTGCGACCATTTTATTTGTGTGCAATGTTAATTTGGAAACCTGTTTAGTGGTTTCGCTGGTACCGGAAGTGACATATGTTCAAGGGTAACTTGGCACCGGAAGTGACATGTTTAAGGGTAACGTGGCACCAGTGAAACCCGTCATTCCTGCATGCAGGTCTAGTTATTATTATTATTCTTCTTTTGTTTTGAGTAGATCTCAGCAACTGCTTGTCGCATCGTTACGATTTCTTCGGTTTTACTGGGAAAGTGGATGTGACTTAGAGGATAAAGCTATTTTGAACGTTCTGCGACAATGCGAAATGTCCGAAATCACCGAAGTTATCATTTTTGAAAATATTGCAGTAATTTTAACAATAATCATTGGATTTTAATTTTCGATAGATTTTGGCATAGCCGGAGACAGGGCACATAGCTACGTTACTTTCAATTTTTGATTTTCGGCAAATCTTCGAAGATATTAGGCGCCAAATTTCGAAAATTTAAAATTTTACAAAAAACTTTTTTATTTATGAATATTTCTTTGTCGTGTTGTGCACAGAATTAAAGAGTCATCTGATTAGCGCAAAAATGTTAAAATTTTTTGTCTCAGTAATTTTCCTTGGCCGCCATTGGCTAATTCAGTTTTTCAGTCCTAGATTGATTTTTTATTGTTCGATTTGTATAAAACAAAGTTCATATGCTTCGTTGTCTCAATTGTCATTTTTTTTATTACCAAAAGTTTTATCTGTCGGCACCGGAAGTGGCATAATTTTACCAAAAACTACAATTTTGACAGTTAGGTACCATTTTTCGAAAACAAATATTATTTTTTTGAAAAATTATATGACTCAAAGAGTGTGCCCTTTCAAGGCGCAAAAAATGTCGGAAGCAGTTTTTTTAATTTCGATTTCATTTTCGAGCAAATTCGATTAAGAGGCTAAAAATGGTGTAAAATTGACCTATTTACAACCTATTCAGGCTTTTCAGATTTTAAAATATTTCTTCGTAACTTTTATAAACTTGTAGCTATAATCCATACGAAGAAAATGTATGTTAAAATTAGTTTGTAATATAAGCAGTTGCCAAGAAATGGACAGTTCTGCAGAAGTCACTGTTTTCGTTATTTTGCCTGTAAAATAGTCAATTATTATTGGATTTTTATAAAAGTGACATCATTTGATTCAAAAAGCATGTAGCGTCATATCAAGTTGATTACAATTTAAAATTGACATCGGAAGTGACGTCATTTTGTCAAAAACTGCATTTTAAACTTTTTAAATCAATGTTATATTCAACCAAGAATTATTTAATATGTATTAATAATTTTAACTTTTGGTTTAAATTCACATATAAACACAACTCATATGTTCATATAGATATCATAAAATTGTTTCTAACTTGTTCGGTTGCCGAGAAATAGACGGTTTTCTACAGGTCACTTTTGAAGGTTTTGGGGCCATAAAAGTGCCAATTATTATTCTATTTTCATAAACTTTACACCATTTTATACCCAATGCCATTTAGGATTTCATACAAGTAATTTAAAATTTTGATTATCACCGGAAGTAACGTCATTTTGGCAAAAACTTTATTTTTAGCCTTCAAAACAGATATTTTATTCAAATGAGTCTGTTTTGAAATCTTTTTCAAATTATGATATAATCAACAAATATAATGAACCCATACGATCATACAGATACCAAAAAATGGTTCCTAACTTGTACGGTTGCAGAGAAATAGCCGATTTTCTACAAGTCACTTTTCAAGTTTTTTGGTCTTTAAAAGTGTCAATTATTATTCAATTTACAAAAAAATGTTCACTATATGATATCTATGCCATTTCTGATTTCATAAAACTAATTGAACATTTTCATTAACACCGGAAGTAATGTAATTTTGTCAAGATCATTTACAAGTAACAAATGTATAAAATGAATTGATATTGCTGGATTTGGTTGATTCTGCGTCCATTTTATTTGATGTGAGCAAAGTATTTGGAAACCTGTTTAGTGGTTTCGTTGGTACCGGAAGTGACATATGTTCAAGGGTAACTTGGCACCGGAAGTGACATGTTCAAGGGTAACGTGGTACCAGTGAAACCCGTCATTCCTGCATGCAGGTCTAGTTTTGCATTGTTATTATCAAAGCGCACACGCAGGGGTCTTTCGAGTGGAACTAAACCCATGAAGTTGAAATGAAAAGAAATGAAATGGGGTTTAACATCCTACTCTTTTGCAACTAACCTGGGCTAATGGAAGACGGGCATACGTCATGCAGTGTGCTATGAGGGCAATTTTGCCCAGGCAGCTGCCCTTCGACCTACTCTTATATCGAATTCCAACTGCCAAGGGATCTTTTACATGCACTCCAATGTGTACAAGGGACCTCGGTTTTTCAGTCCATCCGAATGACTAGGCAGCTGTCCTCGTCAGGCCCTCCTTCTGCATCACTGACACGGGGAAATCACGCCGAAAAATTGAGATGAACTTTCTCGGCCAATGCAGGCATCGAACACCCGACCTCCAGGCTAGCGAACCAGTGCCTTATCCACTTAGCAACCATGACCCCCCATGAAGTTGAGAAGGAGCCCCTATCTCCAAGCCACATACGCTCACGCCGGGGATCGAAACCACAACAGCAAGCCAGAGGTGAACGGCCAGCTAGAGGTTGATGCACAGCACTCTTACAGTCCTCTAGACCATCCCAACCCCTCAATTTTGAAGTACATGTACATATGTACAGGGGTCTTTTCTTGTTAGAACAATATTACTAACAAATATTTTAACAACAATAAGATACATAAAAAAAAGAACTCTTTTATTCATTCCATTACAGACATTAACAAAAAATAACCCGAAAACCTCTGAAAAGCAATAGAAGATCAGGCTGCATATTTTAACAGATGGAGGTTTAGATCCTATTTTTCTGCATGGTTTGGCAAATAATGACAAACAGTGTGCTATGAAGTACTTAAATTTTGCCCAGACAGCAGACTAATTAATTACCTACTCTTATTTCGACTTCTGTCAAGGATTCCTTAACATGTACTCCAACGAATCGAATAGACAATGACCTTGCCAGACGCTCTTCCGAAATTACTGACAAAGTCTTTTTCACACTTTGTTATTTATGGAGAGTTGTAGCAGTGAAGAGCTCATCAATATAATCAGAGGCCTACAAATGAAATAAAGTGCAGGGTTTCAAGGGGTATTAACATATTCATAAAGAAATTGAGGAGTTTAAAGGGGTATTAATAATAATATTTCCAACATAATCCCAACAGATAGTTTTCAGATCCAATAATTATGTATTATTAGATAATGTTATACTCATTCATTAAATAAATATTGTGTAAGAATGGAAAAAAGACCACGATACTATCTGATATTTAGACTTACATTCATGCTAATTTTATAATGTCAATACGACCAATATTTCAACGTAAAAATATAGAGCAATGGTGTATAATATGTGTCTCAAAATTTGAGCTCAAAATATTGAGTTGCTTTGACTAAGAATGGCTAAGTAGCTTATCCGGACACGTAACGCTTTTAAAATTTCGGGTATTTTTTTTTCGTTGGGTGACCTGAAAATCGATTTCTGTTACTTGAAAGGTCTATAATAATACATTGAATGGCCTATATGTGCTGTACTTGATAGCGATCAATATTTTTCACCTAAACATTATAATGTTTTCAATATTAAATGAGGGCTTAGAAACAGACATCCATTCAAATGATTTTTTTAACAAATTTACCTTGAAATTTCAGTGTGCATACATATTGTTTTAAAATACTGATAGCACATTTGAAATTGACAAATTGCTGAGACCATTTATTAAGGTCTGAATTTTATAGAAAATTTCCTTAAAATATTATTTGAATTTTCCTACATATTTTAATTAATAAAGACAGATCTTTTATTTATTTATACAAGGTAAAGACGTATATGGTACCGTATACCGTATATCTAATAATGTTACAAACAAAACAGTTTTTCTTACAATCTAAAACTAAAAGGGAAATTTTAGCTATTAATCTACTTTTTTTTTGGGGGGGGGGCTATGAAGACTGTATAATTAGAAAATTGTAGATTCTAGACTAGCTGCATAGTTTTTATTACGTTGATGAAATATTATTTATAATCCAATAGAAACAATTTCGGGTTTTATATTGCAATAGAATGAAAATTCAATAACTTATCATACTTTTATGTCACATTATGTGTTATTGACCATTACTACTATTAGTATTGTAAAGCCTGTGTCGGCTGTGTACCGTAGTATCCTTCTATACGAACGAAAATGTACTGACAACTAACCGTATTGATACAAAATAACTTACACATGGTTAAACATTCATTTCGAATATATCTTGGTAATTGGAAGTTGTGCAGACGATGTTTATTTCTTCGGGGTTTTGTTTAACCGGAAGTAACTTGAGGGATATTGACTTCGCGCATGCGATGTATAACATAAACCGCCAGCTTATGACGTCATATGTGGATTGTGGGTTAGGATAAGGGTTAGGTTTGGCCCAGGGTTAGGGTTAGGGCTAGCCCTGTCTACATCTCGAGACTGTGACGAAATCTGCAGCCCACAGCCCTTATCCTAACCCACAATCCTCATATGACGTCATAAGACCTGGCTCCGGTGGACGGAAAAAAATGCTTACCGTTCTATGCTTACAGGCCAATGACGTCTATATTATATAGACGTCATTGTTACAGGCAATGACGTTTGCTCGCGCAATGCCTTGTGGGTAATCTAAGATGGCCGCGCCCATGAATTAAATTTTTATTCGCGGAGAAATCTTACAAATTTCTCTAATTTCTTCGATGGTGTAGCTTGCATATTTATGATTAAAATATCTAGAATATAAGTAGAAGAGAAGCAGGTGTGGCTAGAGCTCTAAATGAATTGGAATCTTTTAATTTGGGAGCTGCAAACACAGTTTCTTCTTGGACTGACGTGATTGCTACCTACTTTTTGGATGATGATGATTTCGTACCCTCTTCGTCAGATTCGGAGACTGATTCTGACGATCCAATCGAAGTGAAAGACCTTGTTGTAGATCCTGCCAGTAAAGAAATAAAAATACACTACAGCTTCGACTTAGACTGGTGGCCAGTCTTCTCCACACACCAAAAATTGGCCAGTCCTCTCAAAAAAAAAAAAAAACGAAAAAAAAACGTAATCTCTAGAGACTGGGCAAATAGAGCTTCATTCTCATCTAGTAGGTCAATCTGCATTATGTAGGTCGTGTGACGTCGTGCACGGGATTACTGCATTTGCACTGGCAAACTGGTGTAGGTGCGAGATGTTTGTTGTGGATAACAGTTATTGTTATTTAGTGATACTTTAACGATCTAAGAATTTTGTTGACGGACAATATCTGTCGAATGAACGGATACAACGAATGGGATGAGGTGAATGAACATAAATAATTACACACGACATCATTATAACAACTTAACGAAGCCAGTTCATACGTATCGGGACGAAGCCGAATGGCGACTGGAAACAAAAACGTGACATCAGCCCGCAGACGGTTTCACGTGACTTGCTTGACAACTGTCAATCATTCCAAATAAGGAGACAACGTAAAACAGGATAAGCAACGCCCATTTTATTGTGAAGCTCGCAAATTGTCCAGTCTCTGGTGCTGGTTACAGGTTTACTCAAATGTTTTTTTTATACAAATGGAAACGAAAATTGGTTTACTAAAAATTACTACTTTTATATAAATCGAAATGTAAAATAAATAGAAGAGACTGGGCCAGTCTAGCTTCGACTATGCACAACAGGTATTTATTTTGGTATCACGTCATTTGGAACTCACGTCATTTGGGACTCAACACAAACGACATTTGGGACCCACTTGACGACGTTTGGGACTTCATTGGCGTCATTTGGGACTCAACAAAAACGACATTTGGGACTCAATATAAACGACATTTGGGAGCCGATATAAACGATATTTTGGACCAGAGTTCGACACAAACGTCGACAGATTTATCGGAGGATCCCTAGCTGCGTGCATATTTTCATTTTGTGCATTTCGCTCGGGAATCGCGCTTCTTTGACGCTCCGTATGAATTCCAAGTAGGCCTACCGGTAGATATTAAAATAATAATTAGATCATGCATTTAATGGTTTCGCTAACCAGTTGTTAGTGAAATTTAAATCTAAGTTGAATATAACCCTCTGACAGAACACCAAATACACTGAGAAACAGTCATTAATAATAATATATTTTTTCCGCCATTGCCAAATCCGCCGATGACACGTGACATTGATTGGAATTTCTAGGTCAAAAAGCCGGCGATGCTACGTTTAATTTTACGTAGCATGTGCCGTTATAATTTTTTTTATAGGCCTACACATGCTGACAGAGGCTAAGTTTTAAACATACATGTATTGTCGTTGTTATTATTGAAAGGTATCTGGCATAGTCGTACGGAATTTCATTTTGAAGCAATTCAATTATGGTTGTCACATGATCACTGTGCCGTAGCCCGTAGGTGTGTCTATCATGGACGAATGAATAAAAACATTTGAAAGTTATGTGACAGACAAAAACTACAATTTGAGCTATGAAAAAATTATTGAAAGGTATCTGGCATAGTCGTACGGAATTTTATTTTGAAGCAATTTCAATTATGGTTGTCACATGATCACTGTGCCGCACGTGTGTCTATCATGGACGAATGAATAAAAACATTTGAAAGTTATGAGACAGACAAAAACTACAAATTGTGCTATGAAAATGTTAAAATAAATAAACGTATTGTTAAAATAAATAAATGTATTGTTAAATTTTAATGAACAATGTCTTGTGGACGACTTTACCAACGTATTACTTATATCTTGATCGAGTCCCAAACGACGTACACCAAAGTCCCAAACGTCGTATATCAAAGTCCCAAACGTCGTCTTCCCGAGTCCCAAATGTCGCGGTCAAATTTTTTTGAGTCCCAAATGACGCGAGTCCCAAATGACATGTAATCTTTATTTTGGTATCACGTCATTTGGGACTCACGTCATTTGGGACTCAACACAAACGACATTTAGGACCCAGATTACGACGTTTGGGACTTCATTGGCGTCACTTGGGACTCAACACAAACGACATTTGGGACTCAATATAAACGACACTTAGGACCCGATATAAACGATATTTTGGACCACAGTCCGACACAAACGTCGACTGATTTATCGGAGGATCCCTAGCTGCGTGCATATTTTGTGCATTTCGCTCGGGAATCGCGCTTCTTTGACGCTCCGTATGAATTCCAAGTACATGTAGTCTACCGGCAGATATTAAAATAATAATTAGATCATACATTTAATGGTTTCGCTGACCAGTTGTTAGTGAAATTTAATTCTAAGTTGAATATAACCCTCTGATAGAAGACCAAATACACTGAGAAACAGTCATTAATAATAATATATTTTTTCCGCCATTGCCAAATCCGCCGATGACACGTGACATTGATTGGAATTTCTAGGTCAAAAAGCCGGCGAAATGTATTGTTAAAATAAATAAATGTATTTATAAAACTCATACACATTTTAATCATATGGAAGAAATAGCTAGTACTCGACTATTTTGTTATTTGATTTCAGATCGAATCATCGATGTTTTTATAATAAAGTTAATGTTAATATGATCGTATGATCATTGTTTTGTTGTTCACCGATGTTTTTTTTTTTTAATGAAGTATTCTTGTATTGTTTGTTAATTGGTGTTATGATTTTAGCAATTTTGATTGTTTGATTAGTGTTTATTGTCAGTATCAGAAAATGCCGTGGCATTTCTTTAGACTATTTTGTTATGTAACTTGCAAACGTTTTTATTTATCCGTCGATGATAGACAAACGACACAATGATCACGTGACAACCATAACTGAAATAGTTACATTATGAAATAAAAGTTCTGTACGACTATGATATAGCCTTCAATGTTTGTTAAAATTAACACCCTGTCAATATGTACGTTAACTAACGTATAAAAAATTAAATGGTAGCAGGTAGGGTGAGTTTCGTTCAGATTGCCTGTCAATAGTGTATAAAATAAAAAATCAGTTTCGAACTGGTTTATTGGCATAATGCCAACCGATATGTCACGTATCATTGGAATTCTCCAATGGAGATTCTATCGGGGAAAACATCCACTGTTTCTCTCTCCGTGTATTCGATGTTCGGTCAGTGAATTATATCCAGTGACGATTTAAATTTACCTAACAACTGGTCAGTGAATTCATCAATGTATTTTCCAGTTATTATTTTAATATCTACCTGTACCTGAAATTCACACGGACAGAGCGTGGAAGATGCGCAATTCGGAGACCGCCGAGACTGTCTCCAATGACCACGTGACTTATTTTAATGCACCTTTTATGAATGATCAACAGCTTGCTAATTATTCGGATTATGAACAATGTCGTGTTGACGACTTTACCGACGTATTACTTATATCTTGATCGAGTCCCAAACGACGTACACCAAAGTCCCAAACGTCGTATATCAAAGTCCCAAACGTCGTATACCCGAGTCCCAAATGTCGCGGTCAAATTTTTTTGAGTCCCAAATGACGCGAGTCCCAAATGACAGGTAATCTTTATTTTCACATTACAAATTTTCGGGAGTAGGTCGTTTCATCCCATGACCGGTTCACCCCGGGCTGTTTCATCCCAAATTGACCCTAGGCTGTTTCATCCCATCGGGTCGTTTCATCCAACAAAACAATAAACAGGTTTTACATATTTTTAATATTTTATTCATACATTTATCACAATAACAAAATGTCACAGCACTTTAGTAATACTATTTGTATCATTTCATACATAAATCATTTCATACATAAATCAATTACTTTGATTTCATTAAATTATCTATTTACGGCTTTTGTTAAATTTCATATATAAATCAATTACTTTGATTTCATTAAATTATATATTTACGGCTTTTATAAATAAATGTATTTGTTAAATTTCATTAAATTATTTCATGAATAAATGTATTTATAATTTTAGACAATAGATCTTTGATTCAACATGTGACAAATCCAACACATACAGGTGGACATATTTTAGATCTTGTTATCACCAGATGTGATGAATTAACATAAAACACCCCCTCTGTTTCAGATTGTTTAATATCTGATCACTTCCTAGTTACTATAATGTAACGATAACTATAGCTGGTACAGTCTAAGGCCTTTGACGCAAGTTCAAATAGGTTAAAACGCACAATTGTCATTACAGTTTGTATTAAAATAAGTAATCCTATCATACATAATGAAGTCTTAACAACTAAAAGAGTTACCGAACAGTTTTTCTTTGTGGTAATGCGTTTTACATTTTCTTAGCGGTGTTTCTTGTAATGTGCAGGCAGCCATGACACAGGCCAGTTGAAATCTCGCCAAATAACGCGACGCCTTAACTCCGCCCATCGCTTTCCATATAAGGCAATGCCCACTATCGCTGACCAGCTTAAATACTATTATTGTTTCAGACATTTTTCCCACGATAAGGTCATTAGCATATAATTATGGTCATATGCTATAAATGGAAAGGGGCGTCTGATCACGTGAGTTGGATTGCGCATGCTCTATTTGACTGGGCGGCCATTATAATTTCAGAACTTGAGAAATTTCACGAAAGGTATGGATTTCATCAAATTAATAAATAATGCGGTAAGGCTTCACCTTTATTTTAATGGGGAATTAATTTATTATATGTTAAGCTATGTGCAGTACAGTTTTGGGTTAGTGTCTGTGTAAATTAAGGGAGCTATAGACCAGTAAACTTTTTGTAGTCATTTGACTACAAAACTTGCGCAAAGGAACTCTGTAGGAAAAGCCACTACTGTGCCTGAAGTATGACGGAAGGCATCAGTAGTCGAACCATTTCTAATCACTTCCCAGTGTTCTTCAATCTTCATATTAAACCACAAAACCCTGTCAGAAGAACATTTACTTATAGAAACTTTAAATCATTTGACGTAAATAAGCTCAAATCGGAACTTGATAATTTACGTATTGATACAACATCTATCGAAAACATCCATAATAAAGCGATCACCTACAATGTCAAGTTAGCTGAAGCTATTGAATCAGTAGCTCCTTTAAAAACCAAAACTGTAACAGTTCGCCCTAACACTCAGTGGTACAATGTAACTATACTGGAAGCTAAAAGAGAACGGAATAAAGCAGAACATGTCTGGCGAAGAACTGATTTAGAAATACACAAACAGATATATAAACATTTAAAAAACCGAGTGAATTATATGATAGATAAGGCTAAAATTGATTTTTATTCTGATAAAATTGAACACGGAACAAATAAACAGAAAGATTTGTACAAAATTGTAAATATCTTACTGGGTCATAATTCTCAGAAAACTATTATTCCGAGCATCGATAACTTGTTATTCTTCTACTTTAAATAAGTTTCATCTTGTATCTGAGGATACAGTTAGAAAAGTAATTAAATCGTCACCTTCCAAATCATGTACATTAGATCCTCTACCTACTTCTATTCTCAAAGAATGCTTAGATGAAATTATTCATGTTATTGTCGATATTATCAATTCTAGTATTAATTCTTGTGTTATTCCTGATGTTTTTAAGTTAGCATATGTCATTCCACTGATTAAAAAGCCGAATCTGGACCCCAATATCTTTAAAAATTATAAACAGAATTTCTTCTTTTGGGATCAAAATATCAATTAAACAAACATGTACATTCTAACTTATCCATTGTTATAGGTGATTGTGAGATTAACCCTACTGCTTTTAGTCGAAATATTGGTGCAATGTTTGATAGTTTTATGAATATGGAAGCACAAGTTAATCATATATCTAAAGTTTGTTATTTTAAAATACGCAATATTGGTAAAAATACGAAACTATTGTCAAGAGATGCAACAAAAACTCTTATTAACTCCCTTGTGACTTCCAGACTTGATAATTTTAATCCTCTGTTAGCTGGCTTACCCTTTAAACTTATTAACAAACTTCAACGAATACAAAATACTGCTGCCAGATTAATAACCCTGACAAATAAATATACAAGTATAACCCCTGTTCTCTATCAGCTGCACTGGTTGCCCATTAAATATAGAATAGATTTTAAGATTTTACTTTTAACCTTCAAATGCCTTCATAATTTAGTACCAAAGTATTTATCCGAACTTTTAGAATTATATACCCCAGGCAGAACTCTACGTTCATCTGATAAATTACTTTTAAAGCAAAGCAAAAAATTGTGAACCTTTCTAGTTATGGGGCACGCTCTTTTAGTTATCAAGCGCCTATTTTATGGAATCAATTACCTTTTAATATTCGAATTTTATCATCACTAGCTGATTTTAAAAAACAGACTAAAACTTTCTTATTTTTAAAGGCTTATAACAATTTTCAACACCTATTATCTTGTTTATTGTAATTCTTGTATTTTTATAATTGCTTTTTCATGCTATTTATTGTTTGAATGTATATTTTTTGTTACACTGTAAAGTGCCCTTGAACACATCTGTGAAATGGGCGCTATATTAATTTTGTAATAATAATAATAATAACTAGATCTGCTACTGTCCCATGCAGATATGAAAGCTTTCATATTCATCGTCACGTGTCATTGATTGTATCAAGTATCCTAAATAAAAGGATAAGAGGAAAAAATTATCAAAATTGGTCAAAAACTCGCAAAATTACAAGTCTAAATATAGTATGAAACATTGCACCCAGGCATAACAATAATCTGAAAACTAAAAGAAATAACCGAAATTTGTATTGCTGTAATGAGACGGATGAGAAAATGAAATGAAAGTTGCCGGAAAAAAATTAAAAATGGCAGGTTGGACAGGCGACCTTACTCCTTGTCACGTACAGGCGCGCGTACTAACCATTCAGCAGCCCAACCCCCGTTTGAAATCAGAAACGTGCAATATGTCATATAGGAAGAATAACAAGACGCTCACAACAAAATGGTAAATTAATGAGTTTAGGGCAAAAAGACGTCTACAGCACCCGGTGTTCACCCATCCAAATACTAACTGGGCCCGACGTTGCTAAACTTCAGTGATCGGACGAGAACTGGTGTTTTCAACGTGATATGGCCGTAGACGAGAGGGGTGGACAGAACCTGTAGTTATACTTGCCTGAATTGACCCGCTTATTAATTTTTGGGGCCGATTTTGTCGGTTTTAAAAAGGCGTCTACAGCACCCGGTGTTCCCAGGCGGTCACCCATCCAAGTACTAACCGGGCCCGACGTTGCTTAACTTCAGTGATCGGACGAGAACTGGTGTTTTCAACGTGGTGTGGCCGTAGACGAGAGAAGGTGGACAGAACCCGTAGTTATACTTACCTGAATTGACCCGCTTATTGATTTTTTGGGAGGTTTTTGTCGGTTTTAAAAAGGCGTCTACAGCAACCGGTGTTCCCAGGCGCTCACCCATCCAAGTACTGACCAGGCCCAACGTTGCTTAACTTCAGTGATCGGACGAGAACTGGTGTTTTCAACGTGGTTTGGCCGTAGAAGAGAGAAGGTGGACAGAACCCATACTTGTGCTTACTCAAATTCTTTTTGTGTCTTTTTCCCTGAGGAGACGGGCCGATCGGAGAGCTGGAGTGGTGCAAAAGAGTGCGCGCTGTGGCCTGATTGGCGGAAAATTGATTTTTTCACGAAGAATCAGGGCAAAGAGGCGTCTACAGCACCCGGTGTTCCCAGGCGGTCACCCATCCAAGTACTAACCGGGCCCGACTTTGCTTAACTTCAGTGATCGGACGAGAACTGGTGTTTTCAACGTGGTACGGTCGTAGACGAGAGAAGGTGGACAGAACCCGTAGTTATACTTACCTGAATTGACCCGCTTATTGATTTTTTTTTTGTTTTTTGTCGGTTTTAAAAAGGCCTCTACAGCACCCGGTGTTCCCAGGCGGTCACCCATCCAAGTACTGACCGGGCGCAACGTTGCTTAACTTCAGTGATCGGACGCGAACTGGTGTTTTCAACGTGATGTGGCCGTAGACGAGAGAAGGTGGACAGAACCCGTAGTTATACTTACCTGAATTGACCCGCTTATTGATTTTTTTTTTGTTTTTTGTCGGTTTTAAAAAGACGTCTACAGCTCCCGGTGTTCCCAGGCGGTCACCCATCCAAGTACTAACCGGGCCCAACGTTGCTTAACTTCAGTGATCGGACGAGAACTGGTGTTTTCAACGTGGTATGGCCGTAGACGAGAGAAGGTGGACAGAACCCGTAGTTATACTTACCTGAATTGACCCGCTTATTGACTTTTTTTTTTTTTTTGTCGGTTTTAAAAAGGCCTCTACAGCACCCGGTGTTCCCCGGCGGTCACCCATCCAAGTACTGACCGGGCCCGACGTTGCTTAACTTCAGTGATCGGACGAGAACTGGTGTTTTCAACGTGGTGTGGCCGTAGACGAGAGAAGGTGGACAGAACCCGTAGTTATACTTACCTGAATTGACCCGCTTATTGATTTTTTTTTTGTTTTTTGTCGATTTTAAAAAGGCGTCTACAGCACCCGGTGTTGCCAGGCGGTCACCCATCCAAATACTGACCTGGCTCGACGTTGCTTAACTTCAGTGATCGGACGAGAACTGGTGTTTTCAACGTGGTATGGCCGTAGACGAGAGAAGGTGGACAGAACCCGTAGTTATACTTACCTGAATTGACCCGCTTATTGATTTTTTTTTTTTGGGGGGGGTGTCGGTTTTAAAAAGGCGTCTACAGCACCCGGTGTTCCCAGGCGGTCACCCATCCAAGTACTAACCGGTCCCGACGTTGCTTAACTTCAGTGATCTGACGAGAACTGGTGTTTTCAACGTGGTATGGCCGTAGACGAGAGAAGGTGGACAGAACCCGTAGTTATACTTTTCCTGAATTGACCTGCTTATTGATCTTTTTTTTTCGGGGGGGGGGGGGCGGTTTTAAAAAGGCGTCTACAGCACCCGGTGTTCCCAGGCGGTCACCCATCCAAGTACTGACCGGGCCCGACGCTGTTTAACTTCAGTGATCGGACGAGAACTGGTGGTTTCAACGTGGTGTGGCCGTAGACGAGAGAAGGTGGACAGAACCCGTAGTTATACTTACTTGAATTGACCCGCTTATTGATTTTTTGGGGGGGGTTTTCGGTTTTAAAAAGGCGTCTACAGCACCCGGTGTTCCCAGGCGGTCACCCATCCAAGTACTGACCGGGCCCGACGTTGCTTAACTTCAGTGATCGGACGAGTACTGGTGTTTTCAACGTGGTGTGGCCGTAGACGAGAGAAGGTGGACAGAACCCATACTTGTGCTTACTCAAATTCTTTTTGTGTCTTTTTCCCTGGGGAGACGGGCCGAGCGGATAGCTGGAGTGGTGCAAAAGAGTAAGCGCTGTGGTCTGATTGGCGGAAAAGTGATTTTTTCACGAAGAATCAGGGCAAAAAGGCGTCTACAGCACCCGGTGTTCCCAGGCGGTCACCCATCCAAGTACTAACCGGGCCCGACGTTGCTTAACTTCAGTGATCGGACGAGAACTGGTGTTTTCAATGTGGTATGGCCGCAGACGAGAGAAGGTAGACAGAACCCGTAGTTATACTTACCTGAATTGACCTGCTTATTGATTTTTTTTTTTGTTTTTTGTATTTTATTGTTTTAAAGAGATTTAATAATGCCAGACTAATTTTAAAATAAAGTTTTAAATTAAGAATAATTAATTATTGGTCTAATGCAATGAAATGATTTGATTTGACGGATGAAATGTACAATGGGTGTCCACACTATGTGGCTAAGGCGTTGGCCTGCTAGTGCTAGCCAGGAGGTCGGGTGTTGGATCCCTGCATTGGCCGAGAATGTTCATCTCGATATTCTGGCGCGTCCCCCTATCCGCCGTGTACACATTGGAGTGCACGTAAAAGATTCCTTAGCAGTTGGAATTCGATATTGTTGAATAAGCTCTATACGATGACTAAATGTGCAGATTGTAGCCACCGACACTGCATGTTTTGCTTAACAATGAAAGGGTGCGGTTTTCAATTTTCGATCCTTTTATTCTACTACTCCTGATATTTTGGACTGTTGATCGATGGTTTCATATAAAAGACTACCAATAAGACTCTTTGTAGAAGAAGTTCCCCAAAATATTATGTTGACTTTAGAGAAAAGGACCTTTTAAAATGCTCCAAATCGTAAAAATACGACTTTTGGGATTTTAGATCTCTTTTTTCTGCTACCCCTGATATTTAAAAAAAATGATACAATGATTTCACACAACAGGCTAGCTATTAGGCTCTCGATTGACAAGACTTTCATCACCCTCCCTTCATTATAACCGAAGTTATTGTGCCCTAAAGAATCAACAAATCAGCATGCTTATCTCTGCTTACCCTAGGCAGAAAATGCTCATCTTTGCACTCAATCATGACATTGACCTCGTGAACGTCTACACCAAGATTGAACATTCTAGCTCAATTAGAAGGAGAGTTATTGTGTTTCAAAGTCTCGGCCCTTCAAGTTGCTACTACTTTTCATATTCACTTCATAATGGCAACCATCAGTTGACCTAAATCAAAATTATGCTCCCTGCGATTTTTGGGCCATCCTTCAAGGATTCAGAAAATATAACTCCCGTGTCTGTAAGTAAGATAGCAAAAAAGCCTTAGGGAATTCTCATGTTTCAAGATGGTGGCATTTCCGGTTAGATCGACAAACTCCATATTTTGTGTAGGAATCAGTAATTACTTGTCGAGTATGGAAAACAAATTTCAGATCATTCTGACCTATATTTCGACGATTTTTTTGAAAACTTTGATCCTTAATTTCACCAAGGGGAGATAATTTAGAAAATTTCTCATTATATTTTTGAAGTCACAATGGTAAGATCTACTTATATTCTAAATTTCATGAAAATCGTACAACTATTAAAGAAGTTGTCAAATTGGTCTAAACTTCCGGTTCGAAATCACAGCGACGAATTTTCGAAATTCGAAAATGTGAAACTGCAGATGAAAATGATTTTTTAAAAGGTATTCAAAGAAAAAAGAATTAGTAAAATCGGTCAAAAAATAGCAAAGTTACGACTATGCATTGTCAGTTTTTTCGTTCGTAAAATTCGGTGATTTCGAATTCGCAAAACGTTTTGAAAATATATTTAATCAACAGCCACCACACATTTTTTGGGGGGTAGGTCAAAGTTTCAGAAACATCCTATGGATAGATTCTGTGAAATCCGATTTGCAGGAAAAACACAAAAAAAAAATAATAATAATCTTAACAGAAACAATAAGCTTTCATATGAAATATGAAAGCTTAATTATAAAGAAATGTATACTCAAATTAAATTCGTTAAACTATTTAATTAAATTTGTAAATGTATCTAATAATATTGCATTAAATGATATTTGAGACCGGAGTTATCGTTTTCAGTCGGAAGTCGGAATCATTCATTTTACGTTATAGGCAAAATACGGCAGTCAGTGGTGAAATTATTGATTTTCAGTTTTCATCACCAAACAATAGTTTGAAATGTTGTCTTTCGGAATTCTAAACCATTTTTAATTATTCGAACTCTAAATGCCTCAAAAATTGATTTTAATAAAACATGTAGAATGTTACGTAATCAAAATTCTCCCTAAAACAATCGAAATTAGTCGTCACTTAACATGTCAAATAAATTTTCAACCGGTAAAAATTTGGAGGCAATATCCCCATCCTAAGATACTGGTTGCTATAATGGTTTGAAAATTTTTAGTACCCAGACTTTAATCTGCGTTTTCTCAGAATGTACTTATGTTGACCCTGAAGCTTCAAAATTCCACAACTCAGTCAATTTTTGAGATATCAACATAATTTTTGTTGCATTTGAAAGCCCACAGTTGTGGCTTTCAGAAAATGTATGTATAGAACTCAATTTTGGTGAAGTGATCCAAGTGACTGATTTTGCTGGCACCAGCCACATTTGGTCTCTGAAATACACAATTAACATGGTTAAAAAGGGTGAGCAGTAATCCGTTAACTAAATCAATTATATGAAACTGACCTTTACTGTGAAGGAAAATCCATCAGTGGTCACCAATTTCGCTTTTATTCTCTTAGTCCCATTCTCTACAATTTCATATTTCATTTCGTGATTATCATGTTTTTATTACTAATCCATAACAATTAATTGTGTGTTTATTTAATAATAATGTTTATTTAACAATAAGTAAGTGTTTAACAGTTTATTCGACAATAAGTACAACTCCGTTAATTAACTGCTACTATAACAACAAGGGGGATGAAACAGCCCGGGTTGAAACAGCCCGATAGAAAATCAGGTGTGGGATGAAACAGCTCGGGGTGAACCGGTCGTGGGAAGAAACGACCCGCACCCCAAATTTTGTTCATAAATACAGGATAGCATTATCTTAATTTTCTACGTAAATACAGGATAGTTATTCCTTTTGTCAGAAGAAATTGTTCAATGTTCTGTATTTGTATCTCTCATAAACACTGTGTAAACTGAAATTTATGACAGTCAGGGTTACACACGTTCAGTTGTGTCTTTTTCTAGGTATTCGGGGTGGGGGGTGAGGGACTGAATGTGCATGTTGTATCATTAGATATGTCATTAAGTCAACTGGCGTGGTTTTAATTACCCGGTTGTACGTGACAGGGAGTAGGGTCGCTTATCCAGCCTTGTGGGTTTTCTCTGGATCCACCGGTTTCCTCCCACTGCTAAAGACCCTTACACCCAAGTAAATCCCGAAAAGGCCTAGTTTGTGTTGAGTTGACATTAAACTCCATTTCTCTCTCTACCTTTCTAGGTGTTCTGTGGCATGATGGTTCTCCTTTTATTAAGTGTTCAGTTCTTAGACATGAGCTAATGATATTAATATCTGCACAATTTATTTGATTCAGGTTCACTTTCCGTCCGACCCCTGGCAACCAGGGCCTATGTATTTCTTGACGCTGAGGAAGTGTGGGTTGTTCGGAGTATGTTGCGAGGGGATACCCCAGCAGGTGAATTATCTTATTGATGAAAGTATGGCTTCTAGCAAGGGATCTAACAGTGTAATTAACTACCTCCACCACCTTTTTGACAACTATGGTCTTGGTGAAAAAGAAGCAGAACTACACTGTGATAACTGTTCTGGACAGAACAAAAATAGATTTATTCTCTGGTACATGGCATGGAGGACCATGCACAAGCTCCATAGTCGTATAGGATTGCATTTCCTAATTGTTGATCACACAAAATTCGCACCAGACTGGTGCTTTGAGCTAATTAAGCAAAAGTACAGACGGACAAGAGTCAGCAAGCTGGAAGATATCGCTGCTGTAGTTCGTGAAAGTACAGTAACTGGAGTTAATATTCCTCAGCTAGTTGGGTTAGAAGATGGCAAGGTTTATGTGAAGGCTTATGACTGGCAGACTTTCCTTCAGCCCTACTTTCGTCCTTTGCAAGGTATCAAAAACTACCAGCACTTCAGGTGAGTCTCACATGTTTTGTTTTTACACCTGGAAAAGGACACTTAGGTTAGAAAAAAAGAATACGTTGTGTATGTCACAGAGAGAAAACTAGGTCATTTTGGGACTAACATATCTTTCAATTTTGTTTCAATAATTTGCTTGCGCATGGGGTCTTTTAGCAGTGAGAGGACCTGGAGAAAACCCACAAGGTTGGACAGGCGACCATACTCCTTTTTACTTACAATCTCGGAATCGAAACCACGTCAGTTGACTCAGTGACATATCATCTAATGATACAACGCACACATGCTAACCATTCAGCCACCCAACCACCCATTTGTGTATGCAGACATTAATAGTGAGTGATACGAAATAATGAACAGCTGAAAACTTTAAAATTAGTAACTTTAATGAATTATCATTAATGCAAAATTCACATTCCAATTCTACATGTACTTACATTGGACATTTTTGGTTTTTCCACCATATCTTCCTTTTTTTATGTCCTTTTGTTTCAGAATAAATATCCCTTTGATAAGTGTTTTCACTTCTACTAAAAAGTTTGCATTGTTCATTTCAGTTTTGATTCCTCTGCACCTGGACTGGTCATTGCAAGAGATTGTTCTGACTCTGAAAATGTGACAAGGTTTCAGCTGCTGAAAGATCCGGAGAACCTGCCCCCAGTTAATCTGCCACCAGTAATTCAACCACCTGGCTTGGATCAGAAACGACAAACATATCTTTATGACCAAATCCGTGACTTCTGTGACGATGAATCAAAAGACATCTGTTACCCGAAACCGTGTGTTGAGACCCAAGACAGAAGGTGTCGAGGGGGGAGGGCAAAAGGATGTTCCTAGTAGACAGAGTACATTTTACATTAAACATACATTATGCAAGAGCTAAATCTGCCAATTGCATGTATTTCTTTAACACTGATATGTTATCTAAATTATTATTCCGACATCAATTAACTTATCCACACTATAATCAACTCTCGATTGCATCGTTAGCCTGCAATATAACTGGATTAGAATCCTATCCGCTGCTTAATGTCCACTAATAATTAAATTAAAAAATGAATAATCGAGACTGGTTTTATTGTACTTTCTTTAGTAATGATTATCGATGCTATGCTCAAAATTCAATCGCTAAAATCTTGGTTCAAAGTGGATCAATTTGACTGAAATTTTCAGCAAATTGCCTTTACATTATCTAGTTTTTAACTATTATAGCGAGAACTGCCTGCTATTTATCTAATCTCACATAATGTATCTTTAAGTCTTATGCTACAGTCTCTTTTTATATTCTGAGATCATGGAATAATGAAGTTGATTTTAGCTTCTCTAAACAATGGGTAGCTGCCATGTGTGGGTGGGGTGGGGTAGTCTTCCTAGTAGACTTGATGATTATACTTCTAAAATTAAATATTTGGCAACTACAAGCTTTGCTGTTTTGTTTTAATGCATTCACTATCCACCAAGATGTGTAAAAAAACTCATTCGGCCTTTTTAAGTATGAAAACCATTTTTTTAGGGGTGGGGTGGGGTAGTCTTCCTAGTAGGCTTGTTGATTATACTTCTTAAATTAAATATTTTGCAACTACAAGCTTCTCTGTTTTGTCTTAATACATTTACTATCCACCAAGATGTGTAAAATACTCATTCGGCCTTTTTTAGTATGAAAACCATTTTGTGGGGGGTGGGGTAGGGTAGTCTTCTTAGTAGGCTTGTTGATTATACTTCTAAAATAAAATATTTGGCAACTACAAGCTTCTCTGTTTTGTTTTGATACATTTACTTTCCACCAAGATGTGTGAAATACTCATTCTGCTTTTTTAGTATGAGAACCATTTTGTTTCCGAAATTTCCAAAACATGCAATTTTAAAATAAAAGTACTTGGAGTATACAATGTTATTTCAGGAAGTTTCATCATATTTTAAAGTTCAAACAGGTTTGTTTTGTTTGCATATGCTCTCTAATACATGTATATCTGTTCAAAATTTGAAGTTTGTATCTTCAACCTAAGTATATGGTTGCTATGGACATTTACCTGATGATTGAAACGAAACTTTGACGGCCGTTTTCTCAAAATCGATGTTTTCAAAATTAATTGAACATAACCGCACATTTTCTGATGTAATTTAGCCAAATATTGAGATAATTGAATAATTTTTGCACCAATTTAAAGCTGAGAATATCTCCTTTCCAAATATGTACATATCTCAATATCTTATTGTGGAGCCATGTGACTGCTTTTGCCAGAGTGGGTCATTAATAAGGTTTAACGTCCCACTTTTAAACACTAAATAAAGTTATTTCGGGATTAATATAAATAATCTGGAGCTGTCTTTTATTTAGAAGTGGTAACATGCAGAAAACCCTTACGCGAACCTGGCGATTCTATCAATCAATGGTATACCTTACGGTTTAAAGCGCTTTATAATAGAATTTAATCGAGTGCAGCAGACTACCAAGTGCATGATTAATCTTATTCCGTACGGATCGGTCATTCGTCTCTTTATGACGTCATTTAATCTGGAACTATGTACTTGACAACGCGTCCTTTCAAGTACAGAATGAATATAGGTACAAATATAAACGTTTCAATAGTTGTAAATAATAGGCGGGTACCGCAAATCTCATATAATTCTAAATTTGTTTATGCATTTGTTATATTTTTTATCATAAAACGTGCAAGATATTCTGAAATAACATAACACCAAGTATTTTTTTAATGACCGTAAACAAATGACAAATCCCTTGACACGATTGAATAAATCTTTAAGCACGTAAGGAGAACTTAGTAAAATATAAAAACCCAGAGGGAATTAAATAATAAACGTGAGAAGATGGGAATTTTATTATTTTTCTAGCTACATTTGTCGACTAATATACGTGGTTTTAGGTTAGGAAGGAAATGGAAATAAGGATACAAAACGCCCTTGCTAGAAACGTTAAAAATAGATTAAAGGAGATAAATTATTTCAACGACATTTAGTAATTCAACTGGAGTATACAGGTCACTATTCTATGCAATACAATTACTGCTTATTACTGAGGGTCGTTTCGACTAAGCTTCCCTAGTCATTATCAAGCAATGATAAAATATGAAAATAAGACAACAATACTTAGTTAATGCTAACCAACCTGAGAGACCCTTAAATTACGTGTGCCTAAAGGGAATCTAATTTAATGAAAGATTATAAAGTTTAATGCTAATAACAATATTCAACTAGACCTGCATGCAGGAATGACGGGTTTCACTGGTGCCACGTTACCCTTAAACATGTCACTTCCGGTGCCAAGTTACCCTTGAACATATGTCACTTCTGGTACCAACGAAACCACTAAACAGGTTTCCAAATTAACATTGCATACAAATAAAATGGACGCAGAATCAACCAAATCCAGCAATATCAATTCATTTTATACATTTGTTACTTGTAAATGATCTTGACAAAATTAAATTACTCCCGTTGTTATGAAAATGTTCAATAAGTCTTATGAAATCAGAAATGGCATAAGATATCATATAGTGAAAATTTTATGTAAATCGAATAATAATTGCCACTTTTAAAGACCAAAAAACTTGAAAAGTGACTTGTAGAAAATCGGCTATTTCTCGGCAACCGTACAAGTTAGAAACCATTTTGTGGTATCTGTATGGTCGTATGGCTTCATTCTATTTGTTGATTGACATCAAATACCATAATTTGAAAAAGATTTCAAAACAGACTCATTTGAATAAAATATCTGTTTTGAAGGCTAAAAATACAGTTTTTGCCAAAATGACGTTACTTCCGGTGATAATGAAAATCTTACATTACTTGTATGAAATCCCAAATGGCATTAGGTATAACATGGTGTAACATTTATGAAAATCGAATAATAATTGACACTTTTATGGCCCCAAATCCTTCAAAAGTGACCTGTAGAAAACCGTCTATTTCTCGGCAACCGAACAAGTTAGAAACAATTTTATGATATCTATATGACCATATGAGTTGTGTTTATATGTGAATTTAAACCAAAAGTTAAAATTATTAATACATATTAAGTAATTCTTGGTTGAATAAATCATTGATTTAAAAAGTTTAAAATGCAGTTTTTGACAAAATGGCGTCACTTCCGGTGTCAATTTTAAATTGTAATCTTCTTGATATGACGCAATCTCCCAAACAGAGTTGTCTTCCCTTGCAGTCCACACTAACCTCTGCTAACGGCTCAATTGACTACGCCACCAAGATTCTTGGTGTTGATGGACAATGCTTAATGATACGATTTAAAACAAATAAATGATAATATATTTCATACTATCACCATATTGAAATAGAAATAATATATTTACAACTATTACACAGAACTCTTTCGCGTAAGATCACAGGTTAATCGGTCGGAAATAAGAACTGCGCATGTCGCCGTGCTAATTTTAGAATGAATACACGTGCGTCTGTTCGTTTGTACAACGCGATCGATAGGCCTAACACTCAATTTAGAAATGTCTGTGGCTAATTCAAATTAAAGAATTCTCGGTATATGTTTAAAATATGATCGAAAAATCATCAAGTGTTTATAGCGCCTAAAATTGACTAAAATTCATAATATCATGAAGTGTTTGTAACGCCAAGTACATTTCTCTTACAGACGCCATTTTTGATCATAGTAAATCACGTGATCGATGACCTCCGGGTCAAACCTATATAGTACGCGAGCCGACGGCAGAGTCGAATGCTTGATAGAGCGAGACTTGCGTGGAGAATGGATATGACGCTACATGCTTTTTGAATCAAATGACGTCACTTTTATAAAAATCCAATAATAATTGACTTTATTACACGCAAAATAAAGAAAACAGTGACTTATGCAGAACTGTCCATTTCTGGGCAACTGCTTATATTACAAACTAATTTTAACATACATTCTCTTCGTATTGATTATAGCTACAAGTCTATAAGAGTTATGTAAAAATATTTTAAAATCTGAAAAGCCTGAATGGGTTGTAAATAGGTCAATTTTACGCCTTTTTTCACCTCTTAATCCAATTTGCTAGAAAATGAAATAGAAATTAAAAAAACTGCTTCCTACATTTTTTGCGCCTTGAAAGGACACACTCTTTGAGTCATATAATTTTTCAAAAAAATAATATTTGTTTTCGAAATAGGAAAATAACTGTCAAAATTGTAGTTTTTCGTAAAATTATGCAACTTCCGGTGCCGACAGATAAAATTATTGGTAACAAAAAAAATGACAATTGAGACAACGAAGCATATGAACTTTGTTTTATACAAATCGAACAATAAAAAAATAATCTAGGACTGAAAAACTGAATTAGCCAATGGCGGCCAAGGAAAATTACTGAGACAAATTTTTTTAACATTTTTGCGCAAGTCAGATGACTCTTTAATTCTGTGTACAACACAACTAAAAAATATTCATAAATAAAAAAGTTTTTTGTAAAATTTTAAATTTTCAAAATTTGGCGCCTAATATCTTCGAAGATTTGCCGAAAATCAAAAATCGAAAGTAGCGTAGCTATGTGTCCTGTCTCAGGCTATGCCAAAATGTATCGAAAGTTAAAATCCAATGATTATTGTTAAAATTACTGCAATATTTTCAAAAACGATAACTTCGGTGATTTCGGACATTTCGCATTGTCGCAGAACGTTCAAAATAGCTTTATCCTCTAAGTCACACCCACTTTCCCAGTAAAAACGAAGAAATCGTAACGATGCAACACGTAGTTGCTGAGATCTATTCAAATTGGAATCTGAATAATAATAATAATAACTAGACCTACATGCAGGAATCACGGGTTTCACTGGTGCCACGTCACTTTCGGTGCCACGTTACCCTTGAACATATGTCACTTCCGATACCAATGAAACCATCGAACAGGTTACCACATAAGCATTGTAAACATCAAATAAAATTGACGAAGACTCAACCAAATCAAGCAATATCAATTCATTTTATATATATATATATATATATATATATATATATATATATATATATAATAAAATATAGGTAAATACAACTCCCAGTTAATATATATATAAACTAATTTAAAGAAAGACACCAAAATACTAATTTGACGGTTAGCGCTTTCTGTTCGTACTGAACATCATCAGACCATTTTTATTTATGAAGAATTACGTAGAACAATAGACGCAACGTCATGACGTTACTATAAATATATCAAATACACCATAAAATATTATTTACACATTTTTACATTTAGTAAATTATCACTAAAAAGAGAATTACTTCATCTCTTATTATAGTATCCGTTTATTTAATTCGGGTTTGTACTTTTTGATGAAATAATTTTCTTTACATTCAAGTAAATCATTATTTAAAAAATTCAATTTGTACAAGGGAAATACATTGAATTTTCCACCTCCACATGTTTCGATGTGTGCACTTAAAGGTATCGTTCGATTACTGGGTATCTTAATTTGAGATCTATGAAGGTTCATTCGAAGGTTTAGTTGACCTTCTGTTTTACCAATGTATTTCCCTTTACAACCATAGCATATGATGAGATAAATTACATTTTTTGATTTGCATGTCATGCTTTGTTTTACATGAAAATCATTGGATTCATTTATTTTAATGGAGCTTCCTTCGACTATCATATTACAAGTTAAACATCTTTCATCCCCACATTTGGAAACAACAGGTTGTTTAGTTTCTAAATCAAATTTTGAGGAAGTGAGAATTCGTCTCAAGTTCGGTGGTTGTTTTAGACTGTTGACCATATTTGTTTTGTTGATAATAAATTTAAGTTTTTCACTTTTAAATAACTGTGGTAAATGTGATCTAATTATGTCCATACCCCGTTCTTGAGAAGGATTATGTGTTGTAACTAAAGTCAAAATTTCATTTTGTTTACCTAAAACTTTAGGTTTTCTTAAAATTTCCTGATCTATTTTTAATGCTTGTTTAATACCATTTTCTATTAAACCAAAAGGATAGTTTTGATTTCGAAGGAATTGTTTTAATTCTTGTAACCTTATGAGTTTTTTCTTTTCACATGATACGATTGTACAAATTCTCCTAGCAAGATTAAACGGGATGTTTCTTTTTGTATGTGAAGGGTGACATGAATTGAAATCTAAATACTGGTGCGTGTCAGTAGTTTTATAATATAGATCCGTTGTAATGTCCCCATTTTCAGATAATGTTATCGTTACATCTAAAAAATTAATTGATTTAAAGTTTTTTTCTATTATAAAATTTAAACTTTCATTTAGTGAGTTAAGCATGAGATATAATTCATTTAATAACACATTATCCTTAACAAATATGATAAAGCAATCATCTAAGAAACGTTTCCATGAATGTTCAATCTGTAATTTTAATTCCAAACCGAAACGTTCTCCAATATTAGTGTACCAAATTTCTTCAAGGTAGCCTAGTGTTAAAGTCGCGTATGTTGGGCCTATTTTTGTTCCCATAGCCACACCTTTAATTTGTTCGTAATAGTGTTTATCAAAATAAAAAATGTTATTGGAAATGACTAACGTGACTGCATTTATGATAAAAGTATTGGAGAAACGTGTGGGTATTTCGGATTCGAATCTATCGAGCCAGAAATGTATAGATCTTATGCCCAGTTCAATTTCAATATTGCTATACAAGCTTTCAACATCAAACGTGACAAGCACGCTATTTGGTTCAGCTTTACTAGGTAAATTACATAAGAAATCTATATCATCCCGTATGTAGCTCTTGATGTGCTTACATAGAGGTTTGAGAATAATGTCTATAAAATTACTTAAACGTTGTGTTGAGCTATTTGGTCCACCTACAACCGGTCTGAATTTCAAATCAGTAGGGTCTGGAATGGTAATCACTTCCTGTCTTTGTTCCATTACTGCATTTCGAATTTCCTGGCTTTTATGAATCTTTGGTAATCCATAAAAATTCGCATGGTTAGGCTCAAATTTGGTCAAGTAAGCATATTCTTTTTCTGTTATTTCTCCTCTATGACTTTCGATAAATCTAATTACTATATTTTTCACTTTCTGTTCCTTATTTAAATTTGACAATTTATAGTAATTAGAATCCCCTAATAATTCTATGATTTTCTGTCTATAGTACAGCCTGTTCATCAACACAATAGCACCTCCTTTATCGGCTTCTTTGATAATAATATTCTCATTATTTGAAAGTTTCTGTAAGCTACTTCTTTCTAGAGGTGATAGATTTGATTTGCAAGCCTTTGCCTGGATACCCTGATCTAATATTGTATGAATATAATTGTCAAGGTGAACATCTCTACCTGGATTGGGTGTGAAGGGTGATTTATTACGGACTAGACTTTCCGATCCACTTTCCTGAATAATTTTCCCATCTTCATCTTGATCTGAATACGGAAAGTCCGTAAAATATTCTGCCAATCGTAGTTTTCGACAAAAGCTGGATAATTCTGATTTTAGGAGTTCTTTGTTTTGTTTAGGTGTTGGAGTGAATTTAAAGCCCCTAGACAATAATTTTATATCAGTTTCTGAAAGTAATGTTAACGCTGTGTTGATGATTTTAGGATCTTTGTTTACCTCCGCTTTTTCTGTTTCCACTTGTCTCTCTGCGGACTTTGGCTCATTCCTAAAAAATGATCATTTTTTGTCTTAACTGTATTCCTATTATTTGGTTACTGCCGGTTCCTTTTGACTACCTCTGAAAATGTCACATATGTCTCTCTTGGAGATCTTTGGTTTGTCTTGACATATTCGGGGGCTTGTGTTATACGTTTCCTTGGACTATTCGATCGTTGTCTGTACCTGTTTTGTTGTTGAGAATTTCCAGAAATAATTTCTCTTCGAGGGGATACTCTTTGGGTCCTGTCATTACTTTTGGCCCTTGCCCCTTTCTCTAATTGCTTAGCCTTCGGTCGTATATTTGGCTTAAAAAAACTTACGCCATACTTTGACTCGTATAAAGCCAACCAATTTCCCTTTTCTTCCCAAGCTTTTTCCTGATCTTTTTCGTCCTCCTTACACTCGTCTTCCCACATTTGCCGTAAGGATGCCTTGATGTTGTCCTTTCGAGTTTCAGATATTAACTCTATCATATGTTTGTCAATATTTAAATAGCCAAGTTTGTGGTTTTCTGAATTGACTTCCATTATTTCTATATGAGCTTGAAACTTTTGGAGACACAACCTTGTTCGGATCTTCTTAGATCTTTCGTTTTCGCCTTCTATTTCTTTAATTCGAAATTTTAACGGAATAAGAGGCGTTTCTTTATTGATCCATTCCGAGTAATATTCTATATGTTTAGACATATTATAATGTTTCCAGAATATTTTCTTTCTGTCTTCTCTGGCTTTATTCCATTGTTTGACCATGTTTAATTTTATGTTTTGTGCAGAATCATCATTATCGGCAGATTTTCCCGTTATGTTATTCACTGGTTGGTATTGATTTGAAGAAACTATGGGAGTCTGGAATTTGTCAGCAAAATCTGTAATGACTTTTTTAATTTCTAACAAATTTTTGTCATTTGTATTTCCCTGTTCTTCAAACTTCTTATTTGTTACGGTAAGTAGTTCTTTCACCAAAGATGTATTAGTTTCAACTTTAATTGCGAGTATACTGACTTTACCTTGTAGTTCTACGATAATGTCGGTAAGATCATCGACATTTAGTTTTATCTTCTTGGTTTTGGCAACTTTCTCTGCCATGGGAGCGTTGATAAATAATAAAATATAGGTAAATACAACTCCCAGTTAATATATATATAAACTAATTTAAAGAAAGACACCAAAATACTAATTTGACGGTTAGCGCTTTCTGTTCGTACTGAACATCATCAGACCATTTTTATTTATGAAGAATTACGTAGAACAATAGACGCAACGTCATGACGTTACTATAAATATATCAAATACACCATAAAATATTATTTACACATTTTTACATTTAGTAAATTATCACTAAAAAGAGAATTACTTCATCTCTTATTATAGTATCCGTTTATTTAATTCGGGTTTGTACTTTTTGATGAAATAATTTTCTTTACATTCAAGTAAATCATTATTTAAAAAATTCAATTTGTACAAGGGAAATACATTGAATTTTCCACCTCCACATGTTTCGATGTGTGCACTTAAAGGTATCGTTCGATTACTGGGTATCTTAATTTGAGATCTATGAAGGTTCATTCGAAGGTTTAGTTGACCTTCTGTTTTACCAATGTATTTCCCTTTACAACCATAGCATATGATGAGATAAATTATGCTATGGTCGTAAAGGGAAATACATATTAAGTTATTATTGGTTGAATAAAACATTGATTTAAAAAGTTTAAAATGCATTTTTTGACCAAATGATGTCACTTCCGGTGTCAATATTAAATTGTAATCAACTTGATATGACGCTACGTGCTTTTTGAATCAAATGATGTCACTTTTATAAAAATCCAATCATAATTGACTATTTTACAGGCAAAATAACGAAAACAGTGACTTGTACAGAACTGCCCATTTCTTGGTAACTGCTTATATTTCAAACGAATTTTAACATACATTTTCTTCGTATGGATTATAGCTACAAGTTTATAAAAGTTACGAAGAAATATTTTAAAATCTGAAAAGCCTGAATAGGTTGTAAATAGGCCAATTTTACACCATTTTTAGCCTCTTAATCGAATTTGCTCGAAAATGAAATCGAAATTAAAAAAACTGCTTCCTACATTTTTCGCGCCTTGAAAAGACACACTCTTTGAGTCATATAATTTTTCAAAAAAATAATATTTGTTTTCGAAATAGGAAAATAACTGTCAAAATTGTAGTTTTTGGTAAAATTATGCCACTTCCGGTGCCGACAGAGAACATTATTGGTAACAAAAAAAAATGACAATTGAGACAACGAAGCATATGAACTTTGTTTTATACAAATCGAACAATAAAAAAATAATCTAGGACTGAAAAACTGAATTAGCCAATGGCAGCCAAGGAAAATTACTGAGACAAAATTTTTTAACATTTTTGCACTAGTCAGATGACTCTTTAATTCTGTGCACAATACGACTAAAAAATATTCATAAATAAAAAAAGTTTTTGTAAAATTTTAAATTTTCGAAATTTGGCGCCTAATATCTTCGAAGATTTGCCGAAAATCAAAAATCGAAAGTAGCGTAGCTATTTGCCATGACTCCGGCTATGCCAAAATGTATCGAAAGTTAAAATCCAGTGATTATTGTTAAAATTAATGCAATATTTTAAAAAACGATAACTTCGGTGATGTCGGACATTTCGCATTGTCGCAGAACGTTCAAAATAGCTTTATCCTCTAAGTCACACCCACTTTCCCAGTAAAACCGAAGAAATCGTAACGATGCGACACGTAGTTGCTGAGATCTATTCAAATTGGAATCTGAATAATAATAATAATAATAATAAGAAGAACTAGACCTGCATGCAGGAATGACGGGTTTCACTGGTGCCAAGTTACTCTTAAACATGTCACTTCCAGTGCCAAGTTACCCTTGAACATATGTCACTTCCGGTACCAACGAAACCACTAAACAGGTTTCCAAATTAACATTGCACATAAATAAAATGGACGCAGAATCAACCAATCAATCCAGCAATATCAAGTCATTTTATACATTTGTTACTTGTAAATGATCTTGACAAAATTTAATTACTTCCTGCTTTAATGAAAATGTTCTATTAGTCTTATGAAATCAGAAATGGCATACGATATCATATTATATAGTGAAAATTTTATGTAAATCGAATAATAATTGCCACTTTTAAAGACCAAAAAACTTGAAAAGTGACTTGTAGAAAATCTGCTATTTCTCTGCAACCGTACAAGTTAGAAACCATTTTGTGGTATCTGTATGATCGTATGGGTTCATTCTATTTGTTAATTAGCATCAAATACCATAATTTGAAAAAGATTTCAAAACAGACTCATTTGAATAAAATATTTGTTTTGAAGGCTAAAAATACAGTTTTTGCCAAAATGACGTTACTTCCGGTGATAATGAAAATCTTAAATTACTTGTATAAAATCCCAAATGGCATTAGGTATAACATGGTGTAAAGTTTATGAAAATCGAATAATAATTGACACTTTTATGGCCCCAAAACCTTCAAAAGTGACCTGTAGAAAACCGTCTATTTCTCGACAACCGAACAAGTTAGAAACAATTTTATAATATCTATATGACCATATGAGTTTTGTTTATATGTGAATTTAAACCAAAAGTTAAAATTATTAATACATATTAAGTTATTCTTGGTTGAATAAAACATTGATTTAAAAAGTTTAAAATGCAGTTTTTGACCAAATGATGTCACTTCCGGTGTCAATTTTAAATTGTAATCAACTTGACGCTACATGCTTTTTGAATCAAATGATGTCACTTTTATAAAAATCCAATAATAATTGATTATTTTACAGGCAAAATAACGAAAACAGTTACTTGTACAGAACTGCCCATTTCTTGGTAACTGCTTATATTACAAACGAATTTTAACATACATTTTCTTCGTATGGATTATAGCTACAGGTTTATAAAAGTTACGAAGAAATATTTTAAAATCTGAAAAGCCTGAATGGGTTGTAAATAGGTCAATTTTACGCCTTTTTTCACCTCTTAATCCAATTTGCTAGAAAATGAAATAGAAATTAAAAAAAAACTGCTTCCGCCATTTTTTGCGCATTGAAAGGACACACTCTTTGAGTCAAATAATTTTTCCAAAAAATAATATTTGTTTTCGAAGAAGGAAAATAACTGTCAAAATTGTAGTTTTTGGTAAAATTATGCCACTTCCGGTGCCGACAGATAACACTTTCGGTAATAAAAAAAATGACAATTGATACAACGAAGCATATGAACTTTGTTTTATACAAATCGAACAATAAAAAATTAATCTAGGACTGAAAAACTGAATTAGCCAATGGCGGCCAAGGAAAATTACTGAGACAAAATTTTTTAACATTTTTGCACTAGTCAGATGACTCTTTAATTATGTGCACAATACGACTGAAAAATATACATAAATAAAAAAATTTTTTGTCAAATTTTAAATTTTCGAAATTTGGCGCCTAATATCTTCGAAGATTTGCCGAAAATCAAAAGTCGAAAGTAGCGTAGCTATGTGCCCTGTCTCAGGCTATGCCAAAATGTATCGAAAGTTAAAATCCAATGATTATTGTTAAAATTACTGCAATATATTCAAAAACGATAACTTCGGTGATTTCGGACATTTCGCATTGTCGCAGAACGTTCAAAATAGCTTTATCCTCTAAGTCACACCCACTTTCCCAGTAAAACCGAAGAAATCGTAACGATGCGACACGTAGTTGCTGAGATATATTCAAATTGGAATCTGAATAATAATAATAATAACTAGACCTGCATGCAGGAATGACGGGTTTCACTGGTGCCATGTTACCCTTAAACATGTCACTTCCGGTGCCAAGTTACCCTTGAACATATGTCACTTCCGGTACCAGCGAACCCACTAAACAGGTTTCCAAATTAACATTGCACGCAAATAAAATGGACGCAGAATCAACAAAATCCAGAAATATCAATTCATTTTATACATTTGTTACTTGTAAATGATCTTGACAAAATTAAATTACTCCTGGTGTTAATGCAAATGTTCAATTAGTCTTATGAAATCAGAAATGGCATACGATATCATATAGTGAAAATTTTATGTAAATCGAATAATAATTGCCACTTTTAAAGACAAAAAAACTTGAAAAGTGACTTGTAGAAAATCGGCTATTTCTCTGCAACCGTACAAGTTAGAAACCATTTTGTGGTATCTGTATGATCGTATGGGTTCATTCTATTTGTTGGTTGGCATCAAATACCATAATTTGAAAAAGATTTCAAAACAGACTCATTTGAATAAAATATCTGTTTTGGAGGCTTAAAATACAGTTTTTGCCAAAATGACGTTACTTCCGGTGATAATGAAAATCTTAAATTACTTGTATGAAATCCCAAATGGCATTAGGTATAACATGGTGTGACGTTTATGAAAATCGAATAATAATTGACCCTTTTATGGCCCCGAAACCTTCAAAAGTGACCTGTAGAAAACCGTCTATTTCTCGGCAACCGAATAAGTTAGAAACCATTTTATGATATCTATATGACCATATGAGTTTTGTTTATATGTGAATTTAAACCAAAAGTTAAAATTATTAACACATATTAAGTTATTCTTGGTTGAATAAAACATTGATTTAAAAAGTTTAAAATGCATTTTTTGACCAAATGATGTCACTTCCGGTGTCAATTTTAAATTGTAATCAACTTGATATGACGCTACGTGCTTTTTGAATCAAATGATGTCACTTTTATAAAAATCCAATCATAATTGACTATTTTACAGGCAAAATAACGAAAACAGTTACTTGTACAGAACTGCCCATTTCTTGGTAACTGCTTATATTACAAACGAATTTTAACATACATTTTCTTCGTATGTATTATAGCTACAAGTTTATAAAAGTTACGAAGAAATATTTTAAAATCTGAAAAGCCTGGATAGGTTGTAAATAGGCCAATTTTACACCATTTTTAGCCTCTTAATCGAATTTGCTCGAAAATGAAATCGAAATTAAAAAAACTGCTTCCTACATTTTTTGCGCATTGAAAAAACACATTCTTTGAGTCATATGATTTTTCAAAAAAATAATATTTGTTTTCGAAATAGGAAAATAACTGTCAAAACTGTTTTATACAAATCGAACAATACAAAATTAATCTGGGACTGAAAAACTGAATTAGCCAATGGCGGCCAAGGAAAATTACTGAGACAATTTTTTTTACTATTTTTGCGCTAGTCAGATAACTCTTTAATTCTGTGCACAACACGACTAAAAAATATTCATAAATAAAAAAGTTTTTTGTAAAATTTTAAATTTTCGAAATTTGGCGCCTAATATCTTCGACGATTTGCCGAAAATCAAAAATCGAACGTAGCGTCGCTATGTGCCCTGTCTCAGACTATGCCAAAATGTATCGAAAGTTAAAATCCAATGATTATTGTTAAAATTACTGCAATATTTTCAAAAACGATAACTTCGGTGATTTCGGACATTTCGCATTGTCGCAGAACGATCAAAATAGCTTTATCCTCTAAGTCACACCAACCTTCCCAGTAAAACCGAAGAAATCGTAACGATGCGACACGTAGTTGCTGAGATCTATTCAAATTGGAATCTGAATAATAATAATAATAATAATAACTAGACCTGCATGCAGGAATGACGGGTTTCACTGGTGCCACGTCACTTTCGGTGCCACGTTACCCTTAAACATATGTCACTTCCGATACCAATGAAACCCTCAAACAGGTTTCCACATAAGCATTGTAAACATCAAATGAAATGGACGAAGAATCAACCAAATCCAGCAATATCAATTCATTTTATATATATGTTACTTGTAAGTGATCCTGGCAAAATTTCATTACTTTCGGTGATAATGAAAATGTTCAATTAGTTTTATGAAATCAGAAATGGCATAAGGCATCATAATGGCGAAAATTGTATGTAAATCGAATGAGAATTGCCACTTTTATAGACTAAAAACCTTGAAAAGTGACTTGTAGAAAATCGTCTATTTCTCGGCAACCGTACACGATAAAAACTATCTTTTGGTATCTATATGATCGTATGGGTTCAATCCATTTGTTGATTAGAATCAAATATCATAATTTGAAATATATTACAAATCAGACTCATTTGAAAAAAATATCTGTTTTGAAGGCTAAAAATACAGTTTTTGCCAAAATGACATTACTTCCGGTGATACTGAAAATGTTAAATTAGTTCTATGAAATCATAAATGACACAAGATATCATATGGTGAAAATTTTATGAAAATCGAATAATAACTGACACTTTTATAGACCAAAAACCTTGAAAAGTGACTTAAGGAAAATCGCCCATTTCTCTGCAACCGTACAAGTTAGAAACCAATTTGTGGTATCTGTATGATCGTATGGGTTCAATCTATTTGATCAATAGAATCAAATATCACAATTTGAAAAAAATAACAAATACGACTCATTTGAATAAAATATTGTTTTTTGAAGGCTAAAATTTAAGTTTTGTGCAAATGACGTCATTGCCGGTGGCAGCGCAAGGGGTAAAATGGTTTGACATAGTCCACTATGGCATTAGGCATCCAATGGCGAAAGAAAATTGAAAATCGAATAATAATTGATTCTTTTACAGGCAAAATTACGTGAAAAGTGACTCATGCAAAATTGCCTATTTCTCGGCAACTGCTTATATTACAAACTAATTTTCACATACATTCTCTTCGTATGGATTATAGCTACAAGTTTATAAAAGTTACGTAAAAATATTTTAAAATCTGAAAAGCCTGAATGAGTTGTAAATAGGTCAATTTTACGCCTTTTTCACCTCTTAACCCAATTTGTAAGAAAATGAAAAAGAAATTAAAAAAACTGCTTCCGACATTTTTTGCGCCTTTAAAGGACACACTCTTTGAGTCATGTAATTTTTCAAAAAAATAATATTTGTTTTCAAAAAATGGTACCTAACTGTCAAAATTGTAGTTTTTGGTAAAATTATGCCACTTCCGGTGCTGACAGATAACACATTTGGAAATAAAAAAAATGACAATTGAGACAACGAAGCATATGAACTTTGTTTTATACAAATCGAACAATAAAAAATTAATCTAGGACTGATAAACTGAATTAGCCAATGGAGGCCAAGGAAAATTACTGAGACAAAATTTTTTAACATTTTTGCACAAGTCAGATGACTCTTTATTTCTGTGCACAACACGACTAAAAAATATTCATAAATAAAAAAGTTTTTTTGTAAAATTTTAAATTTCCGAAATTTGGCGCCTAATATCTTCGAAGATTTGCTGAAAATCAAAAATCGAAAGTAGCGCAGCTATGTGCCCTGTCTCCAGCTATGCCAAAATGTATCGAAAGTTAAAATCCCATGATTATTGTTAAAATTACCGCAATATTTGTAAAAACGATAACTTCGGTGATTTCGGACATTTCGCATTGTCGCAGAACGTTCAAAATAGCTTTATCCTCTAAGTCACACCCACTTTCCCAGTAAAACCGAAGAAATCGTAACGATGCGACACGTAGTTGCTGAGATCTACTCAAAACAAAAGAATAATAATAATAAGAAGAATAATAATTTTAACAAAAACAATAGTGTTTCACACAAGCTTCGCAGTGTGAAACCCTAATAATAAGAATAATAATTTTAACAAAAACAATAGTGTTTCACACAAGCTACGCAGTGTGAAACCCTAATAATAATAAGAATAATAATTTTAACAAAAACAATAGTGTTTCACACAAGCTACGCAGTGTGAAACCCTAATAATAATAAGAACTAGACCTGCATGCAGGAATGACGGGTTTCACTGGTGCCACGTTACCCTTAAACATGTCACTTCCGGTGCCAAGTTACCCTTGAACATATGTCACTTCTGGTACCAACGAAACCACTAAACAGGTTTCCAAATTAACATTGCACACAAATAAAATGGACGCAGAATCAACCAAATCCAGCAATATCAATTCATTTTATACATTTGTTACTTGTAAATGATCTTGACAAAATTAAATTACTCCCGTTGTTATGAAAATGTTCAATTAGTTTTATGAAATCAGAAATGGCATACGATATCATATAGTGAAAATTTTATGTAAATCGAATAATAATTGCCACTTTTAAAGACCAAAAAACTTGAAAAGTGACTTGTAGAAAATCGGCTATTTCTCGGCAACCGTACAAGTTAGAAACCATTTTGTGGTATCTGTATGATCGTATGGCTTCATTCTATTTGTTGATTGACATCAAATACCATAATTTGAAAAAGATTTCAAAACAGACTCATTTGAATAAAATATCTGTTTTGAAGGCTAAAAATACAGTTTTTGCCAAAATGACGTTACTTCCGGTGATAATGAAAATCTTAAATTACTTGTATGAAATCCCAAATGGCATTAGGTATAACATGGTGTAACGTTTATGAAAATCGAATAATAATTGACACTTTTATGGCCCCGAAACCTTCAAAAGTGACCTGTAGAAAACCGTCTATTTCTCGGCAACCGAACAAGTTAGAAACAATTTTATGATATCTATATGACCATATGAGTTTTGTCTATATGTGAATTTAAACCAAAAGTTAAAATTATTAATACATATTAAGTTATTCTTGGTTGAATAAAACATTGATTTAAAAAGTTTAAAATGCAGTTTTTGACCAAATGATGTCACTTCCGGTGTCAATTTTAAATTGTAATCAACTTGATATGACGCTACATGCTTTTTGAATCAAATGATGTCACTTTTATAAAAATCCAATAATAATTGACTATTTTACAGGCAAAATAACGAAAACGGTGACTTGTACAGAACTGCCCATTTCTTGGTAACTGCTTATATTACAAACGAATTTTAACATACATTTTCTTCGTATGGATTATAGCTACAAGTTTATAAAAGTTACGAAGAAATATTTTAAAATCTGAAAAGCCTGAATAGGTTCTAAATAGGTCAATTTTACACCATTTTTAGCCTCTTAATCGAATTTGCTCGAAAATGAAATCGAAATTGAAAAAACTGCTTCCTACATTTTTTGCGCCTTGAAAGGGCACACTCTTTGAGTCAAATAATTTTTCCAAAAAATAATATTTGTTTTCGAAATAGGAAAATAACTGTCAAAATTGTAGTTTTTGGTAAAATTATGCCACTTCTGGTGCCGACAGATAACACTTTCGGTAATAAAAAAAATGACAATTGATACAACGAAGCATATGAACTTTGTTTTATACAAATCGAACAATAAAAAATTAATCTAGGACTGAAAAACTGAATTAGCCAATGGCGGCCAAGGAAAATTACTGAGACAAAATTTTTTAACATTTTTGCACTAGTCAGATGATTCTTTAATTCTGTGCACAATACGACTAAAAAATATTCATAAATAAAAAAGTTTTTTGTAAAATTTTAAATTTTCGAAATTTGGCGCCTAATATCTTCGAAGATTTGCCGAAAATCAAAAATCGAAAGTAGCGTAGCTATGTGCCCTGTCTCAGGCTATGCCAAAATGTATCGAAAGTTAAAATCCAATGATTATTGTTAAAATTACTGCAATATTTTCAAAAACGACAACTTCGGTGATTTCGGACATTCCGCATTGTCGCAGAACGTTCAAAATAGCTTTATCCTCTAAGTCACACCCACTTTCCCAGTAAAACCGAAGAAATCGTAACGATGCGACACGTAGTTGCTGAGATCTATTCAAATGGGAATCTGAATAATAATAATAATAATAACTAGACCTGCAAGCAGCACTGAACCGGCTTTCAGGAATCATACGGGAAGTTTATTATACCATAGCCGATCCACTGAGCTACCAAACTATACATTAGTTGTTTTGCTTCAGTGACACCATCTATCATATGTAAAAGTAATATTTGCTGGCTAAAAGACCGGTCAAAATTGTAAATTATGGCAAAATTACGTCACTTCCGGTGCCGAAAGAAATTTTTATAGATAAAATAAGTCGAAAATTCGCAACATACAAAATACAAACTTTTTTTTTATAGATATCGGGCAATAAATAATTAACCTATGACCCATAAACTGAAATTAAGAAGGTAAAAAACTTAAAAGTGACCCTGGGACAATTGGTTATTATTCGACAAGGGAACATGCTAGAAGCCTTTTCTTGATATCAATATGATGGTATTGATTCAATCTTACTGCCCATTAGAGTCAGACGTTATAAAGTTAAACGAATAATAAATATAAATCCCTTCCAAAAAATGTTTGTTTTGAAGGCTAAAAATACGTTTTTTGCAAAAATTACATTACTTCCGGTGATATTGAAAATGTTAACTTGGTTCATAGAAGTCATAAATGGCATAAGGCATCAAATGGTAAAAAAATGATAAAAATCGAATAATAATTGACACTTTTATAGACCAAAAACCTTGAAAAGTGACTTATAGAAGATCGCCTATTTCTCTGTAACCGTACAAGTTAGAAACCATTTTGTGGTATCTGTATGGTCGTATGGCTTCATTCTATTCATTGATGGGAATCAAATATCATAATTTTAAAAATATTATAAGGCGGACTCATTTGAATAAAATATTAGTTTTTTAGGTTAAAAATACAGTTTTTGCCCAAATGACGTCATTTCCGGTCACAGTGAAAATGTAAAATTGGCTTGACCTAGTCCAAATTGGCATTAGGCATCAAATGGAAAAAAAAAAATATTGCAAATCGAATAATAATTCACTCTTTTATAGGCAAAATAACGTGAAAAGTGATGCATGCAAAATTGCATATTTCTCGGCAACTGCTCATATTACAAACTAATTTTCGCATACATTCTCTTCGTCTGGATTATTGCTGCGAGTTTATGAAAATTACAAATAAATATTTCAAAATATGAAGACGTTGAATGAATTTTAAATAACTGAATTTTACACTTTATTTTACATTTTATTCGAAATTGCCCGAAAATGAAATTGAAATTTAAAAATATGAGCTAAGAATTTTGTGCACCTTTGCAGGATGCATCCTTTTAGTTATATCAGTTTTGAAAAAAAATAATATTTGCTTTCAAAAAATGGTACAGAACTGTCAAAATTGTAGTTTTTGTTAATATTACGTCACTTCCGTTGCCGACAGAAAAATTTCACCGTAACAAAAAAAATTACAATTGGGACCACGGAGCATATGAACTTTGTTTTATACAAATCGAACAATAAATAATTTTTCTGGGTACGAAAAACTAAATTAGGCGATGGCGGCTAACGCAAATTACCGAAACAATTTTTTTTCTCATTTCTGCTCAAGTACGATGATATTTTAACCCTGTGTAAAATATCATCAAAGAATATTCATAAATAAAAAAGGTTTTCGTAAAAAAATTAATTTTTTTCAAAATATCGGACATTTTTTCGACTACTTCCGGTTTTACGATCGTTATTGTGATAGCTTTACGAAGTTCTTTGGATACTTAACTTTCTGTACCAGAAGTGTCAGAAACATCCATTGAGTGGTTTTGGAAAAAAAGATAAATTAAAGAGCGTTTCCAAAAATTTAACGATTTTTCATTTTTTTTCAAAGTTTGAGGCCATTTTTGGACCTCCTATATTATTTCAATGCTTTTCATTTTGGATTCACTATATAGACAACCGATAGGACTTTGAGTAAGAAAAGTTTAAGAAAAATCGTAGGCGTCGTTTTCGAGAAAAGGGCGTCTCAGAATGTTAAAAAATCGGAAAATACTAGATTTTTGACATACAATAATTTATTTCCTTACCATCGAAATCGTATTATTTACATACCATATGATGGTCCATTGAGAGGGCTAACCAGCGACACTTTAGTTCTTTTGGTCCGCTATTACCTAAGGGAGAAATCAATTTTTTCGCAAGTGCGACAATGTTTTTACTCTTTTTTTTTTCATTTTTTGAATACTTCCGGTATAGTTATTATTCTCGGAATAGTTTTAATAGCCGGTTTGCGCACTAAAATAGCCACAGGGCTCTGTAATGATATATTACATTATCTGATCAGATAAAATTCCCCTGAGAAATCCTATGTTCAAAAGTGCCAAAAATGCAAAAAATTTAAAATATCGAAAATTAAATTTCAATAATTACATACATATTATACATCGTTAGAATCGTAATTAGGTCAGCTATCTGAATATACAACCTTTTTTTAAAAATCTCTTAAAATAAAAAAATAGTAGAGCATTTTCCAAAATTTCACGATTTTTCGACTTTTTTCGATTTTCAGTCCCTTTTTTATCCTATTCCAGACATTTCAAAGTCTTATTGGATGGCTTCATGCAAAATACCTTCAAAAGGACTCTCGGTAGAAAAAATTAAAAAAAAATTGTAGGTTAAGTTTTCGAGATACAGGCGTCCAAAAACGCTCCAAATCAGAAAATACTTGATTTTCAGCGTGCCATATTTTGCTGTCTGTTCATAGTATCCGTATGAATGGGGTATCATATGATAGTCCAACAATCGTGCCATCAAACGGTACCTTCATTCGTTTAATCCATTGATTTTGGGCGGAGAAATAGCGTTTTCCCCAAAAATATCCATTTTTTGCATTTTTTCCAAAATATTGCACATTATTTCGACCACTTCCGGTTTAAGGATTCTTGTCGAAATTGCTTTATAAGTTGGTATTGGACTATAACTTCATGTTCCAGAAGTTTCAGATACGTCAATTCTGCCATAAAACGAAACCCGAGCTCACAAAATGGGAAGAAAATTCGAAAAAAATCGAAAAATAAAGGGTGATAACTCTGAATGAAACTTATATTACTGGAATCAGATGGACTTCAGGTATCCAAAAATGTAGGTCAAATTTGAAAATTTTGAAAAATAACAAAAATTGTCTTGTAAACAACATGTTTTCAATTTTCGAACGATAAAAGTCATAGACGAATGTTCGAAATTGAAAAATGTGAGATGGCCATGGTCTCAGAAAAGATTCAGGGATTCCAAAAATGTAATTTGTTTGATTATGGATAAAGAATTGACGAAACTATGGCCGATTTTCAATTTTTTGACAACGTACAAAGTTCGGTCACTTCCGGTATGCGCAGAAATTTCAAAAATATTTTATGCAGTAGCCACCACATGGTTTCCCGATAGAAAATCTAATTCCAGATCGATATCTGTTTTCGATCATGGAGATCTAGGCCCCCGCGGTAAATAATAATAATAATAACTAGATCTGCTACTGTCCCATGCAGATATGAAAGCTTTCATATTCATCGTCACGTGTCATTGATTGTATCAAGTATCCTAAATAAAAGGATAAGAAGAAAAAATTATCAAAATTGGTCAAAAACTCGCGAAGTTACAAGTCTAAATATAGTATGAAACATTGCACCCAGGCATAACAATAATCTGAAAACTTAAGGGAAATAACTGAAACTTGTATTACTGCAATGAGACGGATGAGAAAATGAAATGAAAATGGCGGGAAAAAAAAATAAAAATGTCAGGTTGGACAGGCGACCTTACTCCTTGTCACGTACAACCGGGCATTCGAAAACACGCTAGTTAACTCAATGACAGGCGCGCGTGCTAGCCATTCAGCCATCCAACCCCCCCTTTGAAATCCGACACGTGCAATATGTCATATAGGAAGAATAAGAAGTCGCTCACAACAAAATGGTAAATTAATTAGTTTAGGTCAAAAGGTTGAGCTACTATTTTAGAGTACTTAATAGTTTTAAAGAGACACGTTAAGGGTTGTTCATAGTTAAATGAAAGTTTAATTTTAAATAAGACCAATAAAATTAGGATTTAATAATGCCAGACAAATATTTCCAATACGTTTGGTTATAAGTAGGAAATCATGACGACTTCTTAAGCATGTTTTAAACAAAGGATCATAGACTGAATTATACAAGAATGGCACTCTGCAATAAAAAAAAACTGGCCAAAGCAAGATTTCTATGCAGAAATTAAATAATTGCTAGAACCAGAAAAATATTTATCCACTACAATAAATAAGCAACATAGAGAAAATGAAATGAAATTGAATGGGGTTTAACGTCCTACTGTTCTGCTCCTAAAATGGGCTGATGAAGACTGGCATATGCCATAAAGTGTGCAATGAGGGAAATTTTACCCGGGCAGCAGCGTTACGGCCTACGAGGATGGACAGGCGACCATACTCCTTGTCACGTACAACCAAGAAATCGAAACAACGCCAGTTGACTCAATGACAGACGTTTTGATACAGAGCGCACGTGCTAACCATTCAGCCACGCAACCTCCCTAAAATCGGCAAATTGCTGACCTACAGCGAGAAACATTTCAACCGGCCCAAATTTTCTATTTGAACAGTTTAATTTGCATGGTACCTTTAGTTATCAACCGAATATTACAAAACTTTTAAAAATAAGCTCCCCCTGACCAGCTTAAGCGTTCGCAATAAACGTTTGCCCCTTAAAATCTGCAAATTGCTGACTTTAAAGTGAGAAACATTACAACCGGGCGAAATTTTCTGTTTTATCACTTTTACAGTACCTTTGATTACCAACCGATTATTACAAAACTTTAAAAATAAAAGAGAAAGAGAGAAATGCGGCCTAATGTCCATTCGACACAAACTAGGACATTTTGTGACTAACATATGCTTTTTAATTTTATTTAAAAACTCCCCTTGCGCTTACTGGTCTTTAGCCTTTGGGAGGAAACCGAAGGACACGGAGAAAACCCACGAGGTTGGACATCATACTTCATGTCACGTGCAACCTGGAGATCGAAACAACGCTCGTTGACTCCATGACAGACGTTACGATACAGCGCGCACATGCTAACCATTCAGCCTCCCTGAATTCGGAAAATTGCTGACTTATAGCAAGAAACATTTCAACCGGGCGAAATTTTCTGTTTTAACAGTTTAATGTGCACGGTACTTTAATTGCCAACCGATTATTACAACTGACCAGCTTAATCGTGTGCAATAAACGTTTGGCCTGAATTGAAAGTTCTGCACGGAGAAAGTTCATCTTGATTTCCCGGCGTGGTTCCCCGTTGTCAATGAGGCAGAACGGAGGGCCTGATAAGCACAGCTGTCTAGTCGTTCGGATGGGATGAAACACCAAGGTCCCGTGTACACATTGGAGTGCACGTAAAATATCCCTAAGCAGTTGGAATTCGATACTGTTGAATAAGCTCTATACGATGACTAAATGTGTAGATTGTAGTCACCCACACTGCATGTTTTGCTTAACCATGAATGGTTGCCGTTTTCAATTTTCGATCCTTTTGTTCTTCTACTCCAGATATGTTGGACTGTTGATCGATGGTTTCATATAAAAGACTACCAATAAGACTCTTTGTAGAAGAAGTTCCCAAAAAATATTAAGTTGACTTTACGAGAAAGACCTCTAAACATGCTCCAAATTGTAAAAATACGACTTTTTGGATTTTCAATCTCTTTTTTTCGGCTATCCCTGATATTTAAAAAAATTGATACAATGATTTCAAACAACAGGCTAGCTATTAGACTCTCTATTGACAAAAGTTTCATCGCCCTCCCTTCATTATAACCGAAGTTATCGTGCCCTAAAGAATCAACAAATCAGCATCCTTATCTCTGCTTACCCTAAGCAGAAAATGCTCATCTTTGAACTCAATCATGACATTGACCTAGTGAACGTCTACACCAAGTTTGAACATTCTAGCTTAATTAGAAGGAGAGTTATTGTGTTCCAAAGTCCCGGCCCTTCAAATTGCTTCTATTTTTCATTTTCAATTCAAAATGGTGACCATCACGTGACCGAAATCAAAATTTGGATCCGATAGATTTTTAGGCATTCCTTCAAGGATTCTGAAAATATAACTCCCGAGTCTGTAAGTAAAATAGCAAAAAAGCCTTTTTGATTTTTCACGTTTAAAGATGGTGGCACTTCCGGTTCGATCGACAAACTCCATATTTTGTGTACGAATCAGTAATTACTTGTCTAGTATCAAAAAAAAAATTAGGTCATTCTGACCTATATTTCGACGATTTTTTTGAAAACTTTGATCCTTAATTTCGTCAAGGGGAGATAATTTAGAACATTTATACTTATATTTTTGAAGTCACATCGGTAGCATCTACTTATACACTAAATTTCATGAAAATCGTACAACTATTAAAGAAGTTCTCAAATTGGTCTAAACTTCCGGTTCGAAATCACAGCGACGAATTTTCGAAATTGGAAAATGCGAAACTGCAGATGAAAATGATTTTTTTCAAGGTATTCAAAGAAAAAAGAATTAGTAAAATCGGTCAAAAAATAACAAAGTTACGACTATGCATTGTCAGTTTTTTCGTTCGTAAAATTCGGTGATTTCGGATTCGTAAAACGTTTTGAAAATATATTTAATCAACAGCCACCACCCATTTTTGGGGGGATAGGTAAAAGTTTCAGAACGATCCTATCGTTAGATTCTGAGAAATCCGATTTGTGGACAAAACACAAAAAAAAAATAACAATAATAATCTTAACAGAAATAATAAGCTTTCATATGTAATATGAAAGCTTAACTAGACCTGCATGCAGGAATGACGGGTTTCACTGGTGCCACGTCGCTTTCGGTGCCACGTTACCCTTGAACATATGTCACTTCCGATACCAATGAAACCATCGAACAGGTTTCCACATAAGCATTGTAAACATCAAATAAAATTGACGAAGAATCAACCAAATCCAGCAATATCAATTCATATATGTTATTTGTAAGTGATCCTGGAAAAATTTCATTACTTCCGGTGATAATGAAAATGTTCAATTAGTTTTACGAAATCAGAAATGGCATAAGGCATCATATGGCGAAAATAGTATGTAGATCGAATAAGAATTGCCACTTTTATAGACCAAAAACCTTGAAAAGTGACTTGTAGAAAATCGTCTATTTCTCGGCAACCGTACATGATAAAAACTATTTTTTGGTATCTATATGATCGTATGGGTTCAATCGATTTGTTGATTGGGATCAAATATCATAATTTGAAATATATTACAAATCAGACTCATTTGAAAAAAATATCTGTTTTGAAGGCTAAAAATACAGTTTTTGCCAAAATGACATTACTTCCGGTGATACTGAAAATGTTAAATTAGTTCTATGAAATCATCAATGACATAAGATATCATATAGTGAAAATTTTATGAAAATCGAATAATAACTGACACTTTTATAGACCAAAAACCTTGAAAAGTGACTTAAGGAAAATTGTCCATTTCTCTGCAACCGTACAAGTTAGAAACCATTTTGTGGTATCTGTATGATCGTATGGGTTCAATCTATTTGATCAATAGAATCAAATATCATAATTTGAAAAAAATAACAAGTACGACTCATTTGAATAAAATATTGTTTTGAAAGGCTAAAATTTAAGTTTTGAGCAAATGACGTCATTTCCGGTGGCGGCGTAAGAGGTAAAATGGTTTGAAATAGTCCACTATGGCATTAGGCATCCAATGGCGAAAGAAAATTGAAAATCGAATAATAATTGATTCTTTTACAGCCAAAATTACGTGAAAAGTGACTCATGCAAAATTGCCTATTTCTCGGCAACTGCTTATATTACAAACTAATTTTCACGCATATTCTCTTCGTATGGATGATAGCTACAAGTTTATAAAAGTTACAAAGAAATATTTTAAAATTTGAAAAGCCTGAATACGTTGTAAATAGGTCAATTTTACACCATTTTAGCCTCTTAATCGAATTTGCTCGAAAATGAAATCGAAATTAAAAAAACTGCTTCCTACATTTTTTGCGCCTTGAAAGGGCACACTCTTTGAGTCAAATAATTTTTCCAAAAAATAATATTTGTTTTCGATATAAGAAAATAACTGTCAAAATTGTAGTTTTTGGTAAAATTATGCCACTTCCGGTGCCGACAGATAACACTTTCGGTAATAAAAAAAATGACAATTGAGACAACGAAGCATATGAACTTTGTTTTATACAAATCGAACAATAAAAAATTAATCTGGGACTGAAAAACTGAATTAGCCAATGGCGGCCAAGGAAAATTACTGAGACAATTTTTTTTACTATTTTTGCGCAAGTCAGATGACTCTTTAATTCTGTGCACAAAAAGACTAAAAAATATTCATAAATAAAAAAGTTTTTTGTAAAATTTTAAATTTTCGAAATTTGGCGCCTAATATCTTCGAAGATATGCCGAAAATCAAAAATCGAAAGTAGCGTAGCTATGTGCCCTGTCTCCGACTATGCCAAAATGTATCGAAAGTTAAAATCCAATGATTATTGTTTAAATTACTGCAATATTTTCAAAAACGATAACTTCGGTGATTTCGGACATTTCGCATTGTCGCAGAACGTTCAAAATAGCTTTATCCTCTAAGTCACGCCCACTTTTCCAGTAAAACCGAAGAAATCGTAACGATGCGACAAGTAGTTGCTGAGATATAGTCAAAGTGGAATTGGAATAATAATAAGAATAATAATAAGAATAACTAGACCTGCATGCAGGAATGACGGGTTTCACTGGTGCCATGTTACCCTTAAACATGTCACTTCCGGTGCCAAGTTACCCTTGAACACATGTCACTTCCGGTACCAGCGAAACCACTAAACAGGTTTCCAAATTAACATTGCACACAAATAAAATGGACGCAGAATCAACAAAATCCAGCAATATCAATTCATTTTATACATTTGTTACTTGTAAATGATCTTGACAAAATTAAATTACTCCCGGTGTTAATGCAAATGTTCAATTAGTCTTATGAAATCAGAAATGGCATACGATATCATATAGTGAAAATTTTATGTAAATCGAATAATAATTGCCACTTTTAAAGACCAAAAAACTTGAAAAGTGACTTGTAGAAAATCGGCTATTTCTCTGCAACCGTACAAGTTAGAAACCATTTTGTGGTATCTGTATGATCGTATGGGTTCATTCTATTTGTTGATTGGCATCAAATACCATAATTTGAAAAAGATTTCAAAACAGACTCATTTGAAAAAAATATCTGTTTTGGAGGCTAAAAATACAGTTTTTGCCAAAATGACGTTACTTCCGGTGATAATGAAAATCTTAATTACTTGTATGAAATCCCAAATGGCATTAGGTATAACATGGTGTGACGTTTATGAAAATCGAATAATAATTGACCCTTTTATGGCCCCGAAACCTTCAAAAGTGACCTGTAGAAAACCGTCTATTTCTCGGCAACCGAATAAGTTAGAAACCATTTTATGATATCTATATGACCATATGAGTTTTGTTTATATGTGAATTTAGACCAAAAGTTAAAATTATTAATACATATTAAGTTATTCTTGGTTGAATAAAACATTGATTTAAAAAGTTTAAAATGCATTTTTTGACCAAATGATGTCACTTCCGGTGTCAATTTTAAATTGTAATCAACTTGATATGACGCTACATGCTTTTTGAATCAAATGATGTCACTTTTATAAAAATCCAATCATAATTGACTATTTTACAGGCAAAATAACGAAAACAGTGACTTGCACAGAACTGCCCATTTCTTGGTAACTGCTTATATTACAAACGAATTTTAACATACATTTTCTTCGTATGGATTATAGCTACAAGTTTATAAAAGTTACGAAGAAATATTTTAAAATCTGAAAAGCCTGAATAGGTTGTAAATAGGCCAATTTTACACCATTTTTAGCCTCTTAATCGAATTTGCTCGAAAATGAAATCGAAATTAAAAAAACTGCTTCCTACATTTTTTGCGCCTTGAAAGGACACACTCTTTGAGTCATATAATTTTTCAAAAAAATAATATTTGTTTTCGAAATAAGAAAATAACTGTCAAAATTGTAGTTTTTGGTAAAATTATGCCACTTCCGGTGCCGACAGATAACATTATTGGTAACAAAAAAAAATGACAATTGAGACAACGAAGCATATGAACTTTGTTTTATACAAATCGAACAATAAAAAATTAATCTAGGACTGAAAAACTGAATTAGCCAATGGCGACCAAGGAAAATTACTGAGACAAAAAATTTTAACATTTTTGCACTAGTCAGATGACTCTTTAATTCTGTGCACAAAACGACTGAAAAATATTCATAAATAAAAAAAAAATTAGTAAAATTTTAAATTTTCGAAATTTGGCGCCTTATATCTTCGAAGATTTGCTGAAAATCAAAAATCGAAAGTAGCGTAGCTATGTGCCCTGTCTCAGGCTATGCCAAAATGTATCGAAAGTTAAAATCCAATGATTATTGTTAAAATTACTGCAATATTTTCAAAAACGATAACTTCGGTGATTTCGGACATTTCGCATTGTCGCAGAACGTTCAAAATAGCTTTATCCTCTAAGTCACACCCACTTTCCCAGTAAAACCGAAGAAATCGTAACGATGCGACACGTAGTTGCTGAGATCTATTCAAATTGGAATCTGAATAATAATAATAATAATAATAAGAATAATAATTTTAACAAAAACAATAGTGTTTCACACAAGCTACGCAGTGTGAAACCCTAATAATTTTAACAAAAACAATAGTGTTTCACACAAGCTACGCAGTGTGAAACCCTAATAATTTTAGTAATCTCAATAGGCTTTCAGACGAAAGTCTGAAAGCCTAATAACTAGACCTGCATGCAGGAATGACGGGTTTCACTGGTGCCATGTTACCCTTAAACATGTCACTTCCGGTGCCAAGTTACCCTTGAACATATGCCACTTCCGGTACCAGCGAAACCACTAAACAGGTTTCCAAATTAACATTGCACACAAATAAAATGGACGCAGAATCAACAAAATCCAACAATATCAATTCATTTTATACATTTGTTACTTGTAAATGATCTTGACAAAATTAAATTACTTCCTGTGTTAATGAAAATGTTCAATTAGTCTTATGAAATCAGAAATGGCATACGATATCATATAGTGAAAATTTTATGTAAAATTTTAAGACCAAAAAACTTGAAAAGTGACTTGTAGAAAATCTGCTATTTCTCTGCAACCGTTAAAGTTACAAACCATTTTGTGGTATCTGTGTGATCGTATGGGTTCATTCTATTTGTTGATTAGCATCAAATACCATAATTTGAAAAAGATTTCAAAACAGACTCACTTGAATAAAATGTTTTGAAGGCTAAAAATACAGTTTTTGCCAAAATGACGTTACTTCCGGTGATAATGAAAATCTTAAATTACTTGAATGAAATCCCAAATGGCAGTAGGTATAACACGGTGTAACGTTTATGAAAATCGAATAATAATTGACACTTTTATGGCCCCGAAACCTTCAAAAGTGACCTGTAGAAAACCGTCTATTTCTCGGCAACCGAACAAGTTAGAAACAATTTTATGATATCTATATGACCATATGAGTTTTGTTTATATGTGAATTTAAACCAAAAGTTAAAATTATTAATACATATTAAGTTATTCTTGGTTGAATAAAACATTGATTTAAAAAGTTTAAAATGCAGTTTTTGACCAAATGATGTCACTTCCGGTGTCAATTTTAAATTGTAATCAACTTGATATGACGCTACATGCTTTTTGAATCAAATGATGTCACTTTTATAAAAATCCAATAATAATTGACTATTTTACAGGCAAAATAACGAAAACAGTGACTTGTACAGAACTGCCCATTTCTTGGTAACTGCTTATATTACAAACGAATTTTAACATACATTTTCTTCGTATGGATTATAGCTACAAGTTTATAAAAGTTACGAAGAAATATTTTAAAATCTGAAAAGCCTGAATAGGTTGTAAATAGGTAAATTTTACACCATTTTTAGCCTCTTAATCGAATTTGCTCGAAAGTGAAGTCGAAATTAAAAAAACTGCTTCCTACATTTTTTGCGCCTTGAAAGGGCACACTCTTTGAGTCAAATATCCTCTAAGTCACACCCACTTTCCCAGTAAAACCGAAGAGATCGTAACGATGCGACACGTAGTTGCTGAGATCTATTCAAATTGGAATCTGAATAATAATAATAATAACTAGACCTGCAAGCAGCACTGAACCGGCTTTCAGGAATCATACAGAAAGTTTATTATACCATAGCCGATCCATTGAGCTACCAAACTATACTTTAGTTGTTTTGCTTCAGTGACACCCTATACCATATGTTAAAGTAATATTTGCTGGCGAAAAGACCGGTCAAAATTGTAAATTATGGCAAAATTACGTCACTTCCGGTGCCGAAAGAAATTTTTATAGGTGAAAAATAAGTCGAAAATTCGCGACATACAAAATACAAACTTTGTTTTATCATATCGGGCAATAAATAATTAAGGTAAAAAACTTAAAAGTGACCCTGGGAAAATTGGCTATTATTCAACAAGGGAACATGCTAGAAGCCTTTTCTTGATATCAATATGATGGTATTGATTCAATCTTACTGCCCATTAGAGTTAGACGTTATAAAGTTAAACGAATGATAAATATAAATCCCTTCAAAAAAATGTTTGTTTTGAAGGCTAAAAATGGATTTTTTTGCAAAAATTACATTACTTCCGGTTATATTGAAAATGTTAATTTAGTTCACAGAAGTCATAAATGGCATAAGGCATCAAATGGTAAAAAAATTATTAAAATCGTATAATTATTGACACTTTTATGGACGAAAACCCTTGAAAAGTAACTTATAGAAGATCGCCTATTTCTCTGTAACCGTACAAGTTAGAAACCATTTTGTGGTATCTGTATGGCCGTATGGCTTCATTCTATTCGTTGATGGGAATCAAATATCATAATTCTAAAAATATTATAAGGCAGACTCATTTTAATAAAATATTTGTTTTTTAGGTTAAAAATACAGTTTTTGCCCAAATGACGTCATTTCCGGTCACAGTGAAATTGTAAAATTGGCTTGACCTAGTCCAAATTGGCATTAAGCATCAAATGGAAAAAAAAATTGCAAATCGAATAATAATTCCCTCCTTTATAGGCAAAATAACGTGAAAAGTGATGCATGCAAAATTGCATATTTCTCGGCAACTGCTCATATTACAAACTAATTTTCCCATACATTCTCTTCGTCTGGATTAATGCTACGAGTTTATGAAAATAACAAATAAATATTTCAAAATATGAAGACGCTGAATGATTTGTAAATAACTGAATTTTACACTTTATTTTACATTTTATTCGAAATTGCCCGAAAATGAAATTGGAATTAAAAAATCTGAGCTAAAGATTTTGTGCACCTTTGCAGGGTGCATCCTTTTAGTTATATCAGTTTTGAAAAAAATAACATTTGCTTTCAAAAAGTGGTACAGAACTGTCCAAATTGTAGTTTTTGTTAATATTACGTCACTTCCGTTGCCGACAGAAAAATTTCACCGTAACAAAAAATATTACAATTGGGACCACGGAGCATATGAACTTTGTTTCATACAAATCGAATAAATAATTGTTCTGGGTACGAAAAACTAAATTAGCCGATGGCGGCTAACGCAAATTACCGAGACAATTTTTTTTCTCATTTCTGTTCAAGTAGGATGATATTTTAACCCTGTGTAAAATACCATCAAACAATATTCATAAATGAAAAAGGTTTTCGTAAAAAAAAATTTTTTTTTTCAAAATATCGGACATTTTTTCGACTACTTCCGGTTTTACGATCATTGTCGTGATAGCTTTACGAAGTTCTTTGGATACTTAACTTTACGTACCAGAAGTGTCAGAAACATCCATTGAGTAGTCTTGGAAAAAAAGATAAATTAAAGAGCGTTTCCAAAAATTTAACGATTTTTCAATTTTTTTCAAAGTTTGAGGCCATTTTTGGACCACCTACATTATTTCAATGCTTTTCATTTTGGATTCACTATATAGACAACCGATAGGACTTTGAGTAAGGAAAGTTTAAGAAAAATCGTAGGCGTCGTTTTCGAGAAAAGGGCGTCTCGGAATGTTAAAAAATCGGAAAATACTAGATTTTTAGCATACAATAATTTATTTCCTTACCATCGAAATCGTATTATTTAGATACCATATGATGGTCCATTAATAGGGCTATCCAACGACACTTTAGTTCTTTTGATCCGCTATTACCTAAGGGAGAAATCAAGTTTTTCGCAAGTGCGACAATTTTTTTAACCTTTTTTTTCATTTTTTGAATACTTCCGGTGTGGTTATTATTGTCGGAATAGTTTTAATAGCCGGTTTGGGCACTAAAATAGCCACAGGGCTCTGTAATGATGTATTACATTATATGATCAGATAAAGTGCCCCTGGGAAATCTGGTGTTCAAAAGTGCCAAAAATGCAAAAAAATTAAAATATCGAAAATTAAATTTCAATAACCACATACATATTATACATCGTTAGAATCGTAATTAGGTCAGCTATCTGAATATACAACCTTTTTTTGAAAATCTCTTAAAATAAAAAAATGGTGGAGCATTTTCCAAAATTTCACGATTTTTCGACTTTTTTCGATTTTCAGTCCCTTTTTTATCCTATTCCAGACATTTCAAAGTCTTATTGGATGGCTTCATGCAAAATACCTCCAAAAGGACTCTCAATAGAAAAAATTTAAAAAAAATTGTAGGTTAAGTTTTCGAGATACAGGCGTCCAAAAATGCTAAAAATCAGAAAATACTTGATTTTCAGCGTGCCATATTTTGCTGCCTGATCATAGTATCTGTACGAATTGGGTATCATACGATAGTACAATCCTAGTGCAGTCCAATGGTACCCTAATTTGTTTAATCCATTGATATCGGACGGAGAAATCGCGTTTTCCCCAAAACTATCCATTTTTTTGCATTTTTTCAAAATATTGCACATTATTTCGACTACTTCCGGTCTACGGATCATTGTTGAAATTGCTTTATTCCTTGCAATGGTCATTTGGCTTCATGCCTTAGAAGTTTCAGATTCGCCAATTCGGCCATATAACGAAACCCGAGCTCACAAAATAGGTAGAAAATTCGAAAAAAATCGAAAAATAAAGGGCGATAACTCTGAATGAAACTTATATTACTGGAATCGGATGGACTTAAGGTATCCAAAAATATAAGTCAAATTTGAAAATTTTGAAAAATGAAAAAAATTGTCTCTTAAACAAAATTTTTCAATTTTCGAACGCTAGAAGTCAGCGACGAAGTTTCGAAATTACAAAATCTTAGATTGCTATTGGCTCGAAAAAGATTCAGGGTTTCCGAAAATGTCATTTGTTTGAAAATGGGTAAATAATTGACGAAACTATGGCCAATTTTCCATTTTTTGACAACGTACAAAGATCTGCCACTTCCGGTATGCGCAGAATTTTCGAAAATACTTTATCAAGTAGCCACCACATGGTTTCCCGAAAGAAAAGTTGATTTCAGATCGATATCTGCTTTCGATCATGGAGAACTTGGCCCCCGCGGTAAATAATAATAATAACTAGATCTGCTAAGCAGATATTAAAGCTTTCATATTCACGGTCAGTTTCTGTCGCATCTCAAGAGTTATATAAAGAATCTTAAAAAGGAAAAAGAATTAATGAAATCCGCCAAAAACTCACCGAGTTATAACGAGAAACAATTCAACCGGTTCAAATTCTACCTTAATTAGAAACAGAGGTGTTATGTTCCAATGTGATCTGTCAAATTGCTTATTGCTCCTAAATCTACGCAGAAATTCTCAACATCAAACTTAGTCAAGGTAATGACATAATGAATCTATATTTGGAATTTTGTCACTCTCACTTCATTATAACCAAAGTTATCGTGCCCGAAAGAATCAACCAATCAGATTGCTTATCTCTGCTTACTGTAAGCAGACAATGCTCATCTTCGCACTCCTTTATGGCACTGACCTAATGAACGCCTTCACCAAGATTGAACATTCTGCCCCAATTAGAAGGAGAGTTATTTTGTTTCAAATTCTCGACCAATCAAATTGCTCATCGCTCTGCTTATCCAGGGCAGACAATGCTCATTGTCGAACGTATTCAAGGTATTGATGTAATGAAACTATACACCAAGTTTCATCACTCTGACTGAAGTGAAAGTGTCCAAAATCATCAACCAATCTAATTGCTTATCTCTGCTTACCCTAAGCCTAATATGCTCATCTACGAACTCCGCGTTTTTAATGTATGGGGATCATGGTGGCTCAGTGATAAGAGACACTGATTAACTAACCAGTAGGTCCTGGGCTCTCTCCCGGGGTTTGACCAGAAAGTCAATTGTACAGGCTTGACTGCCCTTGTTAGCTGTACAGGACAGTAGGTCTGCCCGGTCTGACAGGGAATAGTGTCTAATTGTCGGGATGGGACGAAAAGCAATGTTCAGTGTGCACATTGGCGTGCACGTAAAAGATTCCTTGATAGAGTATATCGTGATACAGATGTCCGGGCAAAATCTACCTGTTTGTCTTCAATGGTCCAGTCGGTGTATAAAGTAGGACTTTTGCCCTACTCCATATAAGATTTCATATCTTTGAAGTTTTAAGATAAGCATACCCGGACCCTGAAATCTTACATGGGGCTTGCTTTTTCGCCCTCTGTTCTGTACAGACTGGGCTAATACAGTAAAACATTGTAACAATCTACAGAAAGTAAATTTAACTTGTTGACTAAATAATCTTCAATACTTCTAATTAGCGGTATGTAGTGACAAGGATCGTGACCCAGATGGGATATACTTGAACTTTCTAGACAAGAAACCTGATATCTAATTTGGTAAAGCACTAATAAGTTTCATTACATACTAAATTTTTATATGATTGCTTATCGCACTTGGCATGCATACCCATAGGTCCATCTTTAAATTTAAAACTGGTAGAAATTACCGAGGGTTGAACATGGTATTGCATCGTCACTGTTGTATTATTGCTTATCGCCCTTGACATTGTATTAAAGGCAGTTTTATATTCATAGGGCCAGAACGGTAAATTATAAAAAGTGTAAATTATTACCCAGAGTTGAACATTACTTGTGATTTTGCCTGGTAACGCCAAAACTCGATCATGTACTAAATAATGGCGGCACAGTAAAATTTCTTGATTGTCAAGTTTTTGGTTATAAATAAACCCTCGCGATTTTTTTTTTAGTATGGAATCAAATCTACGGCTATTTCTGTAAAACACATGTTTTTTTTTCTTTTTCAGGCTTTCGTCGCTTTCGCTGCCTGTTTGACAGTAGCTGCTTCCCAATACATCGATGCTAAAATCGGACACGGTTTAGGACATGGTGTTGGTGTCTTTGCAAACGGAATTGGTAAAGGATATGGAAGAGGACATGCCGGTGTTGGACATGGTCTTGTTAGTGTAGGAGCTATTGGCAACGGACTCAACCATGGTATTGGACATGGTATCCAAGGAAACCGACTCAGACACGGAATAGTAGCTGTTGGCAAAGTCGGTGTTATTGGTAACGGAATTGGTCATGGTATTGTTGGTAACGGTATTGGACACGGTATTGTTAGAAACGGAATTGGTCATGGTATCGTTGGTAACGGTATCGGACATGGTATCATTGGAAACGGAATCGGACACGGACTTATTGGACATGGAAAGATTGGTAACGGCATTGGGCATGACATCGTTGGTAACGGTATCGGACACGGTATTGTTGGACACGGAATTGGTCATGGTATCGTTGGTAACGGTATCGGACACGGTATTATTGGAAACGGATTTGTTGGACATGGAAAGATTGGAGCTTACAAACAATCATACAACTACAACGGGTACAACAACGGGCCATACAACCGATACAACAACGGACTATACAAGTACAACCAATACAATAATAAAGGATACAATAGTTACAACGGCCCCTACAATTACAACAACGGTTACAACAATGGCCACAATAACAACGAATATGGGAAGGGATATAACAACTACAATAACAACGGATACGGTAACGGATACAACAACTACAACCGTTATCCTTCTTACAATAACTGTCAAGGTTGCGGTTACAACAAATATTAAGACAATACGGCTATTTGATAGCATAATATTACCATAGCTTTAATACTTATAAATACTAGTATATAGTTTCTATTGTTCATGCATAATGTATATACGTAAATCAGGGAGTTAAGATATATATAAATTTAATAAAATAATATACATATAAACTCTTGTTATTTATCCGTTTATAGCTTACTACTAGTCCGGTCTATAGCTTGATAACCTCAATGTGCATATATACGTCACATCCTGTCTTCATTACGTTTGGTCAAAGGTCACGAGATATAAATAGGGATATCGCTAATCCTAATCCTAACCCAAGACCTAACCTTAGCGCTTACCCTAACCCTAACCTACAATCTCGCCTGTCCAATCTCCTGGGTTTATCCCGGGACCTGCGGTTCCCTCCCACTGTTAATATGCGCAAGCAGATTATTGAAATAAAATTAAACCATATGTTAGTCCCAAAATGACCTAGTTTGCGTCGAGTGGACGTTAAACCCCATTTCTCTCTCTCTCTCTCTCTCTCTCTCTCTCTCTCTCTCTCTCTCTCTCTCTCTCTCTCCGTGTCATGGTTATTCAGTGCATATAACTGTAATTTCGATATGTCAATTACTTCACGCAAACCTTAAAGTAATGTACGATTATTCCACCCTCGCATATTGTTTAGGGATTTTCCCACAAACAGGTCTCATCTTACCGCTCCTATGGAAGACAGCGAATAGAATGTAGCATACCTGGAATGCCGAATGATTCTTGAAGAAACGAGTGAGTTACCATTACTGGAAAAAACGGTATTATGTCAATAGTACTGTTAGTTCAAAAGCGTTTTATAGCTGAGGCGCTGGAGGCGCCAGCCTCCCCGCGAAAAAAATCAAAGCAGTTGAAAAAATAAAACGGGAGAAAAATGCTAAAACCGATGCGAAAAATGAAAATGTGCCCTAGTTAGGGAGGGCTCTAAAGACAGACAAAAGGGTCCGACGAATGACAAAAGGGTCCCTAGTGCCAAGGGAAAGGGCCCCCGAGTCCAACTCAATCGTTTTCTATACACTGTTACTGTCGAATCCACTACTGAATGAGAATGCAGCCATTGCATTGGGGTGACAATCATCAATCAAGAACCTCCCCTCGCGACAGAGGGCCCTCAAAATAGTACAGCCTCCGCCATGATAAACCTTAAAACGCCCCTATGCTAGTTCTGTAACTGAAAGTCAAAATGGTGAAAGATGTTATTTGGTCAACATTTATCTACACTAACACAGACATTTTCAGATGAGGCGTGTAATAAAGTGGCTTAGATATATGAAAATCTTGAAAGAACTCATCGCAACCTATACCCTGCATTTGTTAGGTGTGTGATTGCGAATGGGATATAGCGTCTTGTGCCACCACCCCCACCCCATCACACACACATATACCACCCCGATTCTTCAATCCAAACTGATTAGAACCTGAATCACAATCGATCTAGTAGCAATCATACACAGTCGATATCAAAAATTGATTTCCAATCTCAAAGACGGCTTATCTCCCCTGAAACTGTTGAGTAATACGCGATTCCCAATTCACACAACTTTCATAGATTTAAGGAAATGGAATGAACTGAACAGAAATGGTTTTAACGACCTATCTTTTTGCGCCGACTGAATTAACTAAAGTTTGATCGGACAGCGTCGTTACGGTCTTTTCTTTCGAATTCCAACTGTTAAGTAGTCTTTTACGGGCATGTAGATATTGTTCCTAGCCGGGCCATTTAGGTTTCAAATTTCACAGTGTATTGATAGCCTTCTGGTTTCTGCTATGATTCGTTCATTGTTTCGCTGTTTTTTCTACTATGAACTCGTCTACTATTAATTCGTTCATTGTTCCACTCTTATTTCGGCTATGATTTCGTTGAACGTTTCATTGTTATTTCTGCTACGAATTCGTTAATTGTTTCATCGTTATTTCTGCTACGAATTCGTTAATTGTTGAAGTGTTATTACTGCTATAAATTCGTTGATCGTTTCATTGCTATTTATGGGAATCACGGTGGCTAAGTGGGCAAGGCGCTGGCTCGTTAGCCTGAAGGTCGGGTGTTCGATCCTTGCATTGGCCGAGAAAGCTCATCTCGATTTTCCGGCGTTGTTTCCTCTTGTCAGTGATGCAGAAGGAGGGCCTGATAAGGACAGCTGCCTAGTCGTTCGGATGGGACGAAAAACCGAGGTCCCGTGTACACATTGGAGTGCACGTAAAATATCCCTTGCCCGGGCAAAAATTCCCTCATAGCACACTGTGTGGCGTATGGCCGTCTTCCATTAGCCCAGGTCAGGTGCAGAAGAGTAGGTCGTAAAACCCCATTTCATTTCTGCTATGAATTCGTTAAGTTTTGCACTGTTATTTCTGCTATGAGTTCGTTGATCGTTTCACTGTTATTTCTGCTGTGAACTCGATCAAGTTTAAACATTCTAGCTGACCTACAGCGAGAAACATTTCAACCGGGCCAAATTTTCTATTTTAACAGTTTAATTTGCCCGGTACCTTTAGTTATCAACCGAATATTACAAAACTTTTAAAAATAAACTCCCCCTGAACAGCTTAATCGTTCGCAATAAACGGGGTTGGACATCATATTTCATGTCACGTCCAACCTGGCGATCGAAACGACGCCCGTTGACTCAATGACAGACGTTACGATACAGCGCGCACATGCTAACCATTCAGCCATTCAGCCTCCCTGAATTCGGAAAATTGCTGACTTATAGCAAGAAACATTTGAACCGGGCGAAATTTTCTGTTTTAACAGTTTAATGTGCATGGTACTTTAATTACCAACCGATTATTACAAAACTTTTGAAAATAAGCTCCAACTGACCAGCGTAATCGTATGCAATAAAAGTTTGGCTTGAATTGAAAGTTCTGCACGGAGAAAGTTCATCTCGATTTCCCGGCGTGGTTCCCCCTTGTCAGTGAGGCAGAACGGCTGTCTAGTTCGGATGGGACGAAAACCACGGTCCCGTGTACACATTGGAGTGCACGTAAAATATCCCTAAGCAGTTGGAATTCGATACTGTTGAATAAGCTCTATACGATGACTAAATGTGTAGATTGTAGTCACCCCCACTGCATGTTTCGCTTAACAATGAAAGGGTGCCGTTTTCAATGTTCGATCCTTTTGTTCTTCTACTCCTGATATGTTGGACTGTTGATCGATGGTTTCATATAAAAGACTACCAATAAGACTCTTTGTAGAAGAAGTTCCCAACAAATATTATGTTGACTTTACGAGAAAGACCTCTAAACATACTCCAAGTTGTAAAAATACGACTTTTTGGATTTTCAATCTCTTTTTTTCGGCTATCCCTGATATTTAAAAAAAATGATACAATGATTTCACACAACAGGCTAGCTATAAGACTCTCTATTGACAAAAGTTTCACCGCCCTCCCTTCATTATAACCGAAGTTATCGTGCCCTAAAGAATCAACAAATCAATATGCTTATCTCTGCTTACCCTAAGCAGAAAATGCTCATCTTTAAACTTCATCATAACATTGACCTAGTGAACGTCTACACCAAGTTAGAACATTCTAGCTTAATTAGAATGAGAGTTATTGTGCTCAAAAGTCTCGGCCCTTCAAATTGCTTCTATTTTTGATTTTCAATTCAAAATGGTGACTCCCGGTTGACCTAAATCAAAATTCTGTTCGCGACATTTTTTAGGCCTTCCTACAAGGATTCAGAAAATATAACTCCCGAGTCTGTAAGTAAAATAGCAAAAAAGCCTTATTGATTTTTCACGTTTCAAGATGGTGGCACTTCCGGTTCGATCGACAAACTCCATATTTTGTGTACGAATCAGTAATTCCTTGTCTAGTATCGAAAAAAAAAATTAGGTCATTCTGACCTATATTTCGACGATTTTTTTGAAAACTTTGATCCTTAATTTCACCAAGGGGAGATAATTTAGAAAATTTCTAATTATATTTTTGAAGTCACATCGGTAGGATCTACTTATATACTAAATTCAATGAAAATCGCACAACTATTAAAGAAGTTGTCAAATTGGTCTAAACTTCCGGTTCGAAATCACAGCGACGAATTTTCGAAATTCGAAAATGTGAAACTGCTGATGAAAATGATTTTTTTCAAGGTATTCAAAGAAAAAAGATTTAGTAAAATCGGTCAAAAAACAATAAAGTTACGACTATGCATTGTCCATTTTGTCGTTCGTAAATTTCGGTGATTTCGGATTCGTAAAACGTTTTGAAAATATATTTAATCAACAGCTACCACCCATTTTTGGGGGGGTAGGTAAAAGTTTCATAAAGATACTGTGGTTAGATTCTGAGAAATCCGATTTGTGGATAAAACACAAAAAAAAAAATAACAATAATAATCTTAACAGAAACAATAAGCTTTCATATGTAATATGAAAACTTAATAATAATAATTTTAGTAATCTCAATAGGCTTTCAGACGAAAGTCTGAAAGCCTAATAACTAGACCTGCAAGCAGCACTGAACCGGCTTTCAGGAATCATACAGGAAGTTTATTATACCATAGCCGATCCATTGAGCTACCAAACTATACTTTAGTTGTTTTGCTTCAGTGACACCCTCTATCATATGTAAAAGTAATATTTGCTGGCTAAAAGACCGGTCAAAATTGTAAATTATGGCAAAAGTATGTCACTTCCGGTGCCGAAAGAAATTTTTATAGATGAAAAATAAGTCGAAAATTCGCAACATACAAAATACAAACTTTTTTTTATAAATATCGGACAATAAATAATTAACCTATAACCCATAAACTGAAATTAAGAAGGTAAAAAACTGAAAAGTGACCCTCGGAAAATTGGTTATTATTCGGCAAGGGAACATGCTAGAAGATTTTTCTTGATATCAATATGATGGTATTGATTCAGTCTTACTGCCCATTAGAGTCAGACGTTATAAAGTTATACGAATAATAAATATAAATCCCTTCAAAAAAATGTTTGTTTTAAAGGCTAAAAATACGTTTTTTGCAAAAATTACATTACTTCCGGTGATATTGAAAATTTTAACTTGGTTCATAGAAGTCATAAATAGCATAAGGCATGAAATGGTAAATAAATTGTAAAAATCGAATAATAATTGACAGTTTTACATACCAAAAACCTTGAAAAGTGACTTATAGAAGATCGCCTATTTGTCTGTAACCGTACAAGTTAGAAACCATTTTGTGGTATCTGTATGGTCGTATGGCTTCATTTTATTCGTTGATGGGAATCAAATATCATAATTTTAAAAATATTATAAGGCAGACTCATTTGAATAAAATATTTGTTTTTTAGGTTAAAAATACAGTTTTTGCCCAAATGACGTCATTTCCGGTCACAGTGAAAATGTAAAATTGGCTTGACCTAGTCCAAATTGGCATTAGGCATCAAATGGAAAAAAAATATTGCAAATCGAATAATAATTAACTCTTTTATAGGCAAAATAACGTGAAAAGTGATGCATGCAAAATTGCATATTTCTCGGCAACTGCTCATATTACAAACTAATTTTCGCATACATTCTCTTCGTCTGGATTATTGCTACGAGTTTATGAAAATTACAAATAAATATTTCAAAATATGAAGACGCTGAATGAATTGTAAATAACTGAATTTTACACTTTATTTTACATTTTATTCGAAATTGCCCGAAAATGAAGTTGAAATTAAAAAATATGAGCTAAGGTTTTTGTGCACCTTTGCAGGGTGCATCCTTTTAGTTATATCAGTTTTGAAAAAAAATAATATTTGCTTTCAAAAAGTGGTACCGAACTGTCAAAATTGTAGTTTTTGTTAATATTACGTCACTTCCGTTGCCGACAGAAAAATTTCACCGTAACAAAAAAAATTACAATTGGGACCATGGTGCATATGAACTTTGTTTTATACAAATCGAACAATAAATAATTTTTCTGGGTACGAAAAACTAAATTAGCCGATGGCGGCTAACGCAAATTACCGAGACAATTTTTTTTCTCATTTCTGCTCAAGTACGATGATATTTTAACCCTGTGTAAAATATCATCAAAAAATATTCATAAATAAAAAAGGTTTTCGTAAAAAAATTATTTTTTTTCGAAATATCGGACATTTTTTCGACTACTTCCGGTTTTACGATCGTTGTTGTGATAGCTTTACGAAGTTCTTTGGATACTTAACTTTCTGTACCAAAAGTATCAGAAACATCCATTGAGTAGTTTTAGAAAAAAAGATAAATTAAAGAGCGTTTCAAAAAATTTAACGATTTTTCAATTTTTTTCAAAGTTTGAGGCCATTTTTCGACCACTTATATTATTTCAATGCTTTTCATTTTGGATTCCCTATATAGACCACTAACAGGACTTTGAGTAAGAAAAGTTTAAGAAAAATCGTAGGCGTCGTTTTCGAGAAAAGGGCGTCTCAGAATGTTAAAAAATTGGAAAATACTAGATTTTTGGCATACAATAATTTATTTCCTTACCATCGAAATCGTATTATTTAGATACCATATGATGGTGCATTAATAGGGCTATCCAGCGACACTTTAGTTCTTTTGGTCCGCTATTACCTAAGGGAGAAATCAAGTTTTTCGCAAGTGCGACAATGTTTTTACTCTTTTTTTTCATTTTTTGAATACTTCCGGTATGGTTATTATTGTCGGAATAGTTCTAATAGCCGGTTTGGGCACTAAAATAGCCACAGGGCTCTGTAATGATATATTACATTATCTGATCAGATAAAATGCCCCTGAGAAATCCTATGTTCAAAAGTGCCAAAAATGCAAAAAATTTAAAATATCGAAAATTAAATTTTAATAATTACATACATATTATACATCGTTAGAATCGTAATTAGGTCAGCTATCTGAATATACAACCTTTTTTTAAAAATCTCTTAAAATAAAAAAATAGTAGAGCATTTTCCAAAATTTCACGATTTTTCGACTTTTTTCGATTTTCAGTCCCTTTTTTATCCTATTCCAGACATTTCAAAGTCCTATTGGATGGCTTCATGCCAAATACCTCCAAAAGGACTCTCGATAGAAAAAAAATAAAAAAAATTGTAGGTTAAGTTTTCGAGATACAGGCATCCAAAAACGCTCCAAATCAGAAAATACTTGATTTTCAGCGTGCCATATTTTGCTACCTTTTCATAGTATCTGTATGATTTGGGTATCATACGATAGTCCATTCTTCATGCAACCCAACGATACCTTAATCCCTTTAATCCGTTGATATCGGGCGAAGAAATCACGTTTTTCCCAAAACCACCCATTTTTTTCGTTTTTTTGCAAATTTTGCACATTATTTCGACCACTTCCGGTTTAAGGAGTCTTGTCGAAATTGCTTTACCTGTTGATATTGGACTTTAACTTCATGTTCCAGAAGTTTCAGAAACGTCAATTCTGCCATAAAACGAAACCCGAGCTCACAAAATGGGAAGAAAATTCGAAAAAAATCGAAAAATAAAGGGCGATAACTCTGAATGAAACTTATATTACTGGAATCGGATGGACTTCAGGTATCCAAAAATGTAGGTCAAATTTGAAAATTTTGAAAAATAACAAAAATTGTCTCGTAAACAACATGTGTTCAATTTTCGAACTATAAAAGTCATAGACGAATGTTCGAAATTGAAAAATGTGAGATAGCCATTTTCTCAGAAAAGATCCAGGGATTCCAAAAATGTAATTTGTTTGAAAATGGATAAAGAATTGACGAAACTATAGCCGATTTTCAATTTTTAGAGAAAGTACAAAGTTCGGTCACTTCCGGTATGCGCAGAAATTTCAAAAATATTTTATCAAGTAGCCACCACATGGTTTCCCAATAGAAAAGCTAATTCCAGATCGATATCTGTTTTCGATCATGGAGATCTAGGCCCTCGCGGTAAATAATAATAATAATAATAATAATAACTAGACCTGCAAGCAGCACTGAACCGGCTTTCAGGAATCATACAGGAAGTTTATTATACCATAGCCGATCCATTGAGCTACCAAACTATACTTTAGTTGTTTTGCTTCAGCGACACCCTCTATCATATGTAAAAGTAATATTTGCTGGCGAAAAGACCGGTCAAAATTGTAAATTAAGGCAAAATTACGTCACTTCCGGTACCGAAAGAAATTTTTATAGGTGAAAAATAAGTCGAAAATTCGCAACATACAAAATACAAACTTTGTTTTATACATATCGGGCAATAAATAATTAACCTATAACCCATAAACTGAAATTAAGAAGGTAAAAAACTTAAAAGTGACCCTGGGAAAATTGGTTATTATTCGACAAGGGAACATGCTAGAAGCCTTTTCTTGATATCAATATGATGGTATTGATTCAATCTTACTGCCCATTAGAGTCAGACGTTATAAAGTTAAACGAATAATGAATATAAATCACTTCAAAAAAATGTTTGTTTTGAAGGCTAAAAATACGTTTTTTGCAAAAATTACATTACTTCCGGTGATATTGAAAATGTTAACTTGGTTCATAGAAGTCATAAATGGCATAAGGCATCAAATGGTAAAAAGATTATAAAAATCGAATAATAATTGACACTTTTATACACCAAAAACCTTGAAAAGTGACTTATAGAAGATCGCCTATTTCTCTGAAACCGTACAAGTTAGAAACCATTTTGTGGTATCTGTATGGTCGTATGGCTTCATTCTATTCGTTGATGGGAATCAAATATCGTAATTTTAAAAATATTATAAGGCAGACTCATTTGAATACAATTTTAGTTTTTTAGATTAAAAATACAGTTTTTGCCCAAATGACGTCATTTCCGGTCACAGTGAAAATGTAAAATTGGCTTGACCTAGTCCAAATTGGCATTAGGCATCAAATGGAAAAAAAATATTGCAAATCGAATAATAATTCACTTTTGAATAGGCAAAATAACGTGAAAAGTGATGCATGCAAAATTGCATATTTCTCGGCAACTGCTCATATCATAAACTAATTTTCGCATACATTCTCTTCGTCTGGATTATTGCTACAAATTTATGAAAATTACAAATAAATATTTCAAAATATGAAGACGCTGAATGAATTGTAAATAACTGAATTTTACACTTTATTTTACATTTTATTCGAAATTGCCCGAAAATGAAATTGAAATTTAAAAATATGAGCTAAGGATTTTGTGCACCTTTGCAGGGTGCATCCTTTTAGTTATATCAGTTTTGGAAAAAAATAATATTTGCTTTCAAAAAGTGGTACCGAACTGTCAAAATTGTAGTTTTTGTTAATATTACGTCACTTCCGTTGCCGACAGAAAAATTTCACCGTAACAAAAAAAATTACAATTGGGACCACGGAGCATATGAACTTTGTTTTTTACAAATCGAACAATAAATAATTTTTCTGGGTACGAAAAGCTAAATTGGCCGATGGCGGCTAACGCAAATTACCGAGACAATTTTTTTTCTCATTTCTGCTCAAGTACGATGATATTTTAACCCTGTGTAAAATATCATCAAAAAATATTCATAAATAAAAAAGGTTTTCGTAAAAAAATTATTTTTTTTCAAAATATCGGACATTTTTTCGACTACTTCCGGTTTTACGATCATTGTCGCGATAGCTTTACGAGGTTCTTTGGATACTTAACTTTCTGTACCAGAAGTGTCAGAAACATCCATTGAGCAGTTTTTGAAAAAAAGATAAATTAAAGAGCGTTTACAAAAATTTAACGATTTTTCAATTTTTTTCAAAGTTTGATGCCATTTTTGGACCACCTATTTTATTTCAATGGTTTTCATTTTGGATTCACTATATAGACAACCGATAGGACTTTGAGTAAGAAAAGTTTAAGAAAAATCGTAGGCGTCGTTTTCGAGAAAAGGGCGTCTCAGAAAGTTAAAAAATCGGAAAATACTAGATTTTTGGCATGCAATAATTTATTTCCTTACCATGGAAATCATATTATTGAGATACCATATGATGGTCCATTAATAGTTCTATCCAGCGACACTTTAGTTCTTTTGGTCCGCTATTACCTAAGGGAGAAATCATGTTTTTCGCAAGTGCGACAATATTTTTAACTTTTTTTTTTATTTTTTGAATACTTCCGGTATGGTTATTATTTTCGGAATAGTTTTAATAGCCAGTTTGGGCACTAAAATAGCCACAGGGCTCTGTAATGATATATTACATTATCTGATCAGATAAAATGCCCCTGAGAAATCCTACGTTCAAAAGTGCCAAAAATGCAAAAAATTTAAAATATCGAAAATTAAATTTCAATAATTACATACATATTATACACTGTTAGAATCGTAATTAGGTCAGCTATCTGAATATACAACCTTTTTTTAAAAATCTCTTAAAATAAAAAAATAGTAGAGCATTTTCCAAAATTTCACGATTTTTCGACTTTTTTCGATTTTCAGTCCCTTTTTTATCCTATTCCAGACATTTCAAAGGCTTATTGGATGGTTTCATGCAAAAGACTTCCAAAAGGACTCTCGATAGAAAAAATTTGAAAAAAATTGTAGGTTAAGTTTTCAAGATACAGGCGTCCAAAAACGCTCCAAATCAGAAAATACTTGATTTTCAGCGTGCCATATTTTGCTGCCTGATCATAGAATCCGTACGAATTGGGTATCATACGATAGTACAATCCTAGTGCAGTCCAATGGTATCCTAATTTCTTTAATCCATTGATATCGGGCGGAGAAATCGCGTTTTTCTCCAAAATATCCATTTTTTGCATTTTTTTCAAAATATTGTCCATTATTTCGACCACTTCCGGTTTAAAGATTCTTGTCGAAATTGCTTTATAAGTTGGTATTGGACTATAACTTCATGTTCCAGAAGTTTCAGAAACGTCAATTCTGCCATAAACCGAAACCCGAGCTCACAAAATGGGAAGAAAATTCGAAAAAATTCGAAAAATAAAGGGCGATAACTCTGAATGAAACTTATATTACTGGAATCGGATGGACTTTAGGTATCCAAAAATGTAGGTCAAATTTGAAATTTTTTAAAAATAACAAAAATTGTCTCGTAAACAACATCTTTTCAATTTTCAAACGATAAAAGTCATAGACGAATGTTCGAAATTGAAAAATGTGAGATAGCCATTGTCTCAGAAAAGATTCAGGGATTCCAAAAATGTAATTTGTTTGAAAATGGATAAAGAATTGGCGAAACTATGGCCAATTTTCAATTTTTAGACAACGTACAAAGTTCGGTCACTTCCGGTATGCGCAGAAATTTCGAAAATATTTTATCAAGTAGCCACCACATGGTTTCCCAATAGAAAATCTAATTCCAGATCGATATCTGTTTCGATCATAGAGATCTAGGCCCTCGCGGTAAATAATAATAATAATAATAATAATTTTAGTAATCTCAATAGGCTTTCAGACGAAAGTCTGAAAGCCTAACTAGACCTGCATGCAGGAATGACGGGTTTCACTGGTGCCAAGTTACTCTTAAACATGTCATTTTCGGTGCCAAGTTATACTTGAACATATGTCACTTCCGGTACCAACGAAACCACTAAACAGGTTTCCAAATTAACATTGCACACAAATGAAATGGACGCAGAATCAACCAATCAATCCAGCAATATCAAGTCATTTTATACATTTGTTACTTGTAAATGATCTTGACAAAATTAAATTACTTCCGGTGTTAATGAAAATGTTCAATTAGTCTTATCAAATCAGAAATGGCATACGATATCATATAGTGAAAACTTTATGTAAATCGAATAATAATTGCCACTTTTAAAGACCAAAAAACTTGAAAAGTGACTTGTAGAAAATCTGCTATTTCTCTGCAACCGTACAATTTAGAAACCATTTTTTGGTATCTGTATGATCGTATGGGTTCATTCTATTTGTTGATTGGCACCAAATACCATAATTTGAAAACGATTTCAAAACAGACTCATTTGAATAAAATATCTGTTTTGATGGCTAAAAATTCAGTTTTTGCCAAAATGACGTTACTTCCGGTGATAATGAAAATCTTAAATTACTTGTATGAAATCACAAATGGCATTAGGTATAACATGGTGTAACGTTTATGAAAATCGAATAATAATTGACACTTTTATGGCCCCGAAACCTTCAAAAGTGACCTGTAGAAAACCGTCTATTTCTCGGCAACCGAACAAGTTAGACACAATTTTATGATATCTATATGACCATATGAGTTGTATTTATATGTGAATTTAAACCAAAAGTTAAAATTATTAATACATATTAAGTTATTCATGGTTGAATAAAACATTGATTTAAAAAGTTTAAAATGCAGTTTTTGACCAAATGACGTCACTTCCGGTGTCAATTTTAAATTGTAATCAACTTGATATGACGCTACATGCTTTTTGAATCAAATGATGTCACTTTTATAAAAATCCAATAATAATTGACTATTTTACAGGCAAAATAACGAAAACAGTGACTTGTACAGAACTGCCCATTTCTTGGTAACTGCTTATATTACAAACGAATTTTAACATACATTTTCTTCGTATGGATTATAGCTACAAGTTTATAAAAGTTACGAAGAAATATTTTAAAATCTGAAAAGCCTGAATAGGTTGTAAATAGGCCAATTTTACACCATTTTTAGCCTCTTAATCGAATTTGCTTGAAAATGAAATCGAAATTAAAAAAACTGCTTCCTACAATTTTTGCGCCTTGAAAAGACACACTCTTTGAGTCATATAATTTTTCAAAAAAATAATATTTGTTTTCGAAATAAGAAAATAACTGTCAAAATTGTAGTTTTTGGTAAAATTATGCCACTTCCGGTGCCGACAGATAACATTATTGGTAACAAAAAAAATGACAATTGAGACAACGAAGCATATGAACTTTGTTTTATACAAATCGAACAATAAAAAATTAATCTAGGACTGGAAAACTGAATTAGCCAATGGCGGCCAAGGAAAATTACTGAGATAATTTTTTTTAACATTTTTGCACTAGTCAGATGACTCTTTAATTCTGTGCACAATACGACTAAAAAATATTCATAAATAAAAAAATTTTTAGTAAAATTTTAAATTTTCGAAATTTGGCGCCTAATATCTTCGAAGATTTGCCGAAAATCAAAAATCGAAAGTAGCGTAGCTATGTGCCCTGTCTCAGGCTATGCCAAAATGTATCGAAAGTTAAAATCCAATGATTATTGTTAAAATTACTGCAATATTTTCAAAAACGATAACTTCGGTGATTTCGGACATTTCGCATTGGCACACAACGTTCAAAATAGCTTTATCCTCTAAGTCACACCCACTTTCCCAGTAAAACCGAAGAAATCGTAACGATGCGACACGTAGTTGCTGAGATCTATTCAAATTGGAATCTGAATAATAATAATAATAATAACTAGACCTGCATGCAGGAATGACGGGTTTCACTGGTGCCATGTTACCCTTAAACATGTCACTTCCGGTGCCAAGTTACCCTTGAACATATGTCACTTCCGGTACCAGCGAAACCACTAAACAGGTTTCCAAATTAACATTGCACACAAATAAAATGGACGCAGAATCAACAAAATCCAGCAATATCAATTCATTTTTTACATTTGTTACTTGTAAATGAGCTTGACAAAATTAAATTACTCCCGGTGTTAATGCAAATGTTCAATTAGTCTTATGAAATCAGAAGTGTCATACGATATCATATAGTGAAAATTTTATGTAAATCGAATAATAATTGCCACTTTTAAAGACCAAAAAACTTGAAAAGTGACTTGTAGAAAATCGGCTATTTCTCTGCAACCGTACAAGTTAGAAACCATTTTGTGGTATCTGTATGATCGTAGGGGTTCATTCTATTTGCTGATTGGCATCAAATACCATAATTTGAAAAAGATTTCAAAACAGACTCATTTGAATAAAATATCTGTTTTGGAGGCTAAAAATACAGTTTTTGCAAAAATGACGTTACTTCCGGTGATAATGAAAATCTTAAATTACTTGTATGAAATCCCAAATGGCATTAGCTATAACATGGTGTGACGTTTATGAAAATCGAATAATAATTGACCCTTTTATGGCCCCGAAACCTTCAAAAGTGACCTGTAGAAAACCGTCTATTTCTCGACAACCAAATAAGTTAGAAACCATTTTATGATATCTATATGACCATATGAGTTTTGTTTATATGGGAATTTAAACCAAAAGTTAAAATTATTAATACATATTAAGTTATTCTTGGATGAATAAAACATTGATTTAAAGAGTTTAAAATGCATTTTTTGACCAAATGATGTCACTTCCGGTGTCAATTTTAAATTGTAATCAACTTGATATGACGCTACGTGCTTTTTGAATCAAATGATGTCACTTTTATAAAAATCCAATCATAATTGACTATTTTACAGGCAAAATAACGAAAACAGTGACTTGTACATAACTGCCCATTTCTTGGTAACTGCTTATATTACAAACGAATTTTAACATACATTTTCTTCGTATGGATTATAGCTACAAGTTTATAAAAGTTACGAAGAAATATCTTAAAATCTGAAAAGCCTGAATAGGTTGTAAATCGGCCAATTTTACACCATTTTTAGCCTCTTAATCGAATTTGCTCGAAAATGAAATCGAAATTAAAAAAAACTGCTTCCTACATTTTTTGCGCCATGAAAAGGCACACTCTTTGAGTCATATAATTTTTCAAAAAAATAATATTTGTTTTCGAAATAAGAAAATAACTGTCAAAATTGTAGTTTTTAGTAAAATTATGCCACTTCCGGTGCCGACAGATAACATTATCGGTAACAAAAAAAATGACAATTGAGACAACGAAGCATATGAACTTTGTTTTATACAAATCGAACAATAAAAAATTAATCTAGGACTGAAAAACTGAATTAGCCAATGGCGGCCAAGGAAAATTACTGAGACAAAATTTTTTAACATTTTTGCACTAGTCAGATGACTCTTTAATTCTGTGCACAATACGACTAAAAAATATTCATAAATAAAAAAGTTTTTTGTAAAATTTTAAATTTTCGAAATTTGGCGCCTAATATCTTCGAAGATTTGCCGAAAATCAAAAATCGAAAGTAGCGTAGCTATGTGCCCTGTCTCAGGCTATGCCAAAATGTATTGAAAGTTAAAATCCAATGATTATTGTTAAAATTACTGCAATATTTTCAAAAACGATAACTTCGGTGATTTCGGACATTTCGCATTGTCGCAGAACGTTCAAAATAGCTTTATCCTCTAAGTCACACCCACTTTCCCTGTAAAACCGAAGAAATCGTAACGATGCGACACGTAGTTGCTGAGATCTATTCAAATTGGAATCTGAATAATAATAATAATAATAATAATAATAATAAGAATAATAATTTTAACAAAAACAATAGTGTTTCACACAAGCTACGCAGTGTGAAACCCTAATAATAATAAGAATAATAATTTTAACAAAAACAATAGTGTTTCACACAAGCTACGCAGTGTGAAACCCTAATAATAATAATTTTAGTAATCTCAATAGGCTTTCAGACGAAAGTCTGAAAGCCTAACTAGACCTGCATAGCAGTGCTGAATCGGCTTTCAGGGTCCTTTATATCATTGCCATGCTTTTAAATTTACCTTTATACTCTAAACGACCGATAGGACTCGGGATAACAGAAGTTTAAGAAGTGAAATAGAAGTAGTTTTCGAGATAAACGAGTCTGAAAAGGCTCCATAAAAAGAGGAAAATACTACATTTTCGGCATCTCATAATCTATTGCCTAACCATCGAATTTGTATCATTCTGATATCATATAAAAGTCCAAAAAGGAAAATACTAGATCTTCAGCGTCCCGTAATATTTGTCATTGAACACGCCATCTTAAGTCGGATCGCGCAAAATCTAATTTTGGAGTAGAGGCAAATAAGTAAAAATATTGATGAGATGTTCTCAAAAATGAGTCTATAAATATACTATCTATCGGCACAAAAGATCAAAATAGCAATAAAAGATTTTAGAACACCTTTATTTGAACGTTTTGTAAGAGTACCGTATTTTTAAATATGTCCTATTTCTTAGAATTCTCGGCGAAATTAGTTATGTTTCTTCGCTCGCTATGGAACGACCGATCATTCCTCTTGCATAATAAATGGCATCGTTGTAAAACGGAGAATCTCCAGATATCAAATATTATCAAAATATTATCGCTGAATTGATTTTGACGGACACGCCCGAGTTTTAAAACCCCTAGAAAATATAAACAAAAAACATGTGACCATGCTGTCTAACCAACTCATTTGCTGATTGGCCCAGGCATCGCGTGCAAAGCATTATGATTACGTGGCTGACTGAGCGGGCGATAAATATTTGGTTTAGGCAATAATGTTTTTGCGTACCTACATGCGATTCACTCTGATAAGTGACCGAAAAAAATTTAATTCTGATCGTATACAGATTGCCGTTGAGTGTTAATCAAAACCATGTAGCTGATTATGTTAATTAATCGGCAAGCGGGTTTGTGTCGTTGAGTAAAAATAATCAACTGTCACGGGTCAATGATAACACATTATTTACTGCGAATAATAAATAATACCATCTTTAAAAAACAATTTATAGGCCTTAAATGGAAATAAAAATGGCCAATAATTTTCTTTTCGAGGGGAATGTTATCGATAGCTGAATTCTGTTAACTGTCGCTTCTTCATACGGCATGTAAAATAAGGAATGCGTATTGGATATCAATGTTCTTATCACCATGGGTCGAAAAAATGAGAACGACCAACGAGCCGAAATGCGACGATTCTCGAACCTACCATTGCTTAATTACATCAAAGCCAAAATGCACGAAAGTGAACGTAAGCTTTACTTGGCTATTAAATTGACAGCTATCTATAGGGACTCATATTTTGATAACGTTACGGTATCTGAAAATACTATACTACGTACACCCAAAATCTTATTTTAATTCACGCGTTAAATGAACACACGTACAACTGTGGCGGCTGCTTTGATGATTACCCAATCAACAATAATCTTAATCTCCTGTCCACTAGCTGGCACTTAGGTGCTAATTAATTGATGAGATTAACTTCAGTTAATCCTACCAAAGTTATAATATACAAATTACTACTAATGTATAGATTGTTCTTCAGTATAACACTATGATGTTATGGATTTTTCGTTACGAAAAGAGCACCCTTGCAATATTCAGATTTGTCAGCATAATTCCTCCCTTGTCAAAGGTGTAGGGATGGTGCCCTAGAATAGTAGATCAGAGTAGATGCGAAACCGAGGTCCTATGTACACATGTTTAAGGAGGGGAGGGGATGTCCAAATGTACATGACAAGGACTAGGTTGCCAGTCCAACCTGCTGCATTTCCTCCACAGCACTGAATGGTAAGCATTTTTTACCGTCCACCGGAGCCTGGTCTTATGACGTCATATGAGGATTGTAGGTTAGGATAAGGGTTAGGATAAGGGCTGTGGCCTGCAGATTTCGTCACAGTCTCGAGATGTAGACAGGGCTAGCCCTAACCCTAACCCTGGGCCAAGCCTAACCCTTATCCTAACCCACAATCCACATATGACGTCATAAGACCAGGCTCCGGTGGACGGTAAAAAACGTTTTCCACACTGAATCGGCTTTCAGGAATCAGACAGGAAATACGTCATACAATAGCCGATCTATCCAGCTACCAAACGATACTGTATTTTTTTTTTTGATTCAATGACACCCTTTATCAGTCTTGTAAAAGTAATATTTGCTTGCGAAAAGATCGGTCAAAATTGTAAAATCTGGCAAAATTACGTCACATCCGGTGCCAAAAGAAATCATTATCGACAGCAAATAAGTTGAGAATTTGCAACATGAAACATAGAAACATACAAACTTTGTTTTATACGTATCAGGCAATAAACACTAAACCTAGATCCCATAAATTGAAATTAAAAAGGTGAAAAAACTTAAAAAGTGATCCTGAGAAAATTGGTTATTTCTCGACAAGGGAATATACTAGAAGCACTTTTTTGACATCAATATTATTGTATTGATCCAATCTAAATGACCATTATAATCAAACATTATAACGTTAAACAAATAAGAAATAAAATACACTTAAAAAAAATATTTGTTTTGAAGTCTAAAAATACGGTTTTTGCAAAAAAGACATTACTTCCGGTGATAATAAAAATCTTAAATTAGTTTAATGCAATCATAAATGGCATAAGGCATCAAATGGTGAAAATTGTATGAAAATTGAATAATAATTGACACTTTTATAGACCAAAAAGCCCGAAAAGTGACTTGTAGAAAATCGTCTATTTCTCGGCAACCGTACAAGTTAGAAACTTTTTTGTGGTATCTGTATGATCGTATGGGTTAATGCCATTCGTTGATGGGATTCAAATATCATAATTTTAAAAGTATTATAAAAAAAGACTCATTTGAATAAAATATTTGTTTTTTAGGTTAAAAATACAGTTTTTGCCAAAATGACGTCATTTCCGGTAACAGTGAAACTGTAAAATTGGCTTAACCTAGTCCAAATTGGCACTAGGCATCGAATGAAAAAAAAATATTGAAAATCGGATAATAATTTACTATTTTATAGGCAAAATAACGTGAAAAGTGATGCATGCAAAATTGCATATTTCTCGGCAATTGCTCATATTACGAACTATTTTGTGCATACATTCTCCTCGTCTGGATTATTACTACGAGTTTATGAACGTTACGAATACATAGTTCAAAATATGAAGACGTTGAATGGGTTGTAAATAACTGATTGTTACACTTTTTTTTACATTTATTCGAAATTGCCCGAAAATGAAATTGAAAAAAAAAATCTGAACTAACGATTTGTGCCCCTTTACAGCGTGCATCCTTTTTGCTATATCAGATATCGAAAAAAATAATATTTGCTTTCAAAAAGTAGTACTGAACTGTCAAAATTGTAGTTTTTGTTAATATTACGCCACTTCCGTAACAAAAAAAATTACAATTGAGACCACGGAGCATATGCACTTTGTTTTATACAAATCGAACAATAAATAATTAATCTAGGTTCGAAAAACTAAATTAGCCAATGGCGACTAAAGAAAATTACTGAGACAAAATTCTTTCTCACTTCTGCTCAAGTAGGGCGATACTTTAACTCTGTGTGAACTACCATCAAAAAATATTCATAAATAAAAAAGTTTTCTGTAAAAAGTTTTCCGGTTTTTCAATCATTGTCGGAATAGCTTTAACAAGTTGATTAGATACTTAACTTCCTGTAGCAGAAATATCAGAAACATTCATTGAGTAATTTTTGAAAAAAAGATAAATAAAAGAGCCTTTTCAATAATCTAATGATTTTTCAACTTTTTTCAAAGATTGATGTCATTTTTGGACCACCTATAATATTGCAACGGTTTTATTATTAGATGCACACGATAGGCCACCGATAGGACTCTGAGTAAAAAATGTTTAAGAAAAATCGTAGGCGTCGTTTTCGAGAAAAAGGCGTCTCAGAATGCTCCAAAACGGAAAATACTTAGTTTTCGGCGTACCATAATTTATTTCCTAAGAATCAAATTCGTGTTATTTAGATGTTATACGATCGTCTATTAATGGAACTATCCAACGACACTTTAATTGTTTTGGTCCGCTAATATGTGACGGGGAATTCGAACTTTTGGCAAGAGCTCCAATTCTTTTTTATCTTTTTTACATTTTTTGTCGTTTTTTGAACTACTTCCGGTATACGAATCATTGTCGAGTAATTTTCACACCCAGTTTTGGAGTTTGCATGGGAACAGGGCTCTCTAATGATATACGACACTATACGATCAAATAAAATATTTCTGAGAAATCCTATGTTCAAAAGTGTTAAAAATGTCAAAATGTCAAAATATTGAAAATTAAATTTCAATAACTGCATACATATTATACATCATTAGAATCGTAATTAGGTCAGCTTTTCAAATATATATCTGTTTTTTTAAAATCTCTTAAAATAAAAAAAATAGTAGAGCATTTTCCAAAATTTCACGATTTTTTGACTTTTTTCGATTTTCAGTCCCTTTTTTGTCTTATTCCAATTATTGGAAGATTGTAATGGATTGCTTCATGCTAAAGACCACCGAAGGGACTCTCGATAGAGAAGGTTTAAGATAAATCGCTGGAGCAGTTTTCGAGATAAAGGCGTCTAAAAACGCTCCAAATCAGAAAATACTTGATTTTCAGCGTGCCATATTTTACTTCCAGGTCATCGTATCTTTATGAAATGGGTACCATACGATACTTCAATTCCCGTGCAACCCAACGATACCCTAATCTCTTTAATCCGTTGATATCGGACGAAATAATCACGTTTTTCCCCAAAGCACCCATTTTTGCATTTTTTTCCAAACATCAGAAATTATCTCGACTACTTCCGGTTTACGGATCGTTGTTGAAATTGCTTTATCCAACTGTCTGTTCCAGAGGTTTCAGAAATATCGATTTATCCTTTCCAAAAAATATAAGGGTTTGAAAATGGGTAGAAAATTCGAAAAAAAACGAAAAATAAAGGGAGATAACTCTGAATGAAACTTATATTACTGGAATCGGATGGACTTCAGGAATCCAAAAATGTAGGTCAAATTTGAAAATTTTGAAAAATAACAAAAATTGTCTCATAATCAACGTCTTTTCAATTTTCGAACGATAGAAGTCATAGATGAATGTTCGAAATTGAAAAATGTGAGATAGCCATTATCTCGCAAAAGATTCAGGGTTTCCGAAAATGTCATTTGATTAAAAATGGGTAAAGAATTGAAGAAATTATGGCCGATTTTCAATATCATGACAACCTACAAAGTTCGACCACTTCCGGTATGCGCAGAAGTTTGAAAAATAGTTTATGCACTAGCCACCACATGTTTTCCCGATAGAAAAGTTTGTTCCAGATCGATATCTGTTTTCGATCATGGAGAAATAGGCTTCCGCGGAAAAAAATAATAATAATAAGAATAACTAGACCTGCATAGCAGTGCTGAATCGGCTTTCAGGGTCCTTTATATCATTGCCATGCCTTTAAATGTACATTTATACTCTAAACGACCGATAGAACTCGGGCTAACAGAAGTTTAAGAAGAGAAATAGAAGTAGTTTTCGAGATAAACGAGTCTGAATAGGCTCCAAAAATAGAAGAAAATGCTACATTTTCGGCATCTCATAATCTATTGCCTACCATTGCATTTGTATCATTCTGATATCATATAAAAGTAAATTATCCGCGCTATTTAACAACACTCTATTTGTTTCGATTTGGTGAAATCTGCCGTAGAATTCACGTTTTTTTGCAAAGTCTACATTTATTTTACTTATTTATAGGTTTATTCAAAATATCGGATCATTTTTGGACTATTCCCGGTTTACAGATCATTGTTGAGATAATTTTAGCAAGTTGTCTGGATACTTAACTTCAAGTACAAGAATTTTCAGAAACATCCATTATGTAATATAAATCAAAAGGAAAATTAGTAAATAATTAGTGGCCTGATTCCATCCCACTTAGTACTAGTTATCTCCCTTACATCAATATTATAACTGTAGTTTAAAATACAACAATTTTTCTAATTTGTTCAAAGATTGTGGACCTTTTTGGATCAATTATACTATATAGAGGCTTTTTAATTTCGATTCACGCACTAGACCACAATTAGGATTCTAAGTAACAGAAGTGTAAGAAAAGAAATAAGACTACTTTTCGAGATAAAATCGTCTGAATAGCCTGAGAAATCGCAAATTTTGCAAGAGTACCAATTCTTCACTGTATTTTCTCAAAATATCAAATATTTTTTCCACTACTTCCGGTTTTTGGATCTTTGTCGGTATTTTTTTAACAAGTTGTTTACATACTTAACTTTCTTTCCCATAAGTGTCAGAAATATCTATTCAGTAGTTTTTGTAAAAAAGATAAATAAAAGAACATTTTCAATAATTTAACGATTTTTCAACTTTTTTCAAAGATTGAGGCCATTTTTGGATCACTTATATTATTTCAAACCTTTTCATGTTGGATTCACGCAACAGACCACCGATAGGACTCTGCGTTAAAAAAGATTCAGAAGAATCGTAGGGGTCGTTTCCGAGAAAATAGCGTCTAAAAAGGCTCCAAAAAGGGAAAATACTAGATTTTCGACGTACCGTTATTTATTTTCTAACCATCGAAATCGTACCATTGAGATGTCATACAATAGTCCTTTAATGGGGCTATCCAAAGACACTTTACTTCTTTTGGTCCGGTAATATCTGTCGGCGAAATCAAGCTTTTCGGAAGAGCGCCAATTTTTAAACCTTTTTTTATTCATTTTTTTAATACTTCCGGTATGGAGATTATTTTCAGGATAGTTTTAATAACCGGGTTCGGCAATTATATAGCCACAAGGCTCTGTAATAATATATTACATTATCTGATCAGATAAAATGCCCCTGAGAAATCCTATGTTTAAAAGTGCCAAAAATGCAAAAATGTCAATATATTGAAAATTAAATTTCAATAACTGAATACATATTATACATTATTGGAATCGGCATTAGATGAGCTATCTAAGTATAAAAACATTTTTTGAAAATCTGTAAAAAAAATAAATTTATAGAGCTTTTTTCAAAATTTCACGATTGTTCGACTTTTTTCGATTTTCAGTTCGGTATTTGACCTATTACAAATATTTCAAAGTCTTAACGGAATGTTTGATACACAAGACTACCGAAAGGTCTCTAGATAGAGACAGTTTAAGAAAAATCGCTGGAGCAGTTTTCGAGATAAAGGCGCCCAAAAACGATCCAAATCAGAAAATACTTGATTTCCAGAGTGTCATATTTTGCTGCTTGGTCATAGTATCCGTATAAATTGGGCATCATACGACAGTCCATTCCCCGAGCCACTCAACGAAAGCTTAATTTGTTTAATCCATTGATATTGGACGGAGAAATCGGGTTTTTCCCCCAAACACCCATTTTTTGCGTTTTTTTCGAAATATCGGGCATTATTTCCACTACTTCCGGTTTACGGATCGTTGTTGAAATTGCTTTATAAAAAGGTCTGACTATATAGCTTTATGTACCAGAGCCTACAGAAATATCGGATTATTCTTTCCAAAAAATATAAGGGTTCGAAAAATGGCAGAAAATTCGAAAAAAATCGAAAAATAAAGGGCAATAACTCGGAATGAAACTTGTATTTCTGGAATCGGATGGTCTTCAGGTATCCAAAAATGTAGGTGAAATTTGAAAATTTTGAAAAATAACAAAAATGTCTCTTTTGTCTCTTTTTTTTCAGTTTTCGAACGCTAGAAGTCAGCGACGAAGTTTCAAAATTTCAAAATTTTCAACTGCTATCGTCCGAGAAAAGACTCAGGGTTTCCGAAAATGTATGAAAATAGGTACAGAATTGACGAATCTACGGCCGTTTTTTAATTTTTTGGTACCGCACGAAATTCTGTCACTTCCGGTCTGCGCAGAAGTTTCAAAAGTGATTTAATGAGTAGCCACCACCTAGTTTCCCGATAGAATATTTGGTTCCAGATCGATATCTGTTTTCGATCATGGAGAAATAGGCTCCGGGGATAAATAATAATAATAATAACTAGATCTGCTACTGTCCCATGCAGATATGAAAGCTTTCATATTCATCGTCACGTGTCATTGATTGTATCAAGTAACCTAAATAAAAGGATACGAAGAAAAAATTATTAAAATTGGTCAAAAACTCGCGAAGTTACAAGTCTAAATATAGTATGAAACATTGCACCCAGGCATAACAATAATCAGAAAACTAAAGGGAAATAACTGAAACTTGTATTACTGTAATGAGACGGATGAGAAAATGAAATGAAAATGGCGGGAAAAAAAAATTAAAAATGGCAGGTTGGACAGGCGACCTTACTCCTTGTCACGTACAACCGGGCATTCGATAACACGCTAGTTAACTCAATGACAGGCGCGCGTGCTTACCATTCAGCCACTCAACCCCCCTTTGAAATCAGACACGTGCAATATGTCATATAGGAAGAATAAGAAGTCGCTCACAACAAAATGGTAAATTAATGAGTTTAGGTCAAAAGGTTGAGCTACTGTTTTAGAGTACTTAATAGTTTTAAAGAGACACGTTAAGGGTTGTTCATAGTTAAATGAAAGTTTAATTTTAAATAAGACCAATAAAATTAGGATTTAATAATGCCAGACTAATATTTCCAATATGTTTGGTTATAAGTAGGAAATCGTGACGACTTCTTAAGCATGTTTTAAACAAAGGATCATGTTTGTTTAAACAAGAATGGCACTCTGCAATAAAAAAAACTGGCCAAAGCAAGATTTCTATGCAGAAATTAAATAATTGCTAGAACCAGAAAAATATTTATCCACTATAATAAATAAGCAACATAGAGAAAATGAAATGAAATTGAATGGGGTTTAACGTCCGACTGTTCTGCTCCTAAAATGGGCTAATGAAGACGGGCATATGCCATAATGTGTGCAATGAGGGAAATTTTACCCGGGCAGCGGCGGTTACGGCCTACGAGGTTGGACAGGCAACCATACTCCTTGTCACGTACAACCAAAAAATCGAAACAACGGCAGTTGACTCAATGACAGACGTTATGATACAGAGCGCACGTGCTAACCATTCAGCCACGCAACCTCCCTAAAATCGGCAAATTGCTGACCTACAGCGAGAAACATTTCAACCGGGCCAAATTTTCTATTGTAACAGTTTAATTTGCACGGTACCTTTAGTTATCAACCGAATATTACAAAACTTTTAAAAATAAGCTCCCCCCTGACCAGCTTAAGCGTTCGCAATAAACGTTTGCCACTTAAAATCGGGAAATTGCTGACTTTAAAGTGAGAAACATTACAACCGGGCGAAATTTTCTGTTTTATGACTTTTACAGTACCTTTGATTACCAACCGATTATTTTCTGTTTTATCACTTTTACAGTACCTTTGATTACCAACCGATTATTACAAAACTTTAAAAATAAAAGAGAAAGAGAGAAATGCGGCCTAATGTCCATTCGACACAAACTAGGTCATTTCGGGACTAACATATGTTTTTTAATTTTATTTAAAAACTCCCCCTGCGCTTACAGGTCTTTAGCCGTTGGGAGGAAACCGAAGAACACGGAGAAAACCCACAAGGTTGGACATCATACTTCATGTCACGTGCAACCTGGAGATCGAAACGACGCCCGTTGACTCAATGACAGACGTTACGATACAGTGCGCACATGCTAACCATTCAGCCATTCAGCCTCCCTGAATTCAGAAAATTGCTGACTTATAGCAAGAAACATTTCAACCGGGCGAAATTTTCTGTTTTAACAGTTTAATGTGCACGGTACTTTAATTACCAACCGATTATTACAAAACTTTTGAAAATAAGCTCCAACTGACCAGCTTAATCGTATGCAATAAACGTTTTCGCCTGAATTGAAAGTTCTGCACGGAGAAAGTTCATCTCGATTTCCCGGCGTGGTTCCCCTTGTCAGTGAGGCAGAACGGAGGGCCTGACAAGCACAGCTGTCTAGTCATTCGGATGGGACGAAAAACCAAGGTCCCGTGTACACATTGGAATGCACGTAAAATATCCCTAAGCAGTTGGAATTCGATACTGTTGAATAAGCTCTATACGATGACTAAATGATGCAATGAAATGCTTTGATTTGACGGATGAAATGTACGATGGGTGTCCACACTATGTGGCTAAGGCGTTGGCCTGCTAGCCAGGAGGTCGGGTGTTCGATCCCTGCATTGTCCGAGAAAGTTCATCTCGATTTTCTGGCGTGTCCCCCACCCGCCGTGTACACATTGGAGTGCACGTAAAATATCCCTAAGCAGTTGGAATTCGATACTGTTGAATAAGCTCTATACGATGACTAAATGTGTAGATTGTAGTCACCCACACTGCATGTTTCGCTTAACAATGAAAGGGTGCCGTTTTCAATGTTCGATCCTTTTGTTCTTCTACTCCTGATATGTTGGACTGTTGATCGATGGTTTCATATAAAAGACTACCAATAAGACTCTTTGTACAAGAAGTTCCCAAAAAATATTATGTTGACTTTACGAGAAAGACCTCTAAACATGCTCCAAATTGTAAAAATACGACTTTTTGGGTTTTCAATCTCTTTTTTTCGGCTATCCCTGATATTTAGAAAAAATAATACAATGATTTCACACAACAGGCTAGCTATTAGACTCTCTATTGACAAAAGTTTCACCGCCCTCCCTTCATTATAACCGAAGTTATCGTGCCCTAAAGAATCAACAAATTAGCTTGTTTATCTCTGCTTACCCTAAGCAGAAAATGCTCATCTTTGAACTCAATCATAACATTGACCTAGTGAACGTCTACACCAAGTTTGAACATTCTAGCTTAATTAGAAGGAGAGTAATTGTGTTCCAAAGTCCCGACCCTTCAAATTGCTTCTATTTTTCATTTTCAATTCAAAATGGTGACCATCACGTGACCGAAATCAAAATTCTATTCGCGACATTTTTTAGGCCTTCCTACAAGGATTCAGAAAATATAACTCCCGAGTCTGTAAGTAAAATAGCAAAAAAGCCTTATTGATTTTTCACTTTTAAATATGGCGGCACTTCCGGTTCGATCGACAAACTCCATATTTTGTGTACAAATCAGTAATTACTTATCTAGTATCCAAAAAAAAAATCAGGTCATTCTGACCTATATTTCGATGATTTTTTTGAAAATTTTGATCCTTAATTTCGTCAAGGGGAGATAATTTAGAAAATTTCTAATTATATTTTTGAAGTCACATCGGTAGGATCTACTTAGATACTAAATTTCATGAAAATCGTACAACTATTAAAGAAGTTGTCAAATTGGTCTAATCTTCCGGTTCGAAATCACAGCGACGAATTTTCGAAATTCGAAAATGTGAAACTGCAGATGAAAATGGTTTTTTTAAAGGTATTCAAAGAAAAAAGAATTAGTAAAATCGGTCAAAAAATAACAAAGTTACGACTATGCATTGTCATTTTTTTCGTTCGTAAAATTCGGTGATTTCGGATTCGTAAAACGTTTCGAAAATATATTTAATCAAGGTTCGCACCCCATTTTTGGGGGGGGTAGGTCAAAATTTCAGAAAGATCCTATGGATAGATTCTGAGAAATCCGATTTGCAGAAAACACAAAAAAAAAAAAAATAATAATAACTAGATCTGCTACTGTCCCATGCAGATATGAAAGCTTTCATATTCATCGTCACGTGTCATTGATTGTATCAAGTAACCTAAATAAAAGGATACGAAGAAAAAATTATTAAAATTGGTCAAAAACTCGCGAAGTTACAAGTCTAAATATAGTATGAAACATTGCACCCAGGCATAACAATAATCTGAAAACTAAAGGGAAATAACTGAAACTTGTATTACTGTAATGAGACGGATGAGAAAATGAAATGAAAATGGCGGGGAAAAAAAATTAAAAATGGCAGGTTGGACAGGCGACCTTACTCCTTGTCACGTACAACCGGGCATTCGAAAACACGCTAGTTTACTCAATGACAGGCGCGCGTGCTTACCATTCAGCCACTCAACCCCCCTTTGAAATCAGACACGTGCAATATGTCATATAGGAAGAATAAGAAGTCGCTCACAACAAAATGGTAAATTAATGAGTTTAGGTCAAAAGGTTGAGCTACTGTTTTAGAGTACTTAATAGTTTTAAAGAGACACGTTAAGGGTTGTTCATAGTTAAATGAAAGTTTAATTTTAAATAAGACCAATAAAATTAGGATTTAATAATGCCAGACTAATATTTCCAATATGTTTGGTTATAAGTAGGAAATCGTGACGACTTCTTAAGCATGTTTTAAACAAAGGATCATGTTTGTTTAAACAAGAATGGCACTCTGCAATAAAAAAAACTGGCCAAAGCAAGATTTCTATGCAGAAATTAAATAATTGTTAGAACCAGAAAAATATTTATCCACTATAATAAATAAGCAACATAGAGAAAATGAAATGAAATTGAATGGGGTTTAACGTCCGACTGTTCCGCTCCTAAAATGGGCTAATGAAGACGGGCATATGCCATAATGTGTGCAATGAGGGAAATTTTACCCGGGCAGCGGCGGTTACGGCCTACGAGGTTGGACAGGCAACCATACTCCTTGTCACGTACAACCAAAAAATCGAAACAACGGCAGTTGACTCAATGACAGACGTTATGATACAGAGCGCACGTGCTAACCATTCAGCCACGCAACCTCCCTAAAATCGGCAAATTGCTGACCTACAGCGAGAAACATTTCAACCGGGCCAAATTTTCTATTGTAACAGTTTAATTTGCACGGTACCTTTAGTTATCAACCGAATATTACAAAACTTTTAAAAATAAGCTCCCCCCTGACCAGCTTAAGCGTTCGCAATAAACGTTTGCCACTTAAAATCGGGAAATTGCTGACTTTAAAGTGAGAAACATTACAACCGGGCGAAATTTTCTGTTTTATGACTTTTACAGTACCTTTGATTACCAACCGATTATTTTCTGTTTTATCACTTTTACAGTACCTTTGATTACCAACCGATTATTACAAAACTTTAAAAATAAAAGAGAAAGAGAGAAATGCGGCCTAATGTCCATTCGACACAAACTAGGTCATTTCGGGACTAACATATGTTTTTTAATTTTATTTAAAAACTCCCCCCTGCGCTTACAGGTCTTTAGCCGTTGGGAGGAAACCGAAGAACACGGAGAAAACCCACAAGGTTGGACATCATACTTCATGTCACGTGCAACCTGGAGATCGAAACGACGCCCGTTGACTCAATGACAGACGTTACGATACAGTGCGCACATGCTAACCATTCAGCCATTCAGCCTCCCTGAATTCAGAAAATTGCTGACTTATAGCAAGAAACATTTCAACCGGGCGAAATTTTCTGTTTTAACAGTTTAATGTGCACGGTACTTTAATTACCAACCGATTATTACAAAACTTTTGAAAATAAGCTCCAACTGACCAGCTTAATCGTATGCAATAAACGTTTTCGCCTGAATTGAAAGTTCTGCACGGAGAAAGTTCATCTCGATTTCCCGGCGTGGTTCCCCTTGTCAGTGAGGCAGAACGGAGGGCCTGACAAGCACAGCTGTCTAGTCATTCGGATGGGACGAAAAACCAAGGTCCCGTGTACACATTGGAGTGCACGTAAAATATCCCTAAGCAGTTGGAATTCGATACTGTTGAATAAGCTCTATACGATGACTAAATGTGTAGATTGTAGTCACCCACACTGCATGTTTCGCTTAACAATGAAAGGGTGCCGTTTTCAATGTTCGATCCTTTTGTTCTTCTACTCCTGATATGTTGGACTGTTGATCGATGGTTTCATATAAAAGACTACCAATAAGACTCTTTGTACAAGAAGTTCCCAAAAAATATTATGTTGACTTTACGAGAAAGACCTCTAAACATGCTCCAAATTGTAAAAATACGACTTTTTGGGTTTTCAATCTCTTTTTTTCGGCTATCCCTGATATTTAGAAAAAATAATACAATGATTTCACACAACAGGCTAGCTATTAGACTCTCTATTGACAAAAGTTTCACCGCCCTCCCTTCATTAAGCTCCCCCCTGACCAGCTTAAGCGTTCGCAATAAACGTTTGCCACTTAAAATCGGGAAATTGCTGACTTTAAAGTGAGAAACATTACAACCGGGCGAAATTTTCTGTTTTATGACTTTTACAGTACCTTTGATTACCAACCGATTATTTTCTGTTTTATCACTTTTACAGTACCTTTGATTACCAACCGATTATTACAAAACTTTAAAAATAAAAGAGAAAGAGAGAAATGCGGCCTAATGTCCATTCGACACAAACTAGGTCATTTCGGGACTAACATATGTTTTTTAATTTTATTTAAAAACTCCCCCTGCGCTTACAGGTCTTTAGCCGTTGGGAGGAAACCGAAGAACACGGAGAAAACCCACAAGGTTGGACATCATACTTCATGTCACGTGCAACCTGGGGATCGAAACGACGCCCGTTGACTCAATGACAGACGTTACGATACAGTGCGCACATGCTAACCATTCAGCCATTCAGCCTCCCTGAATTCAGAAAATTGCTGACTTATAGCAAGAAACATTTCAACCGGGCGAAATTTTCTGTTTTAACAGTTTAATGTGCACGGTACTTTAATTACCAACCGATTATTACAAAACTTTTGAAAATAAGCTCCAACTGACCAGCTTAATCGTATGCAATAAACGTTTTCGCCTGAATTGAAAGTTCTGCACGGAGAAAGTTCATCTCGATTTCCCGGCGTGGTTCCCCTTGTCAGTGAGGCAGAACGGAGGGCCTGACAAGCACAGCTGTCTAGTCATTCGGATGGGACGAAAAACCAAGGTCCCGTGTACACATTGGAGTGCACGTAAAATATCCCTAAGCAGTTGGAATTCGATACTGTTGAATAAGCTCTATACGATGACTAAATGTGTAGATTGTAGTCACCCACACTGCATGTTTCGCTTAACAATGAAAGGGTGCCGTTTTCAATGTTCGATCCTTTTGTTCTTCTACTCCTGATATGTTGGACTGTTGATCGATGGTTTCATATAAAAGACTACCAATAAGACTCTTTGTACAAGAAGTTCCCAAAAAATATTATGTTGACTTTACGAGAAAGACCTCTAAACATGCTCCAAATTGTAAAAATACGACTTTTTGGGTTTTCAATCTCTTTTTTTCGGCTATCCCTGATATTTAGAAAAAATAATACAATGATTTCACACAACAGGCTAGCTATTAGACTCTCTATTGACAAAAGTTTCACCGCCCTCCCTTCATTAAGCTCCCCCCTGACCAGCTTAAGCGTTCGCAATAAACGTTTGCCACTTAAAATCGGGAAATTGCTGACTTTAAAGTGAGAAACATTACAACCGGGCGAAATTTTCTGTTTTATGACTTTTACAGTACCTTTGATTACCAACCGATTATTTTCTGTTTTATCACTTTTACAGTACCTTTGATTACCAACCGATTATTACAAAACTTTAAAAATAAAAGAGAAAGAGAGAAATGCGGCCTAATGTCCATTCGACACAAACTAGGTCATTTCGGGACTAACATATGTTTTTTAATTTTATTTAAAAACTCCCCCTGCGCTTACAGGTCTTTAGCCGTTGGGAGGAAACCGAAGAACACGGAGAAAACCCACAAGGTTGGACATCATACTTCATGTCACGTGCAACCTGGGGATCGAAACGACGCCCGTTGACTCAATGACAGACGTTACGATACAGTGCGCACATGCTAACCATTCAGCCATTCAGCCTCCCTGAATTCAGAAAATTGCTGACTTATAGCAAGAAACATTTCAACCGGGCGAAATTTTCTGTTTTAACAGTTTAATGTGCACGGTACTTTAATTACCAACCGATTATTACAAAACTTTTGAAAATAAGCTCCAACTGACCAGCTTAATCGTATGCAATAAACGTTTTCGCCTGAATTGAAAGTTCTGCACGGAGAAAGTTCATCTCGATTTCCCGGCGTGGTTCCCCTTGTCAGTGAGGCAGAACGGAGGGCCTGACAAGCACAGCTGTCTAGTCATTCGGATGGGACGAAAAACCAAGGTCCCGTGTACACATTGGAGTGCACGTAAAATATCCCTAAGCAGTTGGAATTCGATACTGTTGAATAAGCTCTATACGATGACTAAATGTGTAGATTGTAGTCACCCACACTGCATGTTTCGCTTAACAATGAAAGGGTGCCGTTTTCAATGTTCGATCCTTTTGTTCTTCTACTCCTGATATGTTGGACTGTTGATCGATGGTTTCATATAAAAGACTACCAATAAGACTCTTTGTACAAGAAGTTCCCAAAAAATATTATGTTGACTTTACGAGAAAGACCTCTAAACATGCTCCAAATTGTAAAAATACGACTTTTTGGGTTTTCAATCTCTTTTTTTCGGCTATCCCTGATATTTAGAAAAAATAATACAATGATTTCACACAACAGGCTAGCTATTAGACTCTCTATTGACAAAAGTTTCACCGCCCTCCCTTCATTATAACCGAAGTTATCGTGCCCTAAAGAATCAACAAATTAGCTTGTTTATCTCTGCTTACCCTAAGCAGAAAATGCTCATCTTTGAACTCAATCATAACATTGACCTAGTGAACGTCTACACCAAGTTTGAACATTCTAGCTTAATTAGAAGGAGAGTAATTGTGTTCCAAAGTCCCGAACCTTCAAATTGCTTCTATTTTTCATTTTCAATTCAAAATGGTGACCATCACGTGACCGAAATCAAAATTCTATTCGCGACATTTTTTAGGCCTTCCTACAAGGATTCAGAAAATATAACTCCCGAGTCTGTAAGTAAAATAGCAAAAAAGCCTTATTGATTTTTCACTTTTAAATATGGCGGCACTTCCGGTTCGATCGACAAACTCCATATTTTGTGTACAAATCAGTAATTACTTATCTAGTATCCAAAAAAAAAATCAGGTCATTCTGACCTATATTTCGATGATTTTTTTGAAAATTTTGATCCTTAATTTCGTCAAGGGGAGATAATTTAGAAAATTTCTAATTATATTTTTGAAGTCACATCGGTAGGATCTACTTAGATACTAAATTTCATGAAAATCGTACAACTATTAAAGAAGTTGTCAAATTGGTCTAATCTTCCGGTTCGAAATCACAGCGACGAATTTTCGAAATTCGAAAATGTGAAACTGCAGATGAAAATGGTTTTTTTAAAGGTATTCAAAGAAAAAAGAATTAGTAAAATCGGTCAAAAAATAACAAAGTTACGACTATGCATTGTCATTTTTTTCGTTCGTAAAATTCGGTGATTTCGGATTCGTAAAACGTTTCGAAAATATATTTAATCAAGGTTCGCACCCCATTTTTGGGGGGGTAGGTCAAAATTTCAGAAAGATCCTATGGATAGATTCTGAGAAATCCGATTTGCAGAAAACACACAAAAAAAAAATAATAATAATAATAACTTTAACAGAAACAATAAGCTTTCATATGTAATATGAAAGCTTAATAACTTTAACAGAAACAATAAGCTTTCATATGTAATATGAAAGCTTAACTAGATCTGCTACTGTCCCATGCAGATATGAAAGCTTTCATATTCATCGTCATGTGTCATTGATTGTATCAAGTATCCTAAATAAAAGGATAAGAAGAAAAAATTATCAAAATTGGTCAAAAACTCGCGAAGTTACAAATCTAAATATAGTATGAAACATTGCACCCAGGCATAACAATAATCTGAAAACTAAAGGGAAATACCTCAAACTTGTATTACTGTAATGAGACGGATGAGAAAATGAAATGAAAATGGCGGGAAAAAAAATTAAAAATGACCGGTTGGACAGGCGACCTTACTCCTTGTCACGTACAACCGGGCATTCGAAAACACGCTAGTTAACTCAATGACAGGCGCGCGTGCTAACCATTCAGCCACCCAACCCCCCTTTAAAATCAGACACGTGTAATATGTCATAGGAAAAATAACAAGTGGCTCACAAAAAATGGTAAATTAATGAGTTTAGGTCAAAAGGTTGAGCTACTGTTTTAGAGTATTTTTTTATGTTTTAAAGAGACACGTTAAGGGTTGTTCATACTTAAATGAAAGTTTAATTTTAAATAAGACCAATAAAATTAGGATTTAATAATGCCAGACTAATATTAAAATAAAGTTTTCAATTAAGAATAATTAATTATTGGTCTAATGCAATGAAATGCTTTGATTTGACGGATGAAATGTACGATGGGTGTCCACACTATGTGGCTAAGGCGTTGGCCTGCTAGCCAGGAGGTCGGGTGTTCGATCCCTGCATTGTCCGAGAAAGTTCATCTCGATTTTCTGGCGTGTCCCCCCACCCGCCGTGTACACATTGGAGTGCACGTAAAAGATCCCTTAGCAGTTGGAATTCGATACTGTTGAATAAGCTCTATACGATGACTAAATGTGCAGATTGTAGCCACCCACACTGCATGTTTTGCTTAACAATGAAAGGGTGCCGTTTTCAATGTTCGATCCTTTTGTTCTTCTACTCCTGATATGTTGGATTGTTGATCGATGGTTTTATATAAAAGACTACCAATAAGACTCTTTGTAGAAGAAGTTCCCCAAAAATATTAAGTTGACTTTACGAGAAAGACCTCTAAACATGCTCCAAATTGTAAAAATACGAATTTTGGGATTTTCAATCTCTTTTTTTCGCCTATCCCTGATATTTAAAATAAATGATACAATGATTTCACACAACAGGCTAGCTATTGGACTCTCTATTGACAAAAGTTTCACAGCCCTCCCTTCATTATAACAGAAGTTATCGTGCCCTAAAGAATCAACAAATCAGCATGCCTATCTCTGCTTACCCTAGGCAGAAAATGCTCATCTTTGAACTCAATCATGACATTGACCTAGTGAACGTCTACACCAAGTTTGAACATTCTAGCTCAATTTGAAGGAGAGTTATTGTGTTTCAAAGTCTCGGCCCTTCAAATTGCTACTACTTTTCATTTTCAATTCAAAATGGTGACCATCACGTGACCGAAATCAAAATTCTGCTCCCTACGATTTTTGGGCCATCCTTCAAGGATTCAGAAAATATAACTCCCGTGTCTGTAAGAGCAATATCGCAAAAGTTCATTGTTTTTTCACGTTTCAAGATGGAGGCACTTCCGGTTCGATCGATAAACTCCATATTTTGTGTAGGAATCAGTAATTACTTGTCGAGTATCGAAAATTTTTTTTAGGTCATTCTGACCTATATTTCGACGATTTTTTTGAAAATTTTGATCCTTAATTTCACCAAGGGGAGATAATTTAGAAAATTTCTAATTATATTTTTGAAGTCACATCGGTAAGATCTACTTGTATACTAAATTTCATGAATATCGTACTACTATTAAAGAAGTTGTCAAATTGGTCTAAACTTCCGGTTCGAAATCACAGCGACGAATTTTCGAAATTCGAAAATGTGAAACTGCAGATGAAAACGATTTTTTTCAAGGTATTCGAAGAAAAAAGAGTTAGTAAAATCGGTCAAAAAATAACAAAGTTACGACTATGCATTGTCAGTTTTTTCGTTCGTAAAATTCGGTGATTTCGGATTCGTAAAACGTTTTGAAAATATATTTAAACAACGTTCGCACCCCATTTTTTGGGGGGTAGGTCAAAGTTTCAGAAAGATCCCATGGTTAGATTCTGAGAAATCCGATTTGCAGAAAATACACAAAAAAAAAAAATAACTAGATCTGCTACTGTCCCATGCAGATATGAAAGCTTTCATATTCATCGTCACGTGTCATTGATTGTATCAAGTATCCTAAATAAAAGGATAAGAAGAAAAAATTATTAAAATTGGTCAAAAACTCGTGAAGTTACAAGTCTAAATATAGTATGAAACATTGCACCCAGGCATAACAATAATCCGAAAACTAAAGGGAAATAACTGAAACTTGTATTACTGTAATGAGAAGGATGAGAAAATGAAATGAAAATGGCGGGAAAAAAAATTAAAAATGGCAGGTTGGACAGGCGACCTTACTCCTTGTCACGTACAACCGGGCATCCGAAAACACGCTAGTTAACTCAATGACAGGCGCGCGTGCTAACCATTCAGGCACCCAACCCCCCTTTGAAATAAGACACGTGCAATATGTCATATAAGAAGAATAAGAAGTCGCTCACAACAAAATGGTAAATTAATGAGTTTAGGCCAAAAGGTTGAGCTACTGTTTTAGAGTACTTAATAGTTTTAAAGAGACACGTTAAGGGTTGTTCATAGTTAAATGAAAGTTTAATTTTAAATAAGACCAATAAAATTAGGATTTAATAATGCCAGACTAATATTTTCAATATGTTTGGTTATAAGTAGGAAATCGTGACGACTTCTTAAGCATGTTTTAAACAAAGGATCATGTTTGTTTAAACAAGAATGGCACTCTGCAATAAAAAAAACTGGCCAAAGCAAGATTTCTAATTAAATAATTGCTAGAACCAGAAAAATATTTATCCACTATAATAAATAAGCAACATAGAGAAAATGAAATGAAATTGAATGGGGTTTAACGTCCGACTGTTCTGCTCCTAAAATGGGCTAATGAAGACGGGCATATGCCATAAAGTGTGCAATGAGGGAAATTTTACCCGGGCAGCGGCGGTTACGGCCTACGAGGTTGGACAGGCGACCATACTCCTTGTCACGTACAACCAAGAAATCGAAACAACGCCAGTTGACTCAATGACAGACGTTATGATACAGAGCGCACGTGCTAACCATTCAGCCACGCAACCTCCCTAAAATCAGCAAATTGCTGACCTACAGCGAGAAACATTTCAACCGGGCTAAATTTTTTATTGTAACAGTTTAATTTGCACGGTACCTTTAGTTATCAACCGAATATTACAAAACTTTTAAAAATAAACTCCCCCTGACCAGCTTAAGCGTTCGCAATAAACGTTTGCCCCTTAAAATCGGCAAATTGCTGACTTTAAAGTGAGAAACATTACAACCGGGCGAAATTTTCTGTTTTATCACTTTTACAGTACCTTTGATTACCAACCGATTATTACAAAACTTTAAAAATAAAAGAGAAAGAGAGAAATGCGGCCTAATGTCCATACGACACAAACTAGGTCATTTCGGGACTAACATATGTTTTTTAATTTTATTTAAAAACTCCCCTTGCGCTTACAGGTCTTTAGCCGTTGGGAGGAAACCGAAGGACACGGAGAAAACCCACGAGGTTGGACATCATACTTCATGTCACGTCCAACCTGGAGATCGAAACGACGCCCATTGACTCAAAATGACAGACGTTACGATACAGTGCGCACATGCTAACCATTCAGCCATTCAGCCTCCCTGAATTCGGAAAATTGCTGACTTATAGCAAGAAACATTTCAACCGGGCGAAATTTTCTGTTTTAACAGTTTAATGTGCACGGTACTTTAATTACCAACCGATTATTACAAAACTTTTGAAAATGAGCTCCAACTGACCAGCTTAATCGTATGCAATAAACGTTTTGCCTGAATTGAAAGTTCTGCACGGAGAAAGTTCATCTCGATTTCCCGGCGTGGTTCCCCTTTTCAGTGAGGCAGAACGGAGGGCCTGACAAGCACAGCTGTATAGTCGTTCGGATGGGACGAAAAACCAAGGTCCCGTGTACACATTGGAGTGCACGTAAAATATCCCTAAGCAGTTGGAATTCGATACTGTTGAATAAGCTCTATACGATGACTAAATGCGTAGATTGTAGTCACCCATACCGCATGTTTCGCTTAACAATGAAAGGGTGCAGTATTCAATTTTCGATCCTTTTGTTCTTCTACTCCTGATATGTTGGACTGTTGATCGATGGTTTCATATAAAAGACTACCAATAAGACTCTTTGTAGAAGAAGTTCCCCAAAAATAGTATGTTGACTTTACGAGAAAGACCTCTAAACATGCTCCAAATTGTAAAAATACGACTTTTTGGATTTTCAATCTCTTTTTTTTAGGCTATCCCTGATATTTAGAAAAAATAATACAATGATTTCACACAACAGGCTAGCTATTAGACTCTCTATTGACAAAAGTTTCACCGCCCTCCCTTCATTATAACCGAAGTTATCGTGCCCTAAAGAATCAACAAATTAGCATGCTTATCTCTGCTTACCCTAAGCAGAAAATGCTCATCTTTGAACCCAATCATAACATTGACCTAGTGAACGTCTACACCAAGTTTGAACATTCTAGCTTAATTAGAAGGAGAGTAATTGTGTTCCAAAGTCCCGACCCTTCAAATTGCTTCTATTTTTCATTTTCAATTCAAAATGGTGACCATCACGTGACCGAAATCAAAATTCTATTCGCGACATTTTTTAGGCCTTCCTACAAGGATTCAGAAAATATAACTCCCGAGTCTGTAAGTAAAATAGCAAAAAAGCCTTATTGATTTTTCACTTTTAAATATGGCGGCACTTCCGGTTCGATCGACAAACTACATATTTTGTGTACAAATCAGTAATTACTTATCTAGTATCCAAAAAAAAAATCAGGTCATTGTGACCTATATTTCGATGATTTTTTTGAAAATTTTGATCTTTAATTTCGTCAAGGGGAGATAATTTAGAAAATTTCTAATTATATTTTTGAAGTCACATCGGTAAGATCTACTTATATACTAAATTTCATGAAAATCGTACAACTATTAAAGACGTTGTCAAATTGGTCTAAACTTCCGGTTCGAAATCACAGCGACGAATTTTCGAAATTCGAAAATGTGAAACTGCAGATGAAAATGTTTTTTTTAAAGGTATTCAAAGAAAAAAGAATTAGTAAAATCGGTCAAAAAATAACAAAGTTACGACTATGCATTGTCCATTTTGTCGTTCGTAAATTTCGGTGATTTCGGATTCGTAAAACGTTTTGAAAATATATTTAATCAAGGTTCGCACCCCATTTTTGGGGGGGTAGGTCAAAATTTCAGAAAGATCCTACGGATAGATTCTGAGAAATCCGATTTGCAGAAAACACACAAAAAAAAAAAAATAATAATAATAATCTTAACAGAAACAATAAGCTTTCATATGTAATATGAAAGCTTAATAATAATCTTAACAGAAACAATAAGCTTTCATATGTAATATGAAAGCTTAACTAGATCTGCTACTGTCCCATGCAGATATGAAAGCTTTCATATTCATCGTCACGTGTCATTGATTGTATCAAGTATCCTAAATAAAAGGATAAGAAGAAAAAATTATTAAAATTGGTCAAAAACTCGCGAAGTTACAAGTCTAAATATAGTATGAAACATTGCACCCAGGCATAACAATAATCTGAAAACTAAAGGGAAATAACTGAAACTTGTATTACTGTAATGAGACGGATGAGAAAATGAAATGAAAATGGCGGGAAAAAAAATAAAAATGGCAGGTTGGACAGGCGACCTTACTCCTTGTCACGTACAACCGGGCATTCGAAAACACGCTAGTTAACTCAATGACAGGCGCGCGTGCTAACCATTTAGCCACCCAACCCCCCCTTTGAAATCAGACACGTGCAATATGTCATATAGGAAGAATAAGAAGTCGCTCACAACAAAATGGTAAATTAATGAGTTTAGGTCAAAAGGTTGAGCTACTGTTTTAGAGTACTCAATAGTTTTAAAGAGACACGTTAAGGGTTGTTCATAGTTAAATGAAAGTTTAATTTTAAATAAGACCAATAAAATTAGGATTTAATAATGCCAGACTAATATTTCCAATATGTTTGGTTATAAGTAGGAAATCGTGACGACTTCTTAAGCATGTTTTAAACAAAGGATCATGTTTGTTTAAACAAGAATGGCACTCTGCAATAAAAAAAACTGGCCAAAGCAAGATTTCTATGCAGAAATTAAATAATTGCTAGAACCAGAAAAATATTTATCCACTATAATAAATAAGCAACATAGAGAAAATGAAATGAAATTGAATGGGGTTTAACGTCCGACTGTTCTGCTCCTAAAATGGGCTAATGAAGACGGGCATATGCCATAAAGTGTGCAATGAGGGAAATTTTACCTGGGCAGCGGCGGTTACGGCCTACGAGGTTGGACAGGCGACCATACTCCTTGTCACGTACAACCAAGAAATCGAAACAACGCCAGTTGACTCAATGACAGACGTTATGATACAGAGCGCACGTGCTAACCATTCAGCCACGCAACCTCCCTAAAATCGGCAAATTGCTGACCTACAGCGAGAAACATTTCAACCGGGCCAAATTTTCCATTGTAACAGTTTAATTTGCACGGTACCTTTAGTTATCAACCGAATATTACAAAACTTTTAAAAATAAGCTCCCCCTGACCAGCTTAAGCGTTCGCAATAAACGTTTGCCCCTTAAAATCGGCAAATTGCTGACTTTAAAGTGAGAAACATTACAACCGGGCGAAATTTTCTGTTTTATCACTTTTACAGTACCTTTGATTACCAACCGATTATTATAAAACTTTAAAAATAAAAGAGAAAGAGATAATTTGCGGCCTAATGTCCATTCGACACAAACTAGGTCATTTCGGGACTAACATATGTTTTTAATTTTATTTAAAAACTCCCCTTGCGCTTACAGGTCTTTAGCCGTTGGGAGGAAACCGAAGGACACGGAGAAAACCCACGAGGTTGGACATCATACTTCATGTCACGTGCAACCCGGAGATCGAAACGACGCCCGTTGACTCAATGACAGACGTTACGATACAGTGCGCACATGCTAACCATTCAGCCATTCAGCCTCCCTGAATTCAGAAAATTGCTGACTTATAGCAAGAAACATTTCAACCGGGCGAAATTTTCTGTTTTAACAGTTTAATGTGCACGGTACTTTAATTACCAACCGATTATTACCAAACTTTTGAAAATAAGCTCCAACTGACCAGCTTAATCGTATGCAATAAACGTTTTCGCCTGAATTGAAAGTTCTGCAAGGAGAAAGTTCATCTCGATTTCCCGGCGTGGTTCCCCTTGTCAGTGAGGCAGAACGGAGGGCCTGACAAGCACAGCTGTCTAGTCATTCGGATGGGACGAAAAACCAAGGTCTCGTGTACACATTGGAGTGCACGTAAAATATCCCTAAGCAGCTGGAATTCGATACTGTTGAATAAGCTCTATACGATGACTAAATGTGTAGATTGTAGTCACCCACACTGCATGTTTCGCTTAACAATGAAAGGTGCCGTTTTCAATGTTCGATCCTTTTGTTCTTCTACTCCTGATATGTTGGACTGTTGATCGTTGGTTTCATATAAAAGACTACCAATAAGACTCTTTGTAGAAGAAGTTCCCAAAAAATATTATGTTGACTTTACGAGAAAGACCTCTAAACATGCTCTAAATTGTAAAAATACGAGTTTTTGGATTTTCAATCTCTTTTTTTTTCGGCTATCCCTGATATTTAGAAAAAATAATACAATGATTTCACACAACAGGCTAGCTATTAGACTCTGTATTGACGAAAGTTTCACCGCCCTCGCTTCATTATAACCGAAGTTATCGTGCCCTAAAGAATCAACAAATCAGCATGCTTATCTCTGCTTACCCTTAGCAGAAAATGCTCATCTTTAAACTCAATCATAACATTGAACTAGTGAACGTCTACACCAAGTTTGAATATTCTAGCTTAATTAGAAGGAGAGTAATTGTGTTCCAAAGTCCCGACCCTTCAAATTGCTTCTATTTTTCATTTTCAATTCAAAATGGTGACCATCACGTGACCGAAATCAAAATTCTATTCGCGACATTTTTTAGGCCTTCCATCAAGGATTCAGAAAATATAACTCCCGAGTCTGTAAGTAAAATAGCAAAAAGGCCTTATTGATTTTTCACTTTTAAATATGGCGGCACTTCCGGTTTCATCGACAAACTCCATATTTTGTGTACAAATCAGTAATTACTTATCTAGTATCCAAAAAAAAAATCAGGTCATTCTGACCTATATTTCGACGATTTTTTTGAAAATTTTGATCCTTAATTTCGTCAAGGGGAGATAATTTAGAAAATTTCTAATTATATTTTTGAAGTCACATCGGTAAGATCTACTTAGATACTAAATTTCATGAAAATCGTACAACTATTAAAGAAGTTGTCAAATTGGTCTAAACTTCCAGTTCGAAATCACAGCAACGAATTTTCGAAATTCCAAAATCTGAAACTGCAGATTTATAGTAATTGTCTCAAGGTACTCAAAGAAAAAAGATTTAGCAAAATAGGTCAAATAGTCACAAAGTTACAGCATTGTAGGTCAAATGCATTCGTTCGTAAAATTCGGTGATTTCGGATACGTAAAACGTTTTGAAAATATATTTAATCAACAGCCACCACCCATTTTTGGGGGGATAGGTAAAAGTTTCAGAACGATCCTATGGTTAGATTCTGAGAAATCCGATTTGTGGATAAAACACAAAAAAAAAAAATAATAACTAGATCTGCTACTGTCCCATGCAGATATGAAAGCTTTCATATTCATCGTCACGTGTCATTGATTGTATCAAGTATCCTAAATAAAAGGATAAGAAGAAAAAATTATTAAAATTGGTCAAAAACTCGCGAAGTTACAAGTCTAAATATAGTATGAAACATTGCACCCAGGCATAACAATAATCTGAAAACTAAAGGGAAATAACTGAAACTTGTATTACTGTAATGAGACGGATGAGAAAATGAAATGAAAATGGCGGGAAAAAAAATTAAAAATGGCAGGTTGGACAGGCGACCTTACTCCTTGTCACGTACAACCGGGCATTCGAAAACACGGTAGTTAACTCAATGACAGGCGCGCGTGCTAACCATTCAGGCACCCAACCCCCCTTTGAAATCAGACACGTGCAATATGTCATATAAGAAGAATAAGAAGTCGCTCACAACAAAATGGTAAATTAATGAGTTTAGGCCAAAAGGTTGAGCTACTGTTTTAGAGTACTTAATAGTTTTAAAGAGACACGTTAAGGGTTGTTCATAGTTAAATGAAAGTTTAATTTTAAATAAGACCAATAAAATTAGGATTTAATAATGCCAGACTAATATTTTCAATATGTTTGGTTATAAGTAGGAAATCGTGACGACTTCTTAAGCATGTTTTAAACAAAGGATCATGTTTGTTTAAACAAGAATGGCACTCTGCAATAAAAAAACTGGCCAAAGCAAGATTTCTAATTAAATAATTGCCAGAACCAGAAAAATATTTATCCACTATAATAAATAAGCAACATAGAGAAAATGAAATGAAATTGAATGGGGTTTAACGTCCGACTGTTCTGCTCCTAAAATGGGCTAATGAAGACGGGCATATGCCATAAAGTGTGCAATGAGGGAAATTTTACCCGGGCAGCGGCGGTTACGGCCTACGAGGTTGGACAGGCGACCATACTCCTTGTCACGTACAACCAAGAAATCGAAACAACGCCAGTTGACTCAATGACAGACGTTATGATACAGAGCGCACGTGCTAACCATTCAGCCACGCAACCTCCCTAAAATCGGCAAATTGCTGACCTACAGCGAGAAACATTTCAACCGGGCCAAATTTTCTATTGTAACAGTTTAATTTGCACGGTACCTTTAGTTATCAACCGAATATTACAAAACTTTTAAAAATAAGCTCCCCCTGACCAGCTTAAGCGTTCGCAATAAACGTTTGCCCCTTAAAATCGGCAAATTGCTGACTTTAAAGTGAGAAACATTACAACCGGGCGAAATTTTCTGTTTTATCACTTTTACAGTACCTTTGATTACCAATCGATTATTACAAAACTTTAAAAATAAAAGAGAAAGAGATAAATGCGGCCTAATGTCCATTCGACACAAACTAGGTCATTTCGGGACTAACATATGTTTTTTTAATTTTATTTAAAAACTCCCCTTGCGCCCTTGGGAGGAAACCGAAGGACACGGAGAAAACCCACGAGGTTGGACATCATACTTCATGTCACGTCCAACCTGGAGATCGAAACGACGCCCATTGACTCAATGACAGACGTTACGATACAGTGCGCACATGCTAACCATTCAGCCATTCAGCCTCCCTGAATTCGGAAAATTGCTGACTTATAGCAAGAAACATTTCAACCGGGCGAAATTTTCTGTTTTAACAGTTTAATGTGCACGGTACTTTAATTACCAACCGATTATTACAAAACTTTTGAAAATGAGCTCCAACTGACCAGCTTAATCGTATGCAATAAACGTTTTGCCTGAATTGAAAGTTCTGCACAGAGAAAGTTCATCTCGATTTCCCGGCGTGGTTCCCTTGTCAGTAAGGCAGAACGGAGGGCCTGACAAGCACAGCTGTCTAGTCCTTCGGATGGGACGAAAAACCAAGGTCCCGTGTACACATTGGAGTGCACGTAAAATATCCCTAAGCAGTTGGAATTCGATACTGTTGAATAAGCTCTATACGATGACTAAATGCGTAGATTGTAGTCACCCACACTTCATGTTTCGCTCAACAATTAAAGGGTGCCGTTTTCAATGTTCGATCCTTTTGTTCTTCTACTCCTGATATGTTGGACTGTTGATCGATGGTTTCATATAAAAGACTACCAATAAGACTCTTTGTAGAAGAAGTTCCCAAAAAATAGTATGTTGACTTTACGAGAAAGACCTCTAAACATGCTCCAAATTGTAAAAATACGACTTTTTGGATTTTCAATCTCTTTTTTTCGGCTATCCCTGATATTTAAAAAAAATGATACAATCATTTCACACAACAGGCTACCTATTAGACTCTCTATTGACAAAAGTTTCACCGCCCTCCCTTCATTATAACCGAAGTTATCGTGCCCTAAAGAATCAACAAATCAGCATGCTTATCCCTGCTTACCCTCAGCAGAAAATGCTCATCTTTGAAGTCAATCATAACATTGACCTAGTAAATGTCTACACCAAGTTTGAACATTCTAGCTTAATTAGAAGGACAGTCATTGTGTTCCGAATTCCGGGCCTTTCAAATTTTTTCTATTTTTCATTTTCAATTCAAAATTGTGACCATCACATGACCGAAATCAAAATTCTGATCCGATAGATTTTTAGGCATTCCTTCAAGGATTCCGAAAATATAACTCCCGAGTCTGTAAGTAAAATAGCAAAAAAGCCTTTTTGAGTTTTCACGTTTAAAGATGGTGGCACTTCCGGTTCGATCGACAAACTCCATATTTTGTGTACGAATCAGTAATTCCTTGTCTAGTATCGAAAAAAAAATTAGGTCATTCTGACCTATATTTCGACGATTTTTTTGAAAACTTTGATCCTTAATTTCACCAAGGGGAGATAATTTAGAAAATTTCTAATTATATTTTTGAAGTCACATCGGTAAGATCTACTTGTATACTAAATTTCATGAAAATCGTACAACTATTAAAGAAGTTGTCAAATTGGTCTAAACTTCCGGTTCGAAATCACAGCGACGAATTTTCGAAATTCGAAAATGTGAAACTGCAGATGAAAATGATTTTTTTCAAGGTATTCAAAGAAAAAAGAATTAGTAAAATCGGTCAAAAAATAACTAAGTTACGACTATGCATTGTCAGTTTTTTCGTTCGTAAAATTCGGTGATTTCGGATTCGTAAAACGTTTTGAAAATATATTTAAACAACGTTCGCACCCCATTTTTTGGGGGGGGTAAGTCAAAGTTTTAGAAAGATCCCATGGTTAGATTCTGAGAAATCCGATTTGCAGAAAATACACAAAAAAAAAAAATAATAATAATCTTAACAGAAACAATAAGCTTTCATATGTAATATGAAAGCTTAATAATCTTAACAGAAACAATAAGCTTTCATATGTAATATGAAAGCTTAACTAGATCTGCTACTGTCCCATGCAGATATGAAAGCTTTCATATTCATCGTCATGTGTCATTGATTGTATCAAGTATCCTAAATAAAAGGATAAGAAGAAAAAATTATCAAAATTGGTCAAAAACTCGCGAAGTTACAAGTCTAAATATAGTATGAAACATTGCACCCAGGCATAACAATAATCTGAAAACTAAAGGGAAATACCTCAAACTTGTATTACTGTAATGAGACGGATGAGAAAATGAAATGAAAATGGCGGGAAAAAAAATTAAAAATGACCGGTTGGACAGGCGACCTTACTCCTTGTCACGTACAACCGGGCATTCGAAAACACGCTAGTTAACTCAATGACAGGCGCGCGTGCTAACCATTCAGCCACCCAACCCCCCTTTAAAATCAGACACGTGTAATATGTCATAGGAAAAATAACAAGTGGCTCACAAAAAATGGTAAATTAATGAGTTTAGGTCAAAAGGTTGAGCTACTGTTTTAGAGTATTTTTTTATGTTTTAAAGAGACACGTTAAGGGTTGTTCATACTTAAATGAAAGTTTAATTTTAAATAAGACCAATAAAGTTAGGATTTAATAATGCCAGACTAATATTAAAATAAAGTTTTCAATTAAGAATAATTAATTATTGGTCTAATGCAATGAAATGCTTTGATTTGACGGATGAAATGTACGATGGGTGTCCACACTATGTGGCTAAGGCGTTGGCCTGCTAGCCAGGAGGTCGGGTGTTCGATCCCTGCATTGTCCGAGAAAGTTCATCTCGATTTTCTGGCGTGTCCCCCCACCCGCCGTGTACACATTGGAGTGCACGTAAAAGATCCCTTAGCAGTTGGAATTCGATACTGTTGAATAAGCTCTATACGATGACTAAATGTGCAGATTGTAGCCACCCACACTGCATGTTTTGCTTAACAATGAAAGGGTGCCGTTTTCAATGTTCGATCCTTTTGTTCTTCTACTCCTGATATGTTGGATTGTTGATCTATGGTTTTATATAAAAGACTACCAATAAGACTCTTTGTAGAAGAAGTTCCCAAAAAATATTAAGTTGACTTTACGAGAAAGACCTCTAAACATGCTCCAAATTGTAAAAATACGACTTTTTGGATTTTCAATCTCTTTTTTTCGCCTATCCCTGATATTTAAAATAAATGATACAATGATTTCACACAACAGGCTAGCTATTGGACTCTCTATTGACAAAAGTTTCACAGCCCTCTCTTCATTATAACCGAAGTTATCGTGCCCTAAAGAATCAACAAATCAGCATGCCTATCTCTGCTTACCCTAGGCAGAAAATGCTCATCTTTGAACTCAATCATGACATTGACCTAGTGAACGTCTACACCAAGTTTGAACATTCTAGCTCAATTAGAAGGAGAGTTATTGTGTTTCAAAGTCTCGGCCCTTCAAATTGCTACTACTTTTCATTTTCAATTCAAAATGGTGACCATCACGTGACCGAAATCAAAATTCTGCTCCCTACGATTTTTGGGCCATCCTTCAAGGATTCAGAAAATATAACTCCCGTGTCTGTAAGTGCAATATCGCAAAAGTTCAATTGTTTTTTCACGTTTCAAGATGGTGGCACTTCCGGTTCGATCGACAAACTCCATATTTTGTGTAGGAATCAGTAATTACTTGTCGAGTATCGAAAAATTTTTTTAGGTCATTCTGACCTATATTTCGACAATTTTTTTGAAAACTTTGATCCTTAATTTCACCAAGGGGAGATAATTTAGAAAATTTCTAATCATATTTTTGAAGTCACATCGGTAAGATCTACTTAGATACTAAATTTCATGAAAATCGTACAACTATTAAAGAAGTTGTCAAATTGGTCTAAACTTCCGGTTCGAAATCACAGCGACGAATTTTCAAAATTCGAAAATGTGAAACTGCAGATGAAAACGATTTTTTTCAAGGTATTCAAAGAAAAAAGAATTAGTAAAATCGGTCAAAAAATAACAAAGTTACGACTATGCATTGTCAGTTTTTTCGTTCGTAAAATTCGGTGATTTCGGATTCGTAAAACGTTTTGAAAATATATTTAAACAACGTTCGCACCCCATTTTTGGGGGGGTAGGTCAAAGTTTCAGAAAGATCCCATGGTTAGATTCTGAGAAATCCGATTTGCAGAAAATACACAAAAAAAAAAAATAATAATAATCTTAACAGAAACAATAAGCTTTCATATGTAATATGAAAGCTTAATAATCTTAACAGAAACAATAAGCTTTCATATGTAATATGAAAGCTTAATAATTTTAGTAAAAACAATAGTGAAAGTCTGAAAGCCTAATAATAATTTTAGTAAAAACAATAGTCTTTCAGACGAAAGTCTGAAAGCCTAATAAGAAGAAGAAGAATAATAATTTTAACAAAAACAATAGTGTTTCACACAAGCTACGCAGTGTGAAACCCTAATAAGACCAATTTACCTGAAAATTAACAAAGATAGATTAAAAGATAACTTGTTGTGGTTTATATACAAACCATCAAAGCAGATGGAATTTGATAAAAATTTTATTTATTAAAAAGTTATTCCCTCACCACTATCTGAAATAAGCTCAAATGATAAATGAAAAGCTTGTTGTGGAGTATTTACAATGGTTTGATCCGGTTTTTATAATGATTACACTAACGAAAAATGTTGATACAGGCATGTAGATGTGAGTGATTCCACTAATATACGAAAACCCGTTAGAACAATGACTGCACAAATGATCAATGGCCTCATAAGGGTCGACTATTTGACGTAGTGAGTAGTATTTTCAATGAATGCCATTGTGATTTTGAAAGGCGGAATTTGAACTATTAAGTGCATCGAATTACGATAAAAGCAGCCCCGAAAACCAACGATAGCAGCCAATTATTAATTATCACCTCTTTTAAAAATTGTAGTAATTAAATTATTACAAACTTAAATTATTTCAGAATATTGTTGAAAATTAAATGTCGTTAAATAAAAATTACTATGCTTAGTCTATGATTATATAATAAGAGTATCATACGCCCTGGGTAGGGACAATCCTTGATCTCTGTTCATCCTTGGTGTGTGTCTTGGTATTTAAGTGGCTCTAGCAATCGGCGAGCCCTATTGATGCTTATATTCTTGCATAGCGGTTTAACATTATTTGACCATTGGACGGAGGTTGGAGTTCAAGTTTTCAGCTGCAGCTGAGTTTTGACCTATATATTAAAGGAGCTAAGTCTTTAAGTCAGTATCATCCAAAATCTTCAACATTGAAAACACGAATTATTTGTCAATTTAAGTCAAAATTAATGCTGTGATCTAACCGGAAAAAGATGGGCTTCTGATATCAAATATTTAAGACAAAATGAATATTTTACCACTGGTACACGAATCGTGTACCATAATGCGTTTCAGCCCCAGTTCTAGCAAGAGACTCGAGGAACGAGGCTAGAAACATTGTACCAAATCAAACGGCGTATGTAGACTGGAATAACTAGACGCTAAAACAAAGCCTTAGGTTGACACTGCTGGTTTATTTCGCCGAACATAACTGATTTGAAATTAGAGTAAAAACGGAAACCATTGAATGCAAATCAGTTTATATACACTCATATTACCTTATTATATGCGTTGTGACCCACTTGAGTCAATTTCTAGGTCCCAAATGTTAGCGATTTAGCTCCTTTAAAGGAGATGGTCGATCAGTTCTAACAAAACTTAGATAATGATGATAGATACTAAAATCGACCTTTGAAAACTTCCTGGACGCCCCTGTTTTAACGTCACACCCCTCTAATAAATCAAAGAGTCCGTCCATGATGACTGGTGGAAACAGAACGTTCAATTGTCAGTTGGAATGGTAGATAAAATTTTAACCCCAAACCCAATATATCTGACATATTTACAAAAGCTATCGCAATTTCTTTTCTTGGGGTCGTTATATTGAAAAATATGTCATTATTGGTGATGTCACTAACATATCTATCCTGAAATGTTGCTTACATCATTTGTTAGATGTGCCATCTCCTTCAAGGTACGTGGGGTAATTTGTACAACTTATCACTAATTAATGTGATGCACGAAAACAAACAAAAGAGTTCTGTCGGGTGCTGAGAGGGACATTTTATCTACAACCCTTGCCTATATTAGTACTACTTGGTTTTGTTTTAATGGCCCACTTATTATTTCACAGTCGTGGCAAATAATACAATCGGTGGATTGTAAATGAGTAGCAGAATGGGCCTCCCGTAGTAACAAAAATATCACCCCTTCTCAAACAGAACAGAAACAGACAGAAATGGGGTTTAAAGTCCACTCAACACAACTAGGTCATTTCGGGACTAACATATGGTTAATTTTATTTCAATAATTCGCTTGCGCGTAGGGGTCTTTTAGCAGTGGGAGGAAACCGGAGTGCCCGGAGGAAACCCACGAGGTTGAGAAGGCGCCCCTATCTCCATGTCACATACGCTCACACCAGGGCTCGAAACCACAGCCGCAAGCCAGAGGTGACTGGCCAGCTAGAGGCCGAAGCGCGGCGCTCTAGACGACTAGGCCATCCCAACCCCCCACCCCTTCTCAAACAATAGGTCACAAAATTTTGCGACGCTAGAGGATTATCAATCATTATGGACTCAACCGAAGATCTGATATCTGTTTCTTCCTGCTATAAGCGGAATTTGATTGTTCGTTTGATGATTCTGCTGGGATGATGATTCTGCTAATGGTTGTTCGACAAATAAGGCCCTGTTTCTGAAATCGACACGATATCCGTTCAATGTAGATCTTCTACAAATTAGATCTGGTTTCTGGAATCTCTGTTAAATGTACGTAGATTGTGTTCTTCATATTTTTTATTTAGTAACCATCTAATTTGCGATTGATTGTTTGCTGACTCTTAATGACTAGTTAGGTTTGTTATGTGCTCTTGTTTTGTGGTTTTAAGTTACAGACGTCGCTTATATAACACTGATCTTTATTTGGAGTATACCGGGACCTCAGGCAAATTTAAAACCGCGGTAAATCACAAAGACGAGGGCAACTATAAACCAGTTTTGGAATAAAACATATGTTAATTTGATGGTTTACGACTGGGCGTGTTGCGCGGTTGACATTTTGTAAAAATAATATTAGTATACCGTAAACTGCTACCCAGTCCAAACGATTGACGATATTTTACTATAAATATTTCCTACTAACTGTTTCTAGAGTAGTCGTTATATTCATTGTTGGGATATGGGGCATATCCTTTAAATAAATTGTCCCAAGGTAAATCGTCCTAAAAAAACAAACTTTATTAAAATGACATACAACAATTTGAAGCTTTGTGGTACTGTTTCGCAGAATTCCACGCTGAAGTCTACACGTGTACTAGTACCATAAAAGTACCCTTACCAGTTAAAAATCGACCAAGAGTAGGCAAAAACACCATGTCACCCTAGAGATTAGAAACCATGCCATTCCAATGCCCAGCCCACTCGATACCCACTCTCTGTTACAGGGACCTGTGCGCGACCAAATTATATATTAACTGGTATTATATTTTTAGGAAAGGTGACACTGGGAAAGGTGACACTCATTTCTATTACGATTTTTGTATTTGAAGTACTTGAGAAGGGAACCACAATGACTGATTGTCCAGCAGATATGGGGTTGTCAGAGCAAGTTCCCTGGTGGGATATCCCAGTGGTGCAGGGCGGGGTCTGACAATGGACAGTGTATAGACGGTTTGATGGGACGTAAAAGAATCCCTGACAGTCGAAATAAGAGTAGACCGTAACGTCGCCCGGGCGTTAAACCTCATTCTATTTCATCTCAGCGCATGAGAAGAGACAACTACCAAATAATGAACGTGCTGCTAAATGACACGTATGTTTCTCGGAAAAAACACAAAATCAAAATGATACGTTTCACAAATAAACTGTGTTAATGTTTTAACGCCATAAAATATTCAACCATGTTTTACAACTTGACTTTTATGTAAGTTTTTTTGGGACGTATTTGTCAAAACGCTAGAAGCCCAAAATATTCTTACATAACGGTTATGTCGTCTTGACTTGTTAGCAACATACAATTTGTTGATTTCCAAATTGTAATATGTTGCTTTCCAAAAACACAGCCTTTTTTGTCTTTAATTTAAATGAAGAAAAACAACATTATTATCTTGGATAAAAACTAAACTCATTTCCCCATTCAACTGTATATAGACAGTATATAAGCAATTAAGCGACTACATGGCTACAGTGTTTTCTCCTGTTCCTACGGGAGACGGGATAGGGTGTCATGGTGAAGTTTGAGACAACCTAGACATTGACCCCTTGACCTAGTCCTGTTGACGGGAAATATCGTGTCGTGTTGTACTAATACATGTAGTTGGGGGTGTATTAGATACACCACACGATACAACAACTAAAACATTTCCTCATAAATACCATATGCAGGCATCTAAATAACATCAACAATTCAGCGGGTTATGTCTCTAACTAAATCCCGGCGCACACTGGCGATGTAATGAGCACTTTAAGGTAAAAACGATATTGTGAAAACCAGTATATGTGTTCGCGTACAAGCAATTTGCAGTGACCGGTGGCGCTCATAGATGAAAATCTTGTTACGACGGATCGCGAACGTACGGAGCCCCTTAAGTGCAAGATTCCACTCGCTGATTTGACAAAAGACGAAAAGGCATTGCTCCACGATAAATTATGTTATCTTTTTATCATTTACCGTGAAACAAAGTAGTGAATATTTGATTTTTAAGTGTTATTAAAGTCACCTAATGAAACTGACGAAGAAACAAATGACAAAATGAAATGAAGTTCACATTCATCGATTTATTCCAAATGATCGTTAGACTAAGTAAGGCACAGACTGACCATTATAAGGGTAAAATGATACCCGGGGCCAAACAGCAAAGTTACCACAGCATCACAACAAAGTCAGCAACGGGTAAATCCTCCTCTGTTTGCCAAACAAGCATTGATCCGACGTGGCATACTCCTAATGAGACGTCTAAGGTCATTTTGGTCCAGATTGTCCCATTCCTGTTGCAACGCAGCAGCAAGTTCTTGGACATTGGCAGGACGTTGTTGACCTTGACGTAACCTCTGTCCAAGCATGTCCCAGACATGCTCGATGGGGGAGAGGTCAGGGCTCAGTGCTGGCCAAGGTAATGTGGTGATGTTCTGTTGTTGGAGGTAACATGTAACGATCCTGGCCCTGTGACATCTTGCGTTGTCATCCTGGAAGATGAAACGGCGGCCATGACGTCGTGCGAACGGCACAACATGGACTGCCAAGATGTTGTCCCGGTAGTACTGGCCTGTAACACGCCCTGCAACAACATGTAAAGCCGTTCTTCCAGCAACAGTGATGCCTCCCCAAATAATAACAGAACCACCCCCAAATCGATCATGTCTGATGATGTTAACATCCTCCTACGTCTGTCCAAAAAATCAACAGTGATCCTTGACTCATCTGAAAACATCACCTTGCTCCAGCGTCGATTATCCCAGTGTTGACGATCCCTAAACCAACGACGTCTTGCCTGAATGTGATGATCTCTCAAACAAGGGATCACGCGAGGACGTCGGGCGCGAAGGTGACCCCTATGCAGTCGATTCCGAATCGTCTGGCCACTCACTCTCACACCAGTGTCTGTTTGAAGACGAGCGCTGATCTGATTTGCTGTGATGACACGATTTCTCAAGACCAAGGTACGGATAACTCGATCCTGGGCTTGAGTTGTCGCCCTTGGTCGACCTGAGCGTGTCATCACAGCAAATCAGATCAGCGCTCGTCTTCAATCAGACACTGGTGTATCACGGTATCTGGACCATAGCCTGCTTATGACAGACTGAGAAACATTCATCGTCCGCGCCACAACCGCCTGTGTTGTGCCGATCTGTAGCATGTCAAGGGCACTTAACCTTTCATTTTGGGTAAGCCGACGCATATCAAAATTTGTTTTCTGGTCACTAAAACAATTAAACTGATGTTTCCACCCTGGAATTCAATGCCACAATGACTGTAACATTCAAAGTCAGAGTCGTGCAAATCTTGGGTTGGACCCCCATGATGATCCAAAGCATCACCTGCATTCCATGCGGTAGCTATTGGTGCGTTTGGGCGTCACATGTAACTGGAAATGTTTCTTCTGTTAGGTTCTACAGTGACTTTTTTCGTAGTCATTTGCATATTTTAGTATTATCCCCCCAAAATCAAATATCCCCTACTTTTTTTGAATAGTTTATATATACATAAATAAATAAAAAATACGTCCAGGTAAAAAATTCTCCACTTTACTTCATTCTTACATACATTAAATATAAGCTAGCTATCTGCCTTCTATGGCCGTCTTCAGATATTAATAATGTATACAAAATATAGCCAATGTGATAATAAATATATATACATTCTTTGAATAATAGATTCCCATGATAAAGGATTATAAATAACATTGGATAACATACAACAAAAGTTTTAAAGTATACAAACATAACATGACATTAATCTACATAATTATTATCAGACAGTTTATAAGTTTAAGCATGGTGGTTGGCGCTTTGAAGGAATGAACTTTGTTTCACGCAGGATTTTGTTCATTCGTTCACTACGTCTCAGTAGAGCAAAGTTATCTCGGAGTACATTGATCATATCCGCATTTCGAGGATTGTGCGTGATGGTGTACGATATGCACTTTGTTTCGTGCAGGATTTTGTTCATTCGTTCACTACGTCTCAGTAGAGCAAAGTTATCTCTGAGTACATTGATCATATCCGCATTTCGAGGATTGTGCGTGATGATGTACAGTATGCACTTTTCTTTTGTTATGTTTGGTCTCACTGTTCGAAAATATCAAATGCCTCCGCCCGTTTTATAAGGTCATTGATTAAAGTAAGTGGGTATTTCGTAATTCTGATAATCTGAGACCTAAAGTTAAAGGATTTGAGACGAGTGTGCAGATTCTCCTTGCAAGATTGTAAGGCAATGCCTTTTTTGTATTACCCGGATGACAAAATATAAACATTGTTTGGTGTCCTTACTTTTGTGGAAAAATATCTGTTTCTATTTTATTCTCGTCAGCTTTTAGCACCATAATATCCAAAAATGACATTTTCTTGTCACTTGTTTCAACGGTAAATTGTATTTTTGGGTGAATGCTATTTAGACTTTCACTGAAGATGGATAATTGATATAGATTTTTGAGCCAAATAATAATAAAAAAAAACAATCCTCTAGGAATCTTTTCCATCGTTCCTCAAAGTATATTCTTGTTTCATGGTAAAATGCTATCTAAACTTTTTCCGCAATTTCGAATTCTAAATAGCCCAGAACTTATGGCGGGGGAAAGCGGCAAAAACCTAATGCTATGTAGATATGTCTAATTCAAAACACACATGTAACATAATGCCATACCAAATACCAAAAACGCCTAATGCAAAAAACAAAATACAAGAAACCTCTAATACAAAATACCTCATACGTCTATTGCAAAAGACAAAATACAAGAAACCTCTAATACAAAATACATATAACCTCTTATGCACAATTGATTTTACAATCTGAAACATCTACCATAAGCATTAGATGACATATCTCTCGTGCATTACTTACGTTTCTCCACTGAATTATCTTTATTTAGGTCAATGTCAAGGTCACCGAACACAACTTGGCGACCTATTCGGCTAGCGAGCTATTCGACCGATCCAGCTGGCAACCTGTTCGTTGGCAACCTATTAAGACAACAGTCTCCCAAACTCATCTATTTTTAACAACCAATAAAATCCAACGTTACGTCTATCAAATGAAAGTAGAACAAGATATTATTTTTATCAATTCCTTTAGCTCAGAATAGAGATGTAATTTCGCATTATCGTACAAAATTCTAGACATCCAACTAAATATATTCCGAAAGGTAATTAAATAGGCTTTCTAAGTATTATCAGTACAAATTGGCACACTCATATTAAAGGGGGGCACTCTCTTCCTAAACATGACCAATTTTTTAAAAATTTTAAAGGGAAAAACTGTTAATATCCCGTGTCAAAATTCGGACCATCGTAAAAAATTCTCATGATCCAATTAAATATATTCTAAAAGGTAATTGAATAAGCTTTCCAAATATTATTAGTAAAAGTTAGCACAATCATATTAAAGGGGTGCGCTCTCAACCTGAACATAGCCAATTTTTCAATATTTTAAAGTGAAAGAACGGTAATATTTCGAGTCGAAATTCGGACCATCGTACAAAATTCTTAGCAACCAGCTATATATATTCTGAAAGGTAATTGAATAAGCTTTCTAAATATTATTAGTAAAAGTTGGCACAGTCATATGAAAGGGGCGCGCTCTCAACTTGAACATAGCCAATTTTTCAATATTTTAAAATGAAAGAACGGCAATATTCCGAGTCGAAATTCGGACCATCGTACAAAATTCTGAGCATCCAGCTATATATTTTCTGAATGGTAATTCAATAAGCTTTCTAAATATTATTAGTAAAAGTAGGCACAATCATATTAAAGGGGCGCGCTCTCAACCTGAACATAGCCAATTTTTCAATATTTTAAAGTGAAACAACGGTAATATTCTGAGTCGAAATTCGGACCATCGTACAAAATTCTGAGCATCCAGCTATATATATCCTGAAAGGTAATTAAATAAGCTTTCTAAATATTATTAGTAAAAGTTGGCACAATCATATTAAAGGGGCGCGCTCTCAACCTGAACATCGCCAATTTTTCAATATTTTAAAGTGAAAGAACGGTAATATTCCGTGTCAAAGTTCGGACCATCGTACAAAATTTGGAGCATCCAGCTATATATATTCTGAAAGGTAATTGAATAAGCTTTCCAAATATTATTAGTAAAAGTTGGCACAATCATATTAAAGGGGCGCGCCCTCAACCTGAACATATCCAATTTTTCAATATTCTATATGTGAAGATAGACCGGTATTTTTTTTTGAAGTCCAAATTCGAACCATCGTACAAAATTCTGAGCATCCAGCTATATAAATTCTGAAAGGTATCTGAATAAGCTTTCCAAATATTATTAGTAAAAGTTGGCACAATCATATTAAAGGGGTGCGCTCTCAACCTGAACATCGCCACTTTTTTAATATTTTAAAGTGAAAGAACGGTAATATTCCGAGTCAAAATTCGGACCATCGTACAAAATTCGGAGCAACCAGCTATATAAATTCGGAAAGGTAATTGAATAAGCTTTCCAAACATTATTAGTAAAAGTTGGCACAATCATATTAAAGGGGCGCGCCCTCAACCTGAACATATCAAATTTTTCAATATTCTATAAGTGAAGATAGACAGGTATTTTTTTCGAAGTACAAATTCGGACCATATATATTTAGTTGGATCATCAGAATTTTGTACGATGGTCCGAATTTTGACACGGGATATTAACAGTTTTTCTCTTTAAAATTTTTAAAAAAATTGGTCATGTTTAGGAAGAGGGTGCACCCCTTTAATATGAATGTGCCAATTTTTACTGATAATACTTAGAAAGCCTATTTAATTACCTTTCGGAATATATTTAGTTGGATGTCTAGAATTTTGTACGATAATGCGAAATTACATCTCTATTCTGAGCTAAAGGAATTGATAAAAATAATATATTATTCTACTTTCATTTGATAGACGTAACGTTGGATTTATTGGTTGTTAAAAATAGATGAGTTTGGGCGACTGTTGTCTTAATTCTGAATAGGTTGTCAACGAACAGGTTGCCAGCTGGATCGGTCGAATAGCTCGCTAGCCGAATAGGTCGCCAAGTTGTGTTCGGTGACCTTGACATTGACCTAAATAAAGATAATTCAGTGGAGAAACGTAAGTAATGCATGAGAGATATGTCATCTAATGCTTATGGTAGATGTTTTAGATTGTAAAATCAATTGTGCATAAGAGGTTATATGTATTTTGTATTAATGGTTTCTTGTATTTTGTCTTTTGCAATAGACGTATGAGGTATTTTGTATTAGAGGTTTCTTGTATTTTGTTTTTTGCATTAGACGTTTTAGGTATTTGGTGTGGCATTATGTTACATGTGTGTTTTGAATTAGACATTTCTACATAGCATTAGGTTTTTGCCGCTTTCCCCCGCCATAAGAACTAATGTCACGTAACATGGGGCGCATTTAGTTCCCACAGCAGTGCCAACTAGTTGTTTTATAGAATTTTGCATCGAAGTAGAAGCAGTTGTTTTCAAGTACGAACTTCAAACTACATAATATAAAATCTTTTGTGAAACGTTCCTGGAGATCTTGTGGGTATCTATCTCCCCAGAATTCGATAGTAATATTTGAGTAGAGGTTTGTGACATCGTAAGTAAGTAGTTTGGCATTCTCTACGACCTGGCGGAAGCTGGTTCAGAAAATCAACACTATCTCTAATATTAAATTTTACCCTAAGTACATATGGACGCAACAGTATATCTAAAAGGTGACTTAGACGATGGGTTTCGCAGGAAGGCACGGCAATAATGGGGCGTAATTTCAGGTCTGTTGGCCTTTCCATCGTAATTTTATCACTTTTCTGTTTTTCGCATGCTTTAGTCATATCTTTGCTCTTGTGGACTTTGGGAAGTCCATAAAAACTGCTTGGTTTCACATCAAATATGATAAGAAATGATATTTCATCTTCTTCAAGGATCCTTGAAAATGAATTGACAAGTTTCCGGCGTCTTTTCATATTGTCCTCCATTATTATGCTTCTTGCCAATTTTAGGTAATACTCCTTGTTCGATATTATCGATAATACCATTTCTGTATAATGATCTGCATCCACGAGGACTGTTGCTTCACCCTTGTCCGCCTGCTTTATGACTATGGATTTATCCTTCGATAACTGGGTGATTTCGTTTTCTTGTTGATGAGTTATATTCCTTCGAACGTTACCTGTTCTATTTGGAATTATTTCAACTTTGTTTATGAATGATACGAAATCATCGAGTTCTGGGATTCGTCCGAGGGGGGCACAGCCGCCTGCCTTGTTCCTTACTATGGATTCTTAATTTTCTAGCAAATTTTTTGACATCATCGTTGACTACTTGTGTGTTGCTCTTGGGTGGAGTGGGAGTAAATTTTAGTCCCTTCTTCAACACACTAAGCTGATTTTCGCTTAATGTCTTCGCTGAGATATTGACCACTTTGGAGTCTGTCCCCTCGTCTCTTTTTGGAGGAGGGTGGGGGGCCGCTAAAACAAATTCTTGTTTAATGTGAACTTGTTATGACTATTATTTTTCGCGTTGGAATTTTGTTAACCTCTATCCATGTTCTTGTTCACCATGTTCGAGTCCTGATTTTTATTTCAATTCCGTTTACTTGGTTTAACAGTTTGCCTGTTACGGTCACGCGATTGACTTCCCATTCGTACCTTTGAATTGGGGTTCTTTTTTCGTTTTGGCTTGGTGACTGTTCTAACTTTTTCAGCATATGTTGGTTTATTCTATTTCTTCTCGTTTTTTGTTTTTCTTTCTTCTCCTTGACGAAGGTGAGATAAGTTTCCGGGGTGAATGGATTTTCATAGGATTCATACCATTCCATGTTTTTAAATCACCTGGATTCAGATTTCTTCGGCTGATTTACAAGTTTCATCCAACATGTTTATTAGTCGCTCCGCAACAACTTTACCACTATCTCTTAGGAGATAAACAGGTGGTGTTTATCGACATTGTTGTAATGTTCTATGATTCCCATTTAAGGCCGATGCTTACAGATTTAACTAAATACAAAAACCACTTGTTGTGAAAACCATGCTCTTTAATACTTCTCCTTCTAATCTAACTCTATGACTAGAGAGTGGGAAAATAACAATTAAAGTAACATAACTCTGTATGGAATCAGACCACACTCAATCAACATCAATACAGTCATACACTACAATTCCTTCCTTTTCCTTAAATGATAAAATCATTTACTGTCTTTCAATTTCTAAATAATCAATGAACTAAACATTTAAAATATTACTTATATTTCAAAATTTAAAAGCTATTCAGTTACTTCCAAAATGTTCAGTTAGTATTGTATTCCTGATATTTTGATGGCGGTTTTCTATTCCGCTGAGGTCGTGTATGATTATTTGTGTCGCATGCATTATTTGAAATACTTTTATCTTGATCACTAGTATTCCTATTTGAACTGTCCGAATCGAACACATTTTGATTATTTTCGTTGGAAGGATTATTTTGATTAAACACATTTGGAATTAACACATCATGATCATACTGATTAGCACAACACTGATCATTCACTATTTCTGCACATTGATCTCGCTCATGATATTTCTTTACACAGGTAATATTTCTCTTGTAACGAATATGCGGCTTATCAACTGTTTCAACTATAACACTATTCCCAAACTTATGTAGAACTTTACATAATTTCGGATTGAACTTTGTTGAAAATTTATTGTTATAGTCCTGTTTCACTAATACTTTATCGCCTTCTGAAATTTCACTATTTCTCGCTCCTCTTTTCATATCGCCATATATCCTTCCTTTTTCTTTGAGTTTGCTGTCTCGATTGCGTATTTCATAATCGTGGGATGCCAATTGCTGTAGTTCTGGTAATTTGGTACGAATCTGTCTGCCAAATAATAACTCAGCCGGACTTTTACCTGTTGTATTATGAGGCGTACTTCTGTACATTATAAGGAATTGATCTAGTTCGACTTTCCAGTTGCGTTTTTCTGCTTGTGCGATTCGTAATACTTTCATGATGGATCTGTTCTGTCTTTCAACTTCTCCATTCGCCTGAGGCTATAGCGGAGTTGATTTGCGATGAATAATACCATGTTCTGTCATGTATTTCTTGAACGATTCACTCACAAATTGAGGCCCATTATCTGTTTGTAAAGTTAATGGTAATCCATGTGTAACAAATATTTTAGACATATTTCGATTATTCTGTCCGATGTTGTTGATTTGGTAATGACTGTTTCGAAAAATCGGCTATAATAATCGACTAATACAAAAATATAGTCACCTGAGGGTAATGGTCCTAATAAGTCGGCAGCAAGATGTTGCCATGGTGCAGAAGGTAGGGACGTTCTTGACATAGGTTCTGGTTTGGTTGTTTGAGACACTAGTTGACATCCATAACACGATTTGCAAAATTTCTCAACTTCTTTGTCGATTCCAGGCCACCATACTTTTGTTCTTAAACGTTGTTTCATTCCAACAATACCCGGATGACCTTCGTGCGCTAGTTTTAATACATGATTTCGTTGTGATCTCGGAATAACGATTCGCGTTCCACGTTGTACAATATTGCCTATTGCACATAGTTCCGATTTTACAGGAATATATTCTTTATATGGAAGTTGATACCACTTTCCATCTAACAAACAGTTTCGCACAAATCTTAATTCTGCGTCACATTCTGATTCGATTTCAATATCTCTTGTAGTCATTGCTCTCGGCGTTGCTTCTGTAGCTACAAATTTTATGTATTCATGATCGGTTTTGGTAGACAGCGGCTTTAAATCATACTGATTATTCAACAGTCTCGACAGTGAATCTGCTATGTTTTGTGAACCCGGAATATATCTGACTTTATACTTATAAGGCTGTAACCTAAGAACCCATCTTTCAATTCTAGCACAAGTAGTGGATTTTGGTGAATAGATACACTCCAGTGGTTTGTGGTCTGTTAGCAGTTCGAAGTCTGTTGCATATAAATACATGTGAAATCTCTCACAAGCCCATACTAAAGACAATGCTTCTTTTTCCGTTTGTGAATAGCGTCTTTCTGTTTCTGTGAGGCTTCTGCTTGCATAGCATATAATACGATATTCATTGTTTTGTTCCTGTATCAAAATAGCTCCAAGTCCTACTGGACTCGCATCTGCTATAACCAGGGTTCTGGCATTTTTATCAAAATATTTCAAAGTTTCTGCATTGGATAGTCTATGTTTTAATTCATTGAAAGCTCGCTGTTGTTCCACACCCCATTCGAATGGTTCATTCTTTTTAGTAAGTTTACGTAAAGGCTCGGAGATTGAAGCTAGAGCTGGTATATAGCGCGATGTATAGTTAACTAACCCGAGAAACGATCTTACTTCAGTAGCTGTTCTGGGTGCTCTGGCTTCTACAATAGCCTTTACTTTGACATCTGTTGGTCCTACACCTCTATTTGACAATTCATGGCCCATAAATTCTAGCTTGTTCATGTTAAATTCACATTTGTCCATATTTAAAGTTATTCCTTTTTGTAACAGAGTTTCTAACACTTTTTCTAAACGTTTATTATGTTCTTCGACCGATTCTGCATGGACAATAATGTCGTCAAAAATATTGTGAACACCTTCACAATTTTGTAATGTTAGTTGTAGCACTTTCTGATAAAGTTCTGGGGCACAACTTATTCCAAACATAAGTCTCTTATAGCGCCATAGTCCATTATGTGTAACAAATGTTGTAAGGTCTCTGGAGTCTTTATGTAATTCAATCTGATGAAAAGCTTGATTAATATCTAATTTACTGTAAATAATACTTTTATTAAGGTCTTGTAATATATCGTCAACTGTAGGAATTGGGTGCCTTTCTCGTAACACTGATTCATTGGCTCTTCTCATGTCTACGCACAGTCTTATATCAGAGTTCTTTTTCGGAGATACGACAACTGGTGATACCCAACTGCTTGGACCGTTCACACGCTCAATAATATCTAGTTTTTCCAGTTCCTTTAGTTTCTGTTCTACTTTTTCACGCAATTGATATGGAACGCGTCTAACTGGTTGGGCTAATGGGGTAACGTCTTTATCAACAGCTATTTTCAATTTAAAATCCTTCAGTTTCCCAACTCCTTCAAACAGATCTGGATATTTGTTCACATAATAATTCTTTGACTTCTCCGTATCAGTTTTAGAATTATAGTTTATCTTCCCTATTCTTAATACCCCTAATTTAATTGCAGTGTCTTTGCCTAATAATGGTTCACCTTTTCCATCTATTACGATAAAGCTTACATTTTCTAACAATGTATCTTGAAACGTTACATTTGCATAAAATTTTCCCAGTACTTTTAATGGCTCTTCAATCCCATAAGCAAACAGTTTTGTATTTGTCAGTTCTGAATTCCAACGGATACCTTTTATTTTGCCAATATGTTTTAATTCATTCCACGAGTCTCGATCTAAAACATCTGCTGATGATCCTGAATCAATAGTAAATTCTTGAGAAACTTCATTTAATTTTATTGTGATCTTGCTTTGGTTATCTCCCTTTCCTAACGAATATATTCTAAAGATTTCTCCAGGTCTATCATTATCATCATAAAATCGATTCTTTTCTTCATATTCCTCTTCATCAGATTCTTTATTAACGCTTTTCACCCGTCTTGTGTCGGTCACTCTTCTCTCCCTATTATTTCTAGACATGTACGATCCTCTTGATCTTCCTCTTCTTGAATTGACACCATGTCCTGGTTGGTAGAGTTTAGTCTTACACATGCGCTCATAGTGGCCATCTAGTTTACACTTCCTACATCGTTGATTGACAGCAGGGCAGTTTGGATCTGAATGAAAATGTCCTGTATACCCATATCTGTAACACTCCATATAGCGGTTAGTAGATCTGCGGGGGTCATCTCTTGGATTTCTCGGTAAAGGTCTATTCATTCTGGAATGATGTCCATTACTATGCAGTGATAGCCTATTCACATCATGGCTCAGGCCCTCGATGGATTTTGCTTGTCTGTCAGATTCTTCTAAGGCTCTAGAAATTTCTAATACATCTGCCAAGGTTAAGTTTGTTCCTCTCTCTAACAATTTCCGTCTTAAGTCTCGTGAGTTACATTTATTTATTACTTGATCCCGAATTTCATTATCGACATTGGCGAAATCACAACTCTGTGACTTTTGGCGAAGTTTCGTTACAAATTGTTCCACGGTATCATGGTCATCTTGAGACATATTTCTGAATACAAGTCTTTCGTAAGGCACATTAGACTGGGAGCAAAAATAATTATTCAAAGCAGTTTTGGCTCTGTCATATGCGTCATTGATGGTCTGATCTTCTGTGAGAGTAAAAAATATGTCTTGTACATCCATACCTGCAGAATGGAGGAATTGAGCTCTCTTTCTGTCTGCACTCATTTGTCCTTTGGTTATTAAATATAGGTCGAATGCTCTCAACCATCTTGTCCATCGCACTGATGTACTTGCTCTGTCTCCAATGTTAAATTGTGGTAAACCACTTGACTGGTCAACAAAATTATTTGCCATCTGGATTTCTAGGTTCTTCTTTACCTCGTCGCCAAATTGTAATGTTCTATGATTCTCATTTAAGGCCGATGCTTACAGATTTAACTAAATACAAAAACCACTTGTTGTGAAAACAATGCTCTTTAATACTTCTCCTTATAATCTAACTCTATGACTAGAGAGTGGGAAAATAACAATTAAAGTAAAGTAACATAGCTCTGTATGGAATCAGACCACACTCAATCAACATCAATACAGTCATACACTACAATTGTGACATGTTCTTTTTCGGGATTTTAAAAGAACTTATTTTATTGTGTAAACTTCAAAATTCGCAAAAAAAGCAAATCGGTTTGAATGACGTAAAAATAAAAAAAAATCAATTTTGACGTCAGACAACGTTGTGACGTAACTTGATAACAGACTGTCGTTTTACCGAGGTGTGCCGAATTAGTGGTGGAATCCAAGCGAAGATAAATTCAAGTTTAAAATGCTTGAGTCTTTGGTCTCTGGTAAATATATTATGGAAGAAAATGTTTTTCGAATATTTCAAAATAAATATTTTTAACGTTTGAAGACTTAAAAAGATAAGTAAATTAGCCTTAGTGTGGTCTTTTTGACCGACAGTGCTAGTCTCGAACGAATTAGTTACGGCCTGTTAACGGAGACTACGCAGAGGTAACTCTTCTTGACAACAATGATGGACACAGATCACTAAATATTCATGGGCCGTTACATGTAGGGCGAAAGTTATTTTTAGTCCTTCTCTCAATTTCCCCTTTTCCCCCTTTTGCATGGCGATTTTTGTTGACTTTTTGGTGTAGAATTGAAGAAAAGGGTTTAAAAATACATTTTCTGCCAGGTTTTGGTGAATATTCATGATTTTGAGGCGGAAGGATACAAGGGTTGTGAGGTTGGTTACGTTGAAAGGGAGGGCCGAAAATTGCTTGTTTAGTTGTCTCGACTTCCAGCCTGTGTATCTCAAGTTTTTCATGGTGAACCTCATACATGCTTTTGGGCCAGAGTTTGCCACATGTTTCTCCATCTGTGGCAGAAAGCGTTCTACCCAACGAATATTTGGGAAAAAGTTACAGCCGGTCTAAGAGACGAGAATTAACATTAAAGTCAATGGGGAAATAATTAGTGATCTGTGGCATCTATTTCAGTATCGCACCTCTACCAGTTCCCGGAGTCGTAGGGACTTGAAATTTTCAGGGGATGTTTAGCTGGGTTAGCGATGACCTCACACCAAATTTTAGCAAAACTTTTCATTTTACCGACCTTTAGCTTCTCCCGTGAGATATGTTTATCCGTACGACGCCATTTGCATTTCTTGACTATTTAGACTCGAATAACAAGACACTCAAACGAAAACTAACACTCGGCGCCCCGTGCCTGATGCTGCCGTTCGTAATATTAATAATAATTTTCGTATATTTTAAGTATACGCCCACATGGAAATGTGGTCGTATATTGCCGTCGCCCCCGGCCGACCGCCCGTCCGTCCGTGCGTCGTCCACAATTTCTTGTGAACGCTCTAGAGGCTAAAGTTAATACCCGATTGACTTCAAATTTATGCACAGTGTTTAATGTCATGAGACGAAGAAGCATATAATGGATTTTCAGGGATATCCGATAATTACTACCAGAGTTATTACCCTTGATCTCTTCGAAAAATCTTGTGAACGCTCTAGCGGCTAAAGCTAATATCCGATTGGCTTCAAATTTATGCACAGGTCACGAGACGGAGAATCCTATGGATTTTCAGCTATATCCAATAATTACTGCCAGAGTTGTGGCCCTTGATCACTTTGAAAAACCTTGTGAACGCTCTAACGGCTAAAGTTAATTTCCGATTGACTTGAAATTTAAGCACACAGTTTTAGGTCACGAGACGAACAAGCCTATCAATTTTCAGCGATATCCACTAATTACTGCCAGAGTTATGGCCCTTGATCACTTTGAAAAATCTTGTGAACGCTCTAACGGCTAAAGTTAATATCCGATTGACTTGAAATTTATGCACAGTGTTAAAGGTCACGAGACGAAGAAGCCTATGGATATTCGATAATTACTGCCTGGGTTATTACCCTTGATCTCTCAAAAAATTCTTGTGAACGCTCTGGCGACTAAAGTTAATATCTGATTGACTTTAAATGTATACACAGTGTCTAAGGTCACGAGACGGAGATGCCTATTGATTTTCAGCGATATCCACTAATTACTGCCAGGGTTATGGCCCTTGATCACTTTGAAAAATCTTGTGAACGCTCTAACGGCTAAAGTTTATATCCGATTGACTTGAAATTTATGCACACAGTTTAAGGTCAGTTTTTCGACACTTGGCCTTTGGGTACGACCTTCACCCCATACAATATTTTAAAGGCCACAATCTTGACTTGGACCACCGACCCTGACCTTGGTCGTGTCACACACGGCTCGGTCAGAAAACGGTCAAACGTTAAGAGCTAGTCCATGAGAAAACCATGCAGAAGGTTCGATGGTGGGGGTCGGCCGATTGTGTTCATATTTACAGGGTTTGGTAGACCCATAGAGCCTACTCCCCAGCCAAAATCACTGATTTCAGAAATCAACCGTTTTCGAGATACAGGCCTTTTACGTTTTCGGCAGTTTTTTTGACATTTTCAAGCCAAATTTTAGTTATTTTCGTCGCACTATTACCGCTGTTACATAACCCCGGAGAACTAGGTTTTGGTTGTTCATGATAGCCAGGGTCTTGCAGTACCACATTATTATGGTCATCCGGATCAAGTTCATTTTCCAATTGTGTCAGGATACTTCACAAGATACGTGTCTAGAGATGCCTGAAATGTATCCCATCTTTAGATTGTTATAACTCCACTGGAGCAGGGTTTGCGATAAAAATTAAAATCAATTTATTTGCAGCTTGACCAGTTCTAACAACATAAGAAATAAATTCGTTGTCAGCTAACTTGCAACAGTATGAAAATTCATGTCGAAAGTTAGCAAAAACTTCAGTTTTCATTGGGATACATCGGCGGATTATTAAGGTACCCTATCGCCTATATTGTTATTCAGAGGGTCAGTATATCAACTCCGCCTCCCCTTCAACCGACTTTGCCAAAATATTCAGTCCCGGTTTGGTTTGGGTATTCAGTCTGCAAATCCAAGACGGCGTCTCCCAGAGAATATGGATTTTCGCTAATACTCGAGCGTCAAAATTCTGAAAAATGGTCGGTCGAGTTAGAGCAGATAAAAATAGGTGCACCTCGATATTTTTCATATTTAATCCCCGTATCGTTTATTCGACAGCAAATGAATGCAGAATTGCCCAAATAAGAATAGTTTTGCGATGTCAAAACATGAAAACATCTTTTTCGTTATAAAATGTCTACAAAATATTCAAAATCCGCCTGTAATAAAAATAGGAACATCTCACTATTTTTGTACACCTGCATTCTCGTGTGGACGCCCCTGTCCGTCTATCTGTCCACATTTTCGTGTGGAAATGTAAAATGTATTGTCATCGCCCCTGTCCATCGGTCCACATTTTGTTTACGGACACTCTACGTGTCACTTTTTTATCCACTTTCTGCAATCCTTGAAATAATTATAGGTTTATCCCCCTAACATCTCGGTTCCTTTCAATATTGGCATGTATCGGATCGTTACTTCATGGCCCCTGATTTTACGAAAAATCATGTTTTTAGTTTGTGGACTATGGATTTCACAATTTTTGATGAAACTTAAAGCGGGAATTTCATATATTCAATAAGTCAAAACATATTTATTTCTATGTCTTTTGCTCAATAGGTTGTCACCTCACTATTATACAATCATAGGCATTATTTTCCACTCTTAAACATCTTTCATATCGGAAATAATAACATAATTATCTCTCTTGTTTTCCCATTCCCCTCATGCAATAGCTATCTTCAAACGTTTGAATTTGAAGTTGATAATGATATTTTTGCCATTTTCTCAACTAACAATAGTGAATTATAGGATTATTCTTTAACAAGGTAGGACTGTTTATAGATAACAAGGTAGGACTGTTTATATCTATTTTAATCGGTTTTTTAGAAATATATTTTAAAAAAATATAACTTAAAAATATGAAATTGTAGCTTTAAAGGGATCGCCTTCCGATATTCCCGGATATCGGATATTAACTTCCTGGATTATAGCCCCGTTTACACTTGACCGCGATAAACGTGTCGTACTGGGCACGGTACTAACTAGACCGCGATAAATTTCAAGAAATTGACCCGTTTACATTACCGGTCTTGGAACCGTGCCAAGCACGCCAAAAGCGGAACTCTTCACAGAAAAGTTAATTTCAGTCCCTAAGCAAGTTACCCGGATGAAAACAATTATGGCGGTTGATTTTGGTACGTGTAGCCATTTTGACAGAACTGATGACAGAGCTGTCAAAGTTCGCGGAAAAAAAGTCAAGGTTCATTTGGCGCATGCGCAGTAATCCCTGCTCAGACCGGTTAGCGTTTACAGTATGAAAATTTAAAACGAGCCGTTCTTGGCACGGTTCCGAGACCACTCCACTTCAGTGGGTCAGATTGGCACGGTACTCAGTACGACACGCTTGTGTTTAACCCGTTTACACAACAAAAAAATAAGGTGCCGTACCAGGAACGGTACCTGGCACGCTTAAAATTTGTAATGTAAACATGGTTTATGGCCCGTGATTCTACAAAAATAAATGCTGTTTTAGCTTGTAGCCCGTCTAGAGGTCACAATTTTCATTTTCATAACGTTTTGATATATCCCAGTTAAACGCTAATGATTGCGGAGTTCGAATTTCGTGAAAATCGAACCAAAACTGCCAGACAAAATGGCCGCTTTTCGTACGCAAATAGTGTAAAGGTATGTAATTCCAAGAATGTTGACACCCTTAAGCAGTCCACATAATACACTCAATATAATTGTCAGTAATATTGTCAATACTTGATATTGAGAATCATATTGAGTGTGTGTATGTGACATTGAAGCTCGAAATAATTGATGTCAATATGGTTGAAGAAATCAAATGTCCGTGGATTTTTTATTGACGAACCGTCAATTTTTGTGCAACAATTGATCGTGTGTGGGCGTCATCAATAATATAATATTGACGCAATATTTCGTTTTCACGAAGCTCTCGAAGTAGGTGTTTGTGCCCAAACTCCCCCCCCCCCCTGAGTACACTCTTGTTAGGACCATTTTCGATGTATTTTCTTTTTCTCGGGACTTGGAACCCCCATAGCTAATGCTAAACAAATTGTTCCGTCAATGATGGCTGCTTTCCGCAGAATGAATATTGAGACAATATTTGCTTCAATAACATTAACATCAGTAATATTGACAATTATATTGAGCGTGTGGGGACCGCTTAAAGAACATAAATTTTATCAGATTTTGATGAATCTTCAAAACTATCCGTGTCTGCTTCAATCAAATTCAGGCCAGTGATATTTCTCAAAAAATTATTCGTTTATACGGTAGCAAATGAAACAAAAGCTTCCAAAATTGTATTTTAACCACTGTTTGTCGTGTATTTTGTACACGGTGAACAGTCCATTTGCCGATTACACTATTTTGCCTCGACCGTTTTAATTGGACTTCGAATTTTGACTAATGGTTTGGATTGTTCGTACTTGGTTTTATTTTATTGATAGATAAATTATTTCTACAATAGATTAAGCAGGTAAACAAGGTAGGTGTACGTATAGACGGTATAATAAGATAAATACTTGTCGAGTGGTAGTTATATACCCAATACACATACTGATTTTGAAATTCTGAAATTTATTCACCACATCTTGATGTCCAATTGGTCAATATTGATGTCCAGTCGATCATATTCCTGGTCTGACATTTGGAAAATATCGTAGGACGTGTCCGGAAAGTATGGCCGAAATCCAAACACTAAAGAAACCGAAATACGACGCGAAAAATGACGAATTTCGTAACTTTCGACACAAATTTTCATACTGTTGTAGGTGAGTTGACAACGATTTTATTTTTTACGTTGTTAGAACAGGTCAAGATGCAAATAAAACGATTTACATTTTTATCGCAAACCCTGCTAGAGTGGAAATTTGAAGAAAGGGTATAATTCAGGTATCTCTAGACACGTATCGTGTGAAGTATCCTGACACTTTTGGAAAATGAACTTGGACCGGATGACCATGATAAAGTGGTAGTGCAAGACCCCTGCTATCATGAACAACCCAAACCTAGTTCTCCAGGGTTATGTAACAGCGGTAATAGTGCGACGAAAATAACTAAAATTTGGCTTGAAAATGTCAAAAAAACTGCCGAAAAACGTAAAAGGCCTTTATCTCGAAAACGGTTGATTTCTGAAATCAGTGATTTTGGCTGGGGAGTAGGCTCTATGGGTCTACCAAACCCTGTAAATATGAACACAATCGGCCGACCCCCACCTTCGAACCTTCTGCATGGTTTTCTCATGGACTAGCTCTTAACGTTTGACCGTTTTCTGACCGAGCCGTGTGTGACACGACCAAGGTCAGGGTCGGTGGTCCAAGTCAAGATTGTGGCCTTTAAAATATTGTATGGGGTGAAGGTCGTACCCAAAGGCCAAGTGTCGAAAAACTGACCTTAAACTGTGTGCATAAATTTCAAGTCAATCGGATATAAACTTTAGCCGTTAGAGCGTTCACAAGATTTTTCAAAGTGACCAAGGGCCATAACTCTGGCAGTAATTATTGGATATAGCTGACAATCAATAGGCATCTCCGTCTTGTGACCTTAGACACTGTGTATACATTTAAAGTCAATCAGATATTAACTTTAGTCGCTAGAGCGTTCACAAGAATTTTTTGGCAGTAATTAGTGGATGTCGCTGAAAATCAATAGGAATCTCCGTCTCGTGACCTTAGACACTGTGTATACATTTAAAGTCAATCAGATATTAACTTTAGTTGCTAGACGGCTCACAAGAAATTTTTTGAGAGATCAAGGGTAATAACCCAGGCAGTAATTATCGGATATCCATAGGCTTCTTCATCTCGTGACCTTTAACACTGTGCATTAATTTCAAGTCAATCGGCTATTAACTTTAGCCGTTGGAGCGTTCACAAGGTTTTTCAAAGTGATCAAGGGCCATAACTCTGGCAGTAATTAGTGGATATCGGTTAATAGGCTTGTTCGTCTCGTGACCTAAAACTGTGTGCTTAAATTTCAAGTCAATCGGATATTAACTTTAGCCGCTAGAGCGTTCACAATATTTTTTGAAGAGATCAAGGGTAATAACTCTGGCAGTAATTATCGGATATCCCTCAAAATCCATTATATGCTTTTTCGTCTCTTGACCTTAAACACTGTGCATAAATTTAAAGTCAATCGGGTATTAACTTTAGCCTCTAGAACGTTCACAAGAAATTGTGGACGACAGGTGGACGGACGGCCGGGGGCGACGGCAATATACGACCACATTTCCATGTGGGCGTATAATTAAAATATACGAAAATTATTATTATTTTTATGAACGGCAGCATCAGGCGCGGGGCGCCGAGTGTTGGAGTTCGTTTGAGTGTCTTGTTATTCCAGTCTAAATTGTCAAGAAATGCAAATGGCGTCGTACGGATAAACATACCTCCCGGGAGAAGCTAAAGGTCGGTAAAATGAAAAGTTATTGGTCGATTTTGCTAAAATTTGGTGTGAGGTCATCGCTAACCCAGCTAAACATCCCCTGAAAATTTCAAGTCTCTACGACTCCGGGAACTGGTAGAGGTGCGATACTGAAATAGATGCCACAGATCACTAATTATTTCCCCATTGACTTTAATGTTAATTCTCGTCTCTTAGACCGGCTGTAACTTTTTCCCAAATATTCGTTGGGTAGAACGCTTTCTGCCACAGATGGAGAAACATGTGGCAAACTCTGGCCCAAAAGCATGTATGAGGTTCACCATGAAAAACTTGAGATACACAGGCTGGAAGTCGAGACAACTAAACAAGCAATTTTCGACCCTCCCTTTCAACGTAACCAACCTCACAACCCTTGTATCCTTCCGCCTCAAAATCATGAATATTCACCAAAACCTGGCAGAAAATGTATTTTTAAACCCTTTTCTTCAATTCTACACCAAAAAGTCAACAAAAATCGCCATGCAAAAGGGGGAAAAGGGGAAATTGAGAGAAGGACTAAAAATAACTTTCGCCCTAGATGTAACGGCCCATGAATATTTAGTGATCTGTGTCCATCATTGTTGTCAAGAAGAGTTACCTCTGCGTAGTCTCCGTTAACAGGCCGTAACTAATTCGTTCGAGACTAGCACTGTCGGTCAAAAAGACCACACTAAGGCTAATTTACTTATCTTTTTAAGTCTTCAAACGTTAAAAATATTTATTTTGAAATATTCGAAAAACATTTTCTTCCATAATATATTTACCAGAGACCAAAGACTCAAGCATTTTAAACTTGAATTTATCTTCGCTTGGATTCCACCACTAATTCGGCACACCTCGGTAAAACGACAGTCCGTTATCAAGTTACGTCACAACGTTGTCTGACGTCAAAATTGATTTTTTTTTATTTTTACGTCATTCAAACCGATTTGCTTTTTTTGCGAATTTTGAAGTTTACACAATAAAATAAGTTCTTTTAAAATCCCGAAAAAGAACATGTCACAATTGTAGTGTATGACTGTATTGATGTTGATTGAGTGTGGTCTGATTCCATACAGAGCTATGTTACTTTAATTGTTATTTTCCCACTCTCTAGTCATAGAGTTAGATTATAAGGAGAAGTATTAAAGAGCATTGTTTTCACAACAAGTGGTTTTTGTATTTAGTTAAATCTGTAAGCATCGGCCTTAAATGAGAATCATAGAACATTACAATTTGGCGACGAGGTAAAGAAGAACCTAGAAATCCAGATGGCAAATAATTTTGTTGACCAGTCAAGTGGTTTACCACAATTTAACATTGGAGACAGAGCAAGTACATCAGTGCGATGGACAAGATGGTTGAGAGCATTCGACCTATATTTAATAACCAAAGGACAAATGAGTGCAGACAGAAAGAGAGCTCAATTCCTCCATTCTGCAGGTATGGATGTACAAGACATATTTTTTACTCTCACAGAAGATCAGACCATCAATGACGCATATGACAGAGCCAAAACTGCTTTGAATAATTATTTTTGCTCCCAGTCTAATGTGCCTTACGAAAGACTTGTATTCAGAAATATGTCTCAAGATGACCATGATACCGTGGAACAATTTGTAACGAAACTTCGCCAAAAGTCACAGAGTTGTGATTTCGCCAATGTCGATAATGAAATTCGGGATCAAATAATAAATAAATGTAACTCACGAGACTTAAGACGGAAATTGTTAGAGAGAGGAACAAACTTAACCTTGGCAGATGTATTAGAAATTTCTAGAGCCTTAGAAGAATCTGACAGACAAGCAAAATCCATCGAGGGCCTGAGCCATGATGTGAATAGGCTATCACTGCATAGTAATGGACATCATTCCAGAATGAATAGACCTTTACCGAGAAATCCAAGAGATGACCCCCGCAGATCTACTAACCGCTATATGGAGTGTTACAGATATGGGTATACAGGACATTTTCATTCAGATCCAAACTGCCCTGCTGTCAATCAACGATGTAGGAAGTGTAAACTAGATGGCCACTATGAGCGCATGTGTAAGACTAAACTCTACCAACCAGGACATGGTGTCAATTCAAGAAGAGGAAGATCAAGAGGATCGTACATGTCTAGAAATAATAGGGAGAGAAGAGTGACCGACACAAGACGGGTGAAAAGAGTTAATAAAGAATCTGATGAAGAGGAATATGAAGAAAAGAATCGATTTTATGATGATAATGATAGACCTGGAGAAATCTTTAGAATATATTCGTTAGGAAAGGGAGATAACCAAAGCAAGATCACAATAAAATTAAATGAAGTTTCTCAAGAATTTACTATTGATTCAGGATCATCAGCAGATGTTTTAGATCGAGACTCGTGGAATGAATTAAAACGTATTGGCAAAATAAAAGGTATCCGTTGGAATTCAGAACTGACAAATACAAAACTGTTTGCTTATGGGATTGAAGAGCCATTAAAAGTACTGGGAAAATTTTATGCAAATGTAACGTTTCAAGATACATTGTTAGAAAATGTAAGCTTTATCGTAATAGATGGAAAAGGTGAACCATTATTAGGCAAAGACACTGCAATTAAATTAGGGGTATTAAGAATAGGGAAGATAAACTATAATTCTAAAACTGATACGGAGAAGTCAAAGAATTATTATGTGAACAAATATCCAGATCTGTTTGAAGGAGTTGGGAAACTGAAGGATTTTAAATTGAAAATAGCTGTTGATAAAGACGTTACCCCATTAGCCCAACCAGTTAGACGCGTTCCATATCAATTGCGTGAAAAAGTAGAACAGAAACTAAAGGAACTGGAAAAACTAGATATTATTGAGCGTGTGAACGGTCCAAGCAGTTGGGTATCACCAGTTGTCGTATCTCCGAAAAAGAACTCTGATATAAGACTGTGCGTAGACATGAGAAGAGCCAATGAATCAGTGTTACGAGAAAGGCACCCAATTCCTACAGTTGACGATATATTACAAGACCTTAATAAAAGTATTATTTACAGTAAATTAGATATTAATCAAGCTTTTCATCAGATTGAATTACATAAAGACTCCAGAGACCTTACAACATTTGTTACACATAATGGACTATGGCGCTATAAGAGACTTATGTTTGGAATAAGTTGTGCCCCAGAACTTTATCAGAAAGTGCTACAACTAACATTACAAAATTGTGAAGGTGTTCACAATATTTTTGACGACATTATTGTCCATGCAGAATCGGTCGAAGAACATAATAAACGTTTAGAAAAAGTGTTAGAATTTCTGTTACAAAAAGGAATAACTTTAAATATGGACAAATGTGAATTTAACATGAACAAGCTAGAATTTATGGGCCATGAATTGTCAAATAGAGGTGTAGGACCAACAGATGTCAAAGTAAAGGCTATTGTAGAAGCCAGAGCACCCAGAACAGCTACTGAAGTAAGATCGTTTCTCGGGTTAGTTAACTATACATCGCGCTATATACCAGATCTAGCTTCAATCTCCGAGCCTTTACGTAAACTTACTAAAAAGAATGAACCATTCGAATGGGGTGTGGAACAACAGCGAGCTTTCAATGAATTAAAACATAGACTATCCAATGCAGAAACTTTGACATATTTTGATAAAAATGCCAGAACCCTGGTTATAGCAGATGCGAGTCCAGTAGGACTTGGAGCTATTTTGATACAGGAACAAAACAATGAATATCGTATTATATGCTATGCAAGCAGAAGCCTCACAGAAACAGAAAGACGCTATTCACAAACGGAAAAAGAAGCATTGTCTTTAGTATGGGCTTGTGAGAGATTTCACATGATGGCTGAGGACAAAATGAAAAAAAAGTACACTGTAATATTTATACGCAGTTATTGTCCAATCGACAGTGTCTAATCGACCAATCAAAACGCAAGATTCACCCCTAAGCATGTTACAATCCATAATAATGACGCTACAGAATGACATAACCCCTACGCGTAAGCGAATTACTGAAATGAAATTAACCCATATATTAGTCCCGAAATGACCTAGTTTGTGTCGAGTGGACGTTAAACCACAAGTTTGGACAAGCGACCCTACTCCTTGTCACAGACAAACGGGGATTAAAAAATCACGCCAGTTGACACAATGACACGTGCTAAGCAATCGGCCATCCAACCTCCATGGTCAACGAAGTACTTTTGTATGTTACATGATCGTGCCCTCATTAAAAACTATTCATTAAGGTCAAACTCTCATTAACTTCATTCCCTCATTGATATCATTTATTAATGATATATTGATTTCATGTTCTCCTTAAAGATACATCCCCCCTCGTACAAACTGTGTGGTTTGATGATATATTTGGGCTAAAAATATATTTACACTAATTAATCTATCAAACATTTGCTTCAAATCCCTCTCAAAATTTCGTATTCGTCAGGAGATACCACGTGCTATAAATGAACGCTCTGTCAATCAGTTCATTTCATTGAAGAAGGGTCCATTTTTCAGAATATCTTTTTCCTTACTTACTGTCCATAATTCAAAATTTAAACAAGTTTTCCGAAAAATATAAATAGTGTTCTGTGGCTTCAAGGAGCGCATTAAGATTATGAATTATGATATAAATATGTAGTTGGTGAAAGTATGAAGTCAGTGGTATTTATGGCAGCATGAAATCGGTGTTGAGCGACCTTAAAATTGTTACCCATGGGCTTCTCGCTATCTTGTTATAACAAGGTAGCTATCTTGTAATAACAAGTAATTACAAGATAGTCAGCTTTTTTTTTCATTTCATTGACCCTTATGGGCTTCCATACAAAATAATAAATACTTCGAACAATATTTTAAAAACTTATATGAAGATACTACTGAAAGGATTAAAATTTTAGGGAAGCCCGTAAGGGTCAATCAAATGAAAAAGACCCCTACGCACAAGCGAATTATTGAAATAAGATTAAACCACATGTTAGTCCCGAAATGACCTAGTTTGTGTCGAGTGGAAATTAAACCCCATCTCTCTCTCTCCCTCTCTCTCTTACTTCGTTGGCCTATAGCTATCCGATAAATCAGTGTGGGACGACCTTAGAATAAACTAGTTAGGCTATCTTGTAATTACAACATAGTTATAAAGAAATGGCTATCTTGTATTTACAAGATAGTTACAAGAAAACCATGTAAGGCTATGTAAGGCTATCTTGTAATAACAAGATAGCTATCGTAAAATTTACACTAACACCGAAAGAAAACAAAGTCCAGTTAAACTTTCGGTATTTTGTCGAGATTTAAAACGTTCAGAGTATTTTTCAAATTTTATGCATGATGACGATGAATCCAATGATGTAAATCCGAATCAGTCAGCATTATGAAAAACAAATCGGACTTTATACCTAACACAGGAAGAGACCCACACTTGGATAACTTCGTCAAAAACATCCTAACCCATCCAGTTAAGTCAAAAATTGTTTCCTATGGTGAGCTTCAGAGTCTTAATAATATAAGATCTAATTCTGATATAATTATAAAAGAAGCCGATAAGGGTAGGGCAATAATAATAATAACTAGACCTGCAAGCAGCACTGAACCGGCTTTCAGGAATCATACAGGAAGTTTATTATACCATAGCTGATCCATTGAGCTACCAAACTATACTTTAATTGTTTTGCTTCAGTGACACCCTCTATCATATGTAAAAGTAATATTTGCTGGCGAAAAGACTGGTCACAATTGTAAATTATGGCAAAATTACGTCACTTCCGATGCCGAAAGAAATTTTTATAGGTGAAAAATAAGTCGAAAATTCGCAACATACAAAATACAAACTTTGTTTTATACATATCGGGTAATAAATAATTAACCTATAACCCATAAACTGAAATTAAGAAGGTAAAATACTTAAAAGTGACCCTGGGAAAATTGGTTATTTTTCGACAAGGGAACATGCTAGAAGCCTTTTCTTGATATCAATATGATGGTATTGATTCAATCTTACTGCCAATTAGAGCCAGACGTTATAAAGTTAAACAAATAATAAATATAAATCCCTTCAAAAAAATGTTTGTTTGAAGGCTGAAATACGTTTTTTTGCAAAAATTACATTACTTCCGGTGATATTGAAAATGTTAATTTAGTTCATAGAACTCATAGATGGCATAAGGCATCAAATGGCAAAAAAATTATAAAAATCGAATAATAATTGACACTTTTATAGACCAAAAACCTTGAAAGTGACTTATCGAAGACCGCCTATTTCTCTGTAACCGTACAAGTTAGAAACCATTTTGTGGTATCTGTATGGTCGTACGGCTTCATTCTATTCGTTGATGGGAATCAAATATCATAATTTTAAAACTATTATAAGGCAGACTCATTTGAATAAAATATTTGTTTTTTAGGTTAAAAATACAGTTTTTGCCCAAATGACGTCATTTCCGGTCACAGTGAAATTGTAAAATTGGCTTGACCTAGTCCAAATTGGCATTAAGCATCAAATGGAAAAAGAAAAATTGCAAATCGAATAATAATTCACTCATTTATAGGCCAAATAACGTGAAAAGTGATGCATGCAAAATTGCATATTTCTCGGAAACTGCTCATATTACAAACTAATTTTCGCATACATTCTCTTCGCCTGGATTATTGCTACGAGTTTATGAAAATTACAAATAAATATTTCAAAATATGAAGACGCTGAATTTAATTGTAATCAACTGAATTTTACTCTTTATTTTACATTTTATTCGAAATTGCCCGAAAATGAAATTGAAATTAAAAAATCTGAGCTAAGGATTTTGTGCACCTTTGCAGGGTGCATCCTTTTAGTTATATCAGTTTTGAAAAAAAATATTTGCTTAAAAAAAAGGGGTACCGAACTGTCAAAATTGTACTTTTTGTTAATATTACGTCACTTCCGTTGCCGACAGAAAAATTTCACCGTAACAAAAAAAAAATTATAATTGGGAGCACGGAGCATATGAACTTTGTTTTATACAAATCGAACAATAAATAATTTTTCTGGGTACGAAAAACTAAATTAGCCGATGGCGGCTAACGCAAATTACCGAGACAATTTTTTTTCTCATTTCTGCTCAAAAATATTCATAAATAAAAAAGGTTTTCGTAAAAAAAAAAAAAAAAAAATCAAAATATCGGACATTTTTTTCAACTACTTCCGGTTTTGCGATCGTTGTCGTGATAGCTTTAAAAAGTTCTATGGATACTTAACTTTCTGTACCAGAAGTGTCAGAAGCATCAATTGAGTAGTTTTGGAAAAAAAGATAAATTAAAGAGCGTTTACAAAAATTTAACAATGCCATTTTTGGACCACCTATATTATTTCAATGCTTTTCATTTTGGATTCACTATAAAGACAACCGATAGGACTTTGAGTAAGAAAAGTTTCAGAAAAATCGTAGGCGTCGTTTCCGAGAAAAGGGCCTCTCAGAATGTTAAAAAATCGGAAAATACTACATGTGGATGCCGAGCTGGTGAAGACTAGTTCGATGAAGTTCACCCCACTAAATTATTCACATTACACCGCTACAAATCTAAGCTAGTCCCTTTTCAGCATAGCGTTACATACGCGCGCCACCGCTTTGATAAAACCCCATGATGTGTCCATAAGAAATATGAAACTGCAACATAACAACTATTTATTCACCATCACATTAGTTATTTCACAAAAGTTCACTGGTTACAAGTCATATTCTAATAGATACATACATAGATAATCTTAGCGTTTGCATTTGTGTTAACTAGCGGTAGAAAACAGTACGCTGTCACCAGCTCACATCACGCACTTTCATCTTCACTTTCATCGCACATGTTCTCAACATCCGCTCGGTTGCTAAGCAACTGACTCGATTTATTAGACACTAGGTACTATTCTACATGATGCAATTAGACTCGATTAACTCACATTTAACTTAATATACTGCATGTATGCACAGACACATTATATTGCCATATGTAGATTTTGAACATTACATTCCGGCCCCTATCTTATTATAACAAAGAATAAGATATAAAAATATTACAATGTTCAAAGATCAAAAATAAACAAGAAACTCTTAACTAGAGTTAATTTACTAAGCTAACTCACTTAACAAATACCGTTTCACAATTCAGCATTCACACTTCACAGCTTTTACATTATAATCAAACTAAATGAATGAATAAAACTGTAATTTACACCACAATAAACAATAGAGTTATAAAGTATGATGTCACAATCTACAAATTCACAAGTTAAGTTTTACTGAAGTTTACAACTAAAGTTAAAGATTGCATGATTCACATATATAATGAAAAGTTCACTAGTCACACAGATTTCACAAATTAAAGTTAACTTTAAACTTAAAAGTTATGACATTCTAAAATATTTAGAAAGTTCACGGGTTCACAGTTCAGCACGATTCACAGTTCAGCACGATTCACAGTTCACTCGTCTTGCTCTAATAAAAAGCATAATTTAGTTATAGGTCTGACCAAGGTAGTGGTCTTTGTCTTTAGCTGTACACTTCTCACTAGACCTTGTTTATTTGGATATACATCAATAATAACACCCATAAGCCACGAACATCTAGGTGCATTATCGTCCACTATCAAAACTACGTCACCTATTTTAAAGTTCCTATTTGGTTTTAGCCACTTTTGTCTTTGTTGCAACATTGGGAGATATTCCCTAGTCCACCGTTTCCAAAATAACTCGGCTAGATATTGTATCTGCTACCATCTACGTTTTGAGTAAATGTCACGTTCACAGAATACACCTGTAGGAAATGACGTCACAGGTTGCAACAATAATAATGAGTTTGGAGTAATTACTTCCAAATCATTCGGATCCTCAGAGACACGAGTTAACGGACGACTGTTTATAATCGATTCCACCTCACAAAGAAATGTTTGTAATTGTTCTTCAGTTTGACTGGTTTTCAAATATTGTTCACTCAACAGCGATTGTAATATTTTGCGTATTGTGTGTATTTGTCTCTCCCATACACCACCGTGGTGAGAGGCAGTAGGAGGGTTAAAATGCCACTTAAAGTTAAGTTCTACAGCAAATCTGTTAAGATCGTCTTGATTAAGTTCTTTCACACCATCGCGTAGTTCCTTACTTGCACTTACTAAATTAGTTCCATTGTCGGAAAATATGTCCTTTGGCACACCCCTTCTAGCAATAAACCGACGGATAGCACTTACACAAGAACTAGTATCTAAAGAAGTTGACACCTCTATATGGATGGCACGGGTAGTAAAACATGTAAATATCACTCCATACCGCTCTTTCACCGATCGACCTACTTTAATCTCGAAATGACCAAAGTAGTCGATGCCTACACTAGAAAATGCTTTAAGATCAGCTTGAACACGAGTTTTAGGCAAATCAGCCATCTTTTGCTGACCAGCACGAGAATTTATTTTACGACATATGACACAGTTACGGATTATCTCTTTCACTAAAACACCAGATCTTATGATCCAGAATCTCTGACGTATCTCTCAGCAGTTGTATGATTACGACCCTGGTGACCTACTTTATGATGAAAGTATTTAACAATTAAGGTCGACACATGATTATTCTTTGGGAGAATAATTTGATGTTTAGCATCACTAGGAATGTCAGCATTTCTTAATCTGCCACCGACACAGATTAGACCATTTAAAAACACAGGATCCAAATTTGACAAAGCACTATTGGACTTCACAGAATTATTTTTATCACCAGAGATTATTTTATAATCTTCAGAAAAAACAGATTTCTGAATAAACTGAATGATAGATTTCTCAGCACTTGATACTTCATCCACGGTCAAGATTCCATTCCGTAAGCTATCAGGAATTTCGAGTTTTTGGCTTTTCAATTTTAAAATAGCCTTTAGTCTTAACCACCAAGATACACCGCGTTTAAGACGATTCCAGTTCGAATAATGATTAAATAACTTGTTTACATCGTCTTGATTCACCTTGATACACCCAACGTTTATTTCACTCACAGTTTCATTGTCAAGTTTTTCACTAAATACTGGCATAGGCGGCCATTTCTCAGATGACTCATGCAGAAAACCTGGACCCGTTATCCAGTTGACAGATTTAAGGCCATCTGCACTAAGACCTCGAGAGGCATGATCAGCGGGGTTCTGCTTAGACGGAACATACCTCCATTGATCAATTTCCGATCCATCACGTATTACTGCTAAGCGATTAGACACGAACACCTGATAACGCGCTTTCTCATTCGCGATATACTTCAGTACCGTCTGGCTGTCTGTCCAGAAGTACACTTGGTTCACTGGCATAGTCAATTCCATATTCAACATATTGTTAATTCTTACAACTGACGTAGCAGCTGATAATTCCAACTTTACAATTGTGTGCGGTTTAATAGGCGCGACACGTGATCTCCCCATCACAAATGACACATGTACTTCACCACGGTCACTTTCAAATCTTACATAAGTAACCATTGCGTATGCATTTTGCGATGAATCTGCGAAATGATGCAATTGTGTATTCACAATATTACCGAAAGACTTCGGCTTTAAACAGCGATCAATTGACACGTTTTCTAAGTTCGGTAAATCATTTACCCAGTTTCTTCAATCGCGTTCATGTTTTTCTGGTATTTCTTGATCGCAACCCAGTTTTTCGCGACATAAGTCTTGAATGATTAACTTAGCACGGAGAACGAAAGGTGAAGCGAACCCAAACGGGTCGTAAACAGAACTCATAACCGATAAAATGTTACGACGAGTTGCTTTTGGATTCATAGAGCTCACACTAAATTCAATTTTATCATCTTCGACACTCCATTTCACACCCAATGCACGCTGCACTGGTAAATTGTCATTGATATTGTCGAAATCCAAGTTTTTGGTTTCTTCAACTCTATCAGATGCCGGGATAGTTTTCATCAAATTGCGACTGTTACTGACCCATTTTGTGAAATTAAAACCACCGGATCTTAATACAGTACGAATATCTTTCACTAAGGAAATGGCTTCAGATTCACTCGGCAACGATTTTAAAAAGTCATCCACGTAAAAATCATTGTTGATTGAATCAATGACACTTTGATCTACTTTACCTATATTGTCGCTTGCTACACGTTTGAGAGCGAAATTGGAACAGCTCGGAGAACTGACAGCTCCAAATAAATGGACTAACATACGATATTCAGTTAATGTTTGATTTATGTCCCCTTTTGGCCACCATAAAAATCTCATAAAGTCTACATCAGATTTACTAACTCTAACCTGATAAAACATGCTCTCTATATCGCTCATAACTGCAAAATAGTCTTGTCGCCATCTTAAAAGCACACCGAGTAATTTATTTGTCAAGTCCGGGCCTGACAATAATTGTTCATTGAGAGATGTGTTATCATACATCAAAGGGCAGTTAAATACCACTCTCACCTTATTGGGTTTTCTTGGATGCACAACATTATGATGATTTAAATACCATACTTTACCATCTAGTTTCACCAATTCATCTTTTGGCACTTTTTCGGCATAGTTTTTCGATTCTAAATTATTCATGAAATCAGTATATTGCTTATGAAGAGATTCATTGACACTTAACCTCTTTCTCAGTTTATAAGCAAACACTTCGGCTTGAAGTCTGTTATTTGGCATCACAACATCACGATTTCTTAAAGGCAGATTGGTTTCATAATGTCCATCTTTTAATTTTATAGAATTGTCCATAATGCTGATAAACCGTTTATCTTCTACAGACATGAATTGTCGGTCATCACATAGCCTTTCACCGAATTCAAGATTAAAGTACCTTTTAACTTGTAGCTCTAAATTATGATCAACATGACAATAATTAACACTAATATGATTTTCAAATTTCCCGTTAAGACCGTAGAACAACCAACCCAAAGGTGATCTTACAGCATACGGTTCACCGAGGTTGCCTGTACGAATCTCGAGTGGCTGTGTCGCCAATGGAAAGTTCACACCAATCATCACTGTCACTTTGGGTATACAGTTACCACCCAAATCTGGTAATTTAATGTCCTTGAAATGTTCCCATTTATTGATATCGGACTGTTGAGGTGCATCCTTCATAGTAACTGGAATTTCATCCCTTATGTACGCTGGAGGCAAAGTCTAAAATGCTTTACCACAAACATCACTAACTTGTACAAGATCAGTCACTATACTACTGTTTATAGTCTCTTCCAAATTAATAGTTTTTAACACAACTTGAGTTTGTTTACATCTGAGTTTCAGATGATATGAAATCTCATTGTTAAAAAATAACACACCCGAGCCATTATCTACGAAGGCATAGGTTGAAACTATATCGTCATTCACTTTTGGTTTTAGGCAGATAGGAACAATTGCCATTAAAGGGTTTCCACCCATAATTTCAGCTTTAACACAACTTGAAGTTATCTTGTAGTTCGTATTATCAATACTTTTCTTGACACTGGTTTCACTATTATTATTATTAAAGTTTTTCCTGTCCCTTGCAGGATCATGCATAACAGTTTGGTGAGTTCTCGTACACTTGTCGCATTTTGACCATTCAGGATTTGGACACGTATCCTTCATATGACCAGGATTTAGGCATGCATAACACAAACCAAGTTTTCTTACTGACATATCACGATCAGATTGAGTAAGTCCAGCAAATCGCCTACACTGCAATAAAGAATGATACGTTTGTTGTCCACAATAAAGGCAAGGCGACTTTGCTGCTAGATTTTCACGTTTCGTACCATGTTGTACCACAGGTTGAATGTTTGTTGCGTTCACTCTCCTTTGTGGGATTTTTGGTTGAACGCTGAATGACTGATAATTTGATCTCTGTTGGTAACCCAATCCACTAACTCTCGGATCGTTCTCGTTCCTTGATAAAACACCCACGAAGTTTTCAAAGTCAATTAATGTAGGAGAACGATTTTCCTTTTCACGGAGTCGACCAACTTCCGAAATCCACTTTTGTTGTATGGCTATAGGCAGTTTACTACACAGTGTCTTAATAAATTCAAACCCATCAAGAAAGTTCATGTCTTTATTATTTTGTTTTTAATTAACACAATTAGTTAGGAATATCGAAAACTTTCTTAACCCCACTTTATCACCATTCTGAATTTTCGACCAATGTTCAGCTTTTGATGCAAATGCAGAGGCTCCGAGTTGCGAATTACCATAGTCCCTGTCTAACAGTCTTCTTGCTTCACGATACGCATCAACAGGCGGTTCTATCAAAGGGCAGAATTTGATCAGTTCGTGTGCTTCACCCTTTGTGTATTTTAACATAAATTCTAAAAGTCTGGCAGGGTCACTAGTGTTCCGTTCAATAATAAACTGAAAATTCTTCACAAATGTTTGATAAGATAACACATCAGTTCCATCAAAATAATGTAATTCCTGACTAGGAAGTACTTGGTCCCTCTGATTTTCAACAAGTTTAGCCAATATATCGGATATATCAACATTATTCACAGCATTCACAGCCGTTTTAGGGCAATTATGAGAACTCACAGGGTTTTCCGGTTGAATATTCACACATCTTTCAGGTTCAGTCACAGGATTAGGATCACTACTATTAGAATGTTCAGGAATTATAGATTTTTGTTTGCACGTTACTTCTGAATCTGACACTCTACTTTTATTTTCTAAGACTGTTGCTATTTCTGTTGCTGCTTTAAGTTGTGCACGCAGACGTATTTCTTTTTGTTTTCTGTCGATTTCTTCCATGGCTCGTTGCATTTCAAGTTTTTGTTTTTCTAGTTGATTGGATTCTTCCAAAGCAAACAATTCCTCTTTAAGTTTAATTGCACGCATTTTGGCTCTAGAGGCTGAAGAAATTTTACTCCCTTTACTACTAATATTCGAGATACTATCTTCGGGATTCACAGTGGGTTTATCATCAACCATTGACATAGTACCGGCCCCGTGTGGCGCACGTGCTGCTGTCACTTGTTTGTCACGAATACCGGCCCCGTGCAGGTCAGTAGGCCTGTCGTCATTCTCACTTATTTCAATGTCATTTTGTATCACATCATCGGAAATCAATCCAGGATCCGAGACAGTTTTACGAATAGAATTTGTACTTACAATTTCTATGTATGGCTCCAAAACAGGCGGAGGGGGAGTTCTGTTTCCCGCTTCACGTTGCTCCATTCCAGACATCAGAAAAACACAAATTAATGTCACAAAAGTGAAAGTCGCACAGCACGATGTTTTCATCGAAATGTCAATTTCAGATGTTTTCTACTTGACTATGTGGATGCCGAGCTGGTGAAGACTAGTTCGATGAAGTTCACCCCACTAAATTATTCACATTACACCGCTACAAATCTAAGCTAGTCCCTTTTCAGCATAGCGTTACATACGCGCGTCACCGCTTTGATAAAACCCCATGATGTGTCCATAAGAAATATGAAACTGCAACATAACAACTATTTATTCACCATCACATTAGTTATTTCACAAAAGTTCACTGGTTACAAGTCATATTCTGATAGATACATACATAGATAATCTTAGCGTTTGCATTTGTGTTAACTAGCGGTAGAAAACAGTACGCTGTCACCAGCTCACATCACGCACTTTCATCCAATCTCGTTCCCAGAGGCAGCCGCGGAGCCGAAGGCCTCTGGCACATTAGACCGTCCATTTTTTCCAATTTTTTTCAAACCTAAGCCCCGCCCATTCTGACCTCTGATTGGTCAATCTTTTTGGGTCGATTTCTCGAAAACTAAAGGTCGGATCGTCGTTTCGTTTGTTGTAAAATGATCCTTGAGTCAAAGTCAACTCGCTGACATAAAAAATTGGATCCTAAACGAACAAATTCAAGTTTTTGTAAAGATCTATTTTTCTACGCGTGGGTATATTTAAATGATTCGGTCATCCAGGCACGTAAAATCAGGGGCGTACGACGCAAATAAACGAGAAATTTCGCGCATAGGAATTACGTGTCATTTTCCGGGAAAATGGCTACCCCGATTCACCAGAGAAATTTCTTCAAAAATTTTTCTGGTTTCGAGATTGACTTTCATCTTCACTTTCATCGCACATGTTCTCAACATCCGCTCGGTTGCTAAGCAACTGACTCGATTTATTAGACACTAGGTACTATTCTACATGATGCAATTAGACTCGATTAACTCACATTTAACTTAATATACTGCATGTATGCACAGACACATTATATTGCCATATGTAGATTTTGAACATTACACTACATTTTTGGCTTGCAATAATTTATTTCCTTACCACCGAAATCATATTATTTAAATACCATATGAAGGTCATTAATAGGGCTATCCAACGACACTTTAGTTTTTTTGGTCCGCTATTACATAAGGGAGTAATCAAGTTTTTCGCAAGTGCGACAATGTTTTTAACCTTTTTTTTCATTTTTTGAATACTTCCGGTATGGTTATTATTGTCGGAATAGTTTTAATAGCCGGTTTGGGCACTAAAATAGCCACAGGGCTCTGTAATGATGTATTACATTATCTGACCAGATAAAATGCCCCTGAGAAATCCTATGTTCAAAAGTGCCAAAAATGCAAAAAATTTAAAATATCGAAAATTGAATTTCAATAATTACATCCATATTATTAAACACCGTTAGAATCGTAATTAGGTCAGCTATCTGAATATACAACCTTTTTTTTAAAAATGTCTTCAAATGAAAAAAATAGTAGAGCATTTTCCAAAATTTCACGATTTTTCGACTTTTTTCGATTTTCAGCCCCCCCCCCTTTTTTTTTTATCCTATTCCAGACATTTCAAAGTCTTATTGGATGGCTTCATGCAAAATACCTCCAAAACGACTCTCGATAGAAAAAATTAAAAACAAAAAATTGTAGGTTAAGTTTTCGAGATACAGGCGTCCAAAAACGCTCCAAAATCAGAAAATACTTGATTTTCAGCGTGCCATATTTAGCTGCCTGATCATAGTATCTGTTACGCGCTGGCAAAGCTCATAGAGCTGAATCAGCCTATGTTCGTAATACTAACATATTATGCTTAAATCGGTGCAAAGTCAGTATTGTTTTTTTTTTGAAAGATATACTAATACTAGATATAGTTAATTTAGTTAATTAGATCCATGCATCAACACTATGTTAAGTTTTCGAGCATATGATTATTATTTTATTATTAGTATCATTATTATATATATTTAATGCTACTAAAGTCTACAAACAGACATACATGTAGTGATGACGTTTTTCAGCTGCAATCATTTAAAGTTTATCGGCTATTCATTTATTGCCAGCCTATCGGAAGTGTCATATGGAGGCAAACCGCGTGCGTTCAATGTCATAAAATTTACGGGTGAAAACTACTTTACCCCGGTCGTAATTCAGCTTGTCATTTTGCAATAATGCATATTTTTATGCCCCACCTCATGGGCGAGGGGAATACATCAGCAGGATAGCTTGTCTATAAATATTTTACTCGATTTTTCAAATATTCATCGGCTGTTAGTTCAGAGCTCCAGCTTCTTTTATCAACTCCTGCGTTTGACATTTTTCACGCGCTTATGTACCAGATACTGTCATTGGCCGAGTTACTCGCGCTAACGTTCTAATAAATCTGATTGGTTAGTTTACGCGAGCTAACGTTCCAATCCCTCTGATTGGCGGAACGTTTAAAAAATAGCAGACGACAGTCTGTAGGCTGGTCACTTCGGTCTTGGGCTGCCGCTGAGTGCAGTTTTTTCTGTCGGTTTTTTTTTTCTTTCAATACTTTCAACTATTTCAAGGCCCATTTGGCCTGGAGGAAAAACGGATGGATCCTTTGGTGGTAGGTTAATACGATATAGCAGCCTAATTATTCTCAGGGTAAACTATTGACCTTTATTTAGACTGGAGAAATCGGTTCTCTTTTGTAAGTTAGGCCTTAGGCCTAATTTCCCTCGTCGTCATTCTTTTGTGCCATTTTCAGGCTATATTTAATATTGTGTCCAGATTTTGTAGCCACCAGAACTTACCTTTTATATTTCACCACAGGTTTTTAATTTCAGCGTAATCATTTTTGGGGAAAACCCCACACCTTGTCATTTTTATGGAAGAATTCCCGCCTTTGCCCTTTGTCATTTTTGGCGAAAAATCTCCGCCTTTGTCATTTTTGGGCTAAAATCCCCACTTGATCAATTTTTTGGGAAAATTACCCACCTTTGTCATTTTTGGGGAAAAATCCCCGCCTTTGTCATTTTTTGGGAAAATTACCCGCCTTTGTCGTTTTGGGGTAAAATCCCCATTTTCGGTGAAAATTACCCACCTTTGTCATTTTTGGGGAAAAACCCCCGCCTTCGTCATTTTTGGGGAAAAATCCCCGCCTTTGTCATTTTTGGGGTAAAATCCTCACTTGATCAATTTTTGGGGAAATCACCCACCTTTATCAATTTTGGGGGAAAATTACCCACCTTTGTCATTTTTGGGGAAAAATCCCCGCCTTTGTCATTTTTGGGGAAAATTACCCGCCTTTGTCATTTTTGGGGAAAATTACCCGCCTTTGTCATTTTGGGGTAAAATCCCCACTTGATCAATTTTTGGTGAAAATTACCCACCTTTGTCATTTTTGGGGAAAACCCCCCGCCTTCGTCATTTTTGGGGAAAAATCCCTGCCTTTGTCATTTTGGGGTAAAATCCTCACTTGATCAATTTTTGGGGAAATCACCCACCTTTATCAATTTTGGGGGAAAATTACCCACCTTTGTCATTTTTGGGGAAAAATCCCCGCCTTTGTCATTTTTGGGGAAAATTACCCGCCTTTGTCATTTTTGGGGAAAATTACCCGCCTTTGTCATTTTTGGGGAAAATCCCCACTTGATCAATTTTTGGTGAAAATTACCCACCTTTGTCATTTTTGGGGAAAAACCCCCGCCTTCGTCATTTTTGGGGAAAAATCCCCGCCTTTGTCATTTTGGGGTAAAATCCCCACTTGACCAATTTTTGGTGAAAATTACCCGACTTTGTCACTTTTTTTGAGGGGGGGGGGGAAATTAGACTATAGCTGATAGAAATGCATTCAATCTTGCTTGCAGTAAGGGCGAAGGGTGATAAAAAGTCGTTGATTTAAATATAGGCCTATATAGCATTTAGTATATTAAATTAACTTAATGTTAAACTATAACACATACTTATGGAAGAAAAATTACTGATTTATTTAGGCGACGTTTCGAAGAGTATTCTCTCAACGTTTTCAAGCAAGTGCAGTAACAAATGTGTATGGCAATTATATATAGACAAGCAATAACAACAATTCTGAAACCATGCATGACAACAACAATATCAAAGGCATATAACAACATGATCAAAGGCAAGGTGCATATAAAGGATTAGTGAGGCCACTGATAATTGGCATTAATTAACATTAAAGGGATATTAATAAGTAATTGTAGGGATAAATTGTTCAACTTGGACAACCAATCATGACAAATCCGAAACCATACATGAACTAGGTTACATCAAAGGGATAGTAGCCGATTGATAATGAGTAATAATAACAACATAAACAACAAACAAAAGGGAAACCATACATGAGAACATCGGAGAACTAGTAACTCCAGATAAATTAAATGGGGATTAAATATTTGGACCATAATTAAGTTAATATAATTAAGAAAATTGAATACACACAAAACAAGACAACCCGCACAACCCTTCTTTATGGTTGTGGGGAAGGAGATAAAAAGTAAGTGGGGTATCACCAGCATACCCGATATCAAGATAGCAGTGCCAGGCCATCTCAGACTAGCCCTAAAAAGCAGGTCCGACATGGATATGGCATTGGGACAGAAGGCACTTCTTGGTATGTCCGTGATGGTGTCCGAACCGATCACCTTGTCAATAGACAAGGTGGTTGTCCATGGGATACCAGCCGAATATACCGGGGATGAAATTCTGGAAGACTTGACAGAGAGGGGGTACCAGACAACCGAGGTGTACCGGTTTAAAGTGGCCGAGGGGAAGGACCAGGGAAGCGTCGCCCTGTCCTTCAAGAAAGGAACAGCGCCCGAGGCCCTAAAAATCGTGTACCTGAATAGACGTACCCACCCGTATGTTCAGAGGGTGAGGCAGTGTGCCAACTGACAGAAACTGGGACACACAGTCAAGTACTGCAAGGGAAAGACTGTGTGCGCCCAGTGTGGGGGGAGTCATGCGGCGACTGATTGCAGGGCGGGCATACCAAATAAATGTTCGAACTGCAAAGGCGGTCACGCAGCGAACTCACCTGAATGCCCAAAGATTCAAAATACCAAGGCAGCCTTAAAAATACAGGTGAAAGAAAAAGTAAGTTTTAATGAAGCCTCATTAATCCTGAAAAAGAAGGAGGGGAAGTCCAAAGAGGTCAGGAATAAGGCTCCGGTCGCAAAACCAATCCCGGAGCCGATTCCTTCGACACCGCAAGTACAGCCGAAGGAACCAATCGCGGCACCCCGCCCAGAACAACAACCAACCACACCCAAGAAAAAGACAAAACCCAAGATGAAAGAGGGGGAACCGAAAACGAAAGCTGATGAAGGCCACTTCGTCCCGAAATTTAAATCGGAGAGTGGGTTCATGAGCTTCATGATCGAGTTCCTGAGGGTGGCTGTGTCCAATGACGACCAAACAACAAAAATGGCCAGTCTCCTCGGTAAGCTACGAACGTACATGGTCAACGCCGATGTGCTGATTGTAATGATTAACTCCATCAATACAGTCAAAAAAAGATCAAGAGAAGAAGACGACAAAGAATCTATAAAAGCCGATCAATCAGTAAATCTCGCGCTCCGTAGAAGGATATCGCATGTTCGTCACTACAGCACTGGCGATATGCCCAGTTGCTTGCCGGTGTTAACATCAAAGGCGAACACTAATGAGGTACCTACTACGGAATGTGAGACGCCGATAGATCAGTAAACCCCACAAGACTGAGAGGTATCCATCCAGGCAGTCATCATGGCGGGCCAGGTAAAAGTCCTACAACTTAACATCAATGGACTGGCTCCCAGATGTGCTGAACTGAGAAAATACATAAACCGCAACCCCAAAGATGTAATATGCCTCCAAGAAACCAAGCTACTACCAACGAAGAGCGACATCTACTTACCCGGATATACTTGTCAGAGAAGGGACAGACCGGGCAGCACGACACGTGGCGGCGGCCTTGCCATTTACGTCAGTGACAACATAAATTACATTTCTGTTCCACTGAATGTAACCAACCCCCTAGAAGCAATGGGCATAGCCATCACATTGAGCAATAAAACAAAGTTGACAATAGTGAATGTCTATGCACCCCCAGAGGTCACAATAGAACCAGATGACTTCCAGTCACTTCTCGATCAGCTTCCACGGGGCGAATCGGTGCTTTGTGGAGATTTCAACGCAAAGCACACTCTGTGGGGGTCACCGAGGAATGACTGCCGGGGGACTAGCCTATGCTCAATAATAGAAGGGAACGACCTATGCGTATTGAATGATGAGAGCCCTACATTTGTTGGAGGAAATGCCCCACCTTCACACCTAGATCCCACATTCTGCACGCCTGGTATGGCAAACCGCTGCGATTGGCTAATACATGAAGATGAGACACTTGGCAGTGACCATTTGGTGATAGAATTTAACATCCAAGCTGAAACCAACAGAGAAGTCTATAACGGAAGACCCAATTGGAAAATGATAGAAGCTGATTGGGCTAACTTCCGTGTAGACTGCCTCGATTGGAAGGAAGAAGATATCATCGACACCGACATCGACGTGTACTCCGCCAATATCACGAATGCAATTATAGGTGCGGCAGACAACTCTGTTCCAAAGACTTCTGGCAGGAAACCAAGGAATACAAAACCCTGGTGGTCTTCAGAATGTCAAGAGGCAGTTTACGAAAGAAAGAAGGCACTTCGTCTACGAAAACGCCACTTCAATGAAGTCAACCACTAAAATTACCTGAAGTTGAAATACGCCACAAGAGACACCATCCAGAAGGCACAAAGTGGGCACTGGAGGACATTCTGTAATGCGCTGAACCAAAACACGCAAACAGGTGTCGCCTGGAAGAAACTGAACGCCATGCACGGAAAACGCAGATCGTTCAACATACCAAACCTTGAAGATGGAGACAAGTACGTTACCAATGGCAATGAAAAGGCAGATTTACTTACTAAGGCATTTGCAGATGCAAGTAAAGATGAAAACCAACCACCAGAATTCATGAAGAGGAAAGAAATCGAATTGAATCTAATGTAGAGGCTGAACCAATCAATCTGCCTTTCTCAGGGGAAGAGTTAAATAAGGCTCTTTCCCTCAAGAAGGATAGTGCGGCTGGTGAGGACAAAGTAAAGTACCCAATGCTCAAACATCTGCCCAGAAATGCCAAAAAGATACTACTGAACTTCTTCAACACATCTTGGTTGACAGGGGAGGTACCTAAAGAATGGCGGAAAGCCCACGTCATCCCTCCGAAACCAGGGAAAGAGAGAACAAAGGCAGAGTCCTATCGACCAGTAAGCTTGACATCCACACTGTGCAAAACCTTGGAGACAATGGTTAACATCCGACTTCAGTTCTACCTGGAGAGTAACCGACTGATCGACGAAAATCAAAGCGGGTTCAGGAAGGGACGATCAACAATGGACCACTTGGTGCGACTACAGCAAGTCATGTCTCAGACACTCCTCTCGGGGCACCTGCTATGTGCCGTGTTTGTAGATTTAACCAAGGCTTTCGATTTAGTTTGGTTGGACGGGCTGCTTTTCAAGCTGGGACGTATCGGAATAACGGGCACAATGTTTCGGTGGATCAAAAGCTTTCTGAGCGATAGAAGGATACAGGCGAATGTTGGCAGATTCCTGAGTGCCGAGCAAACATTAGAAAATGGCACGCCTCAGGGGTCGGTCATCAGTCCCACTCTCTTCAATATTATGATCAACGACATACAGAAATCTTCATATCTCGACGCCAGAACTGAGCTAGCAAAATTTGCTGACGACAGCACAATATGGAGGAAAGGGACGAGGTTCTGTAATTCAAAAGAACATGCAAAAGGCCTTAGACAAATTCATGACATGGGCAAACGACTGGGGATTTAAGGTCTCGGAGGAGAAAACAGTCGGCATGCTTGTGTGCAGGGATAGAGGGATAAGCAGAATGACTCTGTGTATGAACGGAAAACCATCGAGTTTAAAGACCAAACCAAGTTCCTTGGCGTAATCTTTGATCGAAGGCTGACCTGGAAACCGCACATCGACTGGACTGTAGATAGATGCTCCAAAGTCCTAAACTTAATGAGAAAAATAACGGGTAGCACCTGGGGAGCCAATAGAGTTACACTTATAATGGTGTATCGTGCTCTAATACGCTCTGTATTAGACTACGGATCTTTGGTCTTCATGAACTGCGCGCCAACACTCTTAAGTAAGCTTGACACCATCCAATACAAAGCTCTGTGTATTGCGACTGGCGTAGGGCTTGGGACCAGGAGAGAGGCATTACTACAGGAAGCCGGAGAGTTGCCCCTATCCCTAAGAAGAAAAGAACTAGCAACAAGGTATTGGGCTAAGATCTCGCAATTGGGCGAGAGATCCCCGGCCTTTGTCAGCCTAAAGAAGACAAGATATGTAAGAGATCCTAGAAAGAAAAGCTTCGGCCAGGGTATCAGGGAAACAGTCAAGGAACTACGACTGGAGGAGCTCGTGATAAACGAACACGACCCACCATCGATCGCTCCTTGGACACTCCCAATACCACCGGTCAATCTAGATCTGCTACAGAAAACCGACAAGAAAAACAACCCCACGGCAGCACGGGCTCTCTCTCTGGAACACCTGGAAGACAACTGGCCGTCGGATGACTGGGAACATGTTTATACGGATGGCTCACGCAATCCTGAAAGGGGCACCAGCTCGTTTGGAATATACCTGCCAAACGGGGAACAGGGAATAAGCAGGAAACTGCCCAATAATTGTTCGGTGTACACTGCAGAGATTGTGGCCATCCGGGATGCTATATCATGGATCTCTTATCAAAAGACTAGTAAGTTCGTCATCCCAAGCGATTCTCTGAGCAGTCTGATTTCAATCCAAAATGACAACTCGGACTCAAGACCAGAAGTTATTTTGGAAATCAGGCAGTTGTACGAGAGGGTCCTAGAGAAGGGAAGCAAATTAGAGCTCGTGTGGATTCCATCACATGTGAACATTAGAGGAAACGAGGAAGCAGATCGACTCGCAAATGAAGGTCTCGGGGACACAGCACCACTCCGCACCATAGAATACAGCACCACTGAAATCTACAGTATGGTAAAAAGACAGGTCAATTCACTCTGGGAATTAAAGCTCGTTGAACTTGACACATACAGATTCCGGCTGGATGACAAGATCTACACGAAGACAGCTATCAATCACCCTAGAAGAGATATATGCAAACTTATATATCGAAACTAAGGGTGAAAGAGCGGCTGCGAGACTACAAACACCAAGTCATCGTCTGTGAGTGCGGAGAAGAATGTACCACCAACCATGTCCTGGTAGACTGCGAGGTATTCAAGGAAGAGAGAACGGAACCAGTGGAGATGATGGAGACCAACAACATACCGCTCAACACTAAGAACCTACTCTTTCCAAGACCCGATCTGAAGCTGCAAATCTTCGAACTAATCCACGATTTAATGAACACCGTTGGATTAAGTAGAATAGTGAAGTAAGAGGGGGCTACGATAAGACGAGCTCGGCATCTAAACACTAAACTACATACGGGATATACACCAAAGTAGCGGGCTAGTGGAGTAAGGGAGGGTCACGGTAAGACGGGCTCGGCATCTAAACACTAATCCACTACAAAGACACCAAACCTACAAAGTGGGATAAGTGGAGTAAGGGGAGGCCACGATAAGACGGGCCTGGCACCTAAACACTATACCCCAAAAGATGACTTCTACCAATCCAGAGACGAGACACATATATGTCTGCATAAATGCTGTCCCTACAGATCAACTACCAAACAATATGTGTTTTATTAAATAAAGGGAAGAACTTCTCACTAAACCTACTCCATGGCTCGAGGCCGCAAATGGAAAGATTGCAAAATCATATTCTAAAAACAGGAAGAAGCCTCGGCTCTCCTATGTCTTGTCTGCGATATCACTTCTGTGGAAGCGGACGTTAAAACATCAGGTAGTAGTAGTTACTAAATGATAATTATGTACATGACCAGGATTAAATAGGGTATAACTAATGAATTATGAATATTTAGAAAGTCACGCCTCAGTCCTATTCACAGGCTTCTAAATAATTATAGTCCTACACACATCATCTCATTAAACACACACATTCCATTAGATTTAGTTCTGCAAATAGGTAGAGAGTATTTACACAAATAATTCACACACTCGCGAATGAAATAAAACTACGCACTTGGAGAATATAGGCAAGAACACATCAGTTAAGAATTAATTCATCATATGCTCTTGGGAGGAATATTCCTGTGTCGCGATTAAGGTTCGGTTTGGATCTCCTGATGTGTATAGCTTCCATGATCTTCCGCGTCTTTTCATTGTGTTGATTTTGTGCTAGGGTCTTAAACGATTTGATTTTGTGGCCTGGATTGGACTGAAGGTGTTGGGCAACTGCTGACTCTGCTTTGGAGGACCTTGACTTATGTTGGGCGATTCTTTTAGGTAAGGGCTGTCGAGTTTCCCCAATGTATAAACTGTCACACGTGCAAACAACTTCATACACACATCCTTTAGGTGGCAGTGGAATGGTGGGTTGGAGTTTCCCATTGGCCTTAAGGTGGTCTTTGAGTGTGCGCCCCGTAGAAAAGATGACTTGGATACCTGTGGTTGTGAGTAGCCTTCTGATGTGGTACGATAGCTTCCCTTGAAAGGGGATAGTTATTCGTATGGGGGGTTTATCTGGCTTGGACTGTTCAATGGAGGTTTTCTTTTTAGTTTCATTTATGGTGTTCCTAACTAACTGAGGCGGATAGTCATTCAGATTGGTAAGTGTGCTTTCTATGTGGCTGAGTTCACTGGGGAGGGATTTGTCATCACATATACTGAAGGCTCGACGGGCTAGAGTGGAAATGGTTGACTTTTTGACACTAGAAGGGTGTCTGGATCATCAATTTTGTCAAGAATAACGAAAGTATCATCAACCTTTCGGAACCAAGCTATCAGCTGGATGGGTGATCTTGACAGGGCCATTTCTTCAAAATTTGTCAAATAAATCTCTGTTAGCACTGGGGATAGGGGGCTTCCCACTGGTAGACCATGTATCTGTTCATAGAAATCATCCCCCCATGTGAAGTATGTGGACTCTAAGCACTCTTTGGTTAGTTCTATGATGTCATCGATTGTAAGACTGGTTTCTAATGGAGTTTCAAGGTTGTTTAGTCTCTGACGGAGTGCTGGTAGGGCATCTTCGTGGGGAATATTGGTAAATAAATCAATGACATCATACGATAAGATCTGTACATTGTGGGGCTGGTTTTGTAATTTGTTGCAAAAGTCTTTAGAATAAGGTGGTCTAGGGTGGGATGGTTTAAGCTTATAGAAAAGCGAAGGAGTTAGTCGATTCTTTGTCTTCAGGTTATTCAAATGTGCTGTGTGGTTATCATTGTGGGACTTGGTTGGATCTTTCCTTAACTTTCTATAGGTTGTGCGGTCGGACAGGAGAAGGGAGACGGTTTCATGGTAGTCACGTTTGTCCATAATTGCAGTTGATTTACCTTTATCCGCAGCTACTATAGTGATGGTCTGGTCTTCCTTCAACTCTTTGAGGGCAGTATTTTGGGCCTGGGTTAAGTTGTAGGATGGTCGTTGAGTCTTAGACTTGGATATGAGATTGGTTACTTGGTGTCTAAGAAAATCGATCTTCCCGCCAGGTGCTAACTGTCTTAAGCCTCTCTCTATGTTGGTAATAAGTTGGTCATGGTTGCCTGGGCGGTTGGTTGGAGTGAACTTCAGTCCTCGGGATAGTAGTGTGATCTGGTCATCGGTTAGGTTGCGGCTGCTCAGGTTGATGACTGTTTTGGTAAGGAAATCTGCTTTAGGTGTCTTAGTTGTTGTGGAATCCATAGGGGTGGTCTTCAGGTTATTAAATTTCTTCAGATGATTGGAGCGAGTCGTATCTCTTAGATTGTCTAGGGACTTAACTGCTTGGTGCGGAACTGATGGAAGTCAGTTGGAGACATTAGGTCCTTGAGATCAGAGAGTTTTCCATCACGCAGGCTGCTGAGACGGTGTTTGGTATTGCGATGTTGTTGAATGCGCTCTCTTATTCTACAGCATCTAAATAACCAGAATAACAGAATTAAGTTTACCATTGAAAAAGAAAATAACCAGTGCTTACCGTTTTTAAACGTCTTAGTTACCAAAACAGAAACAGGGCTCACCACTAGTGTGTATAGAAAACCAACCCATACCGACCAGTACATCAACTATCATTCGAACCACCCACATAGTGTCAAAAAGTCAACCATTTCCACTCTAGCCCGTCGAGCCTTCAGTATATGTGATGACAAATCCCTCCCCAGTGAACTCAACCACATAGAAAGCACACTTACCAATCTGAATGACTATCCGCCTCAGTTAGTTAGGAACACCATAAATGAAACATAAAAAGAAAACCTCCATTGAACAGTCCAAGCCAGATAAACCCCCCATACGAATAACTATCCCCTTTCAAGGGAAGCTATCGTACCACATCAGAAGGCTACTCACAACCACAGGTATCCAAATCATCTTTTCTACGGGGCGCACACTCAAAGACCACCTTAAGGCCAATGGGAAACTCCAACCCACCATTCCACTGCCACCTAAAGGATGTGTGTGTGTGAAGTTGTTTGCACGTGTGACAGTTTATACATTGGGGAAACTCGACAGCCCTTACCTAAAAGAATCGCCCAACATAAGTCAAGGTCCTCCACAGCAGAGTCAGCAGTTGCCCAACACCTCCAGTCCAATCCAGGCTACAAAATCATATCGTTTAAGACCCTAGCACAAAATCAACACAATGAAAAGACGCGGAAGATCATGGAAGCTATACACATCAGGAGATCCAAACCGAACCTTAATCGCGACACAGGAATATTCCTCCCAAGAGCATATGATGAATTAATTCTTAACTGATGTGTTCTTGCCTATATTCTCCAAGTGCGTAGTTTTATTTCATTCGCGAGTGTGTGAATTATTTGTGTAAATACTCTCTACCTATTTGCAGAACTAAATCTAATGGAATGTGTGTGTTTAATGAGATGATGTGTGTAGGACTATAATTATTTAGGAACCTGTGAATAGGACTGAGGCGTGACTTTCTAAATATTCATAATTCAATAGTTATACCCTATTTAATCCTGGTCATGTACATAATTATCATTTAGTAACTGGTCAACTGTTTCTTTTATTTTACCTGTGCAACTGTGTCGGTGTCAATCAGATGGAAGAGGGTGGGACCATAAAGAAGGGTTGTGCGGGTTGTCTTGTTTTGTGTGTATTCAATTTTCTTAATTATATTAACTTAATTATGGTCCAAATATTTAATCCCCATTTAATTTATCTGGAGTTACTAGTTCTCCGATGTTCTCATGTATGGTTTCCCTTTTGTTTGTTGTTTATGTTGTTATTATTACTCATTATCAATCGGCTACTATCCCTTTGATGTAACCTAGTTCATGTATGGTTTCGACTTTGTCATGATTGGTTGTCCAAGTTGAACAATTTATCCCTACAATTACTTATTAATATCCCTTTAATGTTAATTAATGCCAATTATCAGTGGCCTCACTAATCCGTTATATGCACCTTGCCTTTGATCATGTTGTTATATGCCTTTGATATTGTTGTTGTCATGCATGGTTTCAGAATTGTTGTTATTGCTTGTCTATATATAATTGCCATACACATTTGTTACTGCACTTGCTTGAAAACGTTGAGAGAATACTCTTCGAAACGTCGCCTAAATAAATCAGTAATTGTTCTTCCATAAGTATGTGTTATAGTTTAATGCTCTTTCCAGTTACTAAATGCCTTATAACTTAATGTTGTTGGTCCATTAGGCCTATTTACAAATTAAATATTTTATTGTGATTTATGCAATATGTTGCCTAATTTCCGCATTATTTATTGCTACATGTATATGTAGCTTATAATTAATTAATGGTTTTTATATATATATGTAATAAAATTTATTAACTTTTAACTTTTGTTTGTCTTATTCTTTTGGTTTAGCACTAGACTGGAGCGAACCCTAGTTTATTTACGTTCTTCGCAGAGGGAATCGAGGAATCGTAACATTGGTGTCAGAAGTGGGATTCCCACAAAATTCCCTTAGTATTATTTCAAACTCCAGTTTAGTGTGCCAAAAGAATAAGTCAATAATTAAATCGTAATTAAAAAATATAATCAAACGCACCTGAAAAAAAGAAGAACGTTTCAGTTTATTGCGACATAGTTAAAAGTAAAAAAAAAAAAAAAAAAATTAACGAATAATCATAGTCCTTCAAAATTGCAACTTTGGATGATACAGAAGTTATCATTAATAGTAAAAAGAGTGCCGTAGCAAACCCAACTAACGAGGGTCCCAACGAAAGTATACAACGGGAGTATTTGTCCCAAAATTCCAATGAATCACTTCAGTCTGTGGAGAGTGACCATCCCGGTAGTTTAGTAAATAACAACACAATCTTAGATCAAATAAGCCAACAATTGGAATATCTAAGAAGTGAGAACCATAAAGGGTTGGTGGAAATGAGACATGAAATAATGGTTATTAAGAAGGATGTCAATGCTTTGTCTTGTGAATTAAATGGGCTTCATAAAAATGCTAGACTTGAACCTAGTGGCATAGTTAGGGATGTATTTCCTGAAGGTGATTTTCAAAGTAGTTCTCCCATTACACAATCAAACCAAAATGATAACCATTTGAGTTATCCACGTTTTAATAGTAGAACTTAGGAAAATAATCATTCTGTTCAAATGAGGCCCCGTCAATAATGATGGCTTAGAGGATTTTGAGGAGTATCTTTCGCAGTTTGAAATTGTTTCTAGCATAAATAGGTGGAGCTATAATGACAAATCCTTGTATTTAGCCAGCAGCTTAACTGGTAATGCGAGAGCCATTTTGACCGAACTCAGTCCGATGGAGAGGAAAGACTTCAATATTCTGGTTAGGACTCTCAGTATTAGATTCGGCTCACTTGAGCGATCAGAAATGTATCGAGCCAGACTACAAACTCGCTGTAGAGGGAAGTCTGAAACTGCCTGAATTGGCCCAGGCCATTCGCAAATTAACACGGCAGGCTTATCCCAGAGCTGATTCCTCGCTCACTAACATCTTGGCTCTCGATCATTTCGTTGATTCCATCCAAGACTCAGACATGAGGTTGAGGATACGAGAACTGCGTCCAACAGATATTAATGAGGCTGAAACGCATGCCATTCGGTTAGAAGCACATAGACTCGCTGATAGGCAACGTGGACGTTCTGTGCATCAAATCAGTCCGGAGCCGGTTTCTTTGTGTCAGTCTCAAAGCCAGTCAGTGCCTGAAAAATATAGTGAGTTAGATATCAGAACACTAAATAGGTCGATCAATACGCTGGACAACACGACCAGACAGCTGGTTCAAACCTTAAGCAACAATAAGTCATATTACCAACCGCCTAGGCAAAGAAATGTTTAGAATGGGGGCAGTAGTAGTAATAACAATTATAATAATAAGCAATATCAGACAGGCAATAGTTATGTGCCAAGAGATCGAAGGAGAGAGAATAATTGGGAAATAAGGGGAGACAACTCCATTGAACCCCACCGCCCCCAAGATCAAAAGAGAAACTGGGAAAGACCTCAGTCGCCTCAAAAATCCCAGAACCTACGCAATAATTCGAGCAGGTCGGGAAACTAAAGGTCGTTGGACTTGAGTCAAAGTTCAACGGGTGACATAGGTGACTCACTTAATAATAAATCAGATGATATAGTGATTAGTAGCATTTCAAATGACCATAATGGGTTGTTTATACATGCCAAAGTGGAGAACCTAGAGGCCCCAATGTTAGTGGATACAGGGGCGAATATTAGCATACTTTGTGAAAAATCCGCACAAACGCTAAAAACTATGTGTGAAGTACATATTGAACCAGTAAAACTAAACCTCATCACTGCTACCGGGGGAAAGGGAACCGTTCTTAGGGAAATGTACTGCAAATGTGATTATTGGTGCACATAGTTTTAAACATGAATTTCTAATTGCAAAAATTACCAATTTTGGTATTATAGGGATCGATTTCTTGACAAAGGATAACATAGATATCTTAATTATGAAAAATTGTTTATCCATAAAGGGGGATGAAGTGCCATGTTATAGATATCAAAAGGGAGATAATCAAAGTTGTTGCAGGGTCTCTGTGGCAGAAGATATAGTGAGATTATGATTATGGGTAGGGTGATAGATCCTATACCTCACGAGAGGACCACAATCATTGAACCTACTGAGAATTTTATGCAAAAACATGATATTTTATTGGCTAAAAGCGTAGTAAATCCGAAGTATGGGACTGTTCCAATTCGTTTACTTAATGTAAATGAAGCTGAACATAAGATTTATAGAAATACAATTGTGGCGACCATGGAGGTCATTGATACATGTATGGATTGTCCGATTGATTGTAGTCTGAATGAAATATTAACAAATAAATCAAGTTTATCCGAAAATAATGACATACCTGGGCACCTGTTGGAATTGTACGATAAGTCTTCCGTTGGTCTCGAGGAGAGCCAAAGGCTAGCCCTGAAAAATTTATTAATAAAATATAAAGATGTGTTCTCAAAGTCGTCAGGTGATCTAGGCTTGACTGATTTAGTTGAACATGAAATTGAATAAGGACTTAGTCCTCCAATTAAACAGCATCCCCGCAGGATTCCAATAGCTAAGGTCGAGGAGGTTGAAAAAGAGCTAGAGGATATGATTAGTAAGGGAATAATTGAGCCATCATGTAGTCCATGGAGTAGTTGTGTAGTGTTAGTCAAAAAGAAAGACAACAGTCTGCGGTTCTGTTTGGACTTCCGTCGTTTGAATGAGGTGACATTGAAGTGTAGCCATCCAATACATAGAATAGATACAACACTTGACGCACTATCTGGAAATTCTATATTTTCCACCATTGATTTGCGTTCAGGGTATTGGCAGTTAAAAATAGCGGAGAAAGATCGACCGGAAACAGCCTTCGTAATTCAAGGCGGTGGTTTATATCATTTCAATCGCATGGCAATGGGATTGTGTAATGCGGCGAGCACTTTTGTTCGTCTCATGGATAGAGTTTTATCTAAATTAACTTGGAAAATTTGCATGGTCTATCTCGATGACATAATTGTTTTTGCGAAAACATTCGATGAACATGTGGAAAATTTAAACCTTGTGTTTCAAAGGTTAAAAGAAGCTAATTTAAAAATGAATCCCAATAAGTGTGCAATGTTTAAGAAAGGGGTAACTTTTCTGGGTCATGTGGTCAGTAAACACGGTATAGCCACGGATCCTGAGAAAACTCACGCAGTTCGAAACTGGCCCATTCCTACTTCTGTGAAAGAAGTTAGATCATTTTTGGGGCTATGTTCGTATTATAGAAAATTTGTATCAAAATTTGCGGACATAGCAAAACCATTGCATAAACTCACTGAGAAAACCCAGAAATTTGTTTGGGTGGAAGATAGTCAAAAATCATTTAATAATTTAAAAGATGCACTTACCAGTCCACCTATTCTGTCATTTCCACAGCCAGAGGGCTTGTTCATTATCGATTCTGACGCTTCAAATTTTGGGATTGGGGCTGTTTTATCTCAGATTCAGGGTGGCGCTGAAAAAGTTATTTCATATTATAGCAAAGCATTCAGTAGAACAGAACGCAAATATTGTGTGACTAGAAGAGAGCTATTGGCAATAGTGCTATCAATAAAACAATTTCACCATTATTTGTATGGGCAGTTTTTCAGAGTTCGTACAGATCATGGAGCCCTGACCTGGCTGATCAATTTTAAAAATCCTGAGGATCAGTTGGCTAGATGGTTTGAGTTTTTATCATCATATCATTTCAAAACAGAATATCGTGCAGGGCGTGTCCATAATAATGCAGATTCGCTTTCCAGGAGGCCATGTATCGAACAATGTGGGCACTGTACTCGAGCTGAGCAAAATTATACCCATGATGCTAATCCTGGTAATCAAATTTCTCTCTGTGATGCGTCTGTTAATGCCTTGTCTGAGGCTGCGGAAAGCCAATGTGCCTTAGATAAGAATCCTCTCAATGTTCCCCCTGAAAGTAAAGATGTACAATTAGAAATGTCACAATTACTAGAGGGTCAAAATATCAATTTTCAAAAAAAAGACTCAATTATTCAAACAGTCAGTTTGTGGGTTAAGAAAAATGAAAGACCGCCCTGGGCTGATATTTCACTAGAAGGTGAAAGATTGAAATATTACTGGATGCGCTTTGATTCTTTGGTATTTAAGGATAATATCCTTTGTTATGAGTGGGAACCAGATAAAGGGAGACAACCCCATTTTCAGATAATTTTGCCAGATTGCCTTCGGAAATTAGTCCTTGAAAACCTGCACAATGGGGTCTATGGAGCACATTTGGGCAGAAAGAAAACTCTATCCAAAATAAAAGAGAGATTCATTTGGAATAATATGGGAGTTGACATCAAGCACTGGATTAATGCATGTGATTATTGTTCTGCTCGAAAATCCAAGACTGAAACTGCTAAGGCCCCATTAAAAAAATATAATGTGGGTATTCCAATGGAGCGTTGGGCACTAGATGTCATTGGGCCATTACCTGTGACTGAAAACGGGAACAAGTTTATTTTAGTAATGACAGACTATTTCACTAAGTGGGTCGATGCGGTACCGATGAAGGACCAAAAAGCGCACACGGTAGCCAATAAATTTATAGATCGGGTGGTCAGTATTTTCGGAGTGCCTATGGAGCTCCACTCCGATCAGGGGTCAAATTTTGAGTCACAAGTGTTTAAGGAAATGTGCACAATATTAGGTATTACGAAAACACGTACTACCGCCTACAGACCCCAATCTGATGGGATGATTGAGAGGGCAAAACGTACAATTGAGAACATGATATCTTGTTTCATTGCTGAAACCCGAAAAAGCTGGGATAGCCATTTGAATTTGTTATTAACTGCCTATTGTTCTGCGGAACATGAGTCTACTGGCATTAGTCCCAATCATATGGTCTTCTTGGTAGAGTTCCACCTGAAGTAAATCAAAACAAGTCAGAATATGCATATCAGTTGGGAGAAAGATTAAAAATAATTCATGAATTCGCACGTAAAAGATTAAAGATATCAGCGGATAATATGAAACGGAACCATGACCGTAATATTCTGGTTAATAAATATAAGGAGGGAGACCGCGTGTGGATTTATAATGCCCGAAGTAAGGATGCAGGCAATAAATTAAGACCTGCATGGGAGGGTCCTTGTGTCGTGTTAAAACCAATCACTGACATACTGTATAAAATTCGAAAGTCTGTGACTTCCGTACCTAAGGTCATCCATCACAATTTGTTAAAACCATATGTGGGCAATTGTAATCAATCGGTATATAAACACTAAATATTCATAGTAATAAAAAAAAAATCAAACAAACTAACCTTTGTAACAATCACTTTTTGAATAACGGTCATTTTCATTATGTATTTCAGGTGACACGTTTTAATTGTAGTATTTGCAATGATAACCGGGAATATCTACGGATCATTTTTGAATAACGGTCATTTTCATTATGTATTTCAGGTGACACGTTTTAATTGTAGTATTTGCAATAATAACCGGGAATATCTACGGATCAGCCATTGCGAAAGACACATTATCAGTAGCCATTCCGGCTTTGGGTATAAATGTAGCCAGTGCAACAATGTGACTAACCGTCCTGATATAAAACACCCTGGATGCCCACGTGCCACCATGGAGAGGGTGAAAAGAGCCAACATGCGGTACGGTGATAAGGAAAAGGCAGAATACCAAAATTTTGTGAAGAACATGAGGAGGGATGTTAAATCTATTAGGCGTCAAGCCAGATCAGAATCAGAGAGACGCGAGGCCAGGGCAGCAGCTGTGCATGAAGTGGTGCCTCCGAAAACATCTGTGAATCCCCCCAGTACTATTGTTCCCAAACCACTGTTTGTTTCTCCTATCCGCAAGCGGTTGAGAACTGTTTCCTCTTCCTCCTCATCTTCTTCGTCGTCGGCCCTGTCTGGCGTGTCTTCAGTATCCATAGCAACTCTGCGAGTGGTTCGGAGCCACAAAACTCGTCGAATAATAATGCTTCGACTGAATCCAGTTGTGTGCTAAAAGTTAATCATCAGTTACAGAAGATGGCAGCCAATAAAGGCAAGATCGTTATTTTGGACGTGGGGGGGGGACTATATTTAAAACTTCTATGGCCACCTTGAAGTCGCATCAGGAAACTTTTTTCTATCACTTGGTAAAGGAGGACGCCCCTATCAAGGCTGATAAGAAAGACGGTAACTTCTATTATTTCATTGACAGATCACCAAAGCATTTTGATCTTATTCTCACCTTTTTAAGAGGGGACGTTGGAGCCCCTGCCTCTAAGATGTCTTTGCCATACAATTATCAATCTCTTTATGAATTGCTCAGTTTTACGGAATTGCTGACTTAGAGTCTTTTATAAGTCAAAGATTGCAGGAAATTTAAGGCTTCCTGTCTGTGATCATATAATGAAATCGACGTGTATATGTTCTTGTTAATTAGTGCTACTATTATTATATTATTCATTATTGTTCCTTGTTCACTAGTTATCTTGCCTGCTCGCAGGAATTCGCCTTTAAAGGTGGTTTTACGGTGTGTGCCGTCACATGTTTATCTGTAGTATAACGGAATTCATCTGTATAGTATATATATTGTTTAATATTTAAGTTACAAATGTCACTCTTAAGCGCAAAACTTGTAGAGGTGTTTTTCTTGAAAAATTTTCTTGTTATTCTGCCAGACTCGCGTTGAAAGTACCCGACCTTTGTTTCTCAATATGTATACTCATCACTATAGCTTTGCCTTGGTTTAATTTACTCATTCGGGACGAATGTTTTTCAAGGGGAGGGGGCAATGTTGCGCGCTGGCAAAGCTCATAGAGCGGGATCAGCTTATGTTAGTATTACTAACATATTATGCTTAAATCGGTGCAAAGTCAGTATTGTTTTTTTTTGAAAGATATACTAATACTAGATAAAGTTAATTTAGTTAATTAGATCCATGCATCAACACTATGTTAAGTTTACGAGCATATGATTATTATTTTATTATTAGTATCATTATTATATATATTTAATGCTACTAAAGTCTACAAACAGACATACATGTAGTGATGACATTTTTCAGCTACAATCATTTAAAGTTTATCGGCTATTCATTTATTGCCAGCCTATCGGAAGTGTCATATGGAGGCAAACCGCGTGTGTTCAATGTCATAAAATTTACGGGTGAAAACTACTTTACCCCGGTCGTAATTCAGCTTGTCATTTTGCAATAATGCATATTTTTATGCCCCACCTCATGGGCGAGGGGGATATATCAGCAGGATAGCTTGTCTATACATATTTTACTCGATTTTTCAAATATTCATCGGCTGTTAGTTCAGAGCTCCAGCTTCTTTTATCAACTCCCGCGTTTGACATTTTTCACGCGCTTATGTTAGAGTGGTTCAGGCTAAAAATGTTTTATAACAAACAGACGCTATTTCGGGACAGTAGAGACATTATATGGTAAGACTTACTATAAAAACTTCACTCATCAACAATGGAAGTCTTGCCACGTCTGATTTTTGATGATTTATAACCATTTGGACATATGTTATAAAAGGCTCAAAATCTTCCCGGCTTCCATAATCAAAGGAGTTATCTCTTAGTGAGAATAAGAGCTATGTCCCTTGGTTGTACTAAAAAAAATATGCTCCAAGCTACGTACGTCCCGGAAACGAAATAACTTTATCGTAGTCGGAAAATATCGTTTATTTCCTTACTGCGAAGTAACAGAATACACTCTATGAGACGACTGGATTTGACATATGTATGCATGCGCGAACGCTTAGTTGTTTTAACAGTCGACCCACGCCTATAAATTTCTTTATATTAGGTAACTAAATAATGCTACAGTAGAAATTAAAATACATGTTAAGCTGGAGCTGAAAAGATCGGCATTTGACATGAATTATTTCAAGATTAGCCTACATATATTAAAATGAACAGTGCGTTTACTTATTTATACCCAGACACTGGCCTATTTATAACGGCATGTTATACAGAGGGAGCGAGGGAGAGAAAGGTCTATAAATCTAAAAATGTAACACTTTAATGTTAATCTCAAAGATAACTAAATATTATATTGTGCAGTATGATGTTTGTTATGAAAAAAAAATAAATTGCCGGGTAAAGTACGAGGAAAATAAACACCTCAATAAAACTATTAATTTAAGACTTTATTTTTTGTCCCTCAGATAAGTAAATATACTATTCAAAAAAAGTAGGGGATATTTGATTTTGGGGGCATAATACTAAAATATGCAAATGACTACGAAAAAAGTCACTATAGAACCTAACAGAAGAAACATTTCCAGTTACATGTGAAGCCCAAACGCACCAATAGCTACCGCATGGAATGCAGGTGATGCTTGGGATCATCATGGGGGTCCAACCCACGATTTGCACGACTCTGACTTTGAATGTTACAGTCATTGTGGCATTGAATTCCAGGAAACATCAGTTTAATTGTTTTAGTGACCAGAAAACAAATTTTGATACGCGTCGGCTTACCCAAAATGAAAGGTTACGTGCCCTTGGCATGCTACAGATCGGCACAACACAGGCGGTTGTGGAGCGGACGATGAATCTTTCTTAGTCTGTCATAAGCAGGCTATGGTCCAGATACCGTGATACACAATCTGTATAGGACAGACCACGCTCAGGTCGACCAAGGGCGACAACTCAAGCCCAGGATCGATTTATCCGTACCTTGGCCTTGAGAAATCGTGTAATCACAGCAAATCAGATAAGCGCTCGTCTTCAAACAGACACTGGTGTGAGAGTGAGTGGCCGGGCGATTCGGAATCGACTGCATAGGGGTCACCTTCGCGCCCGACGTCCTCGCGTGATCCCTTGTTTGAGAGATCATCACATTCAGGCAAGACGTCGTTGGTGTAGGGATCGTCAACACTGGGATAATCGACGCTGGAACAATGTGATGTTTTCACATGAGTCAAGTTTCACTGTTGATTTTTTGGACAGACGTAGGAGATAGGGACGTCGTCGAAACGGGCGTTTCCAAGACGATAGCGTCATCAGACATGATCGATTTGGGGGTGGTTCTGTTATGGTGTGGGGAGGCATCACTGTTGCTGGAAGAACGGCTTTACATGTTGTTGCAGGGCGTAATACAGGCCAGTACTACCGGGACAACATCTTGGCAGTCCATGTTGTGCCGTTCGCACGACGTCATGGCCGCCGTTTCAACTTTCAGGATGACAACGCAAGATGTCACAGGGCCAGGATCGTTACAGGTTACCTCCAACAACAGAACATCACCACATTACCTTGGCCAGCACTGAGTCCCGACCTCTCCCCCATCGAGCATGTCTGGGACATGCTTGGACAGAGGTTACGTCAACGTCAACAACGTCCTGCCAATGTCCAAGAACTTGCTGCTGCGTTGCAACAGGAATGGGACAATCTGGACCAAAATGACCTTAGACGTCTCATTAGGAGTATGCCACGTCGGATCAATGCTTGTTTGGTAAACAGAGGAGGATTTACCCGTTACTGAATTTGTTGTGATGCTGTGGTAACTTTGCTGTTTGACCCCGGGTATCATTTTACCCTTATAATGGTCAGTCTGTGCCTTACTTAGTCTAACGATCATTTGGAATAAATCGATGAATGTGAACTTCATTTCATTTTGTCATTTGTTTCTTCGTCAGTTTCATTAGGTGACTTTAATAACACTTAAAAATCAAATATCCCCTACTTTTTTTGAATAGTATATATTGTACTGCATGATGTTTGTTATGAAAAAAGAACATATAGCTGGATAAGTGGCGTATGTGTCGAGTCAGCGATTATTGCGTATGTACCGAATTTAGAGCCAAATTTTGTAGTTTCGTCTGTATAAAGGGTGGTATTTTTCGCCGACTTCAAGGTTTCCTCAACATGTTTTAAAGATAACCGACGCGCTCACATGATATTCTTTGAACTGTAGATTTTGATGGAGTGTAATTAGATGTTAGTCCCGCGACAGCCAAACATGCGGCTATAACCACTGCTACGTTACCATTGGAAACGTATAGATTTTTAAGTTCCATGACCAAATTATGGCATTCTGCTGTGTATCTTTGATGTTTGACATCATACAAAATTCATCTAAAAAGGTTTTGACTTGCAACCATTCTTTTTACCTGCCAATTGTTGTTTTTCATTATTAGCCTTCATGCGAATCATTTCTTTTTTAGTCCTCCGAAGTAGATTTATTTTTAAACTTGGCGATTGTGCTTTTATGAAAATCGCCGCAAATACTTTTTTTTCTATCTAAATCAGTCAAGGTCACATCGGCAGATGTCCCGAGTCTCTCTATTTATTAAATTAATTTCACTTGTGTCTGCCGATGGATTCTCGTAAACTATCCCGGAAAAAAATGGGGTGTCAAGAAAATCGTCGTCTGATTTCATACATTTAGTGGACTTAACCTTACTTTTACTCAGCTTCCTAGTCTTTGTCGTGAGTCTGACCCGGTCTGACCAGTCTATTTTGAATGTATTTGTCACACAGTCGTCATATAAAGCAGTCATGATACACCGATGCTCCGAAGTTGTCGGGAATTTATTAACATGTGTCTAGCAATAGCATACGCCCATTTGTGATTTTTGTCACAGGTAGTTTGGTTACAGTGCTCAAATCATAGGGGTACTTGTCCAATCCAATGCTGGATAGCAAATCATCCGTGGGCGATATCTTGCAGAGCTCAGTCTCAAATCTAGAAAAAAATAAGCCCGTCGATCAAAGTCTATGGCTACAGGATGGTTAGATAATATACTATGATTATAAAAATAATTTACACCTGGTTCCAGTGTCTGGAAAATAAAGACTACAAATAAAAAGTTTGTTTCGGTTATTTTCCGGTCTCAAATAGTTCTGCGTATTTAGAGCTAGCAAATATTTATTTCCTAACCAGGAGAGATCGCCGCGTAAACCAAGATTGTAACCACTTAATAAAAGAAAATCTCGAAAAATTGTAGTGAAATTATCTGGGCGATTTCACCTGCTTGAAAGTTAGAAATGAAACGAAGCTATTACAGCTAGCTCTGTATTTAAATCACCCAAATCGCCAAAATCAAAAATCAAATCAAGGAGTGAAATCAAAATTTTTGCACACGTTCGCTATTAAATAAACACGTACGTCGAAGCCCGTAATGAGTGTATTTTTGACTCGGCGTTATATACCAATACTTGTTTGTAAAAATACCTCGTGTGACGTATATTTGCTGCGACATCCTAAACCACGTGCGCGGCGCTAACTTCTGCTCACTTCAGAAGATTTCTCGACGTAGCAATCACACAGATAAGCGGGTCAGTTTTTATACGGACAAATATTGTGTCTCTGGACCACTCTACTTATGTACCAGATACTGTCATTGGCCGAGTTACTCGCGCTAACGTTCTAATGAATCTGATTGGTTAGTTTACGCGAGCTAACGTTCCAATCCCTCTGATTGGCGGAACGTTTAAAAAATAGCAGACGACAGTCTGTAGGCTGGTCACTTCTGTCTTGGGCTGCCGTTGAGTGCAGTTTGTTCTGTCGGTTTTTTTCTTTCTTTCATTACTTTCAACTATTTCAAGGCCCATTTGGCCTGGAGGAAAAACGGATGGATCCTTTGGTGGTAGGTTAATACGATATAGCAGCCTAATTATTCTCAGGGTAAACTATTGACCTTTATTTAGACTGGAGAAATGGGTTCTCTTTTGTAAGTTAGGCCTTAGGCCTAATTTCCCTCGTCGTCATTCTTTTGTGCCATTTTCAGGCTATATTTAATATTGTGTCCAGATTTTGTAGCCACCAGAACTTACCTTTTATATTTCACCACAGGTTTTTAATTTCAGCGTAATCATTTTTGGGGAAAACCCCACACCTTGTCATTTTTGTGGAAGAATTCCCGCCTTTGTCATTTTTGGCGAAAAATCTCCGCCTTTGTCATTTTTGGCGAAAAATCTCCGCCTTTGTCATTTTTGGGGTAAAATCCCCACTTGATCAATTTTTGTTGAAAATTACCCACCTTTGTCGTTTTTGGGGAAAATCCCCACTTGATCAATTTTTTGGGAAAATTACCCACCTTTGTCATTTTTTGTTGCCTAATTTCCGCATTATTTATTGCTACATGTATATATAGCTTATAATAAATTAATGGTTTTTATATATATATGTAATAAAATTTATTAACTTTTAACTTTTGTTTGTCTTATTCTTTTGGTTTAGCACTAGACTGGAGCGAACCCTAGTTTATTTACGTTCTTCGCCGAGGGAATCGAGGAATCGTAACATATCCGTGTGAATTGGGTATCATATGATAGTACAATCCTAGCGCAGTCCAATGGTACCCTAATTTCTTTAATCCTTGAAATCGGGCGGAGAAATCGCGTTTTTTTCCAAAATATCCATTTTTTGCATTTTTTCAAAATATTGCACATTATTTCGACCACTTCCGGTTTAAGGATTCTTGTCGAAATTGCTTTATAAGTTGGTATTGGACTATAACTTCATGTTCCAGAAGTTTCAGAAACGTCAATTCTGCCATAAACCGAAACCCGTGCTCACAAAATGGGAAGAAAATTCGAAAAAAGTGGAAAAATAAAGGGCGATAACTCTGGATGAAACTTATATTACTGGAATTAGATGGACTTCAGGTATCCAAAAATGTAGGTCAAATTTGAAAATTTTGAAAAATAAAAAAAATTGTTTCGTAAACAACATGTTTTCAATTTTCGAACGATAAAAGTCGTAGACGAATATTCGAAAATGAAAAATGTGAGATAGCCATTTTCTCAGAAAAGTTTCGGGGATTCCAAAAATGTAATTTGTTTGAAAATGGATAAAGAATTAACGAAACTATGGCCAGTTTTCAACGTTTAGACAACGTACAAAGTTCGGTCACTTCCGGTATACGCAGAAATTTCAAAAATATTTTATCAAGTAGCCACCACATGGTTTCCCAATAGAAAATATAATTCCAGATCGATATCTGTTTTCGATCATGGAGATCTAGGCCCTCGCGGTAAATAATAATAATAACTAGACCTGCAGACCTGCAGTACTGAATCGGCTTTCAGGAATCAGACAGGAAGTGCGTCATACAATAGCCGATCCATCGAGCTACCAAACGATACTGTAGTTGTTATGATTCAGTGACACCCTATATCAGATTTGTAAAAGTAATATTTGCTTGCAAATACAAGGGTCAAAATTGTAAAATGTGGCAAAATTACTTCACTTCCGGTGCCAAAAAAATCATTATCGGTAACAAATAAGTTGAGAATTCGCAATTTTATACATATCAGGCAATGAATAGTAAACTTAGAACCCATAAACTGAAATTAAAAGGGTAAAAACTTAAAAAGTGATCCTAAGAAAATTGGTTATTTCTCGACAAGGGAATATGCTAGAAGCAATTTTTTGATATCAGTATGATTCTATTGATCCAATCTAAATGGCCATTAGAATCAAACGTTATAACGTTAAACAAATAATAACTATAACTCACTTCAAAAAAATATTTGTTTTGAAGCCTAAAAATACGGTTTTTGCAAATATGACATTACTTCCGGTGATAAATGAAAATGTTCAATCAGATCATTGCAATCATAAATGGCATAAGGCATCACACGGTGAAAATTGTATGAAAATTGAGTAATAATTGACACTTTAATAGACCAAAAAGCTTGAAAAGTGACTTCTAGAAAATCGTCTATTTCTCGGCAACCATACAAGTTAGAAACTTTTTTGTGGTACTTGTATGATCGTATGGGTTCATGCTATTCGTTGATGGGATTCAAATATCATAATTTGAAAAATATTATAAAAAAAGACTCATTTGAATAAAATATTTGTTTTTAGGTTGAAAATACAGTTTTTGCCCAAATGACGTCATTTCCGATCACAGTGAAACTGTAATATTGGCTTAACCTATTCCAAATTGGCATTAGACATCGAATGAAAAAAAAAATATTGAAAATCGGATAATAATGTACTCTTATAGGCAAAATAACGTGAAAAGTGATGCATGCAAAATTGCATATTTCTCGGCAATTGCTCATATTACGAACTATTTTTTGCACACATTCTTCTCGTCTGGATTATTAGTACGAGTTTATGAAAGTTACGAATAAATAGTTCAAAATATGAAGACGTTGAATGGGTTGTAAATAACTGAACTTTACACATTTTTTTTACATTTTATTCGAAATTGCCGAAAATGAAATTGAAATTTAAGAATCTGAGCCAAACATTTTATGCGCCTTTACAGGGCGCATACTTTTCGTTATATCAGTTTTCGAAAAAAATAATATTTGCTGTCAAAAAGTGGTACTTAACTGTCAAAATTGTAGTTTTTGTTAATATTACGCCACTTCCGTTGCGTGCAGAAAAATGTCACCGTAACAAAAAACAAATTACAAATGAGATCACGAAGCATATGCACTTTGTTTTATACAAATCGAATTATAAATAATTAATCTAGGTACGAAAAACTAAATTAGCTAATGGCGGATAACGCAAAATACCGAGACAAAATTCTTTATCACTCCTGCTCAAGTAGGGTTATACCTTAACCCTGTTTAAAATACAATCAAAAAATATTCATAAATAAAAAAGTTTTCTGTAAAAATCTAAACAAAATTTAAAATATCGGAGCTTTTTTCGACTACTTTCGGTTTTTCGATCATTGTCGGGATAGCTTTAACAAATTGTTTTGATACTTAACTTCTTGTACAAAAAGTTTCAGAAACATTCACTGAGCAGTTTTTGAAAAAAAGATAAATAAAATAGCATTTTCAGTAATTTAATGATTTTTCAACTTTTTTCACAGATTGAGGCCATTTTTGTGCCACCGATAATATTTCAATGCTTTTAATTTTGAATGCACACTCTAGACCATCGATAGGACTCTTAGTAAAAAATATCGTAGGCGTCGTTTTCGAGAAAAGGGCGTCCTAGAATGCTCCAAAACGGAAAATACTTGGTTTTCGGCGTACCATAATTTATTTACTTACAATCGAATTCGTATCATTTAGATGTCATAAGATAGTCCATTCATGGAAATATTCAACGACGTTTTAATTGTTTTGGTGTGCTAATATGTGACGGAGAATTTAAGTTTTTAGCAGGAGCGCCAATTGTTTATCATTTTTACGGGGTTTTTTTACCGTTTTTTTGAACTACTTCCGATAGACGAATCATTATAGAGTAGTTTTAACATCCGGTTTTGGGGTTTGAATGTGAATGGGAACAGGGCTCTCTAATGATATACTTCAATATACGATAAGAAAAAATACTTCTGATAAATCCTATTTTCAAAAGAGATAAAAATGTCAAAATGTCAAAATATTGAAAATAAAATTTCAATAACTGGATACTTATTATACATCGTTAGAACCGTAATTTGGTCAGCTATCTGAATATATTACCCTTTTTTGAAAATCTCTTAAAAAAAAAAAAAAAATAGAAGAGCATTTTCAAAAATTTCACGATTTTTCGACTTTTTTCGACTTTCAGTCCCTTTTTTGTCCTATTCGAATTAATCGAAGGTGTTATTGAATGGTTCCATGGTAAAGAATATCGAAGGGACTATCCATAGAGAATGTTTAAGAAAAATCGTTGGAGCAGTTTTCGAGATACAGGCGTCCAAAAATGCTCCAAATCAGAAAATAATTGATTTTCACCATGCCATAATTTACTTCCGGGTCATCGTATCTGTATGAATTGGGTATCACGCAATACTCCAATTCACCTTGCAACCTAACTATACCTTAATACCTTTAATCCGTTGATATACGGCGAAGAAATCACGTTCTTCCCAAAAGCACCCATTTTTTGCTTTTTTCCCCCTAAATATTGCACATTATTTCGACCACTCCCGGTTTAAGGATTCTTGTCGAAATTGCTTTATCAGTTGGTAATGGACTATAACTTCATGTTCCAGGAGTTTCAGAAACGTCAATTCAGTCGTAAAATAAAACCCGAGCTCACAAAATGGCAAGAAAATTCGAAAAAAATCAAAAAATAAAGGGCAGTAACTCTGAATGAAACTTATATTACTGGAACCGGATTGACTTCAGGAATCCAAAAATATAGGTCATATTTGAAAATTTTGAAAATCAGCAAAATTGTCTCTAAAATATTTTCTTTTCTTTTTTCGATCGCGAAAAGTCAACGACGAAGTTTCTGAATTGCAAAATCTGAGATTGCTATTATCTCGGAAAAGATTCAGGGTTTCAGAAAATGTCATTTGTTTGAAAATAGGTAAATAATTGACGAAATTACGCCGATTTTTAATTTCTTACTAACGTTCAAAATTCGGCCACTTCCGGTCTGCGCAGAAGTTTCGAAATAGCTTTATCTAGTAACCACCACATAGTTTGCCCACAGAAAAATGAACCGCAGGTCGGTTTCTCTTTTCGATCATGGAGAAATAGGCCCTCGCGGTAAATAATAATAATAAAAAAAATATAATAATTTTAGTAATCTCAATAAGCTTTCAGACGAAAGTCTGAAAGCCTAATAACTAGATCTGCTACCGTCCCATGCAGATATGAAAGCTTTCATATTCAACGCCATGTGTCATCGATTGTATTAAGTATCCTAAATAAAAGGATAAGAAGAAAAAATTATCAAAATTGGTCAAAAACTCGCGAAGTTACAAGTCTAAATATAGTATAAAACATTGCACCCAGGCATAACAATAATCTGAAAACTAAAGGGAAATAACCGAAACTTGTATTACTGTAATGAGACGGAAGAGAAAATGAAATGAAAATGGCGGGAAAGAACTAAAAATAGCAGGTTGGACAGGCGACCTTACGCCTTGTCACGTACAACCGGGCATTCGAAAACACGCTAGTTAACTCAATGACAGGCGCGCGTGCTAACCATTCAGCCAAACCTCCCCCTTTGAAATCAGACACGTGCAATATGTCATATAGGGAGAATAACAAATCGCTCACAACAAAATCGTAAATTAATGAGTTAAGGTGAAAAGGTTGAGCTACTGTTTTAGAGTATTTATTTGTTTTAAAGAGACACGTTATGGGTTGTTCATAGTTAAATGAAAGTTTAATTTTAAATAAGACCAATAAAATTAGGATTTAATAATGCCAGACTAATATTAAAATAAAGTTTTAAATTAAGAATAATTAAGAGAGAGAGAGAGAGGGAGAGAGAGAGAGAGAGATAGAGAGAGAGAGAGAGAGAGGGTTTAACGTCCACTCAACACAAACTAGGTCATTTCGGGACTAACATATGGTTTAATTGTATTTCAATAATTCGCTTGCGCGTAGGGTCTTTAGCAGTGGGAGGAAACCGGAGTGCCCGGAGGAAACCCACGAGGTTGAAAAGGCGCCCCTATCTCCATGCCACATACGCTCTGACCAGGGCTCGAAACCACAGCCGCAAGCCAGAGGTGATCGGCCAGCTAGAGGTCTAATGCAATGAAATGCTTTGATTTGACGGATGAAATGTACGATGGGTGTCCACACTAAGTGGCTAAGGCGTTGGCCTGCTAGCCAAGAGGTCGGGTGTTCGATCCCTGCATTGGGCAAGAATGTTCATCTCGATTTTGTTGCGTGCCCCCCACCCCCATGTACACATTGCAGTACACGTAAAAGATCCCTAAGCAGTTGGAATTCGATACTGTTGAATAAGCTCTATACGATGACTAAATGTGTAGATTGTAGTCACCCACATTGCATGTTTCGCTTAACAATGAAAGGGTGCCGTTTTCAATGTTCGATCCTTTTGTTCTTCTACTCCTGATATGTTGGACTGTTGATCGATGGTTTCATATAAAATACTACCGATAAGACTCTTTGTAGAAGAAGTTCCCCAAAAATATTACATGTATGTTGACACATACCTTTAAAAATGCTCCAAATCGTAAAAATACGACTTTTTGGGTTTTCGATCTCTTTTTTTTTTTTGCTATCCCTGACATTAAAAAAAAATGATACAATGATTTCACATAACGGGCTAGCTATTGGACTCTCGATTGACAGGAGTTTCACCACCCTCCCTTCATTATAACCGAAGTTATCGTGCCCTAAAAAATCAACAAATCAGCATGCTTATCTCTGCTTACCCTAAGCAGAAAATGCTCATCTTTGCATTCAATCACGAAATTGACCTACCAAACGTCTACACTAAGATTGAACATTCTAGCTCAATTAGAAGGAGAGTTATTGTATTTCAAAGTCCCGGCCCTTCAAATAACTACTACTTTTCATATTCACCTCAAAATGGTAACCAGCAGTTGACCTAAATCAAATTTCTGCTCCCAGCGATTTTTGGGCCATCCTTCAAGGATTCAGAAAATATAACTCCCGTGTCTGTAAGTAAAATAGCAAAAAAGCCTTAGGGATTTTTCACGTTTCAAGATGGTGGCCTTTCCGGTTCGATCGACAAACTTCATATTTTGTGTACAAATCAGTAATTAATTACCTAGTATACAAAAAAAAATCAGGTCATTCTGACCTATATTTCGACGATTTTTTTGAAAATTTTGATCTTTAATTTCACCAATGGGAGATAATTCAGAAAATTTCTAATTATATTTTTGAGGTCACATCGGCAAGATCTATTTATATACTAAATTTCATGAAAATCGTACAACTATTAAAGAAGTTGTCAAATTGGTCTAAACTTCCGGTTCCAAATCACAGCGACGAATTTTCGAAATTCGAAAATGTGAAACTGCTGATGAAAATGATTTTTTCAAGGTATTCAAAGAAAAAAGATTTAGTAAAATCGGTCAAAAAACAATAAAGTTACGACTATGCATTGTCCATTTTGTCGTTCGTAAATTTCGGTGATTTCGGATTCGTAAAACGTTTTGAAAACATATTTAATCAACAGCTACCACCCATTTTTGGGGGGATAGGTAAAAGTTTCATAAAGATACTGTGGTTAGATTCTGAGAAATCCGAATTGTGGATAAAACACACAAAAAAATAACAACTAGATCTGCTACTGTCCCATGCAGATATGAAAGCTTTCATATTCACAGTCACTTCCTGTCACATGTCATGGGTCATATGAATAATCCGAATAAGGAAAAAAAATCATTAAAATCGGTCAGAATCTAGTGAAGTTAATTTGATTTTTCACTCGTAAAGAATTTTGTCAGCACGAAAAACATCAAAGGCAAAAATCGAATTTTTGAAATATTCAAATACCGTATCCCGGCTATCCTGAAATGTATTAATTTCAGACATAGGAGACGCATTGAACATACTATGCTCTATTGTGTTTGTTTACAAGTGCGTAAATGTCGATTTTTCACTATGTTTCATATTCACTTCAAAATGGTGACTACCAGTTGACCTAAATCAAAATTCTACTTCGAACTTCATCAAGACATTGACCTAGTGAATGCCTATAACCAAGTTTGAACATTGTACCCCAATTAGAAGAAGAGTTATTGTGTTCCAGAGTCATCAAGGTATTGGCCTAATAAACACCCACACCAAGTCTAGCTGAATTAGAAAGAGAGTTATTGTGTCCCAAACTAGATCATTTCGGGACTAACATATAGTTCGATTTTAATTCAATATTTCGCTTGCGCGTAGAGGTCTTTAGCAGTGGAAGGAAACCGGAGGAAATGAAGAAAACCCACTAAGTTGGACAGGCGACCTTACTCCTTGTCAGGTACAACCGGAGATTCGAAAACATGCTAGTTGACTCAATGACAGGCTTTATGATACAGCGCGCGCGTGCTAACCATTCAGCCACCAAACTCCCCTTTGAAATCAGACACGTGTAATATGTCATATAAGAAGAATAACAAGTCGCTCACATGCAAAATGGTAAATTAATGAGCTACCGTTTGAGAGTATTTAATTGTTTTAAAAAGAGACGTTAAGGGTTGTTCATAGTTAAATGAAAGTTTTATTTTAAATAAGACGAACGTCTACCAATAAAATTAGGATTTAATAATATTAAAATAAAGTTTTAAATTAAGAATAATTAATTATTGGTCTAATGCAATGAAATGCTTTGATTTGACGGATGAAATGTACGATGGGTGTCCACACTATGTGGCGCCGGCGTGTACACATTGGAGTGCACGTAAAAGATCCCTTAGCAGTTGGAATTCGATAATGTCGAATAAGCTCTATACGATGACTAAATGTGCAGATTGTAGCCACCCACACTGCATGTTTTGCTTAACAATGAAGGGTGCCGTTTTCAATTTTCGATCCTTTTATTCTTCTACTCCTGATATTTTGGACTGTTGATCGATGGTTTCATATAAAAGACTACCGATAAGTCTCTTTGTGGAAGAAGTTCCCCCAAAATATTATGTTGACTTTAAGAGAAAATGACCTTTAAAATGCTCCAAATCGTAACAATACGACTTTTTGGATTCTCGATCTCTTTTTTCTGCTACCCCTGGTATTTAAAAAAAAAATGATACAATGATTTCACACAACAGGCTAGCTATTAAACTCTCGATTGACAAGAGTTTCACCACCCTCCCTTCATTATAACCGAAGTTATCGTGCCCTAAAGAATCAACAAATCAGCATGCTTATCTCTGCTTACCCTACGCAGAAAATGCTCATCTTTGCACTCAATCACGACATTGACCGAGTGAACGACTACACCAAGATTGAACATTCTAGCTCAATTAGAAGGAGAGTTATTGTGTTTCAAAGTGTCGGCCCTTCAAATTGCTTTTATTTTTCATTTTCAATTCAAAATGGTGACGGTCACCTGATCGAAATCAAAATTCTGATCAGATAGATTTTTAAGCCATCCTACAAGGATTCAGAAAATATAACTCCCGAGGCTGTAAGTAAAATAGCAAAAAAGCCTTAGTGATTTTTCACGTTTAAAGATGGTGGCACTTCCGGTTCGATCGACAAACACCATATTTTGTGTACGAATCAGTAATTCCTTGTCTAGTATCGAAAAAAAATTAGGTCATTCTGACTTATATTTCGACGATTTTTTTTAAAACTTTGATCATTAATTTCACCAAGGGAAGATAATATAGAAAATTTCTAATAATATTTTTGAAGTCACATCGGTAAGATCTACTTATATACTAAATTTCATGAAAATCGTACAACTATAAAAGAAGTTGTCAAATTGGTCTAAACTTCCGGTTCGAAATCACAGCGACGAATTTTCGAAATTCGAAAATATGAAACTGCAAATGAAAATGATTTTTTTCAAGGTATTCAAAGGAAAAAGAATTAGTAAAAACGGTAAAAAAATAACAAAGTTACGACTATGTATAGTCAGTTTTTTCGTTCGTAAAATTCGGTGATTTCGGATTCGTAAAACGTTTTGAAAATATATTTAAACAACGTTCGCACCCCATTTTTTGGGGGGTAATTCAAAGTTTCAGAAAGATCCCATGGTTAGATTCTGAGAAATCCGATTTGCAGAAAATACACACAAAAACAGAACCAATAAGCTTTCATATGTAATATGAAGGCTTAATAACTTTGACAGAAACAATAAGCTTTCATATTACATATTACATAATAATAACTTTAACAGAAACAATAAGCTTTCATATGTAATATGAAAGCCTAACTAGACCTGCAGACCTATGTAATATGAAAGCTTAATAATAACTTTAACAGAAACAATAAGCTTTCATATGTAATATGAAAGCCTAACTAGACCTGCAGACCTGCAGTGCTGAATCGGCTTTCAGGAATCAGACAGGAAGTGCGTCATACAATAGCCGATCCATCGAGCTACTAAACGATACTGTTATGATTCAGTGACACCCTCTATCAGATTTGTAAAAGTAATATTTGCTTACAAATACACCGGTCAAAATTGTAAAATCTGGCAAAATTACTCCACTTCCGGTGCCAAAAGAAATCATTATCGGTAACAAATGAAAATGATTTTTTTCAAGGTATTCAAAGGAAAAAGAATTAGTAAAAACGGTAAAAAAATAACAAAGTTACGACTATGTATAGTCAGTTTTTTCGTTCGTAAAATTCGGTGATTTCGGATTCGTAAAACGTTTTGAAAATATATTTAAACAACGTTCGCACCCCATTTTTTGGGGGGTAATTCAAAGTTTCAGAAAGATCCCATGGTTAGATTCTGAGAAATCCGATTTGCAGAAAATACACACAAAAACAGAACCAATAAGCTTTCATATGTAATATGAAGGCTTAATAACTTTGACAGAAACAATAAGCTTTCATATTACATATTACATAATAATAACTTTAACAGAAACAATAAGCTTTCATATGTAATATGAAAGCCTAACTAGACCTGCAGACCTATGTAATATGAAAGCTTAATAATAACTTTAACAGAAACAATAAGCTTTCATATGTAATATGAAAGCCTAACTAGACCTGCAGACCTGCAGTGCTGAATCGGCTTTCAGGAATCAGACAGGAAGTGCGTCATACAATAGCCGATCCATCGAGCTACTAAACGATACTGTTATGATTCAGTGACACCCTCTATCAGATTTGTAAAAGTAATATTTGCTTACAAATACACCGGTCAAAATTGTAAAATCTGGCAAAATTACTCCACTTCCGGTGCCAAAAGAAATCATTATCGGTAACAAATAAGTTGAGAATTCGCAATTGAGAATTGTTTTATACATATCAGGCAATAAATAATAAACTTAGAAGCCATAAACTGAAATTAAAAAGGTAAAAAACTTAAAAAGTCATCCTTAGAAAATTGGTTATTTATCGACAAGGGAATATGCTAGAAGCAATTTTTTGATATCAGTATGATTCTATTGATCCAATCTAAATGACCATTAGAATCAAACGTTATAACGTTAAACGACTAATAAATATAACTCACTTCAAAAAAATATTTGTTTTGAAGTCTAAAAATACGGTTTTTGCAAATATGACATTACTTCCGCTGATAATTAGATTTAATCGCTATAAGGTTAAATCGTTTTATCACAGTAATCATACAGTGTATTGGGTAAGGGGAGGTAATCGGAATTTAATTTAAGAGTTGTCTCTCTTGAATAGACCTTTCTTTCGACGCCACTCAGCAGCATTTAACGTAGAGTTTGTATGGCCTTTTATTTATTGCAAATTTAATTTCCCCAATCCACATTATCCCTATACTCAAATTTGTGTAATTTGTATATTAAGATTTCGATTCTGCTTTGGTGTTTTTTGTTTATTTTTTGCAGTTTTCCTCTCCTGTTCGGCACCATAATGGTGCGCCTTCCTTTGTCACGGCTGTCTTCCTGAAACATGGTAGAGTACTAAGGTGAGCTGTGAGTTGATACATCGGATTATGGGCAACACCACTACCGCGTATTTATAGGCGTAATTTAGTTAGTGATAATGATTTTCATTTAATTTGCCTTCATTAAATCTCATTAGGGCATGAACGAACAGCTGTTCCCGGGGTTCGTCATCAACTAACTTATTTTATCTTATCTCAATGAAATTTGAAGTTTGGACGAATTTTCATACGAATTATTTTATGTGAATGGAATTTGTAATCGGGACAATTTTTGGGAAGTTTTAATTTGAATTATTTTTCGGAAGGAAATATAAAGTTGTGTAAAATTTTTGAAGTTTAACTATATGACTGTTTGATTTGATTTAAGGTTTGCCCAAAGCCCAAGTTCGGGTGGTAAACTTTCAATTGATTTATGTAAGGTTTGCCCAAAGCCTAATTTCGGGTGGTAAACCTTCATTTGATTTATTTGGTTTGCCCAAAGCCCAAGTTCGGGTGGTAAACGTTAATTTAATATATTTGAATTAATTGAGTTCTTTGGTTACAGCCGTGGCCATTTTATGCCAAAAAATAAATCTTTTCTTAAATATCATTTAATGTGTTGAGTTATCTGTGATAAAGGAAATGTTAAATCAGATCATTGCAATCATAAAAGGCATAAGGCATCACATGGTGAAAATTGTATGAAAATTGAATAATAATTGACACTTTTATAGACCAAAAAGCTTAAAAAGTGACTTGTAGAAAATCGCCTATTTCTCGGCAACCGTACAAGTTAGAAACATGTTTGTGGTATCTGTATGATCGTATGGGTTCATGCTATTCGTTGATATTTTCTTTCAAAAAGTCGTACTGAACTGTCAAAATTGTAGTTTTTGTTAATATTACGCCACTTCCGTTGCGCGCAGAAAAATTTCACGGTAACAAAAAATATTACAATTGAGACCACGGAGCATATGCACTTTGTTTTATACAAATCGAACAATAAATAATTAATCTAGGTACGAAAAACTAAATTAGCCAATGGCGACTAAAGAAAATTACTGAGACAAAATTCGTTCTCACTTCTCCTTAAGTAGGGTGATACTTTAACTCTGTTTAAACTACTATCAAAAAATATTCATAAATAAAAAAGTTTTCTGTAAAAAAATTTTTCGACTACTTACTGTTTTTCGATCATTGTCGGAATAGCTTTAACAAGTTGATTAGATACTTAACTTCCTGTACCAGAAATATCAAAAAAATTCATTGAGTAATTTTCGAAAAAAAGATAAATAAAAGAGCATTTTCAATAATTTAATAATTTTTCAACTTTTTGCAAAGATTGAGGTCATTTTTGACCACCTATAATATTGCGACGCTTTTATTATTAGATGCACACGCTAGGCCACCGAAAGGACTCTGAGTAAAAAAATGTTTAAGAAAAATCGTAGGCGTCTCAGAATGCTCCAAAACGGAAACTACTTAGTTTTCGGTGTACCATAATTTATTTCCTAAGAATCAAAATCCTGTTATTTAGATGATATACGATCGTCTGTTAATGGACCTATCCAACGAAAGCTTAATTGTTTTGGTCCCCTAATATGTGACGGAGAATTTTAGTTTTTAGCAGGAGCGCCAATTTTGTTTATCATTTTTACGCTTTCTTGCCGTTGTTTTAACTACTTTCGATAGACGAATCATTGTCGAGTAGTTTTAACATCCGGTTTTGGAATTTGAAAGAAAACAGGACTCTGTAATGATATACTACACTATCCGATCAGATAAAACCCTTCTGAGAAATCCTATGTTCAAAAGAGTCAAAAATGCAAAAATGTCAAAATATTAAAAATTAAATTTCAATAACTACATACATTTTATACACTGGTAGAACCGTAATTTGGTCACCAATCTGAATTTATATCCTTTTTTGAAAATCTCTTCAAATAAAAAAATAGTAGAGCATTTTCCAAAATTTCACGATTTTCCGACTTTTTTCGATTTTCAGTCCCTTTTTTTTTGTCCTATTCCAATTATTTGAAGGTCCTAATAGTAAGTGCAGGGGGGCCGCACTACACGAAAAACCTATAAGATTGACCTGGGGAAAATATCAAATTAAGTGAATGGATCCGGGGCCAGTCGTAAGCGTCCACTGCGCTGTACAGTCCCGGGCCTGCTATAGTACAGGCTTCACTAAAAATGATTTTAAAAAAAGAGGTAACAGAAATAATACGACCGATCTTGACAACACTCGTCTCTTCAATGGCGATAGTCAGCCAGTTGACGTCAGATGTTAAAACGTCAAACAATTTCAACAATAAGGGCGATAATCCGGATAGAATCTCGGAAAACGCCAAAATAATAAGTGTAGCGAGCAAACAGGAGCAAAGCCCGACAACGAGAACATTCTACAGTACGAAGGTCTAAAACTCTACTCGTATAGTAAGTGCAGGGGGGGGGGGCGCACTACACGAAAAACCTATAACATTGACCTGCAGAAAATATCAATTCAAGTGAATGGATCCGGGGGCCAGCCGTAAGCGTCCACTGTGCTGTACAGTCCCGGACCTGCTATGGTACAGGCTTCACTAAAAATGATTTTTTAAAAAAAAAGAGGTAACAGAAATAATGCGACCGATCTTGACAATGGTCGTCTCTTCAATGGCGATAGTCTGCCAGTTGACGTCAGATGTTAAAACGTCAAACAATTTCAACAATAAGGGCGATAATCCGGATAGAATCTCGGAAAACGCCAAAATAATAAGTGTAGCGAGCAAACAGGAGCAAAGCCCGACAACGAGAACATTCCACAGTATAAAGGGCTAAAACTCTACTCTAATAGCAAGTGCAGGGGGGCCGCACTACAAGAAAAACCTATAAGATTGACCTGCGGAAAATATCAAATCAAGTGAATGGATCCGGGGGCCAGCCGTAAGCAGGACAATCGATAAATAAAGTTTAAGAAAAATCGCGGAAGTAGTTTTCGAGATAAAGGCGTCCCAAAACGCTCCAAATTAGAAAATACTTGATTTTCAGCGTGCCATATTTTTCTTCCGGGTCATCGTATCTTTATGAAATGCGTACCATACGATACTTCAATTCCCGTGCAACCCTACGATACTCTAATCTCTTTATCCGTTGATATCGGACGAAATAATCACGTTTTTCCCAAAGCACCCATTTTTTGCATTTTCTTCCAAACATTAGAATTTATTTCGACTACTTCCGGTTTACGGATCGTTGTTGAAATTGATTTAATCAAACTGTCTGACTATATGGCTTTATGTTCCAGAGGTCTCAGAAATATCGATTTATCCTTTCCAAAAAATATAAGGGTTTGAAAATGGGTAGAAAATTCGGAAAAAATCGAAAAATAAAGAGAGATAACTCTGAATGAAACTTATATTACTGGAATCAGATGGACTTCAGGAATCCAAAAATGTAGGTCAAATAACAAAATAACAAAAAATGTCTCGTAAACAACATATTTTCAATTTTCAGACGATAAAAGTCATCGACGACTGTTCGAAATTGAAAAATGTGAGATAGCCATTGTGTCGGAAAAGATTCAGGGATTCCAAAAATGTAATTTGTTTGAAAATGGATAAAGAATTGACGAAACTATGGTCGATTTTCAATTTCAGACCAACGTACAAAATTCGACCACTTCCGTTATGCGCAGACGTTTCAAAAATAGTTGATCAAGTAGCCACCACATGGTTTCCCAATAGAAAGTTTGGTTTCAGATCGATATCTGTTTTCAATCATGGAGAAATAGGCTCTGGTAGTAAAGAGTAATAATAATAAACTAGACCTGCATAGCAATGCTGAATCGGCTTTCAGGGTCCTTTATATCACTGCTATGCTTTGAAGTGTACATTTATACTCTAAACGACCGATAGGACTCGGGGTAACAGAAGTTTAAGAAGATAAATAGAAGTAGTTTTCGAGATAAACGAGTCTGAACATGATCCCCCCCAAAAAAGAGGAAATACTACATTTTCGGCATCTCATAATCTATTGCCTAACCATCGAATTTGTATCATTCGGATATCATATAAAAGTCCAAAAAGGAAAATACTAGATCTTCAACGTCCCGTAAAATATCTGATTGAACACGCCATCTTGAGCCGGATTGCGCAAAATCTAATTTTGGAGTAGAGGCAAAATAAGTGAAAATATTGATGAGATTTTCTCAAAAATAAGTCTATAAATATACTATCTATCGACACAAAAGATTAAAATAGCAATAAAAGATTTTAGAACACCTTTATTTGAACGTTTTGTAAGAGTACCGTATTCTTAAATCTGTCGTATTTCTTAAAATTCTCGGCGAAATTAGTTATGTTTCTTCGCTCGCTATGGAACGACCGGTCATTCCTCTTGCATAATAATTGGCATCGGTGTAAAACGGAGAATCTCCAGATATCAAATATTATCAAAATATTATCGCTGAATTGATTTTGAACGGACACGCTCCAGTTTTAAAACCCCTTGAAAATATAAACAAACACCAAGTGGCCATGCTGTCTACACAACTCATTTGCAGATTGGCCCAGACATCGCGTGCAAAGCATTATGGTTACGTGGATGGCTGAGCGGGCGATAAATATTTGGTTTAGGCAATAATGTTTTGGGGTACCTACATGCGATTCACTCTGATAAGTGACAGAGTTGAGTGTTAATCAAAACCATGTAGCTGGATTCTGTTAACTGCCGCTTCTTCATACGACATGTAAAGTTAGGAATGCGTATTGGATATCATTGTTTAAAACGTTCTTATCACCATGGGTCGAAAAAATGAGAACGAACAACGAGCCGAAATGCGACGATTCTCGAACCTGCCATTGCTTAATTACATCAAAGCCAAAATGCACGAAAGTGAACGTAAGCTTTACTTGACTATTAAACTGACAGCTATCTATAGGGACTCATATTTTGATAACGTTACGGTATCTGAAAATACTATAGACGTATCGTACACCCAAAATCTTATTTTAATTCACGAGTTAAATGAACACACGTACAACTGTGGCGGCTGCTTTGATGATTACCCAATCAACAATAATCTTAATCTCCTGTCCACTAGCTGGCACTAAGGTGCTAATTAACTGATGAGATTAACTTCAGTTAATTCTACCAAAGTTATAATATACAAATTACTACTAATGTATAGATTGTTCTTCAGTATAACTCTATGATGTTGTGGATTTTTCGTTACGAAAAGAGTGCATTTACAACGATTTTCGTCTTCAGCAAAACAGAAAATAAACTCACTAACTTGTAGGTCCTATGTCCAATCCCGGCATTTATCGAGAAATATTCAGATTTGTCAGCATAGTTCCTCCCTTGTCAAAGGTGTAGGGGTGGTGCCCTAAAATAATAGATCAGAGTAGATGCGAAACCGAGGTCTTATGTACACATTTGCTTGCACGTAAAACACCCCGGGTGCCAGTCACATGTTTAAGGAGGGGAGGGGATGTCCAAATGTACATGACAAGGACTAGGTTGCCAGGCCAACCTGCTGCATTTCCTCCACAGCACTGAATCGGCTATCAGGAATCTGACAGGAAATACGTCATACAAAGGCCGATCTATCCAGCTACCAAACGATACTGTATTTTTTTTTTTGATTCAGTGACACCCTCTATCATATTTGTAAAAGTAATAATATTTCCTTGCAAAAAGATCGGTCAAAATTGTGAAATCTGGCAAAATTACGTCACATCCGGTGCCAAAAGAAATCATTATCGACAGCAAATAAGTTGAGAATTTGCAACATGAAACATACAAACTTTGTTTTATACGTATCAGGCAATAAATACTAAACCTAGATCCCATAAACTGAAATTAAAAAAACTTAAAAAGTGATCCTGAGAAAATTGGTTATTTCTCGATAAGGGAATATTCTAGAAGCAATTTTTTGACATCAATATGATTGTATTGATCCAATCGAAATGACCATTATAATCAAACATTATAACGTTAAACAAGTAAAAAATATAATACACTTAAAAAAAAATTTGTTTTGAAGTCTAAAAATACGGTTTTTGAGAAAAAGACAATACTTCCGGTGATAATAAAAATCTTAAATTAGTTTAATGCAATCATAAATTGCATAAGGCATCAAATGGTGAAAATTCTATGAATATCGAATAATAATTGTCACCTTTATAGACCGAAAACCTTGAAAAGTGACTTATAGAAGATCGCCTATTTCTCTGTAACCGTACAAGTTAGACACCATTTAGTGGTATCTATATGATCGTATTGTTTCATGCTATTCTTTGATTAGAATGAAATATCACAGTTTTAAAAAAATTTTAAATAAGACTCATTTGAATAAAATACTTGTTTTTTAGGTTAAAAATACAGTCTTTGCCCAAATGACGCCATTTCCGGTCACAGTGAAAATGTAAAATTGGCTTAACCTATTCCAAATTGGCATTAGGCAACAAATGGATTTTTTTTTTTTTTAAATCGGATAATAATTTACTCTTTTATAGGGAAATTAACTTGAAAAGTGATGCATGCAAAATTGCATATTTCTCGGCAACTGCTCATATTACAAACTATTTTTCGCATACATTCTCTTCGTCTGGATCATTGCTACGAGTTTATGAAAGTTACGAATAAATATTTCAAAATATGAATACGTTGAATGGGTTGTAAATAACTGAATTTTACACTTTTTTTTACATTTTATTCGAAACTGCCCGAAAATGAAATTGAAATTTAAGAATCTGAGCCAAATATTTTATCCGCCTTTACAGGTCGCATACTTTTTGTTATATCAGTTTTCGAAAAAAATAATATTTGCTGTCAAAAAGTGGTACATAACTTTCAAAATTGTAGTTTTTGTTAATATTATGCCACTTCCATTGCGTGCAGAAAAATGTCACCGTAACAAAAAAAAAATACAATTGAGATCACAGAGCATATGCACTTTGTTTTATACAAATCGAACAATAAATAATTAATCTAGGTACGAAAAACTAAATTAGCCAATGGCGGATAACGCAAAATACGGAGACAAAATTCTTTATCACTCCTGCTGAAGTAGGGTGATACTTTAACCCTGTGTAAAATACCATAAAAAATATTCATATATAAACAAGTTTTCTGTAAAAATCTAAAAAAAAATTTAAAATATCGGACATTTTTTCGACTACTTCCGATTTTTGAACGCTAGAAGTCAGCGAGGAAGTTTCTAAATTTTCAACTGCTATCGTCCGAGAAAAGACTCAGGGTTTCCGAAAATGTCATATGTATGAAAATAGGTACAGAATTAACAAATCTACGGCCGTTTTTTAATTTTTTGGTACCGCACGAAATTCGGTCACTTCCGGTCTGCGCAGAAGTTTCAAAAGTAATTTAATGAGTAGCCACCACCTAGTTTCCCGATAGAATATTTGGTTCCAGATCGATATCTGTTTTCGATCATGGAGAAATAGGCTCCCGCGATAAATAATAATAATAGCTAGACCTGCAAGCAGCACTGAACCGGCTTTCAGGAATCACACAGGAAGTTTATAATACCAACTTTGGTTGTTTTGCTTCAGTGACACCTTCTATCATTTGTAAAAGTAATATTTGCTGACCAAAAGATCGGTTAAAATTGTAAATTATAGCAAAATTACGTCACTTCCGGTACCTAAAGATATGTTTATAGGTGAAAAATAAGTCGAAAATTCGCAACATACAAAATACAATCTTTGATTTATACATATCGGACAATAAATAATTAACCTATAACCCATAAAAAACTTAAATGTGACCCTGGGAAAATTGGCTATTTCTCAAAAAAAAAAAAACCACAACACAATTTATATGGAAAACAATCACTGGTTTATACACATATAGCACGACGTTTCGACAAGTATTCTCTTATCGTTATCAAGTACAAATAATAAATTAGTAAACTAAAAGGTAATATTTATAGTGATATAAGAGGAAGCCATAAGACCTATGTTGTTACAATACATAGTGTGATTGACAAGGATTAACAAATAACACAGTGTGAGGAAAAACATGAGGCTAATTAACCAATTATTAATACAAATTGGTGAAACCCTTTGACCTAAGGGTGTGCATTTTACCCCTTGTTTGTTTAGCATGATAACAACTCCACAAGCCGACCAATAGAGAAGAAAAATAGAAGAATAATAATAATATGGGGTTAATTAATTATGGATGGTTGACCGGATGATCATTAGGTAAAAATTGTTTATCAAGTTAATGAACACAAGGAATGCGAACTGAGGTGAAACTAATATTTTAAAGACAAGTAATTAAAGAAATCAAATTACGAGAGATTGGATATAAACTAAGACAAATTGGAATATAATTTAAAACAAATTGAAATATAAATTAAGACAAATTAAAAATATGATTTAAGACGAATTAAAATAAAATAAATTAAATTGAAATATGAAGTTAGAAAGGTTATATATGGCTATTTCTCGACAAGGGAATATGCTAGAAGCCTTTTCTTGGCATCAATATGATTCTATTGATTCGACCTTACTGCCCATTAGAATCAGACGCTATAAAGTTAAACGAATAACAAATATAAATCACTTCAAATAAATGTTTGTTTTGAAGGCTAAAAATAGTTTTTTTGCAAAAATGACATTACTTCCGGTGATGTTGCAAATGTTAAATTAGTTCATAGGATTCATAAATGGCATAAGGCATCAAATGTTGCAAATTTTATGAAAATCGAATAATAATTGACACTTTTATAAACCAAAAACCTTGACAAGCCAACAATAAGGCTGATATGTCCCCCGCCGAAATCCCAAAATAAATAGATGACACATATTAATTAATCGCACATTTATTATTTTCAAACGTTTCGAGCAATCAAACTGTACACGAAGTGTCATCCAAAAGTGTCATAAAAATCATCAATCAAGATGAACCTAAGTTATCTTGTCCCAAAGTATCAACCAATCAAATTGCTTATCTCTGCCTACCCTAAGAAGAAAATGCTCATCTTCGAACTCCATCAAGGCATTGGCCTAATAAGCATACACACCAATTTTAACTCAATTCGAAGGAGAGTTATTGTGTTCCAAAGTCTCGACCAATCAAATTGTGTATCGCTCTGCTTACCCTAAGCAGAAAATGCTCATTATCGAACTTAGTCAAGGTATTACTGTAGTGAAACTATACACCAAGTTTCATCACTCTCACTTAATTAGAACTAAAGTTATCGTGTCCCAAAGCATCAACCAATCAAATTGCTTATCTCTGCTTACTTGAGGCGGAAAATGCTCATCTTCGAACTCCATCAAGGCATTGACCTAATAAGCATATACACCAAGTTTGAACATTTTAACTCAATTAGAAGGAGAGTTATTGTGTTCCAACGTCTCGACCAATCAAATTGCGTATCGCTCTGCTTACCCTGAGCAGAAAATGCTCATTATCGAACTGAGTCAAGGTATTACTGTAATGAAACTATACACCAAGTTTCATCAATCTCACTTAATTAGAACTAAAGTTATCGTGTCCCAAAGCATCAACCAATCAAATTGCTTATCTCTGCTTACCCTAAGCGGAAAATGCTCATTTTCAAGTCATTGACCTAATAAACACATACACCAAGTTTGAACATTCTAGCTCAATTAGGAAGAGAGTTATTGTGTCCCAAAAAGTGTGACGGACAGACGGACAGGCGGACAGGCAGACAGATAGACAGACAGACGAACCCATTTTAATAGTCCCCCAGCTTTCTTCGAAAGGCGGGGGACAAAAAGTGACTTATAGAAGATCGCCTATTTCTCTGTAACCGTACAAGTTAGAAACCATTTTGCAGTCCTACCCACAAGCCGAAATTTTGGCTCCAATGGAGCTACAGTAAGATCTCTAATGCTGCCAACACCTTTAGCTACTGTCTCATTATTATAAAATACATGGCCATAGACCCAGTAAATCTTATCTCTATAATGAATTGTATTTGAACATTTTTGGTTGTGGGAGGAATGTGCTATGTATGTTGGCACACAATATCAAATTTCACACCAATGTTAAGATTGTATAATATAAAGATATCCAATGCTCATATCATTTGATATCCTATAAGACATTGTACTGTTCCTGTTCATTACATGTATGTTGATATTAAGACAATTGCCACTGAGAAGAGATGATAATGATTCCAAATTGTGGATAATTTTGGATGACTTTAATTTATCTTAAGAAAAATCAATTAGAAAATGATAGGATTAAATTACTGAAGAAACGTAACATTAAACGAGCAGTACAAAGATACCATGAGGGAGGACATATCAAATTTGTTGGTGGTACTTTGGCTATTCTACTAAAATATATTTTTAATCACCCCGAGGACTTTGAAAATTGTTTTACCATTGGTAACAAAATAAGTAAAGATTTTGTTCTCTTCGATCCCGTCCAAAGTACTTTCACAAACTACCTATTATCATAAATTGTATTTTTACTTAATATTTGTTAAGCTCATCTGAACATTTTGGTGAAAGACGTGCTCTATAACTGTATTAAACCAGCATTTGCCAAGCAAGATACGCCTTTATTTTGCAAAAGATGGATAGAGAACATGCTATAAACAAACTCGGGGCCATAATCCAGATAAATATGCTCTGAAATGAGCATACCGGTATATTAAAAAGGGACTGAGATCTTTGGGATATGAAGGTATGTTTTAAGTTTCATCAAAATCTGATACAAATTGTGATGTCTAGATGTTCAACAACCTTCGTATGACATACATTTACACAATTTGGTTACAAAGGGTAGCTCTTTTGTCGCTCAGTTTCATTTCGATTTTCTCGAAATTCTATTTCAACATTATTGTTGTGGAATGGTGATATATTTAAACGCATTTAAAAGTCGGATAAAGAATCGTGACCTCTAACCAAAAAACATGATTTTTTCTACAATCAGGGGCAATAAGACAGCCCAGGAAATTACGGTCTCATATGTTCAAATAATGAAAGAAACTGAGATATTTGGGACATAAACATGTATGTGATTTCTAGAGGGCCATTGTAAGAATTTAAAAATATTTCAAATTGAATAATAATTCACTCTTTTATACACTCTTCAGACTAACCCGAAAAAAGAGCTAAATTTTGTATGTTTGGGTTGGGCGGGGTTCACTGACTTTTAATTGCCTGGAATGTTAACGTAAACAGCATTTCCAACTTGAGTGACATTATTGCCTCATATATAAATAGTTTAGTTAGTTAGTGATGATAGCTGTAAACCTGCCATTGTGAGTATCAAATGACAACATTTTAATTTCTAAAATAAAAAGCTCTTTTTATATAAAACATATTCATTATGATTAGGTTGATAACAGCTTACCACAATTATATACAAATTATTGAATACGACACTTGAAGGATTTAAGTTTTCAAGTTTTTTCAAGTTTATTACCCTTGAGTCACAGACTCATCGGGGAAAACAAATATATATACAATACAAATATACATGTATACACAATACAAATACCCATATATATATTAATATATAAGCACGATATTACACACAAGATTCATGATAATATTTGGAGAGTAGAGTGACGGTATATTTAATTGTTACTATTCCCTTTAATCTCTTTATCTCTTAGTTTATTAGACAAATATAAAAATTTACCAAGGTTTACAAGTTCAGAAACATTTCTAGTACATAAAAGATTAAGTAATTTAAAAACACTGGGGTTCGAATAATAGTATTTTTTAATATATTTATATCTCAGGTGTTTATAAACTGGACAAATTAAAACAAAATGGTATTCATCTTCAATGTCTTCAACATTACACAATGTACATAATCGTTTACTTCTCTCAATGTATTTGTTACTATATCTTAACCTTTCAATATTTAGATTATGATGGACATACGGATTCTTGTAATTTCACGTCTGTATTTTCAAAATAAATGAACTCCAAAACAGTGTTTTTTTCAACACCTCATAAACAGTATTTTATTACATAAAAGTAAATTTACAATTATTGAAATGTATTGGTCCGCAAGTGTTGATAAATTCGTTAAAACGTGTGTCCTTCAGTGGGGGTGAGGAAGCCGAAATTTTCGCTTTTTTAGAAACAGGTTCGCTATTTTCTTTAGCACTTATTGGCGCCTCTAGGACACTTGAAATCTGTTTCTGCATTTCGTCGGATTTAATTTTGTAAACCCTACACGCCTCGACAGATCTATGACCTGTGCGTTCCATGATGGATTGTTCATCTTGTCCATTGCGGTACATTTCAGTGGCACAGGTCTTCTTACCGGAGTGGTTAGTGTAATTTCCGACTAAACCAGCTTGTTGACACATTTCTTTCATGAAATTACCTAATTTATTTATCCCAACAGGCTGCTTTCCGTATCTTATGCCATTCTGTAATGGCTTTCTATAAAAAATTCCAGATTCTATCGCGTCTAAATAGGTTTTAAATACTGTATACAAACATCTTTGACCTAAAATACACAAATATAAGAAATAAATGAAATGAAATGAAATGGAGTTTAAGGTCCCATTTTTATGCACTGTAAGGCTAATTAGAGACGGGCATATGCCAAGTGTGTACAATGAGAGTGAATTTTGCCAAGGCAGCGGCACATGGCCTACTCTTACAACCGATTTTTAACTGCCGATGTGTCTATAACGTGCTCGATCGAATGGACACGGGACTCCGTTTATCGTCGTCTCAGATGAACTAGAACGCTTTTCCATGTCAGCCCTCACCTGACAAGGAGGAACCCAGTCGGAAAAATCCACAAGGTTGACCTCGGCCTCGCCGGGATGCGAACCCGGGACCCCCCAGCATGAGCGACAAGCGTCCTAACCACTCGGCCACACCGGGCCCCCATATAAGAAAGGATACCAATTGTCTGACAGCATACAAATTTCATAATGTGACTAAAAAGGCCATAAAAGTCAGAATGAGTAATTTTGTCAAAAATCTCGCATATTATCCCTTTAACATTTCTACAGGCTACACTTTGATAAGGATACATAACCTTGTGGTGTATGATTACTTTGATTATTTGATTATACAGATTTTAGAACTCACCTCCGTAATTAGTGCAATAGTGCTTTATATCTTTGTTCTTTAACTTCAAATGGGCTAGACCACCAGTAAATGTTTTGTTGTTTCTTCCTATGTATCGTATGTAGTAACCATTTTTATCATTACCCAATTCAAACTGGTCAGCTTCTAAATGCCGGTGCTCATCTCTTCCTCGTAGTCCAAACAGTTTACATGCGTAAAAAAATACTGTGTACTGTAAACTCGTTGAGTTGGTAAAACCAAAGACACCAGAATTCCACAACTTATCCTCATCTTCGTTTGATACGGGGTCAGCGGTTTTCGGTTTACAACCGACTCCTTTGCTTACTAATTCCTTCATCTTGGCATCTAACACCTTTCTGGTTAACACAAAACGTTTATCAGCTTCCTCTAGAATGTTAATGTAAATATTATGGTCCTTCAAGTGTCTCATAAGCCCACAAATGATAAAATAAACTGATTTAGGGGAATACTCATCTCCGTTCATTTTACGGAATTCTACAAGAAATCGCTGTAACCAATAATCTAATTCTTCTGCTGTCATATCTTGCAATTCAGGTATATCATTATCGCCCTTCGATCGACATTTCCGCCATTCATTGAATATATTTAGTGACCATTTAGTATTCTTTCTGGTATTAGCGTTTGTTTGTGAATGTATTAAAGTGTCTATTTCAACCTGAGATACTGTCTTTTGAAACCTTTCAACCACAACCGATTTCACTTCCTCTTTAACGTGTTCCTCGGCTGTAGAAATTAGGTTAAATTCACCATAATCAGATTCTTTCTCCATCTCTGCTTTAACAAATTCCTCTGCAGTAGAAATAAGGTTCAATTCGCCGTAATCCACATCTTTCTCAATATTATTTTTCTCTGCTAATTCCTTTTCTATATTGTCTAAAATTTGTGAAAGAATAATATCATCATCGTCGTTCTCAATATTATTTATCACTGCTAATTCCTTTTCTATATCGTCTAAATTTTGTGAAAGAATAATATCTTCATCGTCGTTATCACTAAATAAACAATGCGACATTGCGTCTGTACGTCGCGAATTGAAATATATCAACTGATGTATACAGGTGTTGATGACCTATTTTAATATGTTCGCCGCTCGTTATGCACGTGTAGTTTTTAAGAACAACTCACTTGTCTATACGTCACCTGTCAATCAATATGTTACAAGTATTTTATAGCACGTTTATTCGTTAAATTATTGAAGACACTCGGGGGCTACGCCCCCTCGTGACTCCAATAATTTAACTCATAAAACTTGTGCTATAAATTATACTTGTACTCTGTAGTTACATATAATATACATGTACGATGGCTCAATAAGCCGTTTATTATTCATTAGTGAGTCCTTTTCTATGGAATAAAATATTGTCACTCTTATTCAGCAAAAAAAAAAAAAAAAAAAAAAATAGTCGGTCGCAAAATCAGTGCAGTCGGTCGCAAAATAGGAGTAGTCGGTATCAAAATAAGTGCCCACTGTATACATCACGCTACTCACGCAAAACTTTAGTATAAAAATAGTCTGTCGCAAAATCAGTGCAGTAGGTCGCAAAATAGGAGCAGTTGGTATCAAAATAAGTGCTGCTCACTGTATACGTCATGCTACTCACGCAAAACTTTAGTATAAAATAACTTTGTCAGCTTATCATGTTTGAAAAGATGCTATGTTTCACTCTCATTCTGTTGTGAGTATGTTAGTCTAACAACAAAATTTCACCCAGGGAGAAAAATAGTCGGTCTCAAAATAAGTGCAGTCACTGTAGTCGGTCTCAAACACAATACCTGAGTAGATCCCAAATACTATGTATTTGCGTGAATCCGTGGGCCTAAATTGCATACGTCACTCTTATTCTGTTTGAGTATGTTGGTGCAGGAGGATCGCACTACACGAAAAACAAAAACCTATAAGATTAACCTGCGGAAAATATCAATTCAAGTGAATGGATCCGGGGGCCAGCCGTAAGCGTCCACTGCGCTGTACAGTCCCGGGCCTGTTGTGGTACAGGTTTCACTAAAAATGATTTGAAAAAAAAAAGATGTAACAGAAATAACAACAAACTTTCACCCATGGAGAAAAAAGGTCAGTCACAAAATAAGTACAGTCACTGCAGTCGGTCTCAAAAACAATGCCAGAATATATCCCAAATACTATGTATTTGTGTGAATCCGTGTGCCTAAATTGCATACGTCACACAAAACTATAGTGTAAAATAACCATGTCTGCTTGTCACTCTTATTCTGTAGTGAGTATGTTGTTCTATGAGACCGCAGTCGGTCTACGACTAAATGAATTGAGATAAACATTCACAAAACAGGCGAAATTGACAAATAAACCTCAAGATTCTGTCCATTTCTTATCCTCTCGTTAACGAGAATTTGGTTCCATTTGCCATGATATTGATTCAAATTTTCAAGCCCAGTCCCAAAAATTTAAAAGCTCCGTTACATATCTGAATTTTTTGCGCCTGCGGCGCGATTCCATTATAATATTATTTTTTCTACTCGGTTATATATGTTAAATTTTTTTTTGCGCCTGCGGCGCTCGATATCATTTTAAAATTATTCTTCTATTCCTCAGTTGTCTTATACTGTCTCGGCACTATTATATTTACGATTATAGTGAACTGCCCAGTTTGTAGTACCACAGGTGTGTGGAACAGATGTTATGTCAACTCTTGCAAAACAGATCTGGAGATTCTGTCCCATTAACTGACATTTCTGGACAAGAATTCCTCCAGGCAATAACCTCATATGCTAGAATATTGAATCAATTTTTCAAAATGTTCTCAAAATCATTAATATGACATAAACTATATGTAAACTTAAATAAAACTGCTTTCCGACGAGACAACGATCGGCGAACAACTATATATTTCAACAATACTATACATACTAGCGGGACGCGATAATGTTATAGCCAGTATTTTGTTTACTTTCATTGTGGGGTGGGATTGTGGAGGCGCCCTAGATTTGAAACCACCCCACCCCCATATTCCCTAGAAATCTCACGTGGTGCTCGGCTCCTGATTGCGTCACCCGCACTGGTGTGTGTGTGTGTGTGTTGGGGGGGGGGGGTATGGGCATCAGTCGGGCGCATTTTGGCTACCCCTGGCCCCCAAACGAAATCGTTATGTACGCCCCTGGTTGAAACGTCTACAAATCCCCCGCCCATCTGGTAAAAATGGGCTACGGGGGTTCCTTGGAGTATTACGATTAACAGTAGCACGTTTGTCACTATTAATGTTTAGGTGACTTCCATTCGTTTCCCACTGTTCTGGCGGGGGGAGGGGGGTAGTGGTCTAGAGTGCCGCGCTTCGAACTCTAGCTGGCCGGTCACCTCTGGCTTGGGGCTGTGGTTTCGAGCCCTGGAGTGAGCGTATGTGGCATGGAGATAGGGGCGCCTTCTCAACCTCGTGGATTTTCTCCGGGCACTCTGGTTTCCTCCCACTGCTAAAGACCCCTGCGCGCAAGCGAATTATTGAAATAATATTTAGGTGACTTCCATTCGTTTCCCACTGTTCTGGGGGGGGGACCTAGTGGTCTAGAGAGCCGCGCTTCGAACTCTAGCTGGCCGGTCACCTCTGGCTTGAGGCTGTGGTTTCGAGCCCTGGTGTGAGCGTATGTGGCATGGAGATAGGGGCGCCTTCTCAACCTCGTGGGTTTCCTCCGGGCACTCTGGTTTCCTCCCACTGCTAAAGACCCCTGCGCGCAAGCGAATTATTGAAATAAAATTACACCATATGTTAGTCCCGAAATGACCTAGTTTGTGTTGAGTGGACGTTAAACCCCATTCTCTCTCTCTCTCTCTCTCTCTCTCTCTCTCTCTCTCTCTCTCTCTCCCACAGTTCTGATAGCAATTTAGGCGTTAGACATGGCAAGGTTTGGGGGGCGTTTTGAAAAGTATACCTTGAAAAATTTTCTTGAACAATAATAACTTATCCTATTATCTTGTAAAATGTGGGGAAAATATATTTTACAAAATTTTATTCTGTGGTGTCCTTTCAAAAATTTCATCTCAGACTTAGAATAATTTTGATACTGTTATGGGTCTGTGATGTTTTTTCACCACAAGAGTTCCACAAGATATTAGACTTAAAAAAAATCAATTTTTTTTTCCAAAATTTCTTCTCAGACCCTCTATATGCCTGTGTGGTACCACATTCCACAAGATTTTCGACTTAGAATAATTTTGATAGTGTTATGGTTCTGTGGTGTTTTTACCACAAGAGTTCCACAAGATATTGGACTTAGAAAAAAATCAATAATTTTGGAGAAAAAAATTGATTTTTTTTTTATGTCTTATATCTTGTGGAACTCTTGTGGTAAAAAACACCACAGACCCATAACGTTATCGAAATTATTCTAAGTCGAAAATCTTGTGGAATGTGGTACTACACAGGCATATAGAGGGTCTGCGAAATAATTTTGGAAAAAAAAATGATTTTTTACTAATTCGAATATCTTGTGGAATTGTTGTGGTGAAAAGCTCCACACAAATGCCCCCAAAACCTTGCCATAGATGGTAGCATTGTCCGGTAGAAGTAGTAGATTGAATTCACGCAGTTGGGATTAAGGGGTGTTCCATTGAAAACCCATTTGAGCTTGGCACTCCCGATATTCGCGGTCATACAAAAGTAGAGTGGTTCAGGCTAAAAATGTTTTATAACAAACAGACACTATTTCGGGACAGTAAAGACATTATATGATAAGACTTACTATAAAAACTTCATTGATCAACAATGGAAGTCTGGCCACTTCTGAATTTTGAGGATATATAATCATTTGGACATATATCATAAATGGCTCAAAATCTTCCCGGCTTCCATAATCAAAGGAGTGATCTCTTAGTGAGAATAAGAGCTATGTCCCTTGGTTGTACTAAAAAAAATATGCTCCAAGCTACGCACGTCCCGGAAACGAAATAACTTGATCGCAGTCGGAAAATATCGTTTATTTCCATACTGCAAAGTAACCGAATACACTCTATAAGACGATTGGATTTGACATATGTACGCATGCGCGAACGCTTCGTTGTTTTAACAGTAAACCCGCGCCTTCAAATGTCTTTATATTAACCGTGTTTATAATGCTACAGTAGAAATTAAAATACATGTTAAACTGGATATGAAAAGATCGGCATTTGACATGAATTATTTCAAGATTAGCCTCATACATATATTAAAATGACACCCAATCCAGCAATGTTACCCACTACTATAAGGAATCTGTTAGTAAATAAATCCTTATACTACTGGTAACAACGGTAGGCCGTCCGTACCGTACGGTACCATAATATCTTATACTAGTAGATAACAACGGCCGATCACTTAACAAAGGACTGGACTATCTCGTCTTTCTCACTCGGTATTCTGGGTTATCTTTCCCGGACCATTATTTGGCGGATTAAGGCTTTAAGTCAATACCGATAGTAATTTACTCACGAGATTTCCAACTCAAGGACTATGCATGTTTTGACGCCCCCCCCCCCCAGGGCGCTCGATTTTCTCGAAATAATCCCTGGGGATCGAGTATGGTCTCAAAATTATTTACTTTTAATCCCATTTTAGTCAGTCTTGGTCGATATCTTAGCCGGCAATCACGCCACAAGCTCGAAATTAATAGACACACCTTATTAATATTAGTTCTATGGCATCTAACATGTCAACAAATATCAAGTCGCTACCTGGTCCGCAGATCCCCTTTGGGCCTTTTTAGTCTTTAAATGGCAAGTGCGCTATGAAATATCTGATGTGCATTTGTTAGTGAGGTGTCCATTCTATTATAGGCTAGCCCAAAACCTCCATTGCGGCATTAGGCCTTAAGGCCCAATAACGACCAAAAACGTTTTTTGGGTTATAAATCTGCCAAAAACAACCCGAAAGCCGAAATTTTGGGTGCCGAATTGCGCTAATACTGTCCGATCGTGCTAGAAGAGTTCGAAAAACACAGATTTTATTTACGAAAAACGCCGAACTTTTGCATTCAAAAATGACACAAATGTTTTCGCATAAACGAACAGTATCTTCTGAGTTGGTCCGACTACACCCCCCCCCCCCATCGATCCTTTCGAGTCACGTGCCCTGCATATTTCAGGCACCGAAAGTTCGTGAAACCGAGCCAAAATTGTCAATTGACCTTGACCTCTTTGGACCCAATTCCGGAACTTGAAGTCAAAGAGGTCTGAAATTTGGGGCCGTGGCCCAGAAAGGCTCCACCACAAGGTCCCATAATCTCAAACCCCCAATCGAGGTCCCTTGGGGCTCCGGTGCCCCAAATCGTCCTATTTCAATAATTAATTTTTCTATTTTTTTTAGTTCTGCCGCTGAACTAGTCTTCGCGGCTACCCCCACTATATCGACCTTTGCGCGTCACACGGCGTCCTTGCAATTTTTATGCGACGACCGGAAGTAGGACAAAATGGCACACAATGGTCACTTGCCCATGACCTTGACCTTTAAAGGTCAAAACAAGGTCACCACGCGACTCACAGGGGTCGATTTAGTTCAAGAGGCCGCGACCTTAAGGTCGTCTGATGCTTTTCGGGATTGGCCAGTTATCTGCCCTTGGACCACATCACTAAAAACCCGGCTATTTGACTTTCTCAGGGACTTTTGCCCAAAAATTTCTTCCAATCGGCCCGGCATTTGTTGTCCCGATCGACCGACCAAACATTTCTTCTTCATTTTTTAAAATCGCCAACCAAAAGTCGTGACCTTGACCCGCTAGGGTCCCCGGAAGTATTTCGGTTTTTGCCCCCTGGGAGCCAATCTAATAAAATCAGGTCTACCGGACCTTGACCTTCCGACATTGCATCATGGCCCACGTGACCTTGGTGGGTCAAGTTCATCTATAAGGGTCAAGGTCACTGAAATATCTACCTACTCAGGTGCTCCGGGGCATCTGATGGGACCCCGGGCCTACGCAGCAAGTCCAAGGTCATTACGTTTGATGGACATCTCATTGACCTTTGGAATGAGACCTTGACCTTGGACCTGAAATTTGACCTTGGGATCGAAAAAGTCATAAAACTTCATGTACCCTCCAGACTTTCGCCAGCAATGTCAAGGTCAAAGTGAAGGTTTCGACCCACAAGGACGGTGACGGGACTGTCCATTGGGTCAAGGTCATGACTTTAACTGACATACCCTAACCACGGCGGCAACTTCGGTAAAAAGTCACCTTCAAAATTCACCCAAAGACACACATACTCATCTGTAAGCGCCCGAAAGGACTCATGGGCGGACTCACACATCTGGTGGGGGGGGGGCAATTCAAGGTCACGGCACTTGCCCCCGAGGTCGATTGAGTTTAAGAGGCCACGAGCTGAAGTCAAGGTGCACTACCCGACTGGCCTTGTGTTTCGCACCAGTACCGGAATAGGGTTGTATGTCAAGGTTGTCCGATCGGGCCGCGACTTGACCCACTAGGTCCCCGGATATTTTCAAATATCCCGGGCCTTGACCTTTGGTCATGTCGACTGAACCCACTTGACCCTGGTAGTCCAGACCATATCAAACGTTCAAGGTCAGCAAAAATATCGTCTGACCTCGGTGCGTTGGGCCTTTGGGAACACCCCCAGCCCCCCTTGGCATATCAAAGGTCACGCCACGGGATGAACAATTCATCGATCTTTTAAATTTCACCTTGACCTTTGATCTGCCTATTGACCTTGGGGTCGGAACATTCCTAAAACTGCATATGCCATCTAGACTGTAGGGAAATGGGTCAAAGTCAAGACCATGACTCGGAAGGCCTGTCACAGGGCTGTCACGATATATGGGGTTGACCTCGTTTGACCTTTCCTGGGAGATAACTCGTCATCGTTAAAGGTTGTCACTTTTTAGAAACTCTTTCAAAGGGTATACCACCGTGCATGATTAACTTTTGATAAGGTCGGATTTCCTCAAACGACCCGGAATGGCACATGGGCAGGGCCGGGGGCTGTGTATTCTTGAACTAAATCGACCCCGGGAATACTTCCAGTGGTGTCAAAATTGGCTTCCGGTGACCGGTAGTGGGCGAAATTGATAAAAAAAATATCTCTATTAACCTTGACCCTAACCATTAAAGGTTAAAGTTATGTCACCGCGCGCGTCCCCGGGGTCGATTTAGTTCAAGAGGCTACGAGCTCTGGATCGTGGGTAAAGATCCGGACTGACCGTGTAGGTCCCTCCATACCCAGACTGCGGACGTGGGTAAAGGTCGTCCGATCGGGTCGGAATTTGGTGACCCGATACATCGACACAACATTTGTTCATTTTTAAAATCGTCAACCAAAAGTCCTCACCTTGACCGCTGTGGGCTCCGGAATTATTTTTTATATTTGCGCTTAGCGAGCCCCCAGATGAGGTCACGCCCACCAAAACTTGACATACCGAGGTAATGCAGGACAAGAGGTCATGTCCAGAGGTCAAGGTCATCGATTCATTGACCCTAAGCCCCACGGAACATCAAAGGTCAGGCCTCTAGATTGACAGTTTATTGACCTTTCACATGAGACATGACCTTTGACCATGATAAACTCCCAAACTTTCTTGTACCGTCTAGACTTTAGCCAGAGAAGTCAAGGTTAAATTCAAGGTCACGTTACGGAAGGCTGGCATCGGGGCTGTCACTTGGGCCCGTTGTTAGGCTGAAAAACAGGCTTCCCGTGGGACTATTGCCTTGAGATGTTCACAGTGCCTTCGCATTATATACAGGAAGAAGTAATTTTAATTTCAGGGTGCTAGCTGCAAAATTACGGAAACGCAACCCTCCTCACTTTGTGAAAAATATGACCTCGGTGTCGATTGAAATGATATAAAAATCAGAGCATTCTAAGATTTTTGAAAAAAAAAATCATTTCGGTAACCTCGGGAAAATGGCCAACCCGCGACTGGTAAAGGCCGGAATTGAAAGTGGATTTATGGAATCCTGTAGAGAGTCCAAACACAGGTACGCAGTGAATTTCAGGCTGATACCCACGAAAGTACGGATGCCTAATTCGACCCAATTTCACTCTGAATAAGGGTTCGCACTCAGCTCCCATAGACCCATGGGGATTCATATTTGGCTGAGCGAGGGGCGATTGGTTGAGGTACCTGCCCTAATAGTTTAGTGCCAATCACCCTCTAAAAGGGGTTTGGCGTGGTGATAATCCACCTGAAAACAGGGTAATTAGGGTAAAGTCGATTTTTGGCATTTTGGTACCCCCTGGAAAAAGCCCATTACTGTTCATAATTGCACTTATATTTTCGCTGAGGCGGGAAACGTTGATCGAGTTATTTCCATGTACAAAACATTTATAAACGACCCATGTCTAACTAAAATTGGACCCGATTCCAGTTTCAGTAAATTACCAAACCACGGCGCGCGCCTTGTCATTTCAAGATGATATAAAGAGTTCAAAGTTACCAAATTACCCCTTTTCTATGAGAGATTTAAACTTTTTCAATTTTCTATTTACTGAAGAACGCTTCATCTCATTTTTAAGCAAAAATCACTAATAAACTCTCCTTGTCTTTCCGAAATCAGAGAAGAACCCCGTGGAAAAAGCCCATTGCTCAGCCCCAATCGGTAGTAGGTCAATATAATTTGGAAGGTTCACGGTAGGGGCTCGATTGGCACACCCAGGTCCTGATATTGCAGAAAACAAGCTATAATATATAATGATTAAGCTATTTTAACAATAATCATTAGATTGCTGGTAAGTTGGGGGGTCGGGATTTTGAGGGTAATAACATTTTTAGTCGAAATGGGGTGTAGTCGAAATGGGAGTGAACCGATAGAACTGGTTTACCACGTTCCAAATATAATTTTAACACAGAGATCATTCCTATGAGTGATAACAGATACACGGGAGAATTTCTGCTCACTAATAATTCCTTCGAAGACCAAAAGTTGTTATATAAGTCTGAAAGGATATCGGACAATTCAAAACAGAAACTGTCACTATAGAAAAGAGAACAAGTCCGGACATTACCATAATTATTTTAATAGTATAGAAGGAATATAAAACAAGTGAAAGTACCACTTTTTCCATTTTTCTCGTGTTTTCACAGGGAAAAGGTTTTTTTTGATGATAATTGTTTGAAAATGAGAAGCCCCGTCTAATCTTTGAAATATAAATGGGGTCGTTCACTGATTTCGGAAAGACAAGGCGGGTTTATCAATTTATTTTTGCTTAAAAATGAGAAAACGCGTTCTTCAGTAAATATAAAATTGATTAAAGTCAAATCTCTGATAGAAAAGGGGTAATTTGGTAATTTTGAACCCTTTACATCATCTTGAAATATCAAGGCGCGCGCCGTGGTTTGGTAATTTACTGAAACTGGAATCGGGTCCAATTTTGGTTAGACATGGGTCGTTTATAAATGTTTTGTACATGGGAATAACTCGATCAACGTTTCCCGCCTCAGCGAAAATATAAGTGCAATTATGAACAATAATGTGTTTTTTTTATTATGTGCTTTTTTTCTAAGAAATCTTCAGGCGTGTTCCCTAATCCACTACAAATGGACCTGGGAATAAAAAACAAGTGAAAGTACCACTTTTTCCATTTTTCTCGTGTTTTCACAGGGAAAAGGGTTTTTTTGATGATAATTGTTTGAAAATGAGAAGCCCCGTCTAATCTTTGAAATATAAATGGGGTTGTTCTCTGATTTCGGAAAGACAAGGCGGGTTTATCAATTTATTTTTGCTTAAAAATGAGAAAACGCGTTCTTCAGTAAATATAAAATTGATTAAAGTCAAATCTCTGATAGAAAAGGGGTAATTTGGTAATTTTGAACCCTTTTTTCGTCTTTACTATCATTAGAAAAGAGAAAAGTCCGGACATTACCATACTTTTATTAGTATTGCAGGAATAAAAACAAGTGAATGTACTTGTAACCCACTTTTTCTATTTTTCTCGTGTTTTCAAAGAGACAACGGGAGTTTCTGGATGATAATTGTTCGAAAATGAGAGGACTTGATCTTTAATTCACAGAAAAGTGAATATGGTCAAATCTCTGATAGAAATACGGTCTTTTCAACCATTTTTGCATTGAAATGATAAGGTGCCCGCCGTAATTTCGTAATTTACAGAAATGGAAATGTATTCAATTTAGGAAATGACACGAGGGATATCTCGTTGATAATTGTTTGAAACTGAGAAGACGCGTCTAATCTTTGATATAAATGGGGTTGTTCTCTGATTTCGGAAAGACAAGGAGAGTTTATCTGTGATTTTTGCTTAAAAATGAGATGACGCGTTCTTCAGTAAATAGAAAATTGAAAAAGTTTAAATCTCTCATAGAAAAGGGGTAATTTGGTAACTTTGAACTCTTTACATCATCTTGAAATGACAAGGCGCGCGCCGTGGTTTGGTAATTTACTGAAACTGGAATCGGGTCCAATTTTGGTTAGACATGGGTCGTTTATAAATGTTTTGTACATGGAAATAACTCGATCAACGTTTCCCGCCTCAGCGAAAATATAAGTGCAATTATGAACAATAATGTGTTTTTTTTATTATGTGCTTTTTTTCTAAGAAATCTTCAGGCGTGTTCCCTAATCCACTACAAATGGACCTGGGTACAGTTTTGACAAAGGGAGTTTCCAAATGATCTGTTTGGAAATGGGGGAGACGCATTCTTCAATTACCATAACAGTGAATTCGGTCAAATTTTTAATAGAAATGAGGTCGTTTTCCAATTTCGGACAAAAATGGGTGAAGTTTGCTCGAATTTCGGAATCTTTATAAATACTCTTTGAATCTTTGATTGCAAATGAGTTGGCCGTCTCAAAAACAAACAAGATTTAGTCATGTCCAGTGACTCCAGTTACGGGTAGAAATGGGGTAGTTTTTAATGCTTTGTAAGAAACGGCTGTCCAGTTCACTAAAGTCCAATCCAGTTTCGGAAAGTGCTGGAGTCACTCTCTTCACCTTCCACCCTTGAGCGATGTCTCTCCCATATATTGAATAAAACCATTAGTATACATTATATTATGTTTTTGGATTCATTATCCCTGTCTGCTGGTCACAGTTGCTCAGTAACACGTTGGCTCAGCCTGGATTTCCGTCGTAGTTTCCCATTGTCATTGTGTAGGACTGAGGGCCTGTTAAGGGACAACATAGTTGTTTGAATGGAACAAGAAAGCGAGGTTCCTTGACAGTTAGAATTCAACATAAGTGTAGGCCATAGTGCCGCTACCGGGGCAAAATCAAAACAGTAGCAGGTTAAACCCCATTTCATTTATCTTTGCCTATACAACCCGCTTAGCGTTTTCATTTCAATATCAGTATACACGTTTTAGTGAAAAAAATATTAGTGACTTTTGGCAAGCGTAAATTTCTGGTCCGTATCGCGTATCCGTATCGATTTTGTGTGTGACGTCAACAATGTTTGTGTATTTCTCATACGTGATACTGCACACGAATACGAGAGCACGTGTAGAACAGCTTTCATACAAAAAAAGCAATCTGTTTCACAGAGAATTACTTACGAAAGCCAAGCGAATGTTCACTGCGGGATCAGTTTGACAAAAAAGGTCTGTATAACATCGTCGTCTTTTTGCTACTTTTAGACGTTGAAATGTTGTGTCAGTGTTTTTATGAATACATGTGTACCCTAGAACCCGACCGGGTATATTTGATGCAATTTTGACCATGATAAAGACAGGGATTCAATGATTACTTTTGATGAGATTTTCGCAGAATTTTCATATTTTCCCGTCTGTCTATCTGCATGCTGGCTGATTTACGTGCTAGGGGTATATCATACTTTCTGAAATGATACATTAGTGAAACCCAAAAAAGATTAGACACTAAATTTCTTTTTAAATTTTAAGTAGGTCAACCACTGTCGAGCGACTTTATTCCACTCAGGAATTTGTAGGCTAGGCACATGACTAGTACTGGTGTTGCTGTAGTAGAACTAAGCTCAGCTCAGCTCAGCTACCCATATGTACACGGCGCGAAAATCTGCCATAACTCTAAAACAACATTGACGCAACGTATCACGTAACGATACGGATGCGAAAAATTCCTCTTGCCAAAAGTCTCTATTAAGCAGCATCTCTTCCGTATCATAAATCATATTGGGTGGATCGCGTGGCTAAGTGGGTAAGACGCTGGCTTGCTAGCCTGAGGTCAGGTGTTCGATGGCTGAATTGGCCGACAAAGCTCATCCAGATTTTCCAGCGTGGTTTTCCCTTGTCAGTGATAAAGGAAGGAGGGCCTGACAAGGACAGCTGCCTAGTCATTCAGATGGTACAAAAAACAAGGTCCAAATACACATTGACATGCACATAAAAGATCCCTTGGAAGTTGGAATTCGATATAGTAGCAAAATGTCCCTCAATGTCTAGGCTGTAGCACCCCTGTATGGCATTTGCCCCTCTTCATTAGCCCAGGTTAGGTGCAGAACAATATGACCTTAAACCCCACTTCATTTATTTTCATGTCATAAATCATATGCGTTCAGTGATCAAATTATATGCTGTTTGGGAAGTCAATCCTGAACTCTTAATGATAAGGTTTTATGCCAGCTACTAAATTTGGCAAAAAAAAAAAAAATTATATTTATAAATTTATATTTATTTTCATATTAAAATACTATGTTCACTTTCATTTAAATATAATATGTTATTGATTAATTTCAATATAAATATACATTCCGTTCCACATAATAAAAAGTATACAGTGTATATCAAAAGTTCGAAGGTATGCCCAAAGAAACTGCTTTCAACAATGGTTTAAATGACATTTTTAAAGAACTTTTCGATCATCTGGTCAGAAATAACGTCAAGGTATTTACATTTAGTTCATTGTTAACATAATTACATATTAAGTTTAATATTAATATAATATCACATTCAGTTACAAATTAAATTGTAAAATAAGCGATTTTTTAAAAATGACTAAAATTAAAGTCATCCGAATCTCCTTTAGTTCATATTAAGTTTAACATAAACATAGTAAAACATTCAGTTATTTGCCAGTTATTATAATCATATTCATGAAATCAGATGTTCCAATTAATAATATTTTAGGCATTCTTGCTTTCATTTGATTCTGGTGGATCATTGATGCTTGACAAACTGATCATCTGTTGACTGCCATGTTTTTTTCTAGATGACTTAGGCTTCTTTTTACACTGTAATTAGATAGATATAGATTTTATTTGCTTATTTAAAACACCTTAAATATTAATTACAAATATATGATGGATGGAAAATCGATAAGGCTCCTCCTATCATACACAGATTGGCCCTACAGCATCCAAATATATGTTAGGTAGGTTGATACAAACTAAAAAAAGATAAGGTTTAAAACACGGTTTTTGCTGTTGACATAACTAGAAACTGTCCTATGAAATTTTGATTTTGTCTCTTTATGTTGAAAGCATCCTGAAGATCAACTCATTGGTGCCTTATTTCATCATAACCATTATTAGTGAGGTAACACAGTACGGGTATTCTTAGTTCAATTACTAATGGGCCATGTTAAGCATCATGTGATAGGTGCTCAATAAAGGCCCTAATAATTCAAATACACTTAGGGTCTGACATACTTCTGTCACGCCAATAGTTGGCTGTGATATCTGTGATATAGAACTACTGACTTACTGGTGGATGTCTGGATAAGGATAAATCTCTCAAACTTTTGAATTTCTGTAAAGAAGGGTGCTGCCTTTAGCTGTAAAAAAATTCACTGAATTGTCACCATTCTCATCAAACACATAACCTCCAACGTGGTAGTTAAAGTGGAGACTGGAAAGAATGCAATAAAACTGACAAAGATGGAATTTCACAACTTTTGGTAATATTGACATTATACGTGTTGATCCCAATCACACTAGTTTAATTAGATCATCTGCAGTCTAAATCTCTGCCACATTCATGTGAAGTTTCAGCTTGTTTAAGAAATCATATACTTGTTTCACATAGGCTGATCTTGTATGAAATAAACACATTAGAGGACATTAATTCTGCCTTATTTCTAGCTATACTACCTCTTTTGGAATAGCCATTGCTGAGAGCAAGTTAAAGTTTCCTTTATTAATTGGTTAACACTATAAACTTTAAGTTAAATATCAAAGCTCGCAAATCATGGTTATGCCTATATGACGTCACAGAGTGTTAACGCATTAATTCATTTCTATCAACACACTAATTAATCTCATTTACACTTCAATTAATAAGTTAACTGCTCTCAGTCCTGAGAATAGCTGTTTGGTCTCTGTTTTTTTTTAATTTTCCGTCTTGTTGGTTTGTTGCCACCCTTGCGCTCTGTTTCCAATATAATTCCGAAAAAAATAGCCATTTTTCATCCTGGAAAACATAAAAATATTCATGGCATTCCTTTCTAATAATGTATCACCGGCATTTACTTTGATTTTTTGTATTTGTTTATGTACAGAAATGGATTACGATATTGAATCAATACTCTTGATACGTTTGGAGAAGAGAGGAAGAAATGGGGTTTAACGTCCACTCGACACAAACTGGGTCATTTCAGGACTGAAATGAAATGAAAATGAAAGGGGGTTTAAAGTCCTACTCTTTTGCACCTAACCTGGGCTAATGGAAGACGGGCATACGCCATACAGTGTGCTATGAGGGAATGTGTACACGGGACCTCCATTTTTCATCCCAACCGAACAACTAGGCAGCTGTCCTTGTCAGGCCCTCCTTCTGTATCACTGACAAGGGGAAATCACGCCGGAAAATCAAGATGAACTTTCTCGGCCAATGCAGGGATCGAACACCCGACGTCCAGGCTAGCGAACCAGTGCCTTATCCACTTAGCCACGGTGACCATTTCGGGACTAACACAGGGTTCAATTTTATTTCAGCAATTTGGATGCACGTAGGGGTCTTTAGGTCTTTAGCAGTGGGAGGAAACCGGGGGAGTGAGACCCCGGAGAAAAACCATGAGGTTGAACAGGCGACCCTATTCCTTGTCACGTACAACCAGGGTAACGAAAACCACGTCAGTTGACTCAATGACAGACGTAATGATTCAGCGCGCACATGCTAACCATTCGGCCATCCAAACCCATTTGTACCCCCTCCTTTTAGCAATAGTACTAGCAGATTACTACTAACCTTGTGATGATAGGGCATCTATTCATCTATAATTTTTTGGCATCCTGCAAAAGAGGTTTTAAGAAATGAAATGGGGTTTAACGGGCTACTGTTCGCTCCGACTGGGCTAGGCCTTAAGGATAGCAATATGCCAATAGTGCAATAGTATTAAGGCTTGTAGTAAAAGTAAGAATTAGATTACTACGCCCATTAAAATTTGTGACGACAGGGCATCTATAATGGCCTAACTCCAAGGCCAGTTAACGTTGTTGTTCTTAGCGTTTAACGTCCGCTTCTACCGAAGGTGATATCGCAGACAATTCTTATTTTTCATTTTTATTATCTTAGCGCATGCGTCTTTGCAGTGGGAGGAAAAAAGAGTGCCCAGAGGAAACCCACAAGGTTGAGAACGAGCCCCTATCTCCATGCCACATATACGCTCACACCGGTTATCGAAACCACAGCCGCAAGCCAGAGGTGACCGGCCAGCTAGAGTTCGAAGCGTGGCATCCTAGACCACTAGACCATCCCAACCCCCCCTCCAAGGCCAGCCTAGACAGTAAAGTAAATAAATATGGGAGGTGCTATTTATTGGTTTGGGAATGACATAATGATACACTATATAACCAATCAAATGCCAAGCTCCCTCAGCTTTTTCGTGAATTATATTCTAGGCTAGTCTAGGCCTAAATGTAAATGCTCCTTTTTTTTAGAACACCAGCCAGATTTAAGGCCCAGGAGTTTACTTTGAACTTTAAGAAGACTATTCATTCCTAATTGATTCTGATACGTAGTGTACTCATAGTCGCCTAATAATTGCACCCTGTTCACGGATGCCTTTCGACGGACCCGACCGGAATGTCTAGGTTAGCTATGCAGTTTAACCACTACGGTGACTACGCCATCATTGGCAGTACTCACAACTACTAGACTAGAGCCATTGGGGGTATTATCTATGGCCTAGAAGAGTACTGTGAGCCGTCAAGCAGAGATAGGTACACCAGGCCTGATTCGTGGTCGAACCCTAGCGCAGTAAATTAAAATTACATACAATACCATCGATCCAGAATCCTTCTCTCCACTCCAACCTCGCGCCAAATGGTCCGGGAAAGATAACTCACAATACCGAGTGAGAAAGACGAGATAGCCCAGTCCTTTGTTAAGTGATCGGCCGTTGTCATCTACTAGTATAAGATATTATGGTACCGTACGGTACGGACGGCCTACCGTTGTTACCAGTAGTATAAGGATTTATTTACTAACAGATTCCTTATAGTAGTGGGTAACATTGCTGGAACGGGTGAAAATGAACAGTGCGTTTACTTATTTATACCCAGACAGTGGCCTATTTATAACGGCATGTTATACAGAGGGAGCGAGGGAGAGAGAGGGGTCTATAAATCTAATAATGTAACATTTTAATGTTTATCTCAAAGATAACTAAATATTATATTGTGCAGTACGATGTTTGTTATGAAAAATAAATTGCCGGGTAAAGTACGAGGAAAATATAATGACATGTAATACGGGGAGTGAGAGAGGGGGATAAACACACCAATAAAACTATTAATTAAGACTTTATTTTTTGTCCCTCAGATAAATAAATATTTTGTACTGCATGATGTTTGTTATGAAAAAAAACACATTGCTGGGTAAGTGGCCAGCGATTATTGCTTATGTACCGAATTTAGAGCCAAATTTTGTAGTTTCGTCTGTAGGCCTATAAAGGGTGGTATTTTTCGGCGACTTCAAGGTTTCCTAAACATGTGGACACCGACGCGCTCACATGATATTCTTTGAACTGTGGATTTTGATGGAGTGTAATTATATTTTTTTTTTCCCGCGAGAGCCAAACATGCGGTTATAACCACTGCTACGTTACCATTGGAAACGTTTAGATTTTTAAGTTGCATGACCAAATTATGGCATTCTGCTGTGTATCTTTGATTTTTGACATCATACTAAATTCCTTCGTTCATCTAAAAAGGTTTGGACTTGCAACCATTCTTTTTACCTGCCAATTGTTTTTTATTTTCATTATTAGCCTTCATGTGAATCATTTCTTTTTTAGTCTTCGGAAGTTGATTTTTTTTTTAAAAACTTGGTGATTGTGCTTTTATGACAATCGCCGCAAATACTTTTCTTTCTATCTAAATCAGTTAAGGTCGCATCGGCAGATGTCCGAGTCTCTCTGTTTATTAAATTAATTTCACTTGTGTCTGCCGATGGAGTAACGTAAACTATCACGGAAAAAATGGGGTGTCAAGAAAATCATCGTATGATTTCATACCTTTTAGTGGACTTAACCTTACTTTTACTCACCTTCAGTCTGACCAGTCTATTTTGAATGTATTTGTCACCAAAAGTCACACAGTCGTCATGTAAAGCAGTCATGATAGACCGATGCTCCGAAGTTGTCGGGAATTTATTAACATTTGTCTAGCATAAAGCCTATGTGATTTTTGTCATAGGTAGTTTGTTACAGTTCCCAAATCATAGGGGTACTTGTCCAATCCAATGCATGATAGCAAATCATCCGTGGACGATATCTTGCAGGGCTCAGTCTCAAATCTAGAAAAAAATAAGTCCGTCGATCAAAGTCTATGGCTACAGGATGGTTAGATAATATACTATGATTATAAAAATAATTTACACCATGTTACCGAAAAGGGTCTGGAAAATAAAGACTACAAATAAAAAGTTTGTTTCGGTTATTTTCCGGTCTTAAATAGTTCTGCGTATTTAGAGCTAACAAATATTTATTTCCTAACCACAATAGTCGCCAGCGTAAACCAAGAATGTAGCCACTTAATAAAAGTAAATCTCGAAAGGTTGTAGTGAATTTATCTGGGCGCTTTCACCTACTTGAAAGTTAGAAATGAAACGAAGCTATTATAGCTAGCTCTGTATTTAAATCACCAAAATCGCCAAAATCAAAAATCAAATCAAGGAGTGAAATCGAAATTTTTGCTCACGTTCGCTATTAAATAAACACGTAAGTCGAAGCCCGTAATGAGTGTATTTTTTACTCCGCGTTAAATACCAATACAGGTTTGTAAAAATACCTCATGTGACGTATATTTGCTGCGACTTCCTAAACCACGTGCGCGGCGCTAACTTCTGCTCACTTCAGAAGATTTCTCGACGGAGCAATCACACAGATAAGCGGGTCAGTTTTTATAAGGACATATACTGTGTCTCTGAACCACTCTAACAAAAGAATAATAGGCCACACATAATTTGACGAGAGTCTCAGGATGATCTGTGTTTATATAGTCAACAATGCCACCTATTTCTATCTCATTTAATTGTATCATCTCATGTTGTAATATTTGTAAACTAGCATAGCCCCACTGCTCAGGGTTGAGGGACATGGCCTTACGATTATCATCCACCTGAAATATGACACCATTCCCAATGTCAATCTGTTTACCATCACGAACTAAGTCATGTTCACTGACCCATACATAGTTTTCAACTTCCATACATAGTTTTCAATTTTTTGTGATTTACCTTTGTGTGGTAAGTAGTTGGTCTTTAGAGCCAAGTTCTTGATCTCCCGCTGGAGCTAACAGAGCGTTGAGTTGAGCTTTGGGTAATGGTTGACCATTCTAGGTTTGTACATAAACAAGTCATGCCGGTGTCAAGGCCGATTTCTTCCTCATCGTGTGCGACGGGCGGGACGATTATGTGGGCGTACTTGGTCTACTCTCATCACCGCTTTGAGTTACATGTTTGATGCTAGGCGAGGCAATTTCCGTACCCCCATTTTTCAGGACTGTTAGGTATTCAGATATCTTTGCCCCTGCATTTTTTTCTACGGCCCCGGGCTGTTTGTGACATTTAGAACAGTATTAACAATTTAACGTAAAGGTAATAAGCAAATTGCACATTGCGGTGATGTAAGCTTAAATGCAAAGCTAGTCACCAGTTGTCGAGTGAGCGCAGCCAGTAAACACTCGCGTACATAGTTTTGTATCAATTACGTAAATATTAATTTGAACACAAATAAACACGCCAAACTGGAAGGGAGACAAGGATGAGTATGGTAACTTTAACATTTTTAGAGGCTGTGCACGACCTGGTTATTATTATAAGTCAGTTACGCTTCATTTTTTGTTACTTCTGACCTTGTGCTCCATTGTAAACCAGAGTAACTCCTACTTTTGTGCTCCACCCGGTGTAATCAAGACGGGACTACGCCACGAAAGGGGTTTATTTCATATAAAAAGAGAACCAAATATAAGGGGTGACTTGACTACAATAGCATAACTTTAACCTTTTTACACGGGTACAACCTGATTATAAGTACATGTCAGTCAGGCGTCGTGATTTTTACTTCCGATGCTGTGTAACATTTTAAACGCAGTGTAACTCATACGTTTCTGCTCCAACCGGATGGGTCTATGCCATGAAGTGGGCTTTGACGGAAATATACCTGTCTTCGCGTTACAGGCTATAGCATTCTTGGGTTGTTTTTTAAGGGATCCTTATCGATTTTGACGATGAGCAGAAACTTGTTCACAAGATACAACAGCAACATTTGAGAAATTATAAGATTTTCGACTCGCACTCATTGTACTGTCTAGACTTTGGTGGATTCTTTTTAATTTTAGTTTGCGGTAACTCTTTCCATTTCGACGGTTTCGTTCCATTAAATCGGGATGTACATATCCGATTATAACGAAAACTCCATTTTCGACCAAAATCACGCATTTTGGTATGTTTGGCCGTTTCGGTAATTTAGCAAAACGGACTAACCGATATGAAATTACTAATTTTATGTGCCTCGATTAAAGTCTGTTAGAGTCTCCCGACAAAACTATCCGTTTCACCTGCGTTTAAAACAGGTGAACGAAACATTAAGTCTGCCGGAAGATTTATTTCTCGACCTAACATCAATTTATTGGCCGTGAAACCAGTTTGCCGATTGACACTCGACCTTAAAGCGCTCGCGAGTTGTGGGAGATGGACATCCAATTGTTCTGATAACCATCTATATAACACTTAACGGTTTCTACAAGGGTAAAATTGTACCTCTCAACCTGGCCATTCGAACTCGGTCGGTAGGGTGTGATACGACTTTTATGTATTTGTAACAGTTTACATAAAGATAAAAACAAATTACTCTCGAAATTGCGTCCCTGATCCGTAAATAATCGGAATGGACATCCGAAACGCGAGAAAAACTCATTCACCGCTGCCTTGGCGTAATTTCAGCTGTCTGCGACGGTAACGGTACGCATTCGACCCACTTGGTGAATTGGTCAACCATCATCAGGATGTATTCATTTCCCGCCACTGTCCGTGGTAACGGACCCATAAAATCTAAATGGACCCTTTCCATGAGAGACCCAGCATGGTATTTATATAATTCAAAACGAGCCTTATTTTGCGTGTTTTTATTCTTGTTACAAATTGTACAGGAGACAACGTAAGCCCTTACATAAATGGTAATTCCATACCAATAAAATTGCTGTTGGATACGACTTTAAGTTCGCTTGATTCCCTGATGTCCAGACGACGGAATATCATGACAAAGTCGATAAATTTCCACTTTTAATTCCTCATTTCATTTAAGTCGCTGGGTCTTTTACGCCGCAGAATACCGACGTTATCGAGGAAGAAAAGATTACGATTGATCCACATATATTTTTCCGCGGGACTTTTTAACATTAACTCTCCCTCTTTAGGTTCGTGACCCAATTTAAGCCAGGTCGCTCGACTGTTTTTTTTTTTTTCTTAATGATTCCGCAGAATAATTACTTAATGAGATTCCTTCCCCAGTTTCATCGTCATTTTCGTCGAGAGTAACAATATTAACCTGCGGATTGCGTAACTGCAATGCTAACGGGTTTATCATCCGGGTCATTGTTTAACGGTAATTTATATTTGACCCCCGATTTAAAGGGCAACGGTATCACATCGTCAATGTTATCGGTAAAATCTATCCAATTTTTATGCGCTCGTTCGCAATATAGACACCCACCGCATGGTAAATCGGTCAATCCACATCCATTGTAAAATCCCGACATGGTTTATCAGGCAATTTCATACACGATAATGCATCGGCATGTTGGTGTCTTTTACCCGGACGATGTATAACTTTCATATCATATTGACTTAATTCTTCTAACCACCTGACCAGTTGGCCGGTCGGTTGTTTGAACCGCAAAAGCCATGTCAAGCTACTGTGATCGGTTCGCACTATAAATGGTCTACCAAGCAGATAGTGTCTAAATTGTCTTGTAAAACGCACAATCGCCAACAGTTCTTGCCGAGTCGCGCAGTAACGACGCTGTTCTGGCGTTAGCGAAAAACTACTGTAGGCAAACACCCTCTCCTGGTTGTCTTGAATCTGTGACAACACTGCAGCCACAGCGTTCATACTTGCGTCACAATCAAGAATAAAGTGATCCGAATTATTTGTTAAAGCCAGTACCGGTGTTGTTACGAGCAAACGTTTGAGTCGTTCGAAAGCTAACTGTTGAGTCTCGTTCCAAGTAAATTCTTGTTTACCCGTAATCGCGTACAACGGTAAAGCTATTTCAGTGAAATCCTTAATAAAACTTCTATGATAGTTCGCGAACCCAAGGAAAGATTTCACGTCCTTGGTACAAGTGGGTACCGTCCATTTATCAACGGTTTCAATTAAATTATTTCCCACTTTGATCCCGTTTTGGCTAACTAATTGACCTAAAAAACTCAACTTCCTGTTGAAACAATAAACATTTCTTTGGTTTTAATTTAATTTTATATTCTCTAAACTGGTCTAAAACAACTGCAAATTACCTAAATGATCGTCTACATCTTTTCCTAGGACAAGAGTGTCATCCAAAAATGCTAAAGCAATATTCCATGCTAACCCATGAAGTACCAGATTCATTGCCCTTGAATAGGTATTTGGTGCCCCACATAAGCCGAATCCCATCTTTGTAAATTCGAACAAACCGTATTTAGTTATGAAAGCGGTTTTATTCCTATCATCTTTATTAAGGCGAATTTGCCAATAAGCTGAATTGGCATCTAATTTGGAAAACCATTTGTTTCCCGCCAAAGAGTCTAAACATTCGTCAATCAATAGCATAGGGAATACATCCTTAGATGTCACCGCATTCAACGTCCTATAATCTATGCACCAAGGTACAGTTCCGTCTTTTTTCCGTATCAAAACTGGAGGAGACGCCCACTCAGACACAGAGGGTTGAATAACTTTTGCCTCTAATATTTTCCTTAAATGTACCTCTTCCTCCCCAACGAAACAAACGGGTGTACGTCGCATATGTTGTTTAATGGGTTTGGCATTACCCGTCTCAATACAATGTTCGATAGCAGTAAAATTACCCAAGTCAAATTGTTCCTTATCAAAAACGTCTTGATAATCAATTAATAGACTTTTAACTTTATCCTACTCACTTGTATCTAAGAACTGTTTGGAACGTTCAAACAAATTACTTAAATGTTCGGGAATATTTCTGTCATTCTCATTTTTTGTCCCATCCGAAGATATTTGATTTAAAATATCAAGCTCGTCGAACTCCATAGCTTTAGCTATAGATTGATTAGTTTCGAGAATAACACTATCCTGTGTCGGGTTTATTAAACATATACGCGGTAATTCAGTTTCTATGTGGGAGTGAACTGATCGTGCTATTAATAGATTAGGGTGATTTAAAGGTTCGCTCAAAAACCGGGATAAAGTATTATTCATATTACACCGTACTCGTGCTACAGATAACGGTGGAACAACTATTCGCTTGGCGACATATAAGTTTGCGTGATCTACTTGATCATCTACATTCCCACAAAACAAATCAAACCTATCGTCTCGGATATGTACCTTATACGCTCTCATGAAATCAATATCCAATAGCATATCGTCTTCTATCGAGGCTACATATAATTGGTCTAATTGTACCTGAAATGACCCAAAATCTTTTAATTAACAAGGGGAGAAGGATATAATATATAAATTATATATTGTTTTCCATATCTACTAGTAATCGAATAGAATGAAACTTTATTTGAGCGAGTTGCACGTGCGGCGCTTGTGTGTTTACAATCACTGTATGCCTGCACGGGCATGTCAACAAGTCTTTTGTACAATTAGTGACTTATCGACTATTATTGTTTACACCATCTCGTCATATTTCTTCGTATTTGTAAGGAGATGCAGATAAAAAAATGAACTATTTGGACGGGCGACATATTCCACTGTCGTCCACCGGTGGCAATTTCTCACCCCGCTAGTTTTATACGGGTACGTTTAACCGATCTCAACGGTGTCATAACATTCCAGAGTCATTGTTTTATGACGGCTATTGAAACTGGCCAAATTTTGCAAATAAATTTATCCGGTTTGTCATATCACAGTCATGGTCCAATCAGGAATGTAAGAAACAGTTGTTCTTTTGTTTACAGGGATATGCGATAGATGTTCACAGAATTGTCCTAAAACGTAATGGCAATTTGACATGCTTTGAACTAATGACTAAGCTCCAGGAATGTTTCAATCGTGCAAAATGTCTAGGACCACAAACTCGTTTCGGAATCGATCATCACCGACCCAAAGAATTGATCGTAGGCCTAATGATAATATATACTGTCAACAATCAGAACCCAAGCCGAAACTCACAAATCACAGAGCAGCGCTGTGACAGAGTGGACCAGAAGTGGGATAACGCCATTACCAAACTTGAAAAATTAACTGATCAGTTCCGTCAGTTGACCGATATTTGTAATTTCTCAGAAGTAACTCATCGGTCACATGCAATAATGCCCAAGTCGGTAATTCCAGTCTCCAAGCTTATTCTGGAGAATTTAACGTGCGACCCACACATTGACAATGAACAGGCTGCAATAGAATTAAGACTTGAACTCGATCAAAAAGGCAAGCCTTGTGTCCCAAGCTTGTCCATGGGTTCGCATTTCGGAATATCTGAAACTTAGACTACGAACGGGTCGGATAGACGCGGGACGATCGCCAGTTTTGAAACCGCTAAGGCATCGAACGGTTTCACTAACACCGATTTATACGGTGATGTAACAAATATCCCCACCCCGTGGTGTGATCAAAAGTTCCAGGATACCGTTGCAACTGGTGTCATTCCAAGAATCAACTCAATCGATTCAACGAAGACTACGCAAACGTGCGTATTAGCTTCGACGTGTATCCACAGTAATAATTTAGATTCTATCGGTCAGTTTGATTTAAAAGCTCAAGGTCAACAAGTATCGACTCTGTTCAATACTGGATGGCAGATGACAAAACTTTTCGAGTATAGCAGTCAAGAGTTAAAAGGGAAAGTATCAAAAGTTAAAGAGGTTCCCGGGTTTAATGCGTTTGAAAATTCAGTTATGAACTGATTGCGTTCGATAACAAATAGTCAAACGCGACTTCTGTTTCGCGGTCTATCAACTTTAGTTGTTACGGAATATACCGCTGGGGAATATTCAATTTCCGATAGTTTCTTTGAGCAACAAAAAGAAAAGCCTCCTAGACTTATATTAGTAGAGTTAAACAGATCTGTCATAGATAATTATAAATGGTTCGAAGTTCCTGTGCGTTATTTGGCTGGACCCGTAAATTTGGAGAAACGGTTATATCGAGAAGAAATGAATCTGTTCACAGTAGAACTAATTAAGTTGTGTGTCCGTTTATACAAAGATAAATTGGCATAGACCCTTCACAGTGTTCCTGTAAATACGGTGAACATTGATTTATTAATTGATGATTTGCGCACCATCGACGATGTTTTTAATGCGCGTTGTGAATCCGAAGTTACAAATACATGTGGTAATTTAGCCTCACCATTGACAATCTCACGGTGTAATATCTACAATAATTTAACTGGGTTTAAGTCTGGATCTTTAAAAATTTCTGACAGTTTGTTTGAACGGTCCGTGATGGAGATTACTCTCATTGATGTAATCAGGTTTGCATTAGAAGCATATCGGTCCTTCCGTGAAATAGTCAAAGCTATTTATCTCGATCCGTTACGGTCGGATCAAAAGAAAATTCTAAGTTACGGAAATGCTGTGTTAAACATGGGACTGAATGACATAGTCAGTTTACCGTTACAAAATATTGAATGTCTCTCTCGTTACTCCACGGACGAGTTCAACTGTGGTCAACATGAATTATTATACTATTTGTAGAAGGTCTTTGTTACGAATACGAGAATATCTGGCCAGAATAAAATGCTATTTTTCGAGTTTAGGAAAGAAGTAAAGGAACAAAATTTAAATTGAAGATGTCTAAAACATTACGGTTTTAATTATTTACCTGTGCATGCCTTATACGGTGACTTTCCTGTTAACCGTGAAATAGCTGTGTGTATGTAGATTTTTTCGGTGAAGTTATAACCGATTTGATTTTGATTGACGCGTGAATTTTACGGTGTACCTGTATACCGTTACTAGTGTGATTGGAGGTTTGAATGTGAAGAGTAGGATTTATTTTTTCAGAACTAGGAACCAATCCTTTCAAATAAAGATGAGGGTGTGTTGTGATTTTGCCCTGTAGAATACAGATGTCCGTCAGGATAACCGGGACTACTTCCGCATTTCAACAGAGTCCCGTGCTGCCAGCGGGATTTCACCTATATATAGCCGATTTGCCGTGGCTACTGTTCAGAATATGTTGTAGACTTCAAATAGGTAACATTGTTATAGATTGCGGACGCCTTGGAACACCAAGTGGGACTTGGTACAAATAGAATTACCCTCGACCACTACAATGGTAGTACGGATGGAATTAGGTAAACGTCCACTCGACACTAGGTCATTTCGGGACTTTAACTTTTTCTTTCAATAATCTGTTTGCGTGTAGGGGTTTTTCGCAGTGGAAGGAAACCGGAGGACTCGGCGGAAATCCACGAGGTTGGACAGGCGATCCTACTCCTTGTCACGTAAAACCAGGGAATTAATACATTTAAAGAATAACAAAACTATAAAGGTTACTGATTCTAGTCACAAATCGTTCATTCGGGTAACTTATGTACTGAATAACGCACCATAGCTATAAGAATTTTGTTTACATATTTGTATTGTTCTTTTTAAAACTACTGTTTCCGTAAATCATCGTTTGCGGTACATTTATCGGCCTTTATTGGCAGTTGCACAATACATGGCCGAAGCTGGATTTGTCTGTCAACTTCTTGTAGGTGTTCTATTAAACCGTCTAAATATTTTACTTCTTCGGTTTCGTTGTTACGTCTTGCTCTATCCTCTGCCAACAACTCTTTGCTTTCTGCTTCCATTGATTTGGACCTGTCACATAACAAGTTAAAATCATCTAGAAGTTCATGAACCTGTGGAATATAAAAACACCGGTTACATTATGAGAGAGTAAACGTCCGATCGGCAGAAACACATTTCGGGACTACATGTTACCCATGGAAGTAGGGAGGGGGCAGATTTTTCAGGCAGACGAGTAAGCCTCGACCTAAAGTGTATAAACTATTTTGGGAAAAACAAAGTTTGCCTACTATATAGTCGCACAATGTACGAGATAAAAATAATTTTACTTTCTTTCAACTGAAGACGGCAAATATATATTTATATGGATTAAAACATTTTGTATGAGCAACCCCGCTTTGTCATTGTACGACATCTTTCGGGCATTATTTGTTTCATTAATGTTTCGTTAACCTTTTATTCTTTAAATTGAGTAATGGATTAAAATATAAAATCATTGTAATAAACATTGTTTATAGTTTTCAAAAAATTTCTGTCAAGGGTTCCCCGAAACCCTCTTCGCGGTCCCACACGTTGGGCCCCCGTGTCAGCGGCTCCGCAGGAAGAAGAGGGATTTGGGCATAGTATATTTTTTTCAGAAATGTACCGCGATCAAGCAAAGGTAGTCAGCCTAGCCCATCCATTTTAATTTGCAAGGCTCGTGAATAAAAACTGCCGTACATGAAGTTGGCTCGATTTTCGTTTTTCGATATTGGCGAATAACGAAAAACAACTAGCTCGCTTTTCGATATTGGCGAATGTCGAAAAACGAGCTACCTGTTTTTCGACATTCAAACTTGAATCCCAAAAAAGCAGACTTGATGGATGTGTATGTACAGAATTCCTCTAAAACACATTTGATTAAATCAGTGTTCTAAAATGAACTAAAGATATCATTAATGAGGATGTCTGAGCAGTGGGTTCAAATAAAAACTGTTCTTTCTCGATGTTTTTGATATTGGCCAATGTCGAAAAACGATTTGTTCGATATTCAAACTTGAAAAGCCGATTTGATGGATGTATATCTGCAGAATGTCTCCAAAACAAATTTTATGAAATACGTTTTCTGAAACGAACTAAAGATGTTATAAATCAGGATCAGTTCTGTAAACAGGACTAAAGGTATCATAAAAGTGAATGACTCAGCATACAGTGGATTTGCATAATAAAAAACTGCTCTTTCTCCTTGTTTTTTGATATTGGCGAATCTCGAAAAATGAGCTACTCGTTTTTCGATATTGAAACTTGAATCTCAAAAAAGCAGATTTGGAGGATGTATATCTACAGAATGCACCCCAAACACATTTGATTAAATTGGTGATCTAAAGCGAACTAAAGATATCATAATTGATAATGCCCGAGCAGTGGATTCACATAAAAAATGCTCTTTCTCCTTATTTTTTTGATATTGGCGAATCTCGATAAACGAGCTTCTTGCTTTTCGACATTCAAACTTAAATCTCAAAAAAGCAGATTTTGATGGATGTATATCTACAGAATGTCTCCAAAACACATTTTATTAAATACATTTCCTAAAACGAACTACAGATGTCATAAATGAGGATGGCTGAGTAGTGGATTCATGTCAAAACTGCTCTTTCGCCTTGTTTTATGATATTGGCGAATCTCGATAAACGAGCTACTATTCGACATTCAAACTCGAATCTCGAAAAAGCAGATTTGATGGATTATATCTACAGAATGTCTCCAACACATATTTGATTAAATTAGTGATCTAAAACGAACTAAAGGTATCATAATTGAGGATGCCCGAGCAGTGGATTCACATAAAAACTGCTCTTTCGCCTTATTTTTTTATATTGGCGAATCTTGTTTTTCGACACAAGCTACGTTTTTCGACATTCAAACTTGAATCTCAAAAAAGCAGATTTGATAGATATATATCTACGGAATGTCTCCAAAACACATTTTATTAAATACATTTTCTTAAACGAACAACAGATGTCAGAAATGAGGATGCCTGAGCAGTGGATTCACACATAAAAACTGCTCTTTTGCTTATTTTTGTGATATTAGCGAATCTCGAAAAACGAGCTACTTGTTTTCGACATTCAAACTAAAATGTCAAAAAAGCAGATTTGATGGAAGTATATCTACAGAATGTCTCCAAAACACATTTGATTAAATTAGTGATCTAAATTTAACTAAAGATATCATAAATGAGGATGCCTGATCATTGAATTCACATAAAAACTGCTCTTTCTCCTTGTTTTTTTAATATTGGCGAATCGCGAAAAACGAGCTACTAGTTTTTCGACATTCAAACTAATATCAAAAAAGCAGATTTCATGGATGTATATCTGCAGAATGTATCGAAAACACATTTTATTAAATACATTTTCTAAAGATGTCATCAATGAAGATGCCTGAGCTGTGGATTCACGTGAAAAAACTGCTCCTTCTCCTTGTTTTTATACGCCCACATTTTCATGTGGACGTATATTGTCGTCGCCCCTGTTCGTCCGTCCGTCCGGACGTCCGTCCGTCCGTCCGTCCGTCCACAATTGTTTGTGAACAGTCTACAGGTCACAATTTTTATCCGATTTCAATGAAACTTTAAATATAGGTTTATCACCCTAAGATCTCGGTTCCTTTCGATATTGGCATGTATCGGACCGTAACTTCATGGGTTATGGCCCCTGATTGTACGAAAAATCACGTTTTTTAGCTTGTGAACAGTGTAGAGGTCACAATTTTGAACCGATTTGGATGAAACTTAAAATGCATGTTTATAACACAAAGATCTTGGTTCCTTTCGATATTTGCGCCAATCGGATCGTAACTTCCTGAATTATGGCCCCTGATTGGCTGAAAAATCGCCCTTTTTAGCTTGTGGTCCCTCTGGAGGTCAAAATTGTTATCCGATTTAAAAAACCGTTTGATTATATCACCGTCCCATGGTTATGAAGGTTGAGTTCAAATTTCGTGAAAATCAGACCAAAATTGGCAGACAAAATGGCCGCCGTTTGTACGCGAATAGTGTGAAAATATGTTATATCAAGGTTGTAGACCTTATAGAGGTCACAATTTTTATCCGATTTCAATGAAACTTTAAATATAGGTTTATCACCCTAAGATCTCGGTTCCTTTCGATATTGGCATGTATCCGACCGTAACTTCATAGGTTATGGCCCCTGATTGTACGAAAAATCACGTTTTTAGCTTGTGGACAGTGTAAAGGTCACAATTTTGAACCGATTTGGATGAAACTTGAAATGCATGTTTATAACCCAAAGATATTGGTTCCTTTCGATATATGCGCCAATCGGATCGTAACTTCCTGAATTAAGGCCCCTGATTGTCTGAAAAATTGTCCTCTTTAGCTTGTGGCCCCTCTGGAGGTCGAAATAGTTATCCGATTTAAAAAACCGTTTGATTATATCACCGTTACATGGTTATGGAGGCTGAGTTCGAATTTCGTGAAAATCGGACCAAAATTGACAGACAAAATGGCCGCCGTTTGTACGCGAATAGTGTGAAAATATGTTATATCAAGGTTGTGGACCCTATAGAGGTCACAATTTTGAACTGATTTTTATGAAACTTAACACGTATGTTTATAACCCAAAGATCTTGGTTCCTTTCGATATTTGCGCCTATCGGATCGTAACTTCCTGAATTATGTCCCCTAACTGTCCGAAAAATCGCTTTTGTTAGCTTGTGGTCCCTCTGGAGGTCAAAATTATTATCTGATTTAAAAAAAACGTTTGATTATATCACCGTTACATAGTAATGAAGAAAGAATGTGAATTTCGTGAAAATCGGACCAGAATTGACGGATAAAATGGCCGCCATTTGTACGCGAATAGTGTGAAAATATGTTATATCAAGGTTGTGGACCCTATAGAGGTCACAATTTTGAACCGATTTTGATGAAACTTGAAATACATGTTTATAACCTAAAGATCTTTTTTCCATTGCATATTTGCACATATCGGATCGTAACATCCTGAATTATGGCCCCTGATTGTACGAAAAATCTACTTTTTTTTTAGCTTGTGTCCTTGAAGAGGTCACAATTATTATCCGATTTTAAAATAAACCGTTTGGACCAAAACTTTAGGACAAAATGGCTGCCGCTTCTACGCGAATAGTGTAAAGGTATGATATATCAAGGTTGTGGACTTGTAGAGGTCACAATTTTAATCCGATTTTGATGGAACTTGAAATGCATGCTAGTAATCCAAAGATCATGGTTCTTTTCCATTTTTGCACATATCATATCGTAATTTCCTAAATTTATGGCCCCTGATTGTAAGGAAAATAGTGTTTTCAGCTTGTGGATCCTATACAGGTCAAAATTTTTATCCGATTTAAAAAAAAAAACGTTATAAGATATCACTGTTAGGCCTACATCCTATGGATGGTTGAGTTCGAATTGCGTGAAAATCGGACTGAAACTTATTGACAAAATGGCTGTGGCTCGTTGGCAAGTAGTGCCTTTTATTGCATGCTTCTTCTGGAAGGCATGTCGAAGTTCACTTTACATTTGATCATTTAAAGTGGTTGTGACTGTGAATGTGATGTGTGTTGTGTAATATTATCAAACTTTATCTCTATAAGCCTATAATACTACGGTACTGCAATATTTCTTTTTTATTATATTATATAATGATGGTTTGTTGAGCAAATGTGAGCTCACGAAAGTGAACCTGAATAATGACAATAATGAATAATTCATATCAATCACGTGACATAAGTAATGAAACATATCAATACACTATACAACACTACACAACTTTTGAACCAAAGTTGCCAACACAAAAATAACTTTAGAGACAAAAAAGCGTCGGACATTTTAGATTACAATATATAGAACATTCTTGAGAGAATGCTAGTGTTTATACAATACATACAATAACATCATGCAATACTTCATAATTGTTTTCTAACCTCCAAACCTTGGTCCGGGTCCGAGTATGCTTAGTTGTCTTTCATCTTAGTCCGAGTCGTTTGTTTGGATTATCAGGGTTGAAAGGTCAGAATAAGTGTTTTGATTGGTCACCTATTCCACAGTTCATTCATATATAACTGACATTTGGCGCTCGGCTTTCAAGCTATCAAGTCGTGATTCGACGAAAGATGGACCAGTGCCAGTAAGCTAATATATGCCTTTGTATTTTATACTAAAACAGTGGATGGGTTTCCAATCGTATTCGTGGGTTTTGTTTTAGATCATAAAGTATGTGATAGAGTTAAGAGGTATGGCTTCAATCCTAATCTTGTATTGTACGCAGGCCCCTTATAGTTATACTTATAAAATATTACATGTAATTAAATTTATTATTTGGACCGTATTGAATTGATTCCTTGTTTCTCATTTTCCACGCGCTGAGGTCCAGGCCCATGAATTAATAATCGCACAAAAAACAAACGTGTATAGTTTACACTATCGTACTAAACTAAGCTGTGACCCCGAGTGGTCAATTTTTTCATTGGCTGAGATTGTCATCCAATTCATTTATTGCCCAACCGCTTACAAAATGGCTAGCGATATGTGGGTATAATTTCATTAAATTAACCTGCCAATAATAAATATGATAATCAATGACATGCACCGTTTTTAGATACATTCTTTTCAATGGTATCCCCCTCCCCAGCGCTCGCCTTTCGTTAATACTTACGCCTTTCCAAATCCAATCGAATCCACACGATGTACATGTGCGTCTTTCAATTTCATTAATTAAGGATTTCAGGTCAAAGTTTGGAATGACAGAAAAATTATTTTGTGAAAATATGCATAAAATGCTACCCTAGGTTAAAAAAATATATTTTAATTAGATGCAAAGTTAATGGAATTTTAAAATCCGAGATCGACGTCAAATAATGTATTCAAAATGCACTGATCTGTGCGACGTCATTAATAATAAGCGGTATTTCCCCTTCAGAATGGCAAGTATCAATTTTTAATAATTTGAATGACGATATGTCAAATATTTATAATCTGCTCGGGTTATTCAATGGTTCAAGAGAATGTTTCCCTGCGCAAGTATTCCACGAGCGATAATACTCCAAAAGTTATCTATCGTTTGATTGGTTCTTCTATATTAAAATAACCTGGATTCACCAATGAAGTAAATTGTAGCAGTGGAAATCCCCGGTCGCGTGACGTCAGAGCGGTATTTTTCCACGAGTGTCTCTGGTAAATAAACGGTAATTTCGCTTACATTTCGATATTTTTTAAGCCTGAATCTTTGCAGATATTTTGATTGATTGAGTTCACGCCAGTCACGTGACCTAAAACCTCTACTTTCATCGATATTGGAGACTTAGCAAGCGTAAATTTTTGGTCCGGATCGCGTAGCCGCATCGATTTTGCGTGTGACAACAACAATGCGTGTGTGTATCTCATACGTGATACGGCAACATGCATCTAACAACTTTCATACAGAAAAGGTCCGAATAACATATGAGAAGTGTACTAAATCATTTACATGCTAGCGTAAATGTCTAAATGTCTGCAGTACAATCCGAATGATAAATTATAGTATATATGACGATTGTTCTAGGTTATTTGCAATTGTACCATTCTTTCACTGATTGACTTAAAACTTTGTAACAATACAAACAGCTATACATCACATAAAAATCATACACATACATACAGATTTTTTTATTTTAATTTTATTTTAATTGAGCTCCAGTCATCTTTTGCAAAATATCTCTATTGCTATGTAGTCATATCTAATTTTTTAAACCATAGCTTAATGACATAAATTATCTCAATTCTTCTAGAAAATAGCAATCAGTTATAAGTTTTCAGAAATACAATAAAGGGCAATATCTATTAAACAGGGCCACAATATTTGCAAAATCTGATATATTTTTATATTGATTATCAATAGCATAAAGAAGTTATTTTTCCTTATTTCTTCCAAATAAGTGCAAGGGTGCGGGATGTTTGATCACTAATCATAATCATCTTTTTTCGATTGAATCCGCACCACATATTATGTCTTTCTTCAATGCGTTATTCTTTTCAATTGTTCAGTCCTCAAAATTAAAAAAAAATGAATAATGCCGTGGCAGAATGTTACTGCTACGGCACCACAGCATTTTTTTTTATTTCAAAATCAATGTTTTTTTTAACTTTTCAAGATGGATAAAACTTTTTTATTCAATCCACAAAATTTGATTCGAATGATACCAATTGGTTACCTGTGGTCGCACCATGCAGCTCAAAAACATGCGACCGAATTCCTGGTTACGCAAATTGAGAGATCGGTTACCTTAACAAATTTCATTAACAAATTTATTCTCATTTGACCAATATTTATACAGGATGCGTGACACTGGCCTAAATTATTGATATTATACCACAAACTCAATTCATTCATTCATCATTCTTGCCATTTCATTTCTCCATCAGTCTTACCGGTACTTTGAGTTTGACAGATGACATGTTTTTGACATCAGGTATTGACCAGTTGTAAGCAGGTTGATTTAAAAATACCCCAAGCCTTAATTCTTTAAATGATTAGTAGTGCCATAAATATTTAAACATGTCAGCTTTATTTCCAAAGAATTTACTGCACGTGTTCCTTTTACTTATTATATAGCCATGCTGTACGGTGGTACTGACCCGTATGTAGGTCGTCTACTTTGACCCCCACATGGCATCGCTTGACTGCCAATGTAATCGATTTTACTGTCTTGTCTGTATATTTTAATATGGTTTCATCACATCAAATTATTCTGTTTCCTATTGAAACTTGGTTTGTAGAGTGTCGAGGTTAATAAATACTATTTATTTTGTCAATCAGTCGCTATCTATGATTGAGGCTATTGCACTCCATTACATAGGGTGTAGTATAAACAAAGGGAGAAAATCGGTCCAGGTCCATCATATGTGACAAATGACGAGAATGGTAACATTGTTCATGCATTAGCTAGAGTAACTAGGGAAAAGTCCGTGCTCTCTATCATCTGTGTCTATTTTTAGTTTATAATCGTTGAAAAAAAACCCAACTGTAACGGCAAAGCATGGATATATGCCTACGTACAACACATGACATGGGTTAAAAGTGTACCGGTATTCGGTAATTGCAATATATTTGTCAGACTTTCGTCTACAAAATGATAAATATGTCACTTTATTACACAGTCAGACGACATCCTCCCTGGTACTATTCTATAACTGGTACATTTAGTCATTATAATTTTTAGGATCGCAAGATCTACCATGGCAAAAAAAATAATTAATTATGCCGTAGCAGACGGATGTTGCGTCGGCTTTTACCACGGCTTTGCCGTTTGCTGTGGTTAATTTCGAGCGCTGTTGTTTTTGTTTTCCCATGATTTGCGCCTTTCGTCGATAGGTTATTCTTTTCAATCGTATCCCCGCGACATGTCTTTTTTCCACTGCATCCACACATATCTTTTATCGACATTGCCTTTTGCCATTTTGTTCTTTTCGATCAAAAGAGTACATTATCTTTCTGCAACATGGTTTTCTTTTTGATCAAATCCCCACCATGTGCACTACCGCACATCATTGCCACAGTGGCAACAGAAACAAGGAATCAATCCAACATGGCCATAATGTCACAAGAAGTGGTTGCGACTTGGTGATTTTTATCCTCACTGGTAAGGACCCCTACATGCCATCCAATCATTAAGATAGAATTGTACCATTTGTCCCGAGATGACCTAGTTTGTGTCATTGAAGCTCCTGCCCCCTCCCCCAGCTCACATACATTATGTTCAAGGGAAACATACTGATTGAAAGTAATAACAACCTTTCGCATCGGTACGAATACAAAAACGTCATCGATTCGTGTGTACTTATGTCAACTAGTAATGAGTGTTCGGCCAGTGAAAAACGTTACGCGTATAGAGCTGGATTCACGTAGGTATGCAAACAAACATTGTTCTTGTAATGAGTGTTCGGCCAGTGAAAAACGTTACGCGTATAGAGCTGGATTCACGTAGGTATGCAAACAAACATTGTTCTTGTCTCGTATATTGAATTTTACACAATTTTGTGTGGCCTTGTGTATATTGTTGGTTGTGTACAGTTTGTTAAATGTGCTCAAATTCAGTATTCTGCTTGATTTGTTGTACAACTGTTAAAAACCGATTGAAAACTTTTCCTGGACCAAGAAGTTCACAGAGTGGAAATTAACAATATCTAGCTATTATCGTGCGATGAATTGCGAAACTGTGTTAGAGGATACAAAAACGTAAATGGACATATGTGTTCGATTTCGTACCAATGCGAAAGGTCCCAAATTTTTCACATCCCCCGAACTTTCACAGAGCCTGTATACTATGGAAGGGTATCGCTGCCAATATTGAATGCCCTGCTAAAATGAGATGCTACAGAGCGCAAATGTAAAATAGTATATAAAGGGAGATTAAAATGCAGACATGCCACAAAATAACCTTTTCCAATAAAACATTTGTCATTTGACACATTACATTTATGATTTATGTTTAACTTTGGCCTTAGATGTATTTTGACTTCATCATAACAGGTTTTAGGACTTTGTACATTTTTTACATATAAGTAATCAAAAAAACATTTAAGCAGGGCATTTAATATTGGCAGCGATACCTTTCCATATTATACTGTTGGTTCTATTTGTACCGGTAATTTGTTTATTTTATAATTCTTACAATGCTTAGCCAAGACAGATAAAGGGAATTATTGTCGGTCGTTATGTGCTTGCAGTTTGCCATGACGTTCCCATAAAAACACCAATGGAAATTGCTGAAATGTTTTTTTTTTGTTTTTGTGCATGCTAGGCCTATAAGAATAACATGTAAAATATCTTCTTAAATTGGCTAGACCCCAATATTTAGATAATTAAATAAGGGTAGAACAATTTATAGTTGAAAAAAAAATGCCCCCTACTCTCCAAAATTTACAGTTTATTGTTTAATAAATGAAATATTATTAACCATGCTTAATAATGTTTTTGTTCATCTCAGATGCCGAGATTAAAAAAACAGTCAGAAGATGTAAAGAAAAAAGAAAGAAAGAAATATATGATGAGGAGTAGATCCATATCTACTCCTGAAGTAGAAAGTAGCATTCACACGGGCTCTTATCGATCTGATATTGGCCCATTTGTGGATATTGATGATGATAATCACACAGGGTCGTATTGCTCTGATATTGACCCTAGCGTGGACAATAATGAAAAGAAAGAAAAGAAAAAGCTTAATGCAAGTAGAAGTACTTCTACAACTAGTGCTACTTTTGTAGAACATGTGGCATATGGTTGCATTAGTACAAATGACGATTTTGAAATGAAAGAAAAGCTGAATGCAAGTAAAAGTACTTATACAACTAGTGTTACTGTTGAAGAAAATATGGTAGATGGTTGTATAAGTACACATGATGATTTTGAAATTGAAGAGTACAGTGGGGTGGTAAAGCCTTCTGTTACTGAAAGTAATGTAGCACCAAGTTTTGTAGGTCGAGAAAATAATATAAAAGATCTAACTTTGTCACAGCTTGAGAAATATTTTGATTTTCAAAAAAAACAGAATTTGTTGATACGAAAAACAGCTCATGCTGTCAGTAAGAAAACTAATGCAGGCAGAAGTGAATATTGGAAGTCTTATAAACAGGTAAAACGAAAGAATTCTCAGTATAAGGCAAATGAGAGGCAGCGAGAAACTGAACTCAGAAAGTCAAAGAGATTAAACCCTGAGTACAGGGAAACAGTAAAGATGAGGGAAACCTCTGATAGAAAGGTAAAGAGATTAGACCCTGGGTACAGGGAATCAGAAAAGATGAGGGAAACCTCTGATAGAAAGGTAAAAATATTAAACCCTGTGTACAGGGTATCAGAAAAGATGAGGGAAACCTCTAATAGAAAGGTAAAGAGATTAGATCCCGACTATGGTTCTAGAGATAAGCAAAAACACTCTAATTTCCTGAAAAGGAAACGTCTAGATCCCGAGTACAGGGAATCAGAGAAGATGAAGGAAACTTCTGAAAGAAAGGTGAAGAGATTAGACCCTGGGTACAGGGAATCAGAAAAGATGAGGGAAACCTCTGATAGAAAGGTAAAGAGATTAAACCCCGCGTACAGGGAATCAGAAAAGATGAGGGAAACCTCTGATAGGAAGGTAAAGAGATTAGATCCTGACTATGGTTCTAGAGATAAGCAAAAACACTCTGATTTCCTGAAAAGGAAACGTCTAGATCCTGAGTATAGGGAATCAGAGAAGATGAAGGAAACTTCTGATAGGAAGGTGAAGAGATTAAACCCTAGGTACAGGAAATCAGAAAAGATGAGGGAAACCTCTGATAGAAAGGTAAAGAGATTAAACCCTGGGTACAGGGAATCAGAAAATATGAGGGAAAGGAAATTGAAAAAATTAAAGAGATTGAATTCTGACACTAGAATTAGTCACAATAGAAAGGCCGCCATTAGTAGGCGTAAGAAAAGGGCTAAATTGAAATCGTTGGACACTAACGAATTAATATCTCTTTTCCATCAGAAGGTAAGCAATGGGCCAATCTACACCTGTGAAAGTTGTCACCAGTTATGGTACAAACACAGTGTAAAACGGTCCACAGCAGGTAGTAAGTTGAATGATTCTGCTATAAAATGTTTAACAGAAAATGGCAGTGGATGGATATGTGGCACTTGTGAAAAGTATATCAAAAAAGATAGGATTCCACCGCTATCTATCTATAATGGTAATGCTTTCCCAGAGCTAGCAGAAGAGTTGAAACTGTTTCCACTAGAGTGGAGACTGTTATCACCTAGAATCCCTTTCATGAAGGTGTATGCAGCTCCACGTGGTGGACAAAAGAAAATCAGAGGAAATGTTGTAAATGTTGTTGCTAATGTGTGTAGTACCATCAGTTCTCTTCCCAGAGCTCCAGATGAAAACTTCACAATAGCTGCTAAATTGAAACGGCAACTTAAGTATAGCCATGCTGTTATGACTGAAAATATCAGACCATATAAGATTATGGAAGCTGTAGCATGGTTCAAAGCAAATGGTGACCTCTTCCATCAAGAAGGGGTTCACTTTGATGAAGCAATTATACCAAATAATGCAAATGATGAAGACATGGTCAAACATGTTGACCATTGTAATGAAAATAGTGAAATATCTCCAGAAGGAAATGGTGTAAATACCATTCATGTTGACAACTCTGACGAAACAAATGTTTTATCGGATGATGAGAAAAGGAACAAAGAAAGATGTTTCACCGAGAATGATAACTCAGGTAAGGAAGCCACTACTTCAGGGAATCCTGAAGTCGATACTTTTGATGATTGGAGTGAGGATGAAGGTGAACAAGCTCGTGGATCTAAGGATACATTGTTGACTTCCCCTGACTTCATTGAAGATAATGAGAAGGAAAAGGTATACTCTTTTGCTCCGGGACAGGGTAATATTCCATTGAGTATCTTTATGGACAAATACTCTGAAGAGCTGTCATTTCCACAAATATTTGCAGGAAAGGCAAGAGTAGACGCAAAGGAAAGGAAAGGAAAAGTTTACTACAGTGAACTTTGTAAGTCTGAGTTAAGACGTAACGATAGAAGAGCTGCAAATTGTGTTGACAATATCTTTTTCAAATTGAAAAAGCTGCAAATGAAAACTATGATTGGTCAAGCAAACATAGCAGTTAGAAAAAATAAAACTGCTGGTAAAACTTTGACAGCTGGTGATCTCCGGACCCCTGGTCGCTTGGAGAAATTGGTGCAATTCGATGATGGCTATATGGTGTTGAAAACACTGAGAGGTTCGCCACCATACTTTTAAAAAGCTAAATCCGATCTTTTCGGAATGATAAGAATGTTAGGAGAGGCCACCTACTTTTGTAGTCTAAGTGCCGCTGAAACGAAGTGGGAGCATTTGCTTCATATATTAGGCAAGTTGCAAGATGATAAGGAATATACTGACGAGGAAATAGATAACATGGACTGGGAGAAAAAGTGTAAGCTTATTTCGTCAGACCCAGTTACATGTGTTAGACAGTTTGATTACCAGGTCAATCTGTTGTTCAGAGATGTACTGAAAGCAGAGAACTCACCCTTGGGAAAAATAACTGATTTTTTTTATAGGGTTGAGTTCCAGCACAGGGGCTCGCCTCATATTCATGCTTTGTTATGGGTTGATGGGGCTCCTAAATACAAGTGCAATGAAAATGAAGAAATTGTTGAGTACATTGATAGCAAGATATCATGTAGAAGAATTGTTGATGACGATGATTTACAGCCACTAGTGAATTATCAGAAACATAAACATTCTCATACATGTAGAAGGAAGAACCGAAAGATTTGCAGGTTTGGTTTCCCAAAACCACCAATGCCAAACACTGTAATTCTAGAACCGCTGGATGCAACGGTTGGTGAGAATGTCATCAATTCACATAAAAGTGATTATGACAAAGTGAAAGTAGTTTTAGATGAAATGAAAGAGGGTGAAGACATTTCTTTTGAAGATTTCTTAGGAAAGGTCTCTATCACTTATGAAAAGTATATTATGGCAGTACGTTCATCAATTAGATCAGCAACTGTCTTTTTGAAAAGAACGCCGAATGAATTGAGGATTAATTCCTATAATCCTCTTCTTCTCAAGGCATGGAGAGCAAATCTCGATATCCAATTTGTGCTTGATGTATATGCTTGTGCTATGTATATAGCCTCATATATAGCCAAGTCACAAAGGGGTATTAGTGATTTGCTAAGGCAAGCAATGAAAGAAGTTAGAAACGGTAATTATGGCATCAGAGATCAAGTTAAGGTAATTGGCAACAAGTTTCTGAATAATGTAGAAGTTAGTGCCCAGGAAGCTGCATATATCATACTGCAACTCCCTATGAGAAAAGCATCGAGAGAGGTTGTGTTTATTAACACATCTCCTCCGAGTGAAAGGGTATATCTGTTGAAATCACAAGATCAACTAGATAACCTGGATGATGAAGACGAAAATATCCAATCAAGTAATTATCTTGAAAGGTATAAGAACCGTTCAAAGCAGTTAGAAAATGTAAGTCTGGCTGATTTCATTGCTTGGTACGATAGGAAAAATACCTATATTAAACGATCAAAGCAACTAGAAAACGACCAGACATTAGTTGAAGACCAAATGGAGCACAACTCTGATTGGGACGATGAAGACTTGAGAGAGAAATCTTCTCAAACAAAGAAAATAAATAAAAAATCTATGATAAAGAAAAGGGCAGTGGCAAGAGTCATTAGATATGTCAATTTTAATGTTGACAAGGAGCCAGAAAAACATTACAGAGAACTCCTCATGTTGTATTCCAACTGGAGGGATGAAGAAGTTGATTTATTGGGAGGATTTGATTCCTTCCAAAGCAGATATGAACATATGGAAGAACAAATAGTTGAGCAAATAAAGCAATATGATGCAAATAGGGATGCTGTAGATGCAGCTATTCTTGCTGAAGGTCAGAATTTGGAAGATGCCTGGGACGAACAGGCACCTGTTGCCCAGCAAATTGAAAAGGAAGATGAAATAGAAGAAATGTTAATTATAAAGAAGGATTCTGAAAGTGGTAAGCCTACCAAATACGAGTATGATATTGGTATGGATTTGGGACTTCCCACTGAAAGTAATGTTGAACAGGTGGCACTCTATGAAATGCCCGATGAAAATTATAGATCTCTGATGAGATCTTTGAATCAGAAACAGCTATATTTTGTATATGATACTTTGAATGAAATAAAACTGTCACAGAATCAGGTTTTCAGATTCTTAAGTGGCGGAGCTGGTGTAGGCAAAAGTTTTGTAACAACTGCTTTGTATCAAAGTTTGTTGAGGTATTACAAAACTAAAGCAGGCGATGATTTTGAAACTATTAAGCAAATATTGTTGGCTCCGACGGGCAAGGCCGCTTATAACATCATGGGTAGTACTTTACATAGCGCGCTGAAGATCCCTGTGTGTCAGTCTTTGCAATATAAAAGCTTAGATAGTAGCAGATTAAATACGTTAAGATGTAGCCTTGGGGGTTTGAAAGTTGTCTTTATTGATGAGATATCCATGGTAGGAAGTGGAATGATGAATTTTGTTAATAAAAGATTTCAAGATATCAAAGGCAGCCCACTGTTATTCGGTGGATGTCATGTTATCTGTGTTGGAGATCTGTTTCAATTGAAACCGGTATTTGATGGCTATATATTTGAAAATCTCGACAGTGCCTATGGGCCATTGGCGAGTAATATATGGAAAGATAATTTCTGCATGTATGAACTTACAGAAATTATGAGGCAAAAAGATAGCAAAGCCTTTGCTGAACTATTGAATAGATTAAGAGAAGGCAATTATATATCTGAGGAAGAAAAATGTAATGATATCAACATTCTTAAATCAAGATTGTTGAAAGTTAATGAAGAGAGTGAGTATCCTTTTGACATACAACATCTCTTTTTAAGTAATGAAAAGATGAAAAACTTTAATGATAAAGTTTTTGATAACATGGTTGGTGAAAAAATTGTAATTTTAGCAAAAGATAGTCTAGTTGGGTCTGCTTCGCAAGCTGTGGGCAAAACTATACTAGAGAAAATTCCAGAAGATCCGAGAAAAACCATGCAATTACATTCCACTTTAGGATTGGTAATTGGCTTGAAGTGTGAAATAGCTTTAAATGCTAGATTGGATGATGGGTTGACCAATGGGGCGTCTTGCGTGGTACAAAAAATCCAATCAGGCGCGTCCAGATCAGCAAGTAGCACCATAGTCTGGGTCCAGTTTGAAAATCCAGATGTTGGTAAGTTAACTAGAAAAGATTATAAAAGTCATTTCAGTGCAGAAATTGATCCCCTGTGGACACCTATTCTGGCTGTTTCACGACAGTTTAGAGTTGGGAAATGCAAGAATGCAGAAGTAATGAGAATGCAGATACCTTTGAGACCAGCTGCTGCAAAAACTGTTCACCGGTCCCAAGGGGATACTTTAGAAAGCGTGGTTGTTGATTTCGAAGGTAGGAAAACTCCGCATATTCATTATGTTGGATTAAGCAGGGTGAAAACTATTGAAGGTTTACACATCATAAACCTGAATGAAAACAAAATATCAGTAAGTAATGATGTCAAAGTAGAAATGAATGAATTGCGTACAATACGTAAAGTCATATGCAGAACGCGGGATTTGAGTTCTGTGAGCTCAGATAAAATAATTGTGGTTTATCATAATGTTAGATCACTGCAGAAATATTTTGAAGATGTAAAAGCAAGTCTTTGTAAAATAAATGCATCTGTCGTCATACTGGCAGAGACAAGAGTAAAAGCAAGTGCAAAATCAGAAATGTATAACGTACCTGGTTATACCCTGTATAGAAATGATGCTGTAACAGAAATATTGAAAAATCATCATGGTATGGCTGTATATGTCAATGATAAAATGAAAGTGAAAAATATTGTTGTTGAACCATTCAATATGAACGGTGTTGAGATGAACGTTATAACATTAGATATTGAAATTGGAAATATAAAGAAATCTTGCAAGATACTTGGGCTATATAAACCCCCTAAAGTGTCAGAGAGTCAGTTCTGTTCAGCTCTTATAGATGTGAGAAAAACGTCAAATGAAACTGATTTCACCATAGTTCTTGGTGATTTCAATATGAAATTTGAAAAATGTAAGACTTCTAGGGTCAATGAAGTGTTGAAGGGCATGAGCCAGTTGATTGATGAACCTACCACTGATTCAGATACAGTGATAGATTTGATATACACTGATCTACCGAAAGATCACATAAGGTCTGGTGTTCAGGAGAACTACTTTTCAGACCACAAAGTGATCTATTTGATGATCAGTAAAGAAAAACTAAGTAATGATGAGAATAAAGCTTACAACAACATTAATGTTGGAAATGAAAATATGTGGAAATCCCACACTGTTAAGGAAAAGAAAAAGGGTTCTTTATTTGGGGAAAATATTCCTGCAAGAAGAATTTCTAAAGAAATGAAAAGAAAGACTGGCATTCAGAATGAAATGCAGGTTGATGATGTAATAGTCAGAAAGTATGGCTATCAGATAAGCAGAAGAGATCTAGCAACTCTTGCTCCAAGACAGTGGCTAAATGATCAAGTAATAAATGTGTATATGAAATACTTACAAGAAAGAGAAAGAAATGTAGGCAATCAAATATTGGCTGAAGAAATTTTCTGTTACACCAGAATAGAAGGAAATTTAAGAAATGCAGTAGAATACTACAGAGGTAGAAATATTCTACAATATGATATGGTTCTAGTTCCAGTGTACACTTCAAGTCACTGGAGCTTATTGGTAGTATATGTAAGATCGAAGACAATAAAGTACTTTGATTCGCTTGGAAGTTGTAGTAGAGGTGCTGTATGTTTGAACACGCTGCTCAGTTTTATTAATGAGATTGAGACAGTACGATCAAACACATGGAAAACGATAATGGAAAGAAACATAACTATACAAGATAATAGTTATGACTGTGGTGTTTATGTATGTATGTTTGCTGATTTAATTCTTCAGGGTTTGTCTTTGAAGAACAGAAAGAAAACCGCTCAAGGTTATCGCCAGCACATGAAGGAAATAATAATGATGTGAAATACTGGGACAACAACTATGCTCTTGCTCATTGCAAAAACATATGCTGTTGTCTTGGTATGTAATAGTAAAAGTGTGGAAAAATGCAATCTCTTATACACTAGTTACAGAGTGTAAAGCAGAAGAAATATGTTAGCTTTTGATATTGTAAATGGTATGTGACAGGTTTAAGGGAGCCAGCCCAGGTGATGATTATGTTCTGCTATATATAAAGCAGAAAAAGGTGTAGCCTAATACTCCTGTATTATTGGCTAAGAAATTAGTAGTTTCCAGCGTAATCGAGATAGAAAAAAGCTGCTGGTTATTACCAGCACACAAAGGAAATAATAGAAAGGTAGCAACTATGTTGTTGTTTATGTAAAAGTTAATGTTATAAATAATGCAGAAAGTTGTAACGGCTGATACTCGTGTATTACTGGCCAAGAAAGTGTAAGATTGGTGGGTGTAGGGGAGTCGGGGAGCCTGCCTATATGAATATTTATTTATTTATATGAAAAGTATGTGTAGGAAAAAGCTGTTGGGTTATTGCCAGCACATGAAGGAAATAATACAATGGTAGCAATTATGTTGTTGCCCATGCAAGTAGTAAAGGCTAATACTCATGTATTACTGGCCGTGAAAGTGTAAGATTGGCGGGTGTCGGGGAGCCTGCCTATATGAATATTTATTTATTTATATGAAAAGTATGTGTAGGAAAAAGCTGTTGAGTTATTGCCAGCACATGAAGGAAATAATACAATGGTAGCAATTATGTTGTTGCCCATGCAAGTAGTAAAGGCTAATACTCATGTATTACTGGCCGTGAAAGTGTAAGATTGGCGGGTGTAGGGGAGCCTGCCTATATAAATATTTATTTATTTATATGAAAAGTATGTGTAGGAAAAAGCTGTTGGGTTATTGCCAGCACATGAAGGAAATAATACAATGGTAGCAATTATGTTGTTGCCCATGCAAGTAGTAAAGGCTAATACTCATGTATTACTGGCCGTGAAAGTGTAAGATTGGCGGGTGTAGGGGAGTCGGGGAGCCTGTCTATATAAATATTTATTTATTTATATGAAAAGTATGTGTAGGAAAAAGCTGTTGGTTATTGCCAGCACATGAAGGAAATAATACAATGGTAGCAATTATGTTGTTGCCCATGCAAATAGTAAAGGCTAATACTCATGTATTACTGGCCGTGAAAGTGTAAGATTGGCAGGTGTAGGGGAGTCGGGGAGCCTGCCTATATAAATATTTATTTATTTATATGAAAAGTATGTTTAATTCTTCATGGTTTATCTCAATCTGATTAAAATACAGATATCGCTATTTCGTTTCATTTTTTTATATATACTTTTAATGGCCTACAGCACATAAATTTCTAATCGGTTGTAGTGGATTTTGTCCCTATGGCTTCAATTTGATGAAAAAAAAATCATGTTAATATACCTGGTGTGATAACCCCAGGTTCCATACACCACACAGACTATTATCGCTTAATCAATCAGAAAGCAGATTATACAAATCCAACTGTAGTAAAGATAAATAAAGCGAAATAGAACTTCTGTTTTTATCAGATAAGATTTATCTTTGAAGAATGAAGTGAAGTAAGCTGCTGGTTATCTCCATCCTCGGTATTTCCAATGTTATCGTTAACTTCATCACATATAAAGAGCTTGTTTGTTAATTATGCGAGGAGATGCAACAAATTTAATGTGATAGAAGTGATACCTACATTCAGCAAGGTCTTAAAATACTTTGACAAAGTTTGGTACCTTAATTCGTTGTTCTTGGTTGCAATAAAATGCTTGTTACTTCCCTTCTCCCACTTGTGAAGTTTTTAGTTGGTCGATAAATAAATAAAGCACAATTATCAAGGGCTGATACTTTGACCATTTGTCTACTCCGTAAATAGTCTTAGAGGTAAATGTAAAACGGAACGATGCCGCTGGGAATATCGAGGATTGCTTATCTCCAGCAACACAGTACAAAATGATCGTACTGTCATTGTACATAGAGCAGAAAATATTGGCTTCTAATACAAATGTATTATTGGCCAATGTAGTAGAAAAATGCAGATTGGACTTGGATGGTTGGTCTAATGGTATGGAAATGGTATGGATTAATAACTGAAATTTTACTTATTGATGAGAAGATAAGTATTTGAAGATTGATTTGAAAATATTGTTTACGAATCTAGTCCTTAAATGATTGCTTTTGAAAAACAGAAAGAAATATGTTAGTTATTGCCAGCACATGAAGGAAATGATAATTATGTGAAATACTGTACAATTAAGTTGTTGAGCATAACAAATACATATGGTATAAATCCTCCACTGGCCAAACGAAATGAAATGTAATTGGGTTTAACGTCCTACTGTTCTGCTCCACTGGAGCTAATTACGCCACAGTTTGCTATGGAGGAAATTTGCCAAGGAATCTTTTACGTGCATGCTAATGTGTAAAAGGGTTTTTCATCCCATCTGAACAACTAGGCAGCTGTCCTCGCCAAACCCTCCGCCCTGCACTACTGACAAAGGAAAACCACATCGGAAATCTAGATGAGCTTTCTAGACCAACATTGTTGCAAACACATGCCCAGATGATTTATTGTTAACAAATTAATACTTTATTTCCAACAACCAATTAAAATCTTTATATACATATTTTTCTATTTCTTTCAGAACTGGCAATTACCAAATATTACAGAGTTACATAATAAAAGATATTCATACTAATTTTAAATATCCACAAAGTCCATACATGTATCTTTAGAACACTCTTATTTTTTAAAATAAATTCTCATTCATTATTTCAATTACGCCTTTTCACAGACTTTTTTTTACAGCAACATTTTCATGTGGACATATATTGTCGTCGCCCCTGTTCATCCGTCTGTCCACAATTGTTTGTGGACTCTCTACAGTTTTTAAAGGTTTTGAGACAAACCAACATATTGATTTTCAATGAATTTTGATAATTGAACATCCAAATCCATAATACTAATTGTTTCGTATACAAAAAGTAAGCATGGAGCAGAACTTTATAAAAAACAAACAAATTCTAATGATTATCTGATAATTACTTAATATGCGACAACTCTTGTTGACTGCCCGGACGATTTAGCTGCTGTGGGCGTATGTTTCGTTGCCTGGCAACCTATTTTTTTTTATATTAGCGAATTAGCGATATTCAAACTTGAAACTCAAAAAAGCAGATTTGATGGATGTATATCTACAGAATGTCTCCAAAACACATTTGATTAAATTAGTGATCTAAAACGAACTAAAGATACATCGTAATTGAGGATGCCCGAGCAGTGGATTCACTTAAAAATGCGCTATCTCCTTACTTGTTTTGATATTGGCCAATCTCGAAAAACGAGCTACTTGTTTTTTTCGACATTCAAACTTGAATCTCAAAAAAGCAGATTTGATGGATGTATATCTTCAGAATGTCTCCCAAACACATTTGATTAAATTAGTGATCTTAAACGAACTAAAAATATCATAAATGAGGATGCCTGACCATTGAATTCACATAAAAACTGCTTAGTCCGGTGGCTGAAGGGGGGGGGGGGTCGCCATCCGAGCTGAAGGGGGCTCTAATGTCTACAATGACCGTGTGTGTGTGGTGGGGGCGGAATAATATATTAATAAAACATAAATTTCTATGACTGTCCATCTCTAAATAAGTGTTTATGATGCCCATGGACAACTGTTTGATTTATGGGGTGGAGGTAGCAGGTGTGCGTGTGTGGAGTGGAGGGATGGGGTGGTGGTAAAATTGGCGAGAAATGAGTTCGCGTTGATTTAAATGATGATTTTCTTAGAGCTTGGTAAAAAAACATTCCTTTTTAATTCCACTGCACATCTCTAAGTATGGCTATAAGATTACCATTATTTGGGGGAGGGGGTGGGGTAAATGTATTTTGGGGAACAGAAACCCCTTGGTTCCAAATTGATCTGAAAAATGTTTTCTTGAGTTTTTCGTTCAGTACCAATATTGTCATTCAAAATATTAAATTATAATGGTACTTTAATATACTTTGCATATGCCTCAGATACCCATTCACATTGTAAGTTGTAACTCTTCATTCCAGTCTTGTATCGCAGGGTCGTCTTTTTTCAATTATTGGCTTTGCAGTCTGTCCCATTTTGTTGCAACATAATTATCGCGTTTAATGTGCAGCAAGAGACTACTCAGGCAAGATGGTAAAAATGTAGAAAGTTTTGTTATTTTTCATCACAATTAAAATTTCTCTAGGGGATCTTTCTTCTCGTACAAGGTACAAACATTTTTTTTTTAACCAGTAATTACGTCGTCAAAGCTCCTCATAAATTGTTAGAAAGATTATCTTGAAAAAGAAAGACAGATAGTCATTTCCACTGATTAGTATTGAAAGTCTTGAGGATATCCTAGAACTGACCACCAACCAGTAGGACACCAAAATATCTTACGTACTCCTCTTCGCATTTCAACTTAATTGAGGTGCTGAAAAATATTGTATTTTGCATTCTTGCTCGGGCGAAATAGACATCCCAATCATTTTCTTCTCAAACGATGATCCAAATTTTGATCGATAACGAGACGGGCAAAATACAGTAATAGTTCTTCCATAAGTATGTGTTATAGTTTAGAGATGGGCAAAGGTAGACAATGTCGCGAAAAGGCGACTTACTTCAGTAGAAAACGCTAGAAAAAAGAATTTCTGCATGAAAAAATAACAGACCTTCCTTTATTGCCACCTTGACGGATACACTGCAGGACTGGAATGAAGTTTTCCGGCGTGGTTTCCCCTTGTCAGTAATGCAGAAGGAGGGCCTGACAAGGACAGCTGCCTAGTCGTTCGGATGGGTCGAAAAACCCGAGGTCCCGTGTACACATTGGCGTACATGTAAAAGACCCCTTGGCAGTTAGAATTCGATATAAGAGTAGGCCGTAGCGCAGCTGCCCGGGCAAAATTTCCCTCATAGCACACTGCATAGCATATGCCCGTCTTCCATTAGCCCAGGTAAGTTGCAGAAGAGTAGGACATTGAACCCCATTTGATTTCATTTCACTGGAATGAAAGATTTACAATTTGAACTGATTTCTGAAGCAAATCTAAAGGATATGTGAGCTGTTGGCCAACAACCAAGAAAATATTTACCTCAATCGTATGGACATTTGATTTTAATCTTCGGATGAACACTATGCATAAACTAATAACTAAGCATATCTCTGAGTTACTGTGTTTTTGATTTACATTTCCGGATTAAAATTTAATATTTTGAACGAAAACGTTAACGAAATTCAATTTTAAGCTCAATTATGAACGAAATGACTTCTGTTCACAAAAATACATGTTGTCTGCCCCCCCCCCCAAACACACGGAAACCCACCCCGTTTTTCACCCGCCACAATGGGAATCTTATACACACATTTAGAGATGTTTCACCAAGATACTAGATAATCATCATTTAAATCAATGTGAAGTCATTTCCCGCCAATTGTATCCCCACTCACCCCTCTACACACCCACACCTGCTACCTCCACCCCATAAATCAAACTGTTGTCCAGGGGCATCCTAAAGACTTATTAAGAGATTGGCATTCCTAGAAATTTATGTTTATTAATATATAACACGATCATCATTTATGTCAACTCCCGCCCTCAACATACGCACACCCACACCTGCTACCCCCACCCCACATCCCCTCAAATCAAAACAGTTATCAAGGGCATCATAAACACTTATAGTTTGATTGTTCCATACTTTTGAAAAAATGTCGGCACAAAAACAGTCAGAGACGAAATTCAATTTTTTGAACTATTTAGGTACCAAAAATTCAACCCGTATCCCGGCTATGTATAAATTTCAGAAATATGAGACGCACTGAACATGTTATGGCCTATTGTGTTTGATTACAAGCCCGTAAATGTCAATTTTTCACTATTTTTCATATTCACTTCCAAATGGCGACCATCAGTTGACCTAAATCAAAATTCTGCTCTGAATGTTTTTTAGGCATTCCACGAAGGATTCAGAAAATACAACTCCCATGTTTGTAAGTAAGATATCGCAAAAGCCTTATTGATAATTCACGTTTCAAGATGGTGGTACATCCGGTTCGATCAACAAATTCCATATTTTGTGTACGAATCAGTAATTACATATCTAGTATCGAGAAAATAAATCGGGTTATTCCTATATTTCGTCAATTTATTTCAAAAGTTGATTTCAACTTCCGGTTTGAAATCACAGCGACGATTTTTCGAAATTAGAAAAGTTGAAATTGCAGATTTTAAGAAAATATTTCAAGGTACTCAAAGAAAGAAGAATTAGTAAAATAGATCAAATAGTCACAAAGTTACAGCATTGTAGGTCAAATGCATTCGTTTGTAAAATTCGGTGATTTCGAATTCTTAAAACGTTTTGAAAATATATTTAATCAAAAGCCACCACGCATTTAGTTATTAGTTATCTAGTATCGAAAAAAAATCAGGTCAAACTGACCTATATTTCGTCATTTGTTTTGGGAAATTTTAATCCTTAATTTCATCAAGGGGAGATAATTTAGAATTTTTTTAATGACATGTAAGAAGTCGCATTAGTAAAATCTACATATATACGAAATTCCATAAAAAATGTACAGGTATTAAAGAAGTTGTCAAGTTGGTCTAAATTTCCAGATCGAAATCACGGAAACGAATTTTCGAAATTCGAAAATCTGAAATTGCAGATTTGAAGTACCTCTTTAAAGGTACTCAAAGAAAATTTTTTTAGTAAAATAGGTCAAATTGTCACAAAGTTACAGCATTGTAGGTCAAATGCATTCCTTCGTAATATTCGGTGATTTCGGATGCGCAAGACGTTTCGAAAATATATTCAATAAACGTTCGCACCGCATTTTTGTGGCGAGGTCAAAGTTTCAGAAAGAGCCTATGGTTAGATTCTGAGAAATTCGTATATTTGATTATAACTGCCATATTGCATTATTTTGGTTAAAATATAACTGAAAAGTTACAGATTATGCCCAACTTATTAAATAGATGTATTACTACAACTACTTTCGCCAATTTAAAAAAATAATATTTTTGATAATTTTCCAACTTTTTCTTTTTCCGAGTTTTATGATTTGACTCGATTGAAAACACAAATCTCGGAAAGGTCGGAAAAAATTGTCTGATTTTTTTGTTTGAATAGAAAACTCGGAAAATATTTTCCGACTTTTCAGTTTGAAACAAAACGTCGGGTAATTTGTACACAGGTATTCTAATATACAGTTTAGGTGTTCTTTATTTTCATTACGTCTGTCACTAAAATAAATCATATCAGAAATAGCACCAGCGGTCATAGTAACATCAATGTTGGCATTATTTTCATCACATTGAACAACTTTGGACAGAATGCAATCAATGTTTGTTACAAGGATATCATATTTACCGAGGTTGTATTTAAAACAGATTAAATTTAAATTATTACAAGCGCTAAAACAACTTCGGTTGAGAGCTAGTGGGCCACTTACTTTGGTACATTCATTAACACATTTGGAGATGTTTTTAAAATATTTAAGAAATCTTTTGAAGAGTTGAACATCGACGTTAGAGTCATTACATATAAAATGGAGTAGGTTGCTGTGCGTACGGGGTGCAGTTTGTATAGACCCCTTATTGATTTTCTCCATGTACAATAGAAATTTTCAGTGCTATTACTGAGATAAGTCCCAAAGTTGACAACCGTACAGAGGCATACAAAAAGTTTTAAACGACTTATAACAAATATCAGAATGAACATGTTTGAAACTAGAAAACACTACGTTGAACCTGGTTAAAAACTTACTGATACATTCATTAATTTGAAGGAGGACACGGTGGCTAAGTGGATGTGGCGCTGGTTCGCTAGCCTGGAGGTCGCGTGTTCATCTAGATTTTCCGGCGTGATTTCCTCTTGTTAGTGATGCAGAAGGAGGCCTAGCAAGGAGTGCACGTAAAAGATCCCTTGGCAGTTGGAATTCGATATAAGAGTAGGCCGTAGCGCCGCCGCCCGGGCAAAATTTCCCCCATAGCACACTGTATGGCGTATGCCCGTCTTCCATTAGCCCAGACTAGGTGCAAAAGAGTAGGACGTTAATCCCCATTTCATTTCATTAATTTGATCATTTTTGTTAAGAACATGAATATAGTTACCTAAATGTAATTATACACCTGATATTTGTATAACTTGATCATTAAACAGTATAGATTATAATAGCAGCATTATATATCATAAAAAAAGGTTATTTGGTAAGAGTACATATTTGGTCAAAGATGTTTTCATATTTGATTGGTTAATTGGCATTATATTGCATATGATATAAATATAGGGGCCTATTCCAATGTAAAGTGGAATATCTATAATCAAATCAAATGCTATTAGTATATTTAAGGAGAGGCTAGAGAGAAATTTGGTTTAAAGTCCACGCGACACAAACTACTAGGTAATTTCGTGACTAACATGGTTCAGTTTTATTTCAATATTTCACTTGAGACTATGTATGGGTCTTTTTTACCAATGAGAGGGAACTGGAGGACCTGGAGAAAACCCACGTGGTTGTACAGGCGACCCTACTCCTTGTCACACACAAGCGGAGAATCGAAACGATGCCACTTAATGCCATGTCATAGGTCTAAAAACGCATTAATCCCGGTAATTTAAATTATAGTCGGTATTTTTAGTAGTTTCGCATACGCAAGACAAGAACAAGTAGTTGCGCTTCCATGTATCCAAACCCATTCCTTGCATTTGTTATAGCTTAACTACTATTTGTAGTTGTGGATTTTAAAGGATCAAATTATAAATTGTAAACTTTACCCATTAATTCTGTATAGCTGCACTCTGTTCTTATTACATTCCATAATATAATAGACCTACGTACTGCAAGTCTACTGAATAAATTAAATTTAGATTCATATGTTGTCATTAAAAGAAATTGAAAAGGGAACTAACTGTATTTTCTGAAGAATTGTATTCTGGTAAAATTATATAATAAACAATTTTTTCTAAGATTGTGTATCAAAATATGCGGTTCTATGTACGCCTACAATAAAATTACTTCAAACAAAGTGTTAAGTTTATGGTATTATTTAGCTCAAGTATCAGTTGCCATAAGCATTAAAATAAAACAGTATGCCTAATACTGTTTTTCCCCTTTTGCTGGAGGTCTTAATCTGACCACCAGGGACCTATAAATTCCACAATAGAACACAATAAATTAAATTTTCTATTTATAAAATAACCCCATTATAGTACACAGTATAATTAAAATTTTCTATTTCTAAATAAAATAAAAGTAAGTCTGAACACAGATCAGAACTAATGTCATGAATATCTAGAGCACACTTCAGAAGTTCAGATTGATAATAATTTAATATATTCTTGTGCAGTGTTGTAAATGTAAAATGGACAATTTTGCAGTATTAGGGACCTATGACACCAAGAGCAATATGCAACATACTCATTTTCAAATTGTTTTTGGTTTATACTTGTATGTAAAAAGAGAAACCAATCAACTCAAATATGTTTATTGAAAAATGTAATATTGGATAATTTTAGAATAGAATTTTTATATCTTTTTTTAATATTATCATTTTTTAAAACGAAAGCCTACATTAATTAATAGATCATAAAAGTACAGAGTGAGTTAACGTTTCAACTCAAATATGTTTATTGAAAAATGTAATACTGGATATTATTTAATTAGGGTTTCACCACACTGCGTAGCTTGTGTGAAACACTATTGTTTTTGTTAAAATTATTAGGGCGTGAAACACTATTGTTTTTGCTAAAATTATTATTAGGGGTTCACACTGCGTAGCTTGTGTGAAACACTATTTTTTTGTTAAAATTATTATTATTTCATATGAAAGCTTATTTTTTTTGTTAAAGTTATTATTAAGCTTTCATATTACATACGAAAACTTATTGTTTCTATCCAGATTATTAAGCTTTCATATTACATATGAAAGCTTATTGTTTCTGTTAAGATTATTATTAGTATTTTTTTTTTGGGGGGGGGGTATTTTCTGCAAATCGGATTTCTCAGAATCTAACCATGGGATCTTTCTGAAACTTTGACCTACCCCCCCCCCCCCCCAAAAAAAAGGGGGGGGTGCGAACTTTGTTTAAATATATTTTCAAAACATTTTACGAATCCGAAATCACCGAATTTTACGAACGAAAAAAATGACAATGCATAGTCGTAACTTTGTCATTTTTTGACCGATTTTACTTATCCTTTTTTCTTTGAATACCTTGAAAAAAATCATTTTCATCTGGAGTTTCACATTTTCGAATTTCGAAAATTCGTCGCTGTGATTTCGAACCGGAAGTTTAGACCAATTTGACAACTTCTTTCATGAAATTTAGTATATAAGTAGATCGGCTATAATGAAGGGAGGGCGGTGAAACTCTTGTCAATAAAGAGTCTAATAGCTAGCCTGTTGTGTGAAATCATTGTATCATTTTTTTTTAAATATCAGGGATAGCAGAAAAAAAAGGTCCTTTTCTCTTAAAGTCAACATAATATTTTTTGGGAACATATTCTACAAAGAGTCTTATCGATAGTCTTTTATACGAAACCATCCATCAACAGTCCAAAATATCAGGAGTAGAAGGATAAAAGGATCGAAAATTGAAAACGGCACCCTTTCATGCCGCGTGGGTGACTACAATATGCAAATTTAGTCATCGTATAGAGCTTATTCAACAGTATCGAATTCCAACTGCTTAGCGATATTTTACGTGCACTCCAATGTGTACACGGGACCGTGGTTTTCGTCCCATCCGAACTAGACAGCTGTGCTTGTCAGGCCCTCCGTTCTGCCTCACTGACAAGGGGAACCACGCCGGAAAATCGAGATGAACTTTCTCGGTGCAGAACTTTCAATTCAGGCCAAACGTTTATTGCATAGCATTAAGCTGGTCAGTTGGAGCTTATTTTCAAAAGTTTTGTAATAATCGGTTGGTAATTAAAGTACCGTGCAAATCAAACTGTTAAAACAGAAAATTTCACCCGGTTGAAAAGTTTCTTGCTATAAGTCAGCAATTTCCTGATTTTAGGGAGGCTGAATGGTTAGCATGTGCGCGCTGTATCGTAACGTCTGTCATTGCGTCAACCGGTGTCGTTTCGATTTCCAGGTTGCAGGTGACATGGAGTATGGTGTCCAACCTCGTGGGTTTTTCTCCGTGTCCTTCGGTTTCTTCCCACTCCTGAAGACCCGTACGCACAAGGGAAGTTTTTAAATAAAATTAAAAAACATATGTTAGCCCCGAAATGACCTAGTTTGTGTGGAATGGATGTTAAGCCGCATTTCTCTCTTTCTCTTTTATTTCTAAAGTTTTGTTATAATCGGTTGGTAATCAGAGATACTGTAAAAGTGATAAAACAGGAAATTTCGCCCGGTTGTAATGTTTGTCGATTTTAGGGGACAAACGTTTATTGCGAACGATTAAGCTGGTCAGGGGGAGCTTATTTTTAAAAGTTTTGTAATATTCGGTTGATAATTAAAAGTACCGTGTAAATTAAACTGTTAAAATAGAAAATTTCGCCCGGTTGAAATGTTTCTCGCTGTAGGTCAGCAATTTGCCAAAATTAGGGAGGTTGGGTGGCTGAATGGTTAGCACCTGCGCTCTGTATCGTAACGTCTGTTATTGGGTCAACATGGCGTTGTTTCGATTGAGGGTCCTATGTCTAAAATTTAATACATTTAAGGATAGCCGGAATACGGGTCGAATTTTTGGTATTTGAATATTTCAAAAATTCGAATTTCGCTTTTAATGTTTTTCGTGCCGACAAAGTTGTTTACTAGTGAAAAATCACATTAATTTCGCTAGATTGTGACCGATTTTAATGATTTATTTTTTCTTGTTCGGATTATTTATATGACCCCTGACATGTGACAGGAAGTGACTGAATATGAAAGCTTTCATATCTGCATGGGACAGTAGCAGATCTAGTTCCTATTAGTAAGCTTTCATATTACATATGAAAGCTTATTGTTTCTGTTAAGATTATTAGGCTTTCAGACTATTGTTTTTACTAAAATTATTATTATTAGGCTTTCTGTTAAGATTATTAAGCTTTCATATGTATTAGCTTATTGTTTCTGTTAAAGTTATTATTAAGCTTTCATATTACATATGAAAGCTTATTGTTTCTGTTAAGATTATTATTAAGCTTTCATATTTCATATGAAAGCTTATTGTTTCTGTTAAGATTATTATTATTTTTTTTTTGTGTGTTTCTCCTGCAAATCGGATTTCACAGAACCTAACTATAGGATGTTTCCGAAACTTTGACCTACCCCCCCCCCCCCCCAAAAAAAATGGGTGGTGGCTGTTGATTAAATATATTTTCGAAAAGTTTTGCGAATTCGAAATCACCGAATTTTACGAACGAAAAAATTAACAATGCATAGTCGTAACTTTGTTATTGATAGACCTATTTTACTAAAAAAAATTTCTTTGAAAACCTTGACGAAAACCTATTTCACCTGCAATTTCAAATTTTCGAATTTCGAAAATTCGTCGCTGTGATTTCGTTCCGGAAGTCATGTCCAATTTGACAACTTCTTTAATAGATACACGATTTTTATGAAATTTGGAATGTAAGTAGATCTTACCGATGCGAGTTTAAAAATGAGTTTTAAAATTTTCTAAATTATCTCCCCTTTGAGAAATTGAGGATCGAAATTTTCAAAAAAATCGACGAAATATAGGTCAGATCATCTTGAATTTTTTTTTTAGGTAATCAAAGGTACTGTTAAAGTGATAAAACAGAAAATTTGGCCCGGTTGTAATGTTTCTCACTTTAAAGTCAGCAATTTGTCGATTTTAAGGGGCAAACGTTTATTGCGAACGATTAAGCTGGTCAGGGGGAGCTTATTTTTAAATGTTTTGTAATATTCGGTTGATAATTAAAAGTACCGTGTAAATTAAACTGTTAAAATAGAAAATTTCGCCCGGTTGAAATGTTTCTCGCTGTAGGTCAGCAATTTGCCAAAATTAGGGAGGTTGGGTGGCTGAATGGTTAGCACCTGCGCTCTGTATCGTAACGTCTGTCATTGAGTCAACTGGCGTTGTTTCGATTGAGGGTCCTATGTCTAAAATTTAATACATTTAAGGATAGCCGGAATACGGGTCGAATTTTTGGTATTTGAATATTTCAAAAATTCGAATTTCGCTTTTAATGTTTTTCGTGCCGACAAAGTTGTTTACTAGTGAAAAATCACATTAATTTCGCTAGATTGTGACCGATTTTAATGATTTATTTTTTCTTGTTCGGATTATTTATATGACCCATGACATTTGACAGGAAGTGACTGAATATGAAAGCTTTCATATCTGCATGGGACAGTAGCAGATCTAGTTCCTATTAGTAAGCTTTCATATTACATATGAAAGCTTATTGTTTCTGTTAAGATTATTAGGCTTTCAGACTATTGTTTTTACTAAAATTATTATTATTAGGCTTTCTGTTAAGATTATTAAGCTTTCATATGTATTACATATGAAAGCTTATTGTTTCTGTTAAAGTTATTATTAAGCTTTCATATTACATATGAAAACTTATTGTTTCTGTTAAGATTATTATTAAGCTTTCATATTTCATATGAAAGCTTATTGTTTCTGTTAAGATTATTAAGCTTTCATATTACATATGAAAGCTTATTGTTTCTGTTAAGATTATTAAGCTTTCATATTACATATGAAAGCTTATTGTTTCTGTTAAAGTTATTATTAAGCTTTCATATTACATATGAAAGCTTATTGTTTCTGTTAAGATTATTATTGTTATTTTTTTTTTTGTGTTTTATCCACAAATCGGATTTCTCAGAATCTAACCACAGTATCTTTATGAAACTTTTACCTACCCCCCCAAAAATGGGTGGTAGCTGTTGATTAAATATATTTTCAAAACGTTTTACGAATCCGAAATCACCGAAATTTACGAACGACAAAATGGACAATGCATAGTCGTAACTTTATTGTTTTTTGACCGATTTTACTAAATCTTTTTTCTTTGAATACCTTGAAAAAAATCATTTTCATCAGCAGTTTCACATTTTCGAATTTCGAAAATTCGTCGCTGTGATTTCGAACCGGAAGTTTAGACCAATTTGACAACTTCTTTAATAGTTGTGCGATTTTCATTCAATTTAGTATATAAGTAGATCCTACCAATGTGACTTCAAAAATATAATTAGAAATTTTCTAAATTATCTCCCCTTGGTGAAATTAAGGATCAAAGTTTTCAAAAAAATCGTCGAAATATAGGTCAGAATGACCTAATTTTTTTTTCGATACTAGACAAGGAATTACTGATTCGTACACAAAATATGGAGTTTGTCGATCGAACCGGAAGTGCCACCATCTTGAAACGTGAAAAATCAATAAGGCTTTTTTGCTATTTTACTTACAGACTCGGGAGTTATATTTTCTGAATCCTTGTAGGAAGGCCTAAAAAATGTCGCGAACAGAATTTTGATTTAGGTCAACCGGGAGTCACCATTTTGAATTGAAAATCAAAAATAGAAGCAATTTGAAGGGCCGAGACTTTTGAGCACAATAACTCTCATTCTAATTAAGCTAGAATGTTCTAACTTGGTGTAGACGTTCACTAGGTCAATGTTATGATGAAGTTCAAAGATGAGCATTTTCTGCTTAGGGTAAGCAGAGATAAGCATATTGATTTGTTGATTCTTTAGGGCACGATAACTTCGGTTATAATGAAGGGAGGGCGGTGAAACTTTTGTCAATAGAGAGTCTTATAGCTAGCCTGTTGTGTGAAATCATTGTATCATTTTTTTTAAATATCAGGGATAGCCGAAAAAAAGAGATTGAAAATCCAAAAAGTCGTATTTTTACAACTTGGAGTATGTTTAGAGGTCTTTCTCGTAAAGTCAACATAATATTTGTTGGGAACTTCTTCTACAAAGAGTCTTATTGGTAGTCTTTTATATGAAACCATCGATCAACAGTCCAACATATCAGGAGTAGAAGAACAAAAGGATCGAACATTGAAAACGGCACCCTTTCATTGTTAAGCGAAACATGCAGTGGGGGTGACTACAATCTACACATTTAGTCATCGTATAGAGCTTATTCAACAGTATCGAATTCCAACTGCTTAGGGATATTTTACGTGCACTCCAATGTGTACACGGGACCGTGGTTTTCGTCCCATCCGAACTAGACAGCCGTTCTGCCTCACTGACAAGAGGGAACCACGCCGGGAAATCGAGATGAACTTTCTCCGTGCAGAACTTTCAATTCAAGCCAAACTTTTATTGCATACGATTACGCTGGTCAGTTGGAGCTTATTTTCAAAAGTTTTGTAATAATCGGTTGGTAATTAAAGTACCATGCACATTAAACTGTTAAAACAGAAAATTTCGCCCGGTTCAAATGTTACTTGCTATAAGTCAGCAATTTTCCGAATTCAGGGAGGCTGAATGGCTGAATGGTTAGCATGTGCGCGCTGTATCGTAACGTCTGTCATTGAGTCAACGGGCGTCGTTTCGATCGGCAGGTTGGACGTGACATGGAATATGATGTCCAACCCCGTTTATTGCGAACGATTAAGCTGTTCAGGGTGAGTTTATTTTTAAAAGTTTTGTAATATTCGGTTGATAACTAAAGGTACCGGGCAAATTAAACTGTTAAAATAGAAAATTTGGCCCGGTTGAAATGTTTCTCGCTGTAGGTCAGCTAGAATGTTTAAACTTGATCGAGTTCACAGCAGAAATAACAGTGAAACGATCAACGAACTCATAGCAGAAATAACAGTGCAAAACTTAACGAATTCATAGCAGAAATGAAATGGGGTTTTACGACCTACTCTTCTGCACCTGACCTGGGCTAATGGAAGACGGCCATACGCCACACAGTTTTCTATGAGGGAATTTTTGCCCGGGCAAGGGATATTTTACGTGCACTCCAATGTGTACACGGGACCTCGGTTTTTCGTCCCATCCGAACGACTAGGCAGCTGTCCTTATCAGGCCCTCCTTCTGCATCACTGACAAGAGGAAACAACGCCGGAAAATCGAGATGAGCTTTCTCGGCCAATGCAAGGATCGAACACCCGACCTTCAGGCTAACGAGCCAACGCCTTGCCCACTTAGCCACCGTGATTCCCATAAATAGCAATGAAACGATCAACGAATTTATAGCTGTAATAACACTTCAACAATTAACGAATTCGTAGCAGAAATAACGATGAAACAATTAACGAATTCGTAGCAGAAATAACAATGAAACGTTCAACGAAATCATAGCCGAAATAAGAGTGGAACAATGAACGAATTAATAGTAGACGAGTTCATAGTAGAAAAAACAGCGAAACAATGAACGAATCATAGCAGAAACCAGAAGGCTATCAATACACTGTGAAATTTGAAACCTAAATGGCCCGGCTAGGAACAATATCTACATGCCCGTAAAAGACTACTTAACAGTTGGAATTCGAAAGAAAAGACCGTAACGACGCTGTCCGATCAAACTTTAGTTAATTCAGTCGGCGCAAAAAGATAGGTCGTTAAAACCATTTCTGTTCAGTTCATTCCATTTCCTTAAATCTATGAAAGTTGTGTGAATTGGGAATCGCGTATTACTCAACAGTTTCAGGGGAGATAAGCCGTCTTTGAGATTGGAAATCAATTTTTGATATCGACTGTGTATGATTGCTACTAGATCGATTGTGATTCAGGTTCTAATCAGTTTGGATTGAAGAATCGGGGTGGTATATGTGTGTGTGATGGGGTGGGGGTGGTGGCACAAGACGCTATATCCCATTCGCAATCACACACCTAACAAATGCAGGGTATAGGTTGCGATCAGTTCTTTCAAGATTTTCATATATTTAAGCCACTTTATTACACGCCTCATCTGAAAATGTCTGTGTTAGTGTAGATAAATGTTGACCAAATAACATCTTTCACCATTTTGACTTTCAGTTACAGAACTAGCATAGGGGCGTTTTAAGGTTTATCATGGCGGAGGCTGTACTATTTTGAGGGCCCTCTGTCGCGAGGGGAGGTTCTTGATTGATGATTGTCACCCCAATGCAATGGCTGCATTCTCATTCAGTAGTGGATTCGACAGTAACAGTGTATAGAAAACGATTGAGTTGGACTCGGGGGCCCTTTCCCTTGGCACTAGGGACCCTTTTGTCATTCGTCGGACCCTTTTGTCTGTCTTTAGAGCCCTCCCTAACTAGGGCACATTTTCATTTTTCGCATCGGTTTTAGCATTTTTCTCCCGTTTTATTTTTTCAACTGCTTTGATTTTTTTCGCGGGGAGGCTGGCGCCTCCAGCGCCTCAGCTATAAAACGCTTTTGAACTAACAGTACTATTGACATAATACCGTTTTTTCCAGTAATGGTAACTCACTCGTTTCTTCAAGAATCATTCGGCATTCCAGGTATGCTACATTCTATTCGCTGTTTTCCATAGGAGCGGTAAGATGAGACCTGTTTGTGGGAAAATCCCTAAACAATATGCGAGGGTGGAATAATCGTACATTACTTTAAGGTTTGCGTGAAGTAATTGACATATCGAAATTACAGTTATATGCTCTGAATAACCATGACACGGAGAGAGAGAGAGAGAGAGAGAGAGAGAGAGAGAGATGGGGTTTAACGTCCACTCGACGCAAACTAGGTCATTTTGGGACTAACATATGGTTTAATTTTATTTCAATAATCTGCTTGCGCATATTAACAGTGGGAGGGAACCGCAGGTCCCGGGATAAACCCAGGAGATTGGACAGGCGAGATTGTAGGTTAGGGTAAGCGCTAAGGTTAGGTCTTGGGTTAGGATTAGGATTAGCGATATCCCTATTTACATCTCGTGACCTTTGACCAAACGTAATGAAGACAGGATGTGACGTATATATGCACATTGAGGTTATCAAGCTATAGACCGGACTAGTAGTAAGCTATAAACGGATAAATAACAAGAGTTTATATGTATATTATTTTATTAAATTTATATATATCTTAACTCCCTGATTTACGTATATACATTATGCATGAACAATAGAAACTATATACTAGTATTTATAAGTATTAAAGCTATGGTAATATTATGCTATCAAATAGCCGTATTGTCTTAATATTTGTTGTAACCGCAACCTTGACAGTTATTGTAAGAAGGATAACGGTTGTAGTTGTTGTATCCGTTACCGTATCCGTTGTTATTGTAGTTGTTATATCCCTTCCCATATTCGTTGTTATTGTGGCCATTGTTGTAACCGTTGTTGTAATTGTAGGGGCCGTTGTAACTATTGTATCCTTTATTATTGTATTGGTTGTACTTGTATAGTCCGTTGTTGTATCGGTTGTATGGCCCGTTGTTGTACCCGTTGTAGTTGTATGATTGTTTGTAAGCTCCAATCTTTCCATGTCCAACAAATCCGTTTCCAATAATACCGTGTCCGATACCGTTACCAACGATACCATGACCAATTCCGTGTCCAACAATACCGTGTCCGATACCGTTACTAACGATGTCATGCCCAATGCCGTTACCAATCTTTCCATGTCCAATAAGTCCGTGTCCGATTCCGTTTCCAATGATACCATGTCCGATACCGTTACCAACGATACCATGACCAATTCCGTTTCTAACAATACCGTGTCCAATACCGTTACCAACAATACCATGACCAATTCCGTTACCAATAACACCGACTTTGCCAACAGCTACTATTCCGTGTCTGAGTCGGTTTCCTTGGATACCATGTCCAATACCATGGTTGAGTCCGTTGCCAATAGCTCCTACACTAACAAGACCATGTCCAACACCGGCATGTCCTCTTCCATATCCTTTACCAATTCCGTTTGCAAAGACACCAACACCATGTCCTAAACCGTGTCCGATTTTAGCATCGATGTATTGGGAAGCAGCTACTGTCAAACAGACAGCGAAAGCGACGAAAGCCTGAAAAAGAAAAAAAAACATGTGTTTTACAGAAATAGCCGTAGATTTGATTCCATACTAAAAAAAAAATCGCGAGGGTTTATTTATAACCAAAAACTTGACAATCAAGAAATTTTACTGTGCCGCCATTATTTAGTACATGATCGAGTTTTGGCGTTACCAGGCAAAATCACAAGTAATGTTCAACTCTGGGTAATAATTTACACTTTTTATAATTTACCGTTCTGGCCCTATGAATATAAAACTGCCTTTAATACAATGTCAAGGGCGATAAGCAATAATACAACAGTGACGATGCAATACCATGTTCAACCCTCGGTAATTTCTACCAGTTTTAAATTTAAAGATGGACCTATGGGTATGCATGCCAAGTGCGATAAGCAATCATATAAAAATTTAGTATGTAATGAAACTTATTAGTGCTTTACCAAATTAGATATCAGGTTTCTTGTCTAGAAAGTTCAAGTATATCCCATCTGGGTCACGATCCTTGTCACTACATACCGCTAATTAGAAGTATTGAAGATTATTTAGTCAACAAGTTAAATTTACTTTCTGTAGATTGTTACAATGTTTTACTGTATTAGCCCAGTCTGTACAGAACAGAGGGCGAAAAAGCAAGCCCCATTTAAGATTTCAGGGTCCGGGTATGCTTATCTTAAAACTTCAAAGATATGAAATCTTATACGGAGTAGGGCAAAAGTCCTACTTTATACACCGACTGGACCATTGAAGACAAACAGGTAGATTTTGCCCGGACATCTGTATCACGATATACTCTATCAAGGAATCTTTTACGTGCACGCCAATGTGCACACTGAACATTGCTTTTCGTCCCATCCCGACAATTAGACACTATTCCCTGTCAGACCGGGCAGACCTACTGTCTTGTACAGCTAACAAGGGCAGTCAAGCCTGTACAATTGACTTTCTGGTCAAACCCCGGGAGAGAGCCCAGGACCTACTGGTTAGTTAATCAGTGTCTCTTATCACTGAGCCACCATGATCCCCATACATTAAAAACGCGGAGTTCGTAGATGAGCATATTAGGCTTAGGGTAAGCAGAGATAAGCAATTAGATTGGTTGATGATTTTGGACACTTTCACTTCAGTCAGAGTGATGAAACTTGGTGTATAGTTTCATTACATCAATACCTTGAATACGTTCGACAATGAGCATTGTCTGCCCTGGATAAGCAGAGCGATGAGCAATTTGATTGGTCGAGAATTTGAAACAAAATAACTCTCCTTCTAATTGGGGCAGAATGTTCAATCTTGGTGAAGGCGTTCATTAGGTCAGTGCCATAAAGGAGTGCGAAGATGAGCATTGTCTGCTTACAGTAAGCAGAGATAAGCAATCTGATTGGTTGATTCTTTGGGGCACGATAACTTTGGTTATAATGAAGTGAGAGTGACAAAATTCCAAATATAGATTCATTATGTCATTACCTTGACTAAGTTTGATGTTGAGAATTTCTGCGTAGATTTAGGAGCAATAAGCAATTTGACAGATCACATTGGAACATAACACCTCTGTTTCTAATTAAGGTAGAATTTGAACCGGTTGAATTGTTTCTCGTTATAACTCGGTGAGTTTTTGGCGGATTTCATTAATTCTTTTTCCTTTTTAAGATTCTTTATATAACTCTTGAGATGCGACAGAAACTGACCGTGAATATGAAAGCTTTAATATCTGCTTAGCAGATCTAGTTATTATTATTTTTTTTTTTGTGTCATTTCTGCAAATCGGATTTCTCAGAATCTAACCATGGGATCTTTCTGAAACTTTGACCTACCCACCCATAAATGGGGTGCGAACCTTGATTAAATATATTTTCAAAACGTTTTACGAATCCGAAATCACCGAATTTTACGAACGAATGCATTTGACCTACAATGCTGTAACTTTGTGACTAGTCGACCTATTTAATTAATTCTTTTTTCTATGAGTACCTTGAGACATTTACTTCAAATCTGCAATTTCGGATTTTCGAATTTCGAAAATTCGTCGCTGTGATATCGAACCGGAAGTTTAGACCAACTCGACAACTTCTTTAGTAGTTGTACGATTTTCATGAAATTTGATATGTAAATAAACCTTAATGATGCGACTTGAAAGATGACTTCAGAAATTTTCTAAATTATCTCCCCTTGGAGAAATTGAGGATCGAAATTTTCAAAAAAATCGACGAAATATAGGTCAAATCATCTTGAATTTTTTTTGGTTACTAGTTCCGAGACCACTGATTCGTACACAAAAAAATGGAGTTTGTAGCTCAACCCGGAAGTGCCACCATCTTGAAATGTAAAAACCTCAAACGCCATTTTGCTATTTTACTTACAGACACGGGAATTATATTTTCTGAATCCTTGGAGGAAGGCCTAAAAAACGTCGGGAGTAGAATTTTCATTTAGGTCAACTGGGAGTCACCATTTTGAATTGAAAATGAAAAATAGAAGCAATTTGAAGGGCCGAGTTTTTGGAACACAATAGCTCTCCTTCTCATTAAACTAGAATGTTTAAACTTGGGTTAGACGTTCACTGGGTCAATGTCATGATTGAGTGTAAAGATGAGCATTTTCTGTCTGGGGTAAGCAGAGATAAGCATGCTGATTTGTTGATTCTTTAGGGCACAATAACTTCGGTTATAATGAAGGGAGGGTGGTGAAACTCTTGTCAATCGAGAGTCTAATAGCTAGCCTGTTGTGTGAAATCATTGTATCATTTTTTTTTAAATATCAGGGATAGCAGAAAAAAGAGATCGAAAATCCAAAAAGTGGTATTTTTACGATTTAGAGCATATTTAAAGATCCTTTTCTCTTAAAGTGAACATAATATTTTTGGGGAACTTCTTGTACAAAGAGTCTTATCGGTAGTCTTTTATATGAAACCATCGATCAACAGTCCAATATATCAGGAGTAGAAGAATAAAAGGATCGAAAATTGAAAACGGCACCCTTTCATTGTTAAGCAAAACATGCAGTGTGGGTGGCTACAATCTGCACATTTAGTCATGGTATAGAGCTTATTCAACATTATCGAATTCCAACTGCTAAGGAATCTTTTACGTGCAGTCCAATGTGTACACGCCAGGGGGAGGACACGCCAGAAAATCGAGATGAACTTTCTCGGCCAATGCAGGGATCGAACACCCGACCTCCTGGCTAGCAGGTCAACGCCTTCGCCACATAGTGTGGACACCCATCGTACATTTCATCCGTCAAATCAAAGCATTTCATTGCATTAGACCAATAATTAATTATTCTTAATTTGAAACTTTATTTTAATATTATTAAATCCTCATTTTATTGGTAGACGTTCGTCTTATTTAAAATTAAACTTTCATTTAACTATGAACAACCCTTAACGTGTCTCTTAACAAAACAATTAAATACTCTAAAATAGTAGCTCATCCTTTTGACCTAAGCTCATTAATTTACCATTTTGTATGTGAGCGACTTGTTATTCTTCTTATATGACATATTGCACGTGTCTGATTTCAAAGGGGAGTTTGGTGGCTGAATGGTTAGCACGCGCGCGCTGTATCATAAAGCCTGTCATCGAGTCAGCTAGCGTGTTTTCGAATCTCCGGTCGTACCTGACAAGGAGTAAGGTCGCCTTTCCATCTTGGTGGGTTTTCGTCATTTCCTCCGGTTTCCTTCCACTGCCAAAGACCTCTACGCGCAAGCGAAATATTGAAATAAAATCGAACTATATGTTAGTCCCGAAATGATCTAGTTTGGGACACAATAACTCTCTTTCTAATTCAGCTAGACTTGGTGTGGGTGTTTATTAGGCCAATACCTTGATGACTCTGGAACACAATAACTCTTCTTCTAATTGGGGTACAATGTTCAAACTTGGTATAGGCATTCACTAGGTCAATGTCTTGATGAAGTTCGAAGTAGAATTTTGATTTAGGTCAACTGGTAGTCACCATTATGAAGTGAATATGAAACATAGTGAAAAATCGACATTTACGGACTTGTAAACAAACACAATAGAGCATAGTATGTTCAATGCGTCTCCTATGTCTGACATTAATACATTTCAAGATAGTCGGGATACGGTATTTGAATATTTCAAAAATTCGATTTTTGCCTTTGATGTTTTTCGTGCTGACAAAATTCTTTACGAGTGAAAAATCACAATAACTTTACTAGATTGTGACCGATTTTAATGATTTTTTTCCTTGTTCGGATTATTCATATGACCCATGACATGTGACATGAAGTGACTGTGAATATGAAAGCTTTCATATCTGCGTGGGACAGTAGCAGATCTAGTTAAGCTTTCATATTTCATATGAAAGCTTATTGTTTCTGTTAAGATTATTATTAAGCTTTCATATTTCATATGAAAGCTTATTGTTTCTGTTAAGATTATTATTATTTTTTTTTTGTGTGTTTCTCCTGCAAATAGGATGTTTCTGAAACTTTGACCTACCCCCCCCAAAAAATGGGTGGTGGCTGTTGATTAAATATATTTTCGAAACGTTTTGCGAATTCGAAATCACCGAATTTTACGAACGAAAAAATTAACAATGCATAGTCGTAACTTTGTTATTAATAGACCTATTTTACTAAAAAAAACTTCTTTGAAAACCTTGACGAAAACCAATTTCACCTGAAATTTCAAATTTTCGAATTTCGAAAATTCGTCGCTGTGATTTCGTTCCGGAAGTCATGTCCAATTTGACAACTTCTTTAATAGATACACGATTTTTATGAAATTTGGAATGTAAGTAGATCTTACCAATGCGAGTTTAAAAATGACTTTTAAAATTTTCTAAATTATCTCCCCTTGGAGAAATTGAGGATCGAAATTTTCAAAAAAATCGACGAAATATAGGTCAGATCATGTTGAATTTTTTCTGATTAGTACACAAAAAATGGAGTTTGTAGCTCAATCCGGAAGTGCCACCATCTTGAAAAGTGAAAAATCCCTAAGGCTTTTTTGCTATTTTACTTACAGACACGAGAATTATATTTTCTGAATCCTTGAAGGATGGCTCAAAAATCGCAGGGAGCAGAATTTTGATTTAGGTCAACTGATGGTTGCCATTTTGAAGTGAATATGAAAAGTAGTAGAAATTTGAAGGGCTGAGACTTTGAAACACAATAACTCTCCTTCTTATTGAGCTAGAATGTTCAATCTTGGTGTAGACGTTCACTAGGTCACTGTCGTGATTGAGTGCAAAGATGAGCATTATCTGCTTAGGGTAAGCAGAGATAAGCATGCTGATTTGTGGATTCTTTAGGGCACGATAACTTCGGTTATAATGAAGGGAGGGCGGTGAAACTTTTGTCAATAGAGAGTCTAATAGCTAGCCTGTTGTGTGAAATCATTGTATCATTTTTTTTTAAATATAAGGGGTAGTAGAAAAAAGAGATCGAAAATCCAAAAAGTCGTATTTTTACAATTTGGAGCATGTTTAGAGGTCTTTCTCGTAAAGTCAACATACTATTTTTTGGGAACTTCTTCTACAAAGAGTCTTATTGGTAGTCTTTTATATGAAACCATCGATCAACAGTCCAACATATCAGGAGTAGAAGAACAAAAGGATCGAACATTGAAAACGGCACCCTTTCATTGTTAAGCGAAACATGCAGTGTGGGTGACTACAATCTACGCATTTAGTCATCGTATAGAGTTTATTCAACAATATCGAATTCCAACTGCTTAGGGATATTTTACGTGCACTCCAATGTGTACACGGGACCTTGGTTTTTCGTCCCATCCGAAGGACTAGACAGCTGTGCTTGTCAGGCCCTCCGTTCTGCCTCACTGACAAAGGGAATCACGCCGGGAAATCGAGATGAACTTTTTCCGTGCAGAACTTTCAATTCAAGGAAAACGTTTATTGCATACGATTAAGCTGGTCAGTTGGAGCTTATTTTCAAAAGTTTTGTAATAATCGGTTGGTAATTAAAGTACCGTGCACATTAAACTGTTAAAACAGAAAATTTCGCCCGGTTGAAATGTTTCTTGCTATAAGTCAGCAATTTTCCGAAGGACTAGACAGCTGTGCTTGTCAGGCCCTCCGTTCTGCCTCACTGACAAGGGGAACCACGCCGGGAAATCGAGATGAACTTTTTCCGTGCAGAACTTTCAATTCAGGCAAAACGTTAAGCTGGTCAGTTGGAGCTCATTTTCAAAAGTTTTGTAATAATCGGTTGGTAATTAAAGTACCGTGCACATTAAACTGTTAAAACAGAAAATTTCGCCCGGTTGAAATGTTTCTTGCTATAAGTCAGCAATTTTCCGAATTCAGGGAGGCTGGATGGCTGAATGGTTAGCATGTGCTCGCTGTATCGTAACGTTTGTCATTGAGTCAACGGGCGTCGTTTCGATCTCCAGGTTGCACGTGACATGGTGTATGATGTCCAACCTCGTGGGTTTTCTCCGTGTTCTTCGGTTTCCTCCCAACGGCTAAAGACCAGTTAGCGCACGGGGAGTTTTTAAATAAAATTAAAAAACATATGTTAGTCCCGAAATGACCTAGTTTGTGTCGAATGGACATTAGGCCGCATTTCTCTCTTTCTCGTTTATTTTTAAAGTTTTGTAATAATCGGTTGGTAATCAAAGGTACTGTAAAAGTGATAAAACAGAAAATTTCGTGCGGTTGTAATGTTTCTCAATTTAAAGTCAGCAATTTGCCGATTTTAAGGGGCAAACCTTTATTGCGAACGATTAAGCTGGTCAGGGGGAGCTTATTTTTAAAAGTTTTATAATATTCGGTTGATAACTAAAGGTACCGTGCAAATTAAACTGTTAAAATAGAAAATTTGGCCCGGTTGAAATATTTCTCGCTGTAGGTCAGCAATTTGCCGATTTTAGGGAAGTTGCGTGGCTGATTGGTTAGCACGTGCGCTCTGTATCATAACGTCTGCCACTGAGTCAACTGGCGTTGTTTCGAATTCTTGGTTGTACGTGACAAGGAGTATGGTCGCATGTCCAACTTCGTAGGTCGTAACGCCGCTGCCCGGGTAAAATTTCCCTCATTGCACACTTTATGGCGTATGCCCGTCTTCAGTAGCCCATTTTAGGAGCAGCACAGTAGGACGTTAAACCCCATTCAATTTCATTTCATTTTCTCTATGTTGCTTATTTATTATAGTGGATAAATATTTTTCTGGTTCTAGCAATTATTTATTTTCTGCATAGAAATCTTGCCTTGGCCAGTTTTTTTTATTGCAGAGTGCCATTCTTGTATATTGCAGTCTATGGCCCTTTGTTTAAAACATGCTTAAGAAGTCGTCACGATTTCCTACTTATAACCAAACATATTGGAAATATTAGTCTGGCATTATTAAATCCTAATTTTATTGGTCTTATTTAAAATTAAACTTTCATTTAACTATGAACAACTCTTAACGTGTCTCTTTAAATTTATTAAATACTCTAAAACAGTAGCTCAACCTTTTGACCTAAACTCATTAATTTACCATTTTGTTGTGAGCGACTTCTTATTCTTCCTATATGACATATTGCACGTGTCTGATTTCAAAGGGAGGTTGGGTGGCTGAATGGTTAGCACGCGCGTCTGTCATTGAGTTAACTAGCGTGTTTTCGAATGCCCGGTTGTACGTGACAAGGAGTAAGGTCGCCTGTCCAACCTGCCATTTTTAATTTTTTTTCCCGCCATTTTCATTTCATTTTCTCGTCCGTCTCATTACAGTAATACAAGTTTCAGTTATTTCCCTTTAGTTTTCAGATTATTGTTATGCCTGGGCGCAATGATTCATACTATATTTAGACTTGTAACTTCGCGAGTTTCTTCTTATCCTTTTATTTAGGATACTTGATACAATCAATGACACGTGACGATAAATATGAAAGCTTTCATATCTGCACGGGACAGTAGCAGATCTAGTTATTATTTTTTTTTTTGTGTTTCTCCTGCAAATCGGATTTCACAGAATCTAACTATAGGATGTTTCCGAAACTTTGACCTACCCCCCCAAAAATGGGTGGTGGCTGTTGATTAAATATATTTTCGAAACGTTTTGCGAATTCGAAATCACCGAATTTAACGAACGAAAAAATTAACAATGCATAGTCGTAACTTTGTTATTGATAGACCTATTTTACTAAAAAAAATTTCTTTGAAAACCTTGACGAAAACCAATTTCACCTGCAATTTCAAATTTTCGAATTTCGAAAATTCGTCGCTGTGATTTCGTTCCGGAAGTCATGTCCAATTTGACAACTTCTTTAATAGATACACGATTTTTATGAAATTTGGAATGTAAGTAGATCTTACCGATGCGAGTTTAAAAATGACTTTTAAAATTTTCTAAATTATCTCCCCTTTGAGAAATTGAGGATCGAAATTTTCAAAAAAATCGACGAAATATAGGTCAGATCATCTTGAATTTTTTTTTAGGTACTACCTACGAGACCACTAATTAGTATACAAAAGTTTGAGTTTGTAGCTCAATCCGGAAGTGCCACTATCTTGAAAAGTGAAAAATCCCTAAGGCTTTTTTGCTATTTTACTTACAGACACGAGAATTATATTTTCTGAATCCTTGAAGGATGGCCTAAAAATCGCAGGGAGCAGAATTTTGATGTAGGTCAACTGATGGTTGCCATTTTGAAGTGAATATGAAAAGTAGTAGAAATTTGAAGGGCTGAGACTTTGAAACACAATAACTCTCCTTCTTATTGAGCTAGAATGTTCAATCTTGGTGTAGACATTCACTAGGTCACTGTCGTGATTGAGTGCAAAGATGAGCATTATCTGCTTAGGGTAAGCAGAGATAAGCATGCTGATTTGTTGATTCTTTAGGGCACGATAACTTCGGTTATAATCAAGGGAGGGTGGTGAAACTTTTGTCAATAGAGAGTCTAATAGCTAGCCTGTTGTGTGAAATCATTGTATCATTTTTTTTAAATATCAGGGATAGCCGAAAAAAAGAGATTGAAAATCCAAAAAGTCGTATTTTTACAATTTGGAGCATGTTTAGAGGTCTTTCTCTTAAAGTCAACATACTATTTTTTGGGAACTTCTTCTACAAAGAGTCTTATTGGTAGTCTTTTATATGAAACCATCGATCAACAGTCCAACATATCAGGAGTAGAAAAACAAAAGGATCGAACATTGAAAACGGCACCCTTTCATTGTTAAGCGAAACATGCGGTGTGGGTGACTACAATCTACGCATTTAGTCATCGTATAGAGTTTATTCAACAGTATCGAATTCCAACTGCTTAGGGATATTTTACGTGCACTCCAATGTGTACACGGGATCTTGGTTTTTCGTCCCATCCGAAGGACAAGACAGCTGTGCTTGTCAGGCCCTCCGTTCTGCCTCACTGACAAGGGGAACCACGCCGGGAAATCGAGATGAACTTTTTCCGTGCAGAACTTTCAATTCAAGCAAAACGTTTATTGCATACGATGAAGCTGGTCAGTTGGAGCTTATTTTCAAAAGTTTTGTAATAATCGGTTGGTAATTAAAGTACCGTGCACATTAAACTTTTAAAACAGAAAATTTTGCCCGGTTGAAATGTTTCTTGCTATAAGTCAGCAATTTTCCGAATTCAGGGAGGCTGGATGGCTGAATGGTTAGCATGTGCTCGCTGTATCGTAACGTTTGTCATTGAGTCAACGGGCGTCGTTTCGATCTCCAGGTTGCACGTGTATGATGTCCAACCTCGTGGGTTTTCTCCGTGTTCTTCGGTTTCCTCCCAACGGCTAAAGACCAGTACGTGCAAGGGGAGTTTTTAAATAAAATTAAAAAACATATGTTAGTCCCGAAATGACCTAGTTTGTGTCGAATGGACATTAGGCCGCATTTCTCTCTTTCTCTTTTTAAAGTTTTGTAATAATCGGTTGGTAATCAAAGGTACTGTTAAAGTGATAAAACAGAAAATTTGGCCCGGTTGTAATGTTTCTCACTTTAAAGTCAGCAATTTGTCGATTTTAAGGGGCAAACGTTTATTGCGAACGATTAAGCTGGTCAGGGGGAGCTTATTTTTAAAAGTTTTGTAATATTCGGTTGATAACTAAAGGTACCGTGCAAATTAAACTGTTAAAATAGAAAATTTGGCCCGGTTGAAATGTTTCTCGCTGTAGGTCAGCAATTTGCCGATTTTAGGGAGGTTGCGTGGCTGAATGGTTAGCACGTGCGCTCTGTATCATAACGTCTGTCATTGAGTCAACTGGCCTTGTTTCGATTTCTTGGTTGTACGTGACAAGGAGTATGATCGCCTTACCAACCTCGTAGGCCGTAACGCCGCTGCCCAGGTAAAATTTCCCTCATTGCACACTTTATGGCGTATGCCCGTCTTCATTAGCCCATTGTAGGAGCAGAACAGTAGGACGCTAAACCCCATTCAATTTCATTTCATTTTCTCTATGTTGCTTATTTATTATAGTGGATAAATATTTTTCTGGTTCTAGCAATTATTTAATTTCTGCATAGAAATCTCTGGCCAGTTTTTTTTTTATTGCAGAGTGCCATTCTTGTATATTGCAGTCTATGACCCTTTGTTTAAAACATGCTTAAGAAGTCGTCACGATTTCCTACTTATAACCAAACATATTGGAAACCATAATTATATAACATATCTTGGAAGCCCGATTACAGCTATACAAGTTTCAATTATTTCTCTTTAGTTTATTAAAGATTATTTTTTTGCCCGGGTGCAATGTTTCTCACTACATTTAAATTTGTAACTTTGTGAGTTTTTGACCGATTTTGATATTACGTCTTAAAGATTATTTTTTTGCCCGGGTGCAATGTTTCTCACTACATTTAAATTTGTAACTTTGTGAGTTTTTGACCGATTTTGATATTATGTCTTTATAATTTTCCAAATCTACATATTTAAGAATGAATCCGCGAGAAAACCATGCAAAATTCGAAAAAAACGCCAAAGTGCTAAGTTTGAAATTTTTAACCTTACTCTGGTTATTGGACCACCTAAGCATTGTTATAAATGTGGTGAAGTCCCAGAGCCCAAAACCTACCCTGGGGCCTACAGCTGGAACAGTGGTTTTTCACTCGAAAATAGCCATTTTTTCATCGAATTTTCATTGAAAATACCAAATGTTTGAAATATCGTCGTTCATAAAATATGTTATGTACGGTAGTTGTCATGCTCTCATTGCAAAGACCATTTTTCCGACTTTCTAACATGGGCACCATTTTTAGAAAATGATGTATTATGGGTGTTTCAGAGCTCAGTCAAAATGGTATATCTTTTAAGAGGCAAAATACACCATTCCCAAAAATCCTTGTAGCACCCCCTTTGCAGGTATTTCATAGTATCTCATACGGTCGTTATGAAGTTCATACCATGCTTTATCAAAATAAAAAATAAAATTGGATGCAACGGAATAGTGGAATGAGCAGTGGCACCCGTAAAAATGTGAAAATTGGATCTTTATGGTATTTTCCTTCACTGTTGATTCATTGTTTCAGGCCATTTGATTCTGCCTCATTCAATCTCTCAGTATTAAACATGGTGTCAACAGTGCCGACAAGACGCGTGCTGATCAGTGAGGTTTGGACTCCAGTCATGCAAGAGCCCCTGCCTTCAGAAAATTTCTAAATGCATGTCACATACAACCGGGGATTCGAAACCACGACAGTTGACCCAATGACAGGCTTTATGATACACCACGCAGGTGCTAACCATGCCCCCCCCCCCCCTAATAAGCAAATGAAGGTGCCGTTCGTTCGTTCGTGAGGTTTAACGTCCACTTCCACCTAAGGTGATATCGTAGACAATGAAGGTGCCACGCCCACTACTGTTTTATACAGTATCTAGTACGTTTTATACGACGAATCTGATCAGTATTATGGTTGGTGCGATATCCTCTACTCTTTTTTTATAGCCTTTTACTTTTACAACGATAATATTAGTCCGGCAGCCAAGCCCCATTTTAAGCCTTAACATGGAAATTTAGTCCACCTAATGTTTTTTGATGGATCATATATCTTGGCTGCCATGAGAGCTTTTCTGGTTGTTGAGTCGAGTAAAATATGTGACAGTGTCTCTCGAACCACGAGTTGAAGATGGGTTTTACAAGAATTTGACCCACTGAATCCGTTAGGATGCCAAAATCAAAATGGTGGCTTATTTTGGCTGGAAATGTATAAAGTTTACTGAAACGGTGTGTAATTTTTTGAAAGATAGGTTTTTGGTGTATTATATATCTTCAATCTGTGTAGTTTCAGAATCCGGATGATGCCCTCCTGGCATCCTTGAGTATATTAAAAGAATTCAAAATGGCCGTCATGAGGCATTTTCTGATAATTTAGTTTAGTGGGGTAAAATTCGGGACAGATTCTCTCGGATTTCGATATAACGGTGATTTCTGTCAGAATGTGACCCTCTGAATCCAAAAAACTTGGGTATTCTTCCTTAAAAAGCTGTCCAATTCCACAAGGTGTCCAAATTCAAAATGGAGGAAAATTATTTGGTGAAACTCATAAAGTCGCCCCAAAAGGCTGTGCAATATATTAAACAATAGGTTTTCGGTGTCATTTACTTCAGATATAAACATAAACTAGACCTGCAAGCAGGAATGACGGGTTTCACTGGTGCCACGTTACTTTCGGTGCCACGTTGCCCTTGAACATATGTCACTTCCTATACCAATGAAACCATTAAACAGGTTTCCACATAAGCATTGCAAACTTCAAATAAAATGGACAAAGAATCAACCAAATCCATCAATATCAATTCATTTTATATATGTGTTACTTGTAAGTGATCCTGGCAAAATTTCATTACTTCCGGTGATAATGAAAATGTTCAATTAGTTTTATGAAATCACAAATGGCATAAGGCATCATATGGCGAAGATTGTATGTAAATCGAATAAGAATTGCTACTTTTATAGACCAAAAACCTTGAAAAGTGACTTGTAGAAAATCGTCTATTTCTCGGCAACCGCACATGATAAAAACTATTTTCTTGGTATCAATATGATCGTATGGGCTCAATCTATTTGTTGATTGGAATCAAATATCATAATTTTAAATATATTACAAATCAGACTCATTTGAAAAAAATATCTGTTTTGGAGGCTAAAAATACAGTTTTTGCCAAAATGACATTACTTCCGGAAATACTGAAAATGTTAAATTAATTCTATGAAATCATAAATGATATAAGATATCATATGGTGAAAATTTTATTAAAATCGAATAATAACTGACACTTTTATAGACCAAAAACCTTGAAAAGTGACTTAAGGAAAATCGCCCATTTCTCTGTAACCGTACAAGTTGGAAACCATTTTGTGGTATCTGTGTGATCGTATGGGTTCATTCTATTTGATCAATAGAATCAAATATCATAATTTGAAACAAATAACAAGTACGACTCATTTGAATAAAATATTGTTTTTGAGGGCTAAAATTTAAGTTTTGAGTAAATGACGTCATTTCCGGTGACAGCGCAAGAGGTAAAACGGTTTGAATTAGTCCACTATGGCATTAGGCATCCAATGGCGAAAGAAAATTGAAAATCGAATAATTATTGATTCTTTTACAGCCAAAATTACGTGAAAAGTGACCCATGCCTATTTCTCGGCAACTGCGAATATTACAAATTAATTTTCACATACATTCTCTTCGTATGGGTTATTACTATGAGTTTATGAGTGTTACGAAGATATATTTTTTAATATGATGACGCTGGATGGGTTGTAAATAGCTTATATTGACACCTTTTTTCACCCTTTAATCCAAATTGCCAGAAAACGAAATCGAAATTAAAAAAACTGAGCCCGATGTTTTGTGCGCCTTTACATTGCACATCTTTTCAGTCATATAAGATTTGAAAAAAATAATATTTGCTTTCAAAAAGTTGTACCGAACTGTCAATATTGTAGTTTTTGCTGAATTTACGTCACTTCCGGTGCCTACAGGAAACTTTACCGGTAACAAAAAAAATGGCATTTTGAACAGTGTTTTATACAAATCGAACAATAAATAAATAATGTATGACTGAAAAACTGAATTAGCCAATGGCGTCCAAGGAAAATTACGGAAACAAAAAATGTTGACATTTTTGTTCAAATCAGATGACTCTTTAACCTTGGATAAAATGTCATATAAAAGAATTAATAAATAAAAAAGTTTTTTGTAAAAAATTAAATTTTCAAAATTTGGCGCCTAATATCTTCCAAGATTCGTCGAAAATCAAAAATCAAAAGTAACATAGCTATGTCCCCTGTTTCTGGCTATGTCAAAATGCATCATATGCTAAAATCCAATGATTATTGTTAACATTAGGGCAATATTTCAAAAAACGACATTTTCGGTGATTTCGGACATTTCGCAATGTCGCAGAATGCCGGGAGTAGCTTTAATCTCTAAGTCACACCCACTTTCCCAGTAAAACTGAAGACATTGTATCGATCCGAAAAGAAGTTGCTGAGATATAAAGCAAATTGGAAAAAAAATAATAATAATAAGAAGAAGAATAATAATACGAATAATTTTAACAAAAACAATAGTGTCCAATCGGTCAAATATTGCTTTTGCGTGCATTTGGGCCCTAACCTATCCCACATGGAAAATATGGCCGAAATCGCTGACATGACCCCTGTCACCACCTGCATGGTGCTCTCGCGGATACGTTCTTAACGTACATATTCAAACAGTTGAGTTCAACCTGATTTAAAAAGTTTTAGTTTTGTTCAAAGTTATCTCATTTAATTTTTCGATGTTTTCTTACCATTTTCATTTCATTTTTCTGAAAGTTTTGAAATCGGAAGTCATCCCGATTACAGCAACACAAGTATCAGTTATTTCCCTTTAGTTTTCAGATTACTCAATGTTTCATACTATATTTAGACTTGTAACTTCGCGAGTTTTTGACCAATTTTGATAGTTTGTTATTCTTATCCTTTTATTTGAGATACTTGATATAATCGATGACACGTGACGATGAATATGAAAGCTTTCATATCTGCATGGGACAGTAGCAGATCTAGTTATTATTTGTTTTTTGTGTGTGTTTTCTGCAAATCGGATTTCTCAGAATCTATCCGTAGGATCTTTCTGAAATTTTGACCTACCCCCCCCCCCCAATGGGTTGCGAACCTTGATTAAATATATTTTCAAAACGTTTTACGAATCCGAAATCACCGAAATTTACGAACGACGAAATGGACAATGCATAGTCGTAACTTTGTTATTTTTTGACCGATTTTACTAATTCTTTTTTCTTTGAATACCTTGAAAAAAATCATTTTTATCTGCAGTTTCACATTTTCGAATTTTGAAAATTCGTCGCTGTGATTTCGAACCGGAAGTTAAGACCAAATTGACAACTTCTTTAATAGTTGTACGATTTTCATGAAATTTAGTATATAAGTAGATCTTATCGATGTAACTTCAAAAATATAATTAGAAATTTTCTAAATTATCTCCCCTTGACGAAACTAAGGATCAAAATTTTCAAAAAAAATCATCGAAATATAGGTCAGAATGACCTGATTTTTTTTTTTGATACTAGATAAGTAATTACTGATTTGTACACAAAATATAAAGTTTGTCGATCGAACCGGAAGTGCCACCATCTTGAAACGTGAAAAATCCCTAAGGCTTTTTTGCTATTTTACTTATAGACACGGGAGTTATATTTTCTGAATCCTTCAAAGATGGCCTAGATATTGTTCACAGCAGAATTTTGATTTAGGTCAATTGATGGTCGCCATTTTGAATTGAAAATGAAAAGTAGTAGCAATTTGAAGGGTCGGGACTTTGGAACACAATTACTCTCCTTCTAATTGAGCTAGAATGTTCAAACGTGGTGTAGACGTTCACTAGGTCAATGTCATGATTGAGTTCCAAGATGAGCATTTTCTGCCTAGGGTAAGCAGAGATAAGCATGCTGATTTGTTGATTATTTAGGGCACGATAACTTCGGTTATAATGAAGGGCGGGTGGTGAAACTCTTGTCAATCGAAAGTCTAATAGCTAGCCTGTTGTGTGGAATCATTGTATCATTATTTTTAAATATCGGGGATAGCAGAAAAAAGAGATCGAAAATCCAAAAAGTCGTATTTTTACGATTTGGAGCATTTTTAAAGGTCCTTTTCTCTTAACCCTAAGAACTCCTCCCCTGTTAAAATCGATCGCCGGCGATCGGTAAATTCATCACGTCTTATCCGAAAAAATATTCACAGTAAACAAATATCATTTATATCATTCGAAAGCCACGAAAATTCCCCATAAAATGAGACTAATAACGGGCGATTATTCAACATAGAAGTCGTGTTATACGAGTCTAGAGTCTAACAAAGATGGGTAACTCTGTGAGCGTAAACAAATGACGTCGTGTTATTTATATTTAGCAGAAGTCCTATTATTTCGTGTACCTATAGCCGTAAAAGGTGGTTTATTACGTCTAAAAGAGAAATTATTAAACCGAAAATTAAGAATAGAAGTTTTGTTAAGTTTTCCAATTATTAAACACGTGTCATCTTGAATATGTGAGCGATGCCGATGAATTCAAATGAGCAAACATGTGACCTAGATTAGTCCGACGAAGAATTTGTCAACGAGAGATCCTGATTAGATTAGATGAGTGAGTTTTGTTTACTAATTTATTATTTTACACCCGAACAAACGTAAACTTGATGATGATAATTATGTAATTGTAGAATGTGTGCTTATTTCTACCATGAATTATCCATTTAGCATCGAATTATCGGTAAATTAGATCAAATATGTGGGCCTAAAATGTAATACTAATTGTAATAGTACTACAGTAGTATATTTCTCTGGCACGTGCGTATGGCGGAGAACGCACATGGCTGACTTGATGAAAAGGGGATGTTTTCTGTTTCAATTAGACAATTTTGGCATGAAATGCAGAAACCCGCGTATAGTTATTCAAATTTCAAAAAGGCTTAGCCACTAATTATTGTCAGTTTTCGTTTGTTTGCTTTCGTTCCAATTCCAGCAATGATCGAGGGGTTGGACCGTTGTTGGGACTAGGCCTCTAGGCCTCGGGCAAGTAAGGCTAAATCACTTATGATAATTTAGATTTCTATCTCTGCCCTTTGGTAAAAATAAATAATAGGCCCACACATGTTGTTGGAACTAGGCCTCTAGGCCTCGGGCAAGTAAGGCTAAATCACTTATGATAATTTAGATTTCTATCTCTACCCTTTGGTAAAAATAAATAATAGGCCAACACATGTATATTATAAATGCCAAACGAAAGCGTGTGTGACTATCCTTCTGTGTTTTACGTGTACACTATTTAATCAAAGTGTGTTATTTAATTTTTTTCCCAGGCCTTCAACCTCAGTTGAAGATACTGCACATGGACATGGTAGACTAATGATAGTCTTAGGCCTTAGGCCTTAGGCCTTATGGTACTGATACAAGCATGGATTGGGATGTGTGAGTTTTGTTTGTTATGTATAATGTATATGTTTTTACATTCAAATTATTCAAAACAAGTATAAACCTAAAATGTCTAGATGTTCTACAGCTTTAGATTGTGTGCCTAGATTTACTTGATTTATGACCTTCCTCTTTCAATTATTTTACCTAAGGTTACTCAACGTAGAAGTCTTTTGTTTTTGTTTTTATTGCACTGAATGCTTTACATTTATTTATTTATATTTGAAGGCCCGTATCTGAAGATGGAAATAGGTAGACCCAATGATATTGTTGAGAAAGTTTGGGTACAACAGTATAACAAAAGTACATGTACCACCAGGTCAAGGGTTCAAGAAACATAGAAGCTTTCCTATGCAGAAGATTCTTGTGAAGAAAATTTACCATTGAAGAGAACACAGCCATCTGCATCCCAGCCTTGTGGTCATCAGAAGATAAGTCATAATATTAGCACAGAAGAATGGAAGCATGGACAGTGTATAGACACAGAGCCCAGTAGGCTATACCGAAGATTATTCCGGGACATGGAATTGGAGTTTCATGAGTTGGCAGTTGGCACAATGGAATTTAGTCTGTTTGACGGGTGAAAACTAGATAACATAGCAGATTTTTTGTCATTGCTATATTTATTGTTAATAACATAATTATTGATTGTTGCATGATTTTCCTAGGCCTGTGTACATGTATCTACTTGATTGTATGTATTCCTTCTGAATTTTTGTTCTCCGCCTTGTGCCTACTTTCATATTTCGGTGTAAAAAAGGGCTATTGTCTTTGGGATCGTGTTTACCTTATGGCAAATGCTGTAATATTTTCATAATAGCAGCTGTGGGTATTATTTTAACAACAGAAGTATAAAAAAAACTAATTTTGGAGTCGAAAGTCAGTGTGGCAGGTCAAAGGTCAACCCATTGAGTCAAAGGTCAATAGTGGGGTCAAAGGTCAACAATATGTCAAAGGTCATTTGCATAATTACTTAATTATGTCTTTATTTTGGCACAATGGAATTTAGTCTGTTTGACGGGTGAAAACTAGATAACATAGCAGTTTTTTTGTCATTGCTATATTTTCTTGTTAATAACATAATTATTGATTGTTGCATGATTTTCCTAGGCCTGTGTACATGTATCTACTTGATTGTATGTATTCCTTCTGAATTTTTGTTCTCCGCCTTGTGCCTACTTTCATATTTCGGTGTAAAAAAGGGCTATTGTCTTTGGGATCGTGTTTACCTTATGGCAAATGCTGTAATATTTTCATAATAGCAGCTGTGGGTATTATTTTAATAACAGAAGTATAAAAAAAGCTAATTTTGGGGTCGAAAGTCAATGTGGCAGGTCAAAGGTCAATCCATTGAGTCAAAGGTCAATAGTGGGGTCAAAGGTCAATAATATGACAAAGGTCATTTGCATAATTACTTAATTATGTCTTTATTTTTTAATTCTAATCATATGTTTGTGATATTTTATTTTGTTATCTTTAAATCCATTCATTAAATCACAATTGCTACAATGTGAATACTTAAAACTCCATTGCTGTATTTTATTGCAATGTTTATCATCTTTGATGTCTCATAACTTTTTTGACTTTAGTGCTACAATTATGAATAATACACAGATTTGTGGCAAAATAGTTGTTTTCTTTTAATCTACATCAAAAACCCTACCAGCTTATAATCCCTGTGGTCTGTTTGAGGTAAAATGGAAAAGTTAAAATTATTTTTGGGGTCAAAGGTCAAATTAAAAAGGTCAAGGTCAAAGTTCATGCACGTGGGGTCAACGAAATGATCCCCTATAGAAAGCCCTGCCAATGCTCTTATCAAAAACATATAACATGTGGTTCTTCTAAGAATTGTTTTTTACCATTTGCCCAGTAACAGATACCAGTGTTAAAACTCCTATTTAGGGGGTGAGTGTATAGGGTTTTAAAGTCAACATAATATTTGGGGGGAACTTCTTCTACAAAGAGTCTTATCGGTAGTTTTTTTTATGAAACCATCGACCAACAGTCCAAAATAGCAGGAGTAGAAGAATAAAAGGATCGAAAACTGAAAACGGCACCCTTTCATTGTTAAGCAAAACATGCAGTGCGGGTGGCTATAATCTGGACATTTAGTCATTGTATAGAGCGTATTCAACAGTATCGAATTCCAACTGCAAAGGGATCTTTTACGTGCTACGTGCACTCCAATGCGTACACGGCGGGGGTGGGGTGGGACACGCCAGAAAATCGAGATGAACTTTCTCGGCCTATGCAGGGATCGAACACCCGACCTCCTGGCCAACGACTTAGCCACATAGTCTGGACACCCATCGTACATTTCATCCGTCAAATCAAAGCATTTCATTGCATTAGACCAATAATTAATTATTCTTAATTTAAAACTTTATTTTAATATTAGTCTGACATTATTAAATCCTAATTTTATTGGTCTTATTTAAAATTAAACATTCATTTAACTATGAACAACCCATAACGTGTCTCTTTAAAACAAATAAATACTCTAAAACAGTAGCTCAACCTTTTGACCTAAACTCATTAATTTACGATTTTGTTGTGAGCGACTTGTTATTCTCCCTTTATCACATATTGCACGTGTCTGATTTCAAAAGGGGGAGGGGTGGCTGAATGTTAGCACGCGCGCCTGTCATTGAGTTAACTAGCGTGTTTTCGAATGCCCGGTTGTACGTTCCAAGGAGTTAGTTCGCCTGTCGATCCTGCCATTTTAAGTTTTTTCTCGCCATTTTCATTTCATTTTCTCATCCGTTTCATTACAGTAATACAAGTTTCAGTTATTTCCCTTTAGTTTTCAGTTTATTGTTATGCCTGGGTGCAATGTTTCATACTATATTTAGACTTGTAACTTCGCGAGTTTTTGACCAATTTTGATAATTTTTTCTTTTCATCCTTTTATTTAGGATACTTGATACAATCGATGACACGTGACGATGAATATGAAAGCTTTCATATCTGCATGGGATAGTAGCAGATCTAGTTATTATTTTTTTGTGTGTGTGTTTTCTGCAAATCGGATTTCTCAGAATCTATCCATAGGATCTTTCTGAAATTTTGACCTACCCCCCAAAAATGGGGTGCGAACGTTGTTTAAATATATTTTCAAAACGTTTTACGAATCCGAAATCACCGAATTTTACGAACGAAAAAACTGACAATGCATAGTCGTAACTTTGTTAATTTTTGACCGACCTTACTAATTCTTTTTTCTTTGAATACCTTGAAAAAAATTATTTTCATCTGCTGTTTCACATTTTTGAATTTCGAAAATTCGTCGCTGTGATTTCGAACCGGAAGTTTAAACCAATTTAACAACTTCTTTAATAGTTGTACGATCTTCATGAAATTTTGTATATAAGTAGATCCTAGCGATGTGATTTCAAAAATATAATTAAAAATTTTCAAAATTATCTCCCCTTGACGAAATGAAGGATCAAAATTTTCAAAAAATCATCGAAATATAGGTCAGAATGACCTGATTTTATTTTTGGTTACTAGATAAGTAATTACTGATTTGTACACAAAATATGAAGTTTGTCGATCAAACCGGAAGTGCCACCATCTTGAAACGTGAAAAATCCCTAAGGCTTTTTTGCTATTTTACTTACAGACACGGGAGTTATATTTTCTGAATCCTTGAAGGTTGGCCCAAAAATCGCTGGGAGCAGAATTGTGATTTAGGTCTACTGATGGATTCCATTTTGAAGTGAATATGAAAAATAGTAGCAATTTGAAGGGCCGAGACTTTGAAACACAATAACTCTCCTTCTAATTAAGCTAGAATGTTCAAACTTGGTGTAGACGTTCACTAGGTCAATGTCATGATTGAGTTTAAAGATGAGCATTTTCTGCTTAGGGTAAGCAGGGATAAATATGCTGATTTGTTGATTCTTTAGGGCACGATAACTTCGGTTATAATGAAGAGAGGGTGGTGAAACTCCTGCCAATCGAGAGTCTAATAGCTAGCCCGTTGTGTGAAATCATTGTGTTATTGTTTTTAAATGTCAGGGATAGCAGAAAAAAAGAGATCGAAAATCCAAAAAGTCGTATTTTTACGATTTTGAGCATTTGTAAAGGTCCTTTTCTCTTCAATCAACATAATATTTTTGGGGAACTTCTTCTACAAAGAGTCTTATCGATAGTCTTTTATATGAAACCATCGATCAACAATCCAAAATATCAGGAGTAGAAGAATAAAAGGATCGAAATTTGAAAACTGCAACCTGTCATTGTTAAGCGAAACATGCAGCGTGGGTGACTACAATTTGCACATTATTCATCGTATAGAGCTTATTCAACAGTATCGAATTCCAACTGCTTAGGGATATTTTACGTGCACTTCAATGTGTACACGGGACCTTGGTTTTTCGTCCTATCCGAACGACTAGACGGCTATTCTTGTCAGGCCCTCCGTTCTGCCTCACTGACAAGAGGGAACCACGCCGGAAAATCGAGATGAACTTTCTCGGTGCAGAACTTTCAATTCACGCCAAACGTTTATTGCATACGATTAAGCTGGTCAGTTGGAGCTTATTTTCAAAAGTTTTGTAATAATCGGTTGGTAATTAAAGTACCGTGCAAACTAAAGTGCTAAAACAGAAAATTTCGCCCGGTTGAAATGTTGCTTGCGATAAGTCAGCAATTTCCCGATTTTAGGGAGGCTGAATGCACTGAAAAAAAACTTGTGTTGGATCGCAACACAAGTACTTGTGTTAAATCTAATCTACACAAGTTTGTGTTGTTTTGCATTGCATTAACACAAATTTGTGTAGATTTGTAAAAATCTTGTGTGTTTTCATACCAGTAACACAAGTATTGTGTAGGCCTACCGTCAACCAAAGATTTTTTTTTTTTTTTTGTTTTTTTTTTTTTGTTTTTTTTTGTTTATAAAGTCAGAATTCGGGAGTCCACAAGTTTAAGAAAAAGTAATAAAATAAAAGGTTTAATTCAAATCCCGAAAATTACATGGGGTTCTTCACTGGAAGAGTGTGCGCACTAATTAATCAGACAATTGCCAGGCAGACTTGAATGTTAATTGGTGTTAAGTTGTCTATAAAGATGAAATGTCTGGTTGTCTTTTTTTTATTGATCCAATAAACTGATATATCAAAGGAATATATAGTGTACATGTGATTTTCAGCACCCTGGTGTTTGTCAAAATTGATTCAATGTGCATTGGAAAACAATGAGTAAAACTCTTAGTAATGTAATTGGTTGATGTAATCGAAATTGGACAGTATATTGGTTAACAAAACAGTAACCAATCAAATTTAATTAATCTTCCAGATTTGTCTCATAATTGATTTATTGATACAATGGTTCTCCAAGTTATCTATACTCTATTTGATATTTTATCAGCGACATTCAGTTAGACATTTAACTGTAGGACGCCATGTTTCGTAGTAGTGTCAACCGAGAGTGATATTTTTAAAAATATAATTTTCACACAGAATACAAGACCGCAGGTTTGTAAAATTTAAAAAAAAATAAAACCGTGTATTTAATTTAGCATCGATTTATTGTTTATATGTATATTACTAATAATTAAAAACAAACAAGTCAGACCAAGACTTGTTCTAGAACCTCGTAATCTTCAACGTACGTTATTCGTAGAATATTTTTCTGGATGTTAGAGACTAACTCAGAACAATTAAACCGGAAGTGTGTATTTGATAATGGCGGACAAGAGAATTTTTTTGATTGTTTCTAAAGCGTCCCGGACCCGGTAATTCAGCAGTCTAACGAATTTGTCTTAATTTTTCTGAAAACGTGCTTTATTAATATTATTCGGCGCTACATCGTTGTTCAAATTCTTGTACTTGCAAAAAACAACACCAACTGGGACCAGCAGGTAAGAATTTCTCTTTATTTTATAACTCGCCAGGCAGCCATCTTTGTTTCGGGGAAAATGAGAAATATCAGGCATGGACTATAGCTAGATTCTAACTTTTGTACTAGTTTAATTGGAATTTAATCTTAATTTAAACATATTTCTAAGTAGCAAGTGGATAAGGCACAAGTTTTACAACTTAGAACGCCATCTGCAAAATGTAATAGATCTTATCTGTGTAAAAGAAAAAAACAAACAAACAAACAAATCAGCCTTTTATTTTTATGCAACGTACTGATTCAGAAACTAACACCTGCCGTCTGAAGTTTTTCTATAATTTCTTCTTTTTTTTTTTCAGTCATTGATGTTAGCATATAGGCCTACTCCACAAATAAAAACTGGTAAGAATTTCATTTTCTTTTAATATATTTTTTTAAAAATATCACTATCAGTAGTAATATCCAGTCAGGAGAGAGGGGAAATCGGGTTTTAATTTCACTTAACAGAACTGTGCGATATACATGTCCTTGTATTAAATTGGTCGAATCAAGTAGGCCCATGCATGATATATATCCTAGAATCAAGTAGGACTGGACTACCATTTCCGCCATTTTCCTGAGCACTGACCATTGTGTATGTTGTGTTTATATTAATTCGACATAAACTTTGGAGTTGTTGTTACTGTTTGTTGCATAACAGAATGGTCTATTTCAAATACGATATTTGCATAAGTATAAACGTAAATCGGCAGTGCTGGACACACTAGCAGAAGGATTCTGCTGAATCAATCAGCGCTAAATTCATGTAGCGTGTACACTGACATTCGCCCAAATCAAACAGGTTTGATATATTTGGCTGAACTATATTTGATTGGTGTGCTCGCTTTGTTGAAGCATTCGTCTGGTTTTAGAATTCATTAGCCAATAAGCACACATTCATATCAAGAAGTCATGAATTTTTTGAAGAAAAATGTTAAATCATGTGACCTAAAAGGTAATGTAACTGTCAACTGAGTGGTGAATCTGAGGAGGGAGAGAGAGAGAGAAATGGGGTTTAACCTCCACTCAACACAAACTAGGTCTTTTTGGGACTAACATATGGTTTAATTTTATTTCAATAATTCGCTTGCACGTAGGGGCCTTTAGCAGTGGGAGGAAACCAGAGTGCCCGGAGGAAACCCAAAAGGTTGAGAAGGCGCCCCTATCTGCATGCCACATGCACTCACACCAGGGCTCGAAACCACAGCCGCAAGCCAGATGTGAGCGACCAGCTAGAGGTCGAAGCGCAGCACTCTTAGACAACTAGGCCTGGAGTATCCACTCATTCGGCTGCAATTATGTGCCAATTGAATTGGGCAAATAATTTGAGCACATCATTCTGGTGTGTCCACAGCTTTACTAGAAAAGTCTGTATTTTCTAAAAACCAACAATGGGGCATACTAAGAACAAAAATATAAGGCCATACCATGCTATCGGGTTACATGCACACCAATGGGACTGCAGGTTTTTGGTTCCATGAAACAATACAAATGCACTTTCTCAGGAAAAACTGAGAGCAAACCCGCCACCTCCAGAATAGCAACCCGCACCTTACTCACTCAGCCACATGGCTATCGTCTAATTACTGTGACAGTCCAGTCAAATGACAAACAAGGGTTATTAAAATAGATTTTCACGGCTTATGTAAAATCTTCAGGATTCAAATGGTTTTGGATACCGTAGATATTTTAGTTTCAATTTCATATCACACAGTTTGTATATGGTAAGATATCTTAAACAGTTAATTACATGTCACATATTCATATTTTTCAGTTTCCATATTAGGTGCCATAGCAAATAAAACATCATATAATAAAAAAAAAACAAATATGGGAGAAGAAAGAGCTGAAAGAATGAGGTTTTTGGGGGTGAGTGTTCAATTCTAATAGAAAAGATTGTTGATATGGTAATTTGAAATCTCACCATTAAATGTGTTTGGCACAATGTAGCCCGGTTGGAGCAGCGGTGTCATTAGCCTCCATTTCAGTTTATTATTTTGAAATATAAAATACAATTTAGTATAGTAAAAGTATACACACACATGTATGTGCACATATGACTGTCTCATTTGTGGAGAGTCGAGGTGGGTAAGACGCTGCAGGTTTGCTCCCAATGTTGACATAGAAAATTCAGGATGGAGTGCCTGACAAGGACATTCGTCTAGTTGTTCAGATTGAACAACAAAACATGGTCCTGTGTTCACATTGGCATGCATGTAAAAGATCCTCTGGCAATTGTAATTTGATGCAAGAGTATGCCTTAGGGTCGCGGTACCGTGCAAAATTTCAGTCCAAAATCTCAAGGCCTTTTTGTGACTTCTAAGGGGGTGGGGGTGAATTGCCGGATGGATGGCTGGATGGTTAGGACATGCACGCTGTATCATAAAGCTGCGGGTCCTCCGGTTGCTCTCACTCCTAATGACCCCTCAGCGCAAGCAAATTATTGAAATAAAATTAAACTGTATGTTGGTCCCAAAATGACCTAGTTTGTGTCAAGTGGATGTTAAACCAAATTTCTGTCTTTCACTGACTCTAACCCATTTCATTTGAGCATTATATCTGTCTGGGCCTGTAACTTGACAAGACAAAAGGAATGTTACGCAAAGTTGAAACAAAATAGAAACTAAGTCTCGATGTGGCAAAAGAAATTGTTTATTTAAACATTATGAACCATATAGAAAGTATTCTTATTTCCCACTTTTTATTTTTTAGGCTGAAGCACCCTCGGAGGAGAATTTAATGAATGATAAAAAGAAGAGAAACCAAGCATCAATTTATTTTATAATTCTGGAAAAGAATGCATTTGACCCAATTTTAAATATTTCTTTTTTGTTTTTAATGTTAAGTATTCTTCGAAAACACAATTAGATTTTAATCCTCTTATTAATTTCTGTATAATATAGAAAGTAAAGTGACATATAAATCACGTAAAATTTGGTCGGAAATCATAAAAGTATTTAATAGGCATTATCTAGAAACCAAATATAGATCAGATATACCCAGAATTACAAAAAACCTTGACCTACATTATGGTGACTTTTCCTTGCTTATGAAATGAAATAAGGTTTAATATCCCACTTTTCTGTGTTATTAGGGTGATTCTGCCTTCCAGTCTACTCTTATATCTAATATTTCAACTGTCAAGGGTTCATTAAAGGAAACTCAGGGGGTCAAATGGTTAACAGGCACACATTGGATCAGGAGGTCTGGCAATGAGTCAAATATGTCAATTGTCAAGGGTACTTTAAAGTGAACACAGTCAAGGTGGCTTTGATTCAGGCTTGTACCCAGTTTGTGTCAAGTGGACGCTTAACCTCATTTCTATCTCTTCTTTAAAATACACGGCAATGTGTACATTAGATCGAGGTTTTTTGTCCTATCCAAACAACTATATATTGTCCCTTCCCACGTCCTACACTACTGACATGGAGGAACTATGCTGGGAACTCCAGTTGAAATTTCTCGGCCAACGCCTTATACTCACCGTGGCTTCCCATTGCTTATGATTTGTAATTGTATATAAATATTTTGTACATATTATTCAATATTTGCCATTATCTCTCATATTTTTATATTTTAATCCTGCAGTCTTGATGCTTTGCTCCTTATATGTACAAAATATTCATTTTGTTTGGGTTTTTTTTCCTAATGAGGAAAGAGTTCTACACCATTTTATTACTACTGTAAAATAGGTCATTTATCTTTTGTTAATTTTCTGAGTATGCTAGTTATTTCTAGATTACTCAATAATCACATGTAATTCGACTTATAACACTTTTCACTGTTTGAAAGTAATTCAAATAAGTGGATAATTTATCTTATTAGTGCTTGGTATATATCTTATTAAATTTAAATATATTTGAATTATATATTTTGGGGGTATGGGGTAGGGATACTGTCTTTATATGCTTAGTACTTGTTGATGCTTTGCTCCGTATATGTACAAAATATTCATTTTTGGGGTTTTTTTTTTTCCTAATGAGGAAGGAGTTCTTCACCATTTTGTTACTACTGTAAAATAGATCATTTTTCTTTTGTTAATTTTCTGTGTATGCTATTTCTAGATTACTCAATAATCACATGTAATTCGACTTATAACAGTTTTCACTGTTTGAAAGTAATTCAAATAAGTGGATAATTTATCTTATTAGTGCTTGGTATATATCTTATTAAATTTAAATATATATCTTATTAAATTTAAATATATTTGAATTATATATTTTGGGGGTATGGGGTAGGGATACTGTCTTTATATGCTTAGTACTTGTTGATGCTTTGCTCCGTATATGTACAAAATATTCATTTTTGGGTTTTTTTTTTCCTAATGAGGAAGGAGTTCTTCACCATTTTGTTACTACTGTAAAATAGATCATTTTTCTTTTGTTAATTTTCTGTGTATGCTATTTCTAGATTACTCAATAATCACAGTAATTCGACTTATAACACTTTTCACTGTTTGAAAGTAATTCAAATAAGTGGATAATTTATCTTATTAGTGCTTGGTATATATCTTATTAAATTTAAATATATATCCTATTAAATTTAAATATATTTGAATTATATATTTTGGGGGTATGGGGTAGGGATACTGTCTTTATATGCTTAGTACTTGTTGATGCTTTGCTCCGTATATGTACAAAATATTCATTTTGTTAATTTTCTGTGTATGCTATTTCTAGATTACTCAATAATCACATGTAATTCGACTTATAACACTTTTCACTGTTTGAAAGTAATTCAAATAAGTGGATACTTTATCTTATTAGTGCTTGGTATATATCTTATTAAATTTAAATATATTTGAATTATATATATTGGGGGTATGGGGTAGGGATACTGTCTTTATATGCTTAGTACTTGTTGATGAGTAAAGAAAAATTTAAATAGCTATTTTATAGTTTGTGATTTGGGGGTGGGGGGGCATTATTTAACACAATTTTATTAATATTATTTTTCTGTTAACATTCCAAATATCATTTTATGAATAAATAATAATTTAACAAAAAAAAATTATTGTTACCTCATTTATCAAACTTTGCAGGTTAAACAGAGCAAAAGGGGGGATGCTATATTGGATATAAAGTGAGGGAAATACAACACAAGTTTATGTTGATGGTTATACACAAGTTTGTATATGAAACCACACAAGTTTCCGAAATTTCAACACAAGTTTCAGATATTTCAACACAAGTTTCAGAAATTTCAACACAAGTTTCAACACAAGTTTCAAAAATTTCAACACAAGTTTCAGAAATTTCAACACAAGTTTCAGAAATTTCAACACAAGTTTCAGAACTTTCAACACAAGTATTGTGTAGATTTTCACACAAGTTTCAACACAAGTTTGTGTTGTTTGACAAATTTTAACACAAGTCTTGTGTTGTTTCAGCATTTAACACAAGTTTGTGTTGTTTCAACACAAGTTTGTGTTGTTAAATAGTAACACCCAACTTGTGTTGAAAACAACACAAGTTTGTGTTGTTTCAACACAAGTTTTTTTTCAGTGTGACTGAATGGTTAGCATACGCGCGCTTTGTCGTAACGTCTGTCATTGGGTCAACCGGTGTCATTTCAATTTCCCGGTTGCACGTGGGTTTTCTCCGTGTCCTTCGGTTTCCTCCCACTCCTGAATACCAGTACGCGTAAGGGAAGTTTATAAATAAAATTAAAAAACATATATTATTCCTGAAATGACCTAGTTTGTGTCGAATGGACGTTAATCCGCATTTCTCTCCTTTTGTTTTATTTTTAAAGTTTTGTAATAATCGGTTGGTAATCCATGGTACTGGTACTGTAAAAGTGATAAAACAGAAAATTTCACCCGGTTGTAATGTTTCTCACTTTAAAGTCAGCAATTTGACGATTTTAAGGGGCAAATGTTTTATTGCGAACGATTAAGCTGGTCAGGGGGAGCTTATTTTTAAAAGTTTTCTAATATTCGGTGCAAATTAAACTGTTAAAATATAAAATTTCGCCCGGTTGAAATGTTTCTCGCTGTAGGTCCGCAATTTGCCAAATTTAGGGAGGTTACGTGGCTGAATGGTTAGCTCCTGCGCTCTGTATCGTAACGTCTGTCATTGAGTCAACTGGCGTTGTTTCGATTGAAATGCCCGGTTGAAATGTTTCTTGCTATAAGTCAGCAATTTCCCGAATTTAGGGAGGCTGAATGGTTAGCATGTGCGCGCTGTATCGTAACGTCTGTCATTGAGTCAACCGGCGTCATTTCGATTTCCAGGTTCCATGTGACATGGATTAAAGTGTCCAACCTCGTGGGTTTTCTCCGTGTCCTTCGGTTTCCTCCCACTCCTAAAGACCCGTACGTGCAAGGGAAGTTTCAAAATAAAATTAAAAAATATATGTGAGCCCCGAAATGTCCTAGATTGTGTGGAATGGACGGTAACCCGCATTTCTCTCTTTCTCTTTTATTTTTAAAGATTTGTTATAATCGGTTGGTAATCAGATGTACTGTGAAAGTGATAAAACAGGAAATTTCGCCCTGTTGTCAAGTTTTTTAATTTAAAGTCAGCAATTTGCCGATTTTAGGGGGAAACGTTTATTGCGAACGATTATGCTGGTCAGGGGAAGCTTATTTTTAAAAGTTTTGTAATATTCGGTTGATAATTTCGCCCGGTTGAAATGTTTGTCGCTGTAGGTCAGCAATTTGCCCAATTTAGGGAGGTTACGTGGATGAATGGTTAGCACCTGCGCTCTGTATCGTAACGTCTGTCATTGAGTCAACTGGCGTTGTTTCGATTGAAATGCCCGGTTGAAATGTTTCTTGCTATAAGTCAGCAATTTTCCGATTTTAGGGAGGCTGAATGGTTAGCATGTGCGCGCTGTATCGTAACGTCTGTCATTGAGTCAACCTGCGTCGTTTCGATTTCCAGGTTGCACGTGACATGGAGTATGGTGTCCAACCGCGTGGGTTTTCCCCGTGTCCTTCGGTTACCTCCCACGGCTAAAGACCCGTACGCGCAAGGGAAGTTTTTCAATAAAATTAAAAGACATATGTTAGTCCCGAAATGACCTCGTTTTTGTCGAATGGACGTTAAGCTGCATTTCTCTCTTTCTGTTTTATTTTTAAAGTTTCGTAATAATGGGTTGGTAATCAATGGTACTGTAAGAGTAATAAAAAAGAAAATTTCGCCCGGTTGTAATGTTTCTCACTTTAAAGTCAGCAATTTGCCGATTTTAAGGGGCAAACGTTTATTGCGAACGATTAAGCTGGTCAGGAGGAGCTTATTTTTAAAAGTTTTGTAATATTTGAAAATTCGTCGCTGTGATTTCGAACCGGAAGTTGAGACCAACTTGACAACTTCTTTAATAGTTGTACGATTTTCATGAAATTTAGTATGTAACTAGACATTACTGATGCGACTTGAAAAATAACTTTTAAAATTTTCTAAATTATCTCCTCTTGGTGAAATTAAGAATCAAATTTTTCAAAAAAATCGTCGAAATAAAGGTCAGAATGACCTATTTTTTTTTTCGATACTAGACAAGTAATTACTGATTCGTACACAAAACATGGAGTTTGTCGATCGAACCGGAAGTGACACCATCTTGAAACGTGAAAAAACAATAGAACTTTTGCGATAATGCACTTACAGACATGGGAGTTACGTTTTCTGAACCCTAAAAAACGTTCAGAGCAGAAACACAATAGTATGTTCAATGCGTCTCCTATGTCTAAAATTTAATACATTTCAATTTCAGGATAGACGGGATACGGGTGGAATTTTTGGTATTTGAATATTTCAAAAATTCGAATTTCGCTTTTGATGTTTTTCGTGTCGAAAAAGTTGTTTACGAGTGAAAAATCACATTAATTTCGATAGATTGTGACCGATTTTAATGAATTATTTCTTCTTCTTTGGATTATTTATCTGACCTATGACATGTGACAGGAAGTGACAGTGAATATGAAAGCTTTCATATCTGCATGGGACAGTAGCAGATCTAGTTATTATTTTTTTTTTTTTGGTGTTTTTCCTGCAAATCGGATTTCACAGAATCTAACCATAGGATGTTTCTGAAACTTTGACCTACCCCCTAAAAAAAGGTGGTGGCTGTTGATTAAATATATTTTGAAAACGTTTTGCGAATTCGAAATCACCGAATTTTACCAACGAAAAAACTGACAATGCATAGTCGTAACTTTGCTATTTTTTGATCGATTTTACTAATTCTTTTTTCTTTGAATACCTTGAAAAAAATCAATTTTATCTGCAGTTTCACATTTTCGAATTTCGAAAATTCGTCGCTGTGATTTCGAACCCGAAGTTTAGACCAATTTGACAACTTCTTTAAAAGTTGTACGATTTTCATGAAATTTAGTATATAAGTAGATCTTACCCATGTGACTTCAAAAATATAATTAGAAATTTTCTAAATTATCTCCCCTTGGTGAAATTAAGGATCAAAGTTTTAAAAAAATCGTCGAAATATAGGTCAGAATGACCTAAAAAAAATTTTCGATACTCGACAAGTAATTACTGATTCCTACACAAAATATGGGGTTTGTCGATGGAACCGGAAGTGCCACCATCTTGAAACATGAAATATCCCTAAGGCTTTTTTGCTATTTCACTTACAGACACGGGAGTTATATTTTCTAATTCCTCGAAGGATGGCCCAAAAATCGCTGGGAGCAGAATTTTGATTTAGGTCAACTGATGGTTGCCATTTTGAAGTGAATATGAAAAGTAGTAGCAATTTGAAGGGCCGAGACTTTGAAACACAATAACCCTCCTTCTAATTGAGCTAGAATGTTCAATCTTGGTGTAGACGTTCACTAGGTCAATGTCATGATTGAGTGCAAAGATGAGCATTTTCTGCCTAGGGTAAGCAGGCATAAGCATGCTGATTTGTTGATTCTTTAGGGCACAATAACTTCGGTTATAATGAAGGGAGGGTGGTGAAACTCTTGTCAATCGAGAGTCTAATAGCTAGCCTGTTGTGTGAAATCATTGTATCGGTTTTTTTTTAAATATCAGGGGTAGCAGAAAAAAGAGATCGAAAATCCAAAAAGTCGTATTTTTACGATTTGGAGCATTTTTAAAGGTCCTTTTCTCTTAAAGTCAACATAATATTTTTGGGGAACTTCTTCTTCAAAGAGTCTTATCGGTAGTCTTTTATATGAAACCATCGATCAACAGTCCAAAATATCAGGAGTAGAAGAATAAAAGGATCGAAAATTGAAAACGGCACCCTTTCATTGTTAAGCAAAACATGCAGTGTGGGTGGCTACAATCTGCACATTTAGTCATCGTATAGAGCTTTTTCAACAATATCGAATTCCAACTGCTAAGGGATCTTTTACGTGCACTCCAATGTGTACACGGCGGGTGGGGGGACACGCCAGAAAATCGAGATGAACTTTCTCGGCCAATGCAGGGATCGAACACCCGACCTCCTGGCTAGCAGGCCAACGCCTTAGCCACATAGTGTGGACACCCATTGTACATTTCATCCGTCAAATCAAATCATTTCATTGCATTAGACCAATAATTAATTATTCTTAATTTAAAACTTTATTTTAATATTAGTCTGGCATTATTAAATCCTAATTTTATTGGTCTTTTTTAAAATTAAACTTTCATTTAACTATGAACAACCCTTAACGTGTCTCTTTAAAACAATTCGGGGCACAGTGGGCATGATTTGACCAGAGGTGAAATCCTACAGAGAACCAAACTATGTACTCAGTTGAAGCCAGTCATATGTTTGATTTAATAGTGCTGTTAAAAAGTTAATAAATTGAAACTATTTCTGTGTAGATCATTGTAAAACCATTGTAAAAAAAATCCTTTATGCGAAAAATTCCTATGACTTGTATGTCAGTAACGATTCGTATCCTAGGTCCAATATTTCTTTAAAAACCGCTCAAATACCCAGATTCTTGTGAAAATGGACAGATGATATTTAGCTAAACTCGAAATGCTTCTGCCCAGTGTGCCCCTCTGAAGTGTGTCCCACTGTGCCCCGTCATCAACCATGACAGAAAATCGAAAATGGCAGGAAGACATGTGATAGTATTATGAAACAAAATATTCCTAATGAGAGTCAATCACTGTCTCCTTCACCTGGAATATTAAGTTTGTGGGCTCTAACAAAATCTGGAGTAGCCAAGCAGTTTAACCAGTCCACTAAAAATTCACTTTTGCGTCACAAAAACGGTTAATGGCTGATAAATATCAATCAGTTTACATACATTTATTGAATTTAGGAGGACAAATGGGGGCTATAAAGGGCAATTCCTCAATGATGTCACAATTGAATTTTGCCAAAACAGTGTAAAATTACAAAGCCTGGCTTACTGTGCCCCATGGCCCACTGAGCCCCGCTCTCCCCTACTCTAAAACAAAAAACAAACAAAAACACAATAAGCGGGTCAATTCAGGTAAGTATAACTACGGGTTCTGTCCACCTTCTCTCATCTACGGCCATACAACGTTGAAAACACCAGTTCTCGTCCGATCACTGAAGTGAAGAAACGTCGGGCCCGGTTAGTACTTGAATGGGTGACCGCCGGTAACACCGGGTGCCGTAGACGCCTTTCTGCCCTGATTCTTCGTGAAAAAATCAATTTTCCGCCAATCAGACCACGTCGCGCCACTCCAGCTCTCCACTCGGCCTGTCTCCCTAGGGAAAAAGACACAAAAAGAATTTGAGTAAGCACAAGTATGGGTTCTGTCCACCTTCTGTCGTCTACGGCGACACCACGTTGAAAACACCAGTTCTCGTCCGATCACTGAAGTTAAGCAGCGTCGGGCCCGGTCAGTACTTGGATGGGTGACCGCCTGGGAACACCGGGTGCTGAAGACGCTTTTTTAAAAACAAACAAAAAAATCAATAAGCGGGTCAATTCAGGTAAGTATAACTACGGGTTCTGTCCACCTCCTCTCGTCTACGGCCATACCACGTTGAAAACACCAGTTCTCGTCCGATCACTGAAGTTAAGCAACGTCGGGCCCGGTTAGTACTTGGATGGGTGACCGCCTGGGAACACCGTGTGCTGTAGACGCCTTTTTGCCCTAAACTCATTAATTTACCATTTTGTTGTGAGCGGCTTGTTATTCTTCCTATATGACATATTGCACGTGTCTGATTTCAAAGGGGGAGGGGGGGCTGAATGGTTAGCACGCGCGCCTGTCATTGAGTTAAAAGACAATATTGGTGCCAGTCATTATCACATATGTGATAGAACTGATTAAACACTTTCCAAATATAATATTAACACAGAGATCATCGCTACCATAGAGGAGTAATAAAGGATTCATGAATCGGAAGTGACAAACGCCAAAGGAAAACACGAGTTATCTCTCTATGTGAATGACTGGAGTGACGAGTGATAAACGGCCGAATTTCTGCTCACTAATAATTCCTTCGAAGACAAAAAATTGTTATGTGGGACCGCAAGAGGTTATCTGACGATACAATAAAGTAATTAAATGTCATAACATAAGAGAACACGGGAAAAATAGAAATACTCCGTACAGCCCCTTGTTTTTATTCATTCTATAGGGGAGACCGGGGCACATTGAACCACTTTGTTCACATACATGTTTTTCCTCATTTCATATCAAATGTTTTTATTAGAAGATCTCTTTATTTCATGATCAAAATTTAAAAAAAAAATCAATATGCCCTCTTATATGGATCAAACCCCGGTTTATCTGGATTGTATAGATTAGACATAATATATGAACTTAAGTACAAGAATTTCCTAGGCTAAGAAGTTAACATGTATGGACAATTTTTCTCTTTTAAGCGCTTTTTTGAAAAATTCAATGCCTAAGAAAATAATTGACAGCATGTGGCTTATTGATAGAGAAATGGGTCTAAGAAGTTATCTCACTTCTGTATAGTGTTGGGTTGTATAGTATTATTTATAAAGGATATATCCATGGTGGTTCAATGTGCCCCGGTCTCACCTACCTTATAAAAACATGGTAATGCACAGACTTTTAATCTGTTTTTCTTTCCTGTTCTCTTATCTAATGACAGTCAATTAATTTTATGAATTGTAAGATATTCTCTCACAGTGTCACACAGCAACTTTAGGTCTTCGGGGGAATTATTAGTGAGCAGATATTCGCCCATGTATCTGTTATCACTAGTCATTTCAGTTAGTTATATAGAGGAATAACTCGTGTTTTCCTTTGGCGTTCGTCACTTCCGATTCATGAATCCTTTATTACTCCTCTATGGTAGCGATGATCTCTGTGTTAATATTATATTTGGACAGTGTTTAATCAGTTCTATCATACATGTGATAATGATTGGAACCAATATTGTCCTTTAACTAGCGTGTTTTCGAATGCCCGGTTGTACGTGACAAGGAGTAAGGTCGCCTGTCCAACCAGCCATTTTTAGTTCTTTCCCGCCATTTTCATTTCTTTTTCTCATCCGTCTCATAACAGTAATACAGGTTTCGGTTATTTCCCTTTAGTTTTCAGATTATTGTTATGCCTGGGTGCAATGTTTCATACTATATTTAGACTTGTAACTTGGCGAGTTTTTGACCAATTTTGATATTTTTTTCTTCTTATCCTTTTATTTAGAATACTTGATACAATCAATGACACGTAGCGATGAATATGAAAGCTTTCATATCTGCATGGGACAGTAGCAGATCTAGTTTATTATTTTATTTTTCGGGGGGGGGGGGGCATTTCTCTGTGTCTGTAACAGATTGTATTTGAAACTTCTGCGCAGACCGGAAGTGCCCGAATTTCGTGCGGTGCCACAAAATTAAAAAAAAACGGCCGTAGATTCGTCAATTCTGTACCTATTTCCATACAAATTACATTTTCGGAAACCTGGAGTCTTTTCTTAGACGATAGCAGTGGAAGATTTTGTAATTTCGCCGCTGACTTCTAGCGTTCGAAAAATGAAAATGTTGTTTAAGACATATTTTTTGTTATTTTTCAAAATTTTCAAATTTGACCTACATTTTTGGATACCTGAAGGCAATCCGGTTCCAGTAATATAAGTTTTCATTCAGAATTATCGCCCTTTATTTTTCGTTTTTTTTTTTCGAATTTTCTTCACATTTTGTGAGCTTAAGTTTCGTTTTACGGCTGGATCGACGTTTCTGAAATTCCTGGAAGATGGAGCAATATGGTCGAACCACCGATATCAACGGATTAAACAAATTATGGTATCATTTGGTCAGGCGGTGATTGGACCACTGAATGATACCCAATTCGTACGGATACGATGAGCAGGAAACAAAATATGGCACGCGGAAAATCAAGTATTTTCTGATTTGGAGCGTTTTGGGACACCTGTATCTCGAAAACTTAACCTGCAATTTTTTTTACATTTTTTCTATCGAGAGTCCTTTTGGAGGTTTTTTGCATGAAGCCATCCAATAAGAATTTGAAATGTCTGGAATAGGATAAAAAAAAATCGAAAAAATCGAAAAAAGTCGAAAAATCGTAAAAGTTTGGAAAATGCTCTATTATTTATTTTAACAGATTTTCAAAAAATGGTTTCACATTCAGATAGCTGACCTAAATCCAATTCTAACGATGTGTAATATGTATTGAAATACTGAAATTTAATTTTCGATATTTCGATATTTTTGGCACTTTTGAACATAGGATTTCTCAGATGTATTTTATCTGATCAAATAATGTAATATATCCTTACAGAGCCCTGTGGCTATTTAAGTGCCCAAACCGGCTATTAAAACTATCTCGACACTAATCACCATACCGGAAGTATTCAAACAATCGGGAAAAAAAGGTTTTAAAAAATTTGCGTTCTTGCGAAAAGCTGAATTTCTCGGTCAGATATTACCGGACTAAAAGAAGTAAAGTGTCTATGGATAGCCCCATTAATCGACTATTATATGGCATCTCAATGGTACGATTTCGATGGTTAGAAAATAAATAATGGTACGCCAAAAATCTAGTATTTTCCGTTTTTGGAACCTTTTAGACGAAAACGATTCCTACGATTTTTCTGAAACTTTTTTAACGCAGAGTCATATCGGTGGTCTGTGGCGTGTATCCTAAAGGAAAAGGTTTGAAATAATATAAGCGGTCCAAAAATGGACTCAATCTTTGAAAAAAGTTGAAAAATCGTTTAATTATTGAAAGTGTTCTTTTATTTATCTTTTTTACAAAAAACTACTGAATAGATGTTTCTGACACTTCAGGGACAGAAAGTTAAGTATCTAAACAACTTGTTAAAGCTATCCCGACAATGATAAAAAACGAAAGTAGTCGAAAAAATGTCAGGTATATGGGGGAAAAACACAAAAAAGTTAAAAAGAAAGAAAAGAAAATACAGTAAAACAATTGGTGTAGTACTACTGCTACTTTTAGGACTTCTTGCTTTGATGTGTTTTTGTGATCGTAAAATAATACCATAATATTTAAAGTATAAGAACTGTATTGCCAAGCTAATGACAAGGTCCCTTGTTCTCAACAGATAATGGCTGCTTGAATATCAGTGAGTTTCTTACGAATCTCGCTCTAGCCCCTATTTTATATCCCCCAGTTCCTGCAGGCTCAAGATTAACTTTGATCCTAAATTCCATTCCAAATATGGAATAAAGCCTTATTCTCACCACTACAATGAGGTGATACTCCTTATATGGTCTTCCAACCATAGGTGAAATAACAAGAAGAACTTGAAGAATATTTGACAGTGGTTAGGATTTTACCAAAACATCACTTGTTTTTATGTACAGCTTTTAATTCAGTGCACTAGTTACATGTGAATTTGACTTTGACTTTATAAAAATAGTTGTTTTAACAATTTTCCCAAAGACACAATATGGTCTTAAAGACCATAGTCTTACATTCGTCACTGAATCAAAACAATTAAAGTATCGTTTGGCAGCTCGATGAATGGGCTATATTACGCAAGCGAATTATTGATATAAAATTAACCCATGCTAGTCCCGAAATGACATAGTTTGTGTCTAGTCGACGTTAAACCCCATTTCTCTCATCTCGGTAGTGCCGGTTAATTTGAGATATATATTTTAAAAATATTGCAGTAATTTTAACAATAATCATGGGATTTTAACTTTCGATACATGCAAAATATTAAAAAAAATTATCTCAGTAATTTTCCCATGGCCGCCATTTCGTAATTCAGTTTTTCAGTCCTAGATTATTTTTTTTATTGTTCGATTTGTATAAAACAAAGTTCATATGCTTCGTTGTCTCAATTGTCATTTTGGTTTTTTTTTTTTTTGTTACCGATAGTGTTATCTGTCGGGACCGGAAGTGGCATAATTTTACCAAAAACTACAATTTTGACAGTTAGGTACCATCTTCGAAAACAAATATTATTTTTTTGAAAAATTATATGACTCAAAGTGTGTGTCCTTTCGAGGCGCAAAAAATGGCGGAAGCAGTTTTTTTAATTTCTATTTCATTTTCTAGCAAATTGGATTAAGAGGTGAAAAAAGGCGTAAAAATGACCTATTTACAACCCATTCAGGCTTTTCAGATTTTAAAATATTTTTATATAACTTTTATAAACTTGTAGCTATAATCCATACGAAGAGAATGTATGTGAAAATTATTTTGTATTATAAGCAGTTGCCGAGAAAAGGGCAGTTTTGCATAAGTCACTGTTTTCGTAATTTTGCCTGTAAAATAGTCAATTATTAATGGATATTCGCAAAAGTGACAACATTTGAATCAAAAAGCAAGTATGCGTCATATCAAGTTGATTATAATTTAGAATTGACACCGGAAGTGACACCATTTGGTCAAAAACTGCATTTTTAACTTCTTTTAAATCGATATTTTTTTCAACCAAGAATTATTTAATACGTAATAATAATATTAACTTTTGGTTTAAATTCACATACCTACAAAACTCATACGGTCATATAGATATCATAAAATTGTTTCTAACTTGTTCGGTTGCCGAGATATAGGCGGTTTTCTAAAAGTCACTTTTGTAGGTTTCTGGCCCATAAAAGTGTCAATTATTATTCGATTTTCATAAAATTTTCACCCTTTGAAGCCCAATGTCATAGACGATGTCATAAAACTAATTTAACGTTTTAGTGTCACGGGAAGTAATGTCGTTTTGGCAAAAACTTTATTTTTAGCCTTCAAAAAAGATATTTTATTCAAATGAGTCGGATTTGTAATGTTTGTTAAAATTATGATATATGATGCCAATCAACAAATAGAATGGACCAATACGATCATACAGATGCCACAAGATCGTTTTTCACTTGTACGGTTGCCGAGAAATAGCCGATTTTCTACAAGTCACTTTTCAAGGTTTAGGGTCTATAAAAGTGGCATATATTATTCGATTTGCATAAATTTTTCACCATGTGATGCCTTTTGCCATTTCTGATTTCATAAAAGTAATTGAACATTTTCATTATCACCGGAAGTACTGTACACTTACATGCAACAAATGTATGAAATGAATTGATATTGCTAGGTTTGGTTGATTCTGTGTCCATTTTATTTGATGTGTGCAATGCTTATGTGGAAACCAGTTTATTGGTTTCTTTGGTACTGGAAGTGACATATGTTCAAGGGTAACGTGGCAGCGAAAGTGACACAAGTTCAAAGGTAATGTGGCACCAGTGAAACCCGTCATTCCTGCATGCAGGTCTAGTTGATATTGCCGTTGCAGCCGATAAACTCCAGTTACCCAATGACCCTGATCTTTCGTCTGATTCCACAACAGACATTATAAAAAATAAGTTACCACAAGCTAATCTTTCTACCTATATAACTTTTGATCCACTGAAAATAAATGGTTATACAGAAGACTTCAGTAGTATTCCCGAATTTGGTTTAATTGAAATTTTTAACTACTTAATATTTAGCAAGTCTGAGTATGACGGCAAAAAGTTAAAGGGCTATAAGTCATTTGAAGACTATAGATTATTTTCGGATGGTCATGTACAACATGTTATTAGTCTTTTGTTTAATGAAATCCATGAAGAGTCAAAGAGCTGTATGTTTAAAGCTAAAGTTAAAGCAACGCAGAGAGATAAAACCTATTTACAGAAAGAGTATTATGAGCTAAGGATGGATCTGTGATTACTGGCTACTGTGAATGGAAAGGAGGGTAAGTGTTTCCATACTATAAAGCCTGTCTCACGTGGTAAGCATATATAGGAGCCTAAGCAACAGATTTAGATAGAAGACACCTGTTTCATTACGGTACTTATAATGTCAGGCTCCCACAAGTAAGCTTACCAATAACTTTTTTGAATATGCATGCACTAATTGAAATTCTAGAATTCACATTGATTTATAATCTCCTCGCTGTTTTTATGTTACAGGGCTGATGGTGCTTGACGTCATTTAGCTGCTTCCCTTTATAAGCTAGAAGCCTTCGAAGTAAAATCCTGCACAGGAATTGAAAATGTATGGAAGAGAAAGTCTCGACAATCTGATAAAGCCATTGACATCAGAAGTATGAACATTGTTGCTGCAAGGTATAACTCCAGAGATTTTGTTTTGCCACCCAACAAACCCTTTAGCGACTTATATGATCCCAGAACAGAATCACAGCGTACTGATACAACAGAGGAACAAAAAAGAGAATTTGGACTGAGATTAAAAGAGGTTTGTCATTTTGATGCTAATAAAATTTTTACTCGATTTACTTTATTTTTCTACCTGTAAGAAAAACCCTTGTAGATCATTAAACAATTGAGTAGGTTAGTCATCATATACCCCTCCAAAAATGACAGTAATTCCCAAACTAAGGCCGGATCGCGCAGGTTTGATCAAACAAGATATTACCGTGTTTTCTATCGTGGAATTTCATGATTTACCGAGTGAATATTGAGGAAATATAGAGGGACACGATAGCGGTGCCTCGGTGTTAAAAACACCACGTGACTCGGTGTTTTAATTAAAACATGCCTCTCGTCGTTTATTTCAGGTGAAATACAGTAGGACATTAATTATTATAGATCAGTTACTACGTTGGCATTTTTCCATTAATCACGAATATTTGATGGCTAGTTCGAAATCGGAAAAGGAATAAACACAATTTTCGGTAAAGCCCGGATACTATTACTATTCATTCTTTTTCTAAACAGAATATGCTTAACGAAACCAATATGTTATTACTTCATAATATGTTCCATATTTTTAATACTTTTGTCAATCGACTATTACAAATTCTTCTTTGATTGGCATTTAGTAATTGAACATATTAACACAAGGTACAATTTTATGGATACACAATCACCAGAAGAAAACCAGGAAAATTCTTGAGGCCATCAATATAAAACGGATCAAGCCCAAGTTAAACCGGGATGTCGGACTATTTATACCAAGGGCTTATGACCAACTTATACATTAATTCTAATACTTTATTTCTATTTCAGTGATTATCCTGTTTCCACGCACATATCTTTACTTTCAGCGCTTATCTAATTTAACAGTAGGAGGATAATTTATCACATTTATTGGTTTCAGTTTGAGTCTAATAATAGGTTTCTTTCATGATTTTCAGCTTTCAGAATTAACACAATTCAGTGATTATCCAGTTCCACAGTCTAGTTATATACTTTACATATCTTGGTTTGCAGTAATTATCCAGTTTTACAGTTAGAATATAGTTCATATGCAATGACCTTTAATACTTGGGAATAATATATTTACGGTTTCTTTCTTCCAGATTTATACTGTAAAATACGTCTTTATCTTTCAGGACTTGCAGCTTATTGGTTCCAATACTTTTGTTCTCTTTCAGTGCTTATCCAGTTTTTTTTTTGTTTTTTGGGGTTTTTTTTTTTACATAATCTAATCAACATTTATAATGGTTCTTATCAGTACTTAACCCGTTTTACAATCCTCGATTTTCAGTTTATATTGATATATCAGGATATCTTTCATGATTATATATTTTTTTTTATTTATACATGCATCAACGACCACTCTTGTTTACTTATACATACACACTTCTCTTTATATTATTGTTTCTCTATAGCTCAGGTTAATTGGTTTTCCATTAATAGAGTTAATACACTGATCTTTTTATCAATAATAGCTTTCGCCTCCTTTTAATCCCCGTATGAGTTTTCTGTTGTGTAGGATTAGTCCTTAATGGCCCCCCAATCAAAGGTGTTAAACTTTAACTGTATTTGATTTTATCTTTGTTGCATATCATTGCTTGATAAAGACGAGAGCATCCTCGTCGAAACGTCGCTTAGTATCAAACTCAGTAATTGTGTATCCATAAAATTGTACCTTGTGTTAATATGTTCAATTACTAAATGCCAATCAAAGAAGATATACGTCATCTGTATGGAGATGTGGCTACCAGACTAATGAACCAGATTGTGAAATCAGAGAGCAAGTATATTAGATAATGCAACAATTTGACATTTTTAATGCGATGTAGAGATAGTGCCATTATTCCCAATGGATTACTCCCCAAAACACCAGTCCAGTCTGCCGCTGCCCATAAAATTCTACGGAAAGCTGGTAACTGTCTGGTCAAAGAGCGAATTCGGCACTTTAGAAACGAGAAACAAAAACGGTTAAAAATAATCCGTGAACAACAAGCTCAACTTGAATCCTTACTGTCCCCAGAAGATTATAAATCTATACGATCTATGCAAACCAAAGCTAACTTTGTACTTGATGACCAAGTGAAAACTAGGCACATTAAAAAATTCAACAATTTGAAATCAAAACAACAACCTACAGTCACCAAAAGCAACAAGTCTCCTTCTGATGAGTACCTCACAAAAACAGTTGTTAACCTAAGTTCTGTTAACCTCTCCGATGACCAAATAACTCTATTATCCAAAGGCCTAAAATTCATTCCTGTTTCTAAACCCAAGAATCATGACGATTACATTGCAAACATAGAAAAGGGTTTACGTCAACTGGCACCAGGTGGTAAGGTGGATTACCTCAGGCATCAGATCTCGAATATTCTTTGGAAAGCTAAACCCCAATCCGATAATCTAACCAAATCGCAGCAGCTAGCCCTAAAAGAATTGAAAGCAGACTCCAAAATCACCATTATACCTGCTGACAAAGGTAAAGCTACTGTAATTATGGACACCAATGACTATGAGGATACTGTGAACAACCTACTTCAAGACACCAAAACATACATACCAAAGAATGAGGAAAGATCCCACAGCCATTCATGAAACCAAGCTGTGGAAACTACTCACCACATTGAAAGACAAAAAGCAGATCACGCCAGCACTTTACTATAATCTGAATCCCTCTCACCCAGACCACCATATGCACGAGCCACCATTAAGATTCATAAGAACCCGGTCAAGGCTCGCTTATTGGTTTGTTCCCGAGATTCAGTTTATTACAATACAGCAAAGTTCTTAAGCCGTCTTTTGGCACCACTTGGAAAATCTGCAGAATCCTTCATTGCCGACTCCAATGACTTTTGCAATAAACTGGCATCAGTCCAACCAACCGGCACCATTCTAACCTATGATGTAGTAGACCTGTTTACAAATATCCCCACAGCTCAGACACTCCAAATACTTAAAAAGAAAATCAATGAATTAGAGACCCCTCTGGACACCAACCCAATCACTGATAATATCATTCAACTTTTACGTCCCTGCATAACTGCCACGTACTTTAGATGGGGTGATGAATATTATCAACAAATACATGGCCTGCCTATGGGTAACCCACTTTCGCCACTACTGTCCGAAGTATTCATGACCAGGTTTGAAACTGATGCATTACAGTCTTCTCCCATCAAACCCCTTTGTTGGTATCGGAAAGTCGATGATACATTTGTGGTCCTCAACCAAAACGACAACCCAGATACCCTACTCCAACATCTGAACAGTCGGCAAACGAGGATAAAATTCACAATGGAAACAGAAACGGACGACAGTCTCCCATTCCTTGATGTCTTAGTGACTAAATCTGATAACAAGTTCCCCACAGCTGTTTATAGGAAACCAACTCACACTGATCAATATATTCACTATAATTCAAATCATTCACATCAAATTAAGAAATCCATCATCACCACTCTAACCAGACGCGCCACCAAGATATGTGATGAAGGAAGTTTACCCGCGGAATTAGAGCATTTAAGGAACGTCTTCATAAACAACAACAGTTACCCCACCCAACCAAAGCCGTAAATAGATAAAGTTGCGACAACTGTGAAGCCAGACATTTCATATGACGTCATGTGTAAAAAGACGCCATTTTGGGTACCAAGTCATTTCCCACTCACTATCTATTTTATGCCCAATTATATTGGTGTGTTGAAGTTTCCTGCCCCGACAGGAAAATGGAATGTTGATAGATATGCTATAGAATTCCACGAAAAACATACATTTTTAAAACGAAAAGTGTAGCTGAACATACTATCATTATTAATTATTATACAACACTTTAAGAGTAGATTATTGTTAGGCCTATATAGCCGAATTTGTAAGAAAATGAAGTAAAAGATATGCCAGATAAAAGCGCTATCAAATATATTTAACTTGCATACGCTTTTTTATGCAGACGGTTAAAGTGAAAAATCAAAATATATATATAATAATTTGGGAGATAAACCATTTTGCCTTGCAGTCGACAAAATAAGCGCCTGAAATTTCACAATTTTTTGTTCTGGCGCCATTCTGGATTGTGTGTCAGTTTTCGGTCATTGGTGATTAATTGAATCATCAATTTTTCAAAAACTGAAATTTCTTTAAATTGACTGATGGATAAAACATTTGAAATTAGTGTAACTTAAAATCCATGTAGGCCTAATTTAAATAAAGGGTGCCTTGCGCCACTTTGCTCTAGGGCCTACATGTACGTCTACGCACGACGTGTGTTTCGAGTACATGTTTTATCAGTGTCATGCGATACCAGATGTCGCTCCCCGAAACTTTCTGTTGCTTTTGCAATTTGTTTAGGGTAAGACGTTATCACTCTCCACCTATGTGTAAATAATAATATTAATTTGTCTAATATAAACGACACACATTTAACAGATACAAATACATGTTATTCCACATAAACAACATGCGCGTATGCAAAGGGGGGCGCACCCGACGCACGTCCCCGCTATTTTTTGAGGTGGCGAACAATTTTTAGCTCCATATATTCTCAAGGGAAAGGATAACAAAAATAGTTTAGGTTGGAAAGCGTAATTTACAGTATACTAGTATAAAATTAGTCCTTGTGGGCAATTGTTCCACTTAAAAACCACGGGCCGGGCTTCGCAATCCCAAGTGGGTGCAGCACGCCCCCTCTTTCTGAAAATCCTGGATCCGCCACTGAACAATGAAGAAGACGCAGTTATTTTTGATTTTGTCCGACACCTTTGGGTATTTGCCCCCCCCCCCCCCTTCCAATGAAAAGAACGATGTTGTTCTCATGCTCAACCAGTATCAAAGATATATCAGACTTGTTACAAATTGTCTCGAGTTTGTTCCACCCATCTGAACTTCTTGTTCCATCTATAAAAGCTTACATCCCTTCTAAATGTGAAACAAGAAAATTCAAATGGTAAAACGAACAATAGAACAAAACCTTAAAGGGACAATAACACCCTTGCTGGCTTGGTAGCTCCAGAAAATAAATAATAGCCTTATTCTAAGTACTAGATGTTTTAGTGTCTTACCTGTTGTGTAAATTATCCATTACATCCTATTTTACTTTTCCAAAGGGTTCGAAAATATTTTAAAATCCAAGTCACATTTGAAAAGGTTTACGTTAGACTTTTCAAATCATGCAGTTGAATTTATCCAATTTTTTAAATTAGGTGTGTTAAAATGAAATTTATATCATCAATTAATTGGAATATTGTAAAATAATACAATTTGTTGACCAGAGTGAAGATTGGGACATTTTTCAGTTACAACATGAGTGGTATTGGGGCTTTAAAGTCAACAATTACGTAAGACTTTATGACATAAGATATTTTTATGATATGATACAACCGAAAGGTGCATATACATGTACATACATGTATATACGCAACGTAGATTATTAATATCTACATTCAAGTTTAACCAACTGTGTCTAGATATATATTTTTAAGTTTTACGTCGAGCTGAATAAAGTATATGAATCATGACAACAACAAAAAAAAAACAAAAAAAACAAAACATGTGGTTAACAGCTTGTATCTAGAATTTTCTACACGAAGTCTATGGCAACCATATATTTAAAGCGTGTTAACAATATATTCATTTAAGAGAAACTATGTCATTTCTGGGTTAACATATCGTAAAATTCAAATCCATTTGACGATCGACATTCTATTTACAAAACTATTGTTTATCCCAACTACAGCGTAAACATGGTTTAGAGACTCTATCTGAACTATAGGGTAAATCATGTTTTAGAGACTACAGGGTAGATTATGGATGTGAGACTCACGGATACACTATGGTTTAGACACTATGGTTTAGAGACTATCCGAACTACAGGGTAGATTTTTTAGAGGAACTCTATCCGAACCGCAGGATACATCATGGTTTAGAGACTATCCGAACTATTATTTTGCAATTTGTTTGGGATAAAATGTATCCCGTAAAACAATATACCAAGAAAAATGATAAAACGTTTTGTTAAGTAAAGCTATATGACGACATAGTTTTTATGGCGTCGTAGTTGGGACCCAAAATGGCGCCTGTAAATGAGTTGTCGTAACTTTCCCTATACAGGGCTTTGCACCCAACTAGTTAATGACGTCATCACCAAAACCACAGAGAACCAACACAAGCCAAGAACGCCAAATACTGACCACTCTGGAATCAGAATAACCATCCCGTTCCACGGCAAAATCTCCTACCAGATCAGAAGGTTGATGAAAAAAGAAGTGGGCATAGACGTGACCTTCTCTAGCGGCAGAACCATACAGAATTTACTGCAAGCCAATGGTAGACCAACACAAACTACCAATCCCTCAGCAGTAGCAGAGCATATTATTAACAACGCAGATCATACAATCCTGTGGGACCAAACCAGAACCCTTGCAGTACATCATCACCAGAAAAAAACCAGGAAACTTCTTGAGGCCATCAATATAAAACGGATCAAGCCCAAGTTAAACCGGGATGTCGGACTATTTATACCAAGGGCTTATGACCAACTTATACATTAATTCTAATACTTTATTTCTATTTCAGTGATTATCCTGTTTCCACACTCCAATTTTACAACGCACATATCTTTACTCTCAGCGCTTATCTAATTTAACAGTAGGAGGATAATTTTTCACATTTATTGGTTTCAGTTTGAGTCTAATAATAGGTTTCTTTCATGATTTTCAGCTTTCAGAATTAACACAATTCAGTGATTATCCAGTTCCACAGTCTAGTTATATACTTTACATATCTTGGTTTGCAGTAATTATCCAGTTTTACAGTTAAAATATAGTTCATATGCAATGACCTTTAATACGTGGGAATAATATATTTACGGTTTCTTTCTTCCAGATTTATACTGTAAAATACGTCTTTATCTTTCAGGACTTGCAGCTTATTGGTTCCAATACTTTTGTTCTCTTTCAGTGCTTATCCATTTTTTTTTTTTTTTTTTTTTGGGGGGGGGGGGGGTTACATAATCTAATCATACATTTATAATGGTTCTTTTCAGTACTTAACCCGTTTTACAATCCTCGATTTTCAGTTTATATAGATATATCAGGATATCTTTCATGATTATATATTTTTTTTATTTTTTTTTTTTTATTTATACATGCATCAACGACCACTCTTGTTTACTTATACATACACACTTATCTTTATATTATTGTTTCTCTATAGCTCAGGTTAATTGGTGTTAATACACTGATCTTTTTATAAATAATAGCTTTCGCCTCCTTTTAATCCCCGTATGAGTTTTCTGTTGTGTAGGATTAGTCCTTAATGGCCCCCAATCAAAGGTGTTAATTTTTAATTGTATTTGATTTTACCTTTGTTGCATATTCTGTATATATTTGCCTACACTATTCACAAATTTGAATCATTGCTTGATAAAGACGAGAGCATCCTCGTCGAAACGTCGCTTAGTATCAAACTCAGTAATTGTGTATCCATAAAATTGTACCTTGTGTTATTACAAATTCATTCATATTACGGGAAAAAATAAAATGCGCACAAATCAATTCTGGTCTTACCGGGGTGTAGTTTTATCCATTCAAATAGTAATTCACATACTGACAAAAAAGTCACGCGGTGCATACAGTATTGGTAAATCACACCTCAACTAATATATCTTTTCTGGTTTAAATCACAAATGAATTAAAAGCCTTCGTCACCTGATACGAAGCACATTTTGATGAATGGACGTGGACACGTATCAGTCCGATAAAGGCGATAATATAATGCTGATTTTTGATTTCCACACCAAAGAGTCTAGGGAATGCATACTGTCAATCAAGGTTTGATAATGTAAATTGGCACGTGACATACAAAGAAACCAACAGACAGAAAATTGCACGTCCATTTTACAACAAATTATTATCCTGTTGTAGTCATCTTGACAGTAGGACTTGTATTGTAAATTGTCAGTAATAAAAACTACCCAAAAAGGTTTGAATCTTTATTTTAAAAAAACAATCACAATTGTTAAATTGATTCTGATATATATGCAAATGGTTGGCATTCAAGAGGGGTCAAACTGGTTTGTTCTTTGCATCTCAATTAGTTTGGGCGTTTATGTTAAAATTAAACGTAAGGGAAATTTTGAAAAGAGATATCCCGTATTTATTACTGAAATATTTTCTCAATTAGCAGAATGTCAAATTAAAGAAAACCACGCAACACTTACGATATGACTAACTACGGGGTTTGTATTTGGCTGGACACCCCACCCCTTCCCTACATGTAATACCAATATGTAACGAGGAATTGTGATTAACATTTTACGGTAAAAGTCATGTTTTTAGAGATTGTTCAGTTATTTAAATCGGTACAGACTCGAAGGTTGACTCCTGCAGATCATGTAATGGGCAAAATAATGTTTAGTCATCATATTTGCAATTGACATAATATTGACATAATATTTGAAAAGAGATATCCCGTATTTATTACTGAAATATTTTCTCAATTAGCAGAATGTCAAATTAAAGAAAACCACGCAACACTTACAGTATGACTAACTACGGGGTTTGTATTTGGCTGGACACCCCACCCCTTCACTACATGTAATACCAATATGTATCGAGGAATTGTGATTACCGTTTTACGGTAAAAGTCATGTTTTTAGAGATTGTTTAGTTATTTAAATCGGTACAGACTCGAAGGTTGACTCCTGCAGATCATGTAATGGGCAAAATAATGTTTAGTCATCATATTTGCAATTGACATAATATTCTGTCAATAAAATCACACCGGTGCTCATTAATAATTTATCAGGTGGTTATTATTTTATTACATTGTGCACAAATGTCAGTCCTTAAATAGCACCAGGCACCTTTAACAACTTAATAAGCGAGTTTTTTGTGTTAGGCAATCGCCTCTCTTCGCTTTGATGTGTTGCATTCTTGACTAACTGACACCTCGATAACTCTAATACTACTATTATTAATCTCACTCTCAAAGAGGCTTCAATTCATAAGAAATGGTCGTGAGGGGTAAAACAATCAAAATGAATATGACGTGATAATTTTTGGAAACTAAAACGGTTTTATTAATAAGGGTATTTATGGTCTATGGCATGAATACGGTCAAATGTTTGTATGTTTCATTCATATATTGAACGGGTGTCAGTAAACTCGTCCACAAGCTAACAGGTACGCAGTTAGGTCGTATTGTTTTTTTTATAAGCAATAATTTTATTCAGATTTGTATCTGAATAGGGATTGTTGAACGGGCATAGCCCATATTAAACCCCTCCGCCGTTGTTGTTTAATAATTTAATTGTATTACTCACTGGTTGTTTATATTGTTTTATTTATCCAATAATCCATTACCTTGGCAAGCCGATCAAACCGAGATGAGTTCACCAATGTTTTTGTAATAAAGAGCAATAGTATTATTTGTTGATTAGCTTTATGATTTTAAACATAATAATAAAATCACCAATGTTTTTGTAATAAAGTAAACTCGTTTGTTTGGTTTGTTGATTGACGTTATCTCATTATTTAAAATATTTGGCACTGGTTAATATCGGGTCAAAAATAATGACTTAAATTGCGCCGCAGCCCCTTTCAGATATACTGAATTCGCTTTTTATAAGATGGCGATCATTCGTAGATGAATGACTGACATACGCGACGTGGGTATATACTTTATTAATAGAAACGTTCGTTGAGTTATTTAGGCGAAAATTTGTCTTTGATCTTTACACATAAAGAGAACATTTACTAACAATGCATGCAAAAGTAAAAGGGGCAGTAGTTTAAGGAATGATTTTATTGGCAGAATATGCCCACTGCGAATATGCTGATTATACATAATTTTCGTCATAAGACGCGGGTATATACTTTATTAATAGAAACGTTCGTTGAGTTATTTAGGCGAAAATTTGTCTTTGATCTTTACACATAAAGAGAACATTTACTAACAATGCATGCAAAAGTAAAAGGGGCAGTAGTTTAAGGAATGATTTTATTGGCAGAATATGCCCACTGCGAATATGCTGATTATACATAATTTTCGTCATAAGACGCGGGTATATACTTTATTAATAGAAACGTTCGTTGAGTTATTTAGGCGAAAATTTGTCTTTGATCTTTACACATAAAGAGAACATTTACTAACAATGCATGCAAAAGTAAAAGGGGCAGTAGTTTAAGGAATGATTTTATTGGCAGAATATGCCCACTGCGAATATGCTGATTATACATAATTTTCGTCATAAGACGCGCTGTTATGTAAGAATCCTAAAGTCTGTACCAATTTAAACATTGAATAAACACTTACAGCCATAATTTTGAAAGCGTGAGCTTTGCGGTAAAAAAATATATAAAATCCCTCGTAACATATTAAGATGTATTGGGGGGGGGGGGGCTTTTACGTCATGGTCCGTTCTTATTCAATTTGTCTTTGATCTTTACACATAAAGAGAAAATTTACTAACAATGTATGCAAAAGTTAAAGGGGAAGTAGTTTAAGGACTGATTTTATTGGCAGAATATGCCCACTGCGAATATGCTGATTATACATAGTTTTCGTCGTAAGACGCGCTGTTATGTAACAATCTTCAAGTCTGTACCAATTTAAACATCGAATAAACACTTACATGTTATGTAACAATCTTCAAGTCTGTACCAATTTAAACATTGAATAAACACTTACATCCACAATTTTGAAAGCGGTAAAAAAATATATAAAATCCCTCGTAACATATTAAGATGTATTGGGGGGGGGGGGGCTTTTCCATCATGGTCCGTTCTTATTTAACCATGACAACGACAGCTTTTTTGTGTGTGAATCCAGATTGGTCACGTACCAGTTGCAATGTTTTTTTAAAAATGAGGGCAACAATGTTAGGTAATGCCCACATACTGACAATTTGCAATAAAAGTCATATTGTCTACAAGACTATTTTTTGTTAAATTAGTCAATTATCAATTTCATTTTGATGTTTGATTGCTCTTTTATATTCACATTATTTGGAAACTTGATTGACAGTATGAAAAAGTCACCAAGGTGTTATCCGACGGAGACACGCTTTAATGAACATGTATTCCACAACACAAGGTACAATTTTATGGATACATTTTATGGCGACGTGAGCTTAAAAGCAGGAGAGGCAGAATTTTTAATGGACTAAGTAGAATTGTGAAGTAAGAGGGGGTCATTATTAGACGGGTCCGGCATCTAAACACTAAACTACATAGAGGATTTATACCAAACTGGCAGGATAGTGGAGTAAGGGAGGGTCACGATCAGACGGACTCGGCATCCAAACACTATTCCGCCAAAAAAAAACAGACACCAAACCTACAGAATAGGATAGTGGAGTAAGGGGAGGTCACGATAAGTCGGGCCTGGCACCTAAACACAAATCCCACAAAGATGACATCTACCAAACTAAGCAGGATAGTGGAGTAAAGGGGGGTTTCGGTCAGACGTACTCGGCACCTAAACACTATTCCGTAAATAAAACTGATACCAAACCTATACTTCTACTACTACCTGATGTTTTAACGTCCGCTTCCACAGACGTCATATCGCAGACAAGACATAGGAGAGCCGAGGCTTCTTCCTGTTTTTAGAATATGATTTTGCAATCTTTCCATTTGCGGCCTCAAGCCATGGAGTAGGTTTAGTGAGAAGTTATTCCCTTTATTTAATAAAACACATATTGTTTGGTATAGGCTGTGATTTAGCCACGAAAATCGTTTCATTTTGATTCAGCAAATTCCAGGCGAAAATCTGACGCTTTGCTGCACAAATAAACAAGTAAGTCGTCACTGTAGTACACATTTCTATTGCGATGTTTTGTACAATCAGACCAACACTCGAATTACGCCTCGGACTATATTTGTCAAGTGTAGCCATAATGTGGTGAAGAAATCATATTCTTAGCCAATCAGAAACCATAAAAGCAATCAACGTCATTAGGTCAGGGGTCAATAGCCATAAATAGACCAGGGAATACCTTTTACGAGACGGAACACGTTGGCTTGTTTACATTTGTATGAGATAATTTTTCTGCAAATATGCCTGAATTACGGGACAATAACATCAGATAAATGTTGTGCTGACACCGTGAACACGGCTAGCCCCTGATTTGCGGAAAAAATATGGTCAAAAGCGAACACTACAAGTATGGTATCGTCTAAAATGGTAGTTTTAGCGATAGTTTCTATTCATACCGTGTAATTTCAAAACATCGTTCAATAAATGATAAAACTCGTTGAAAATAACAAAAATGGTTTAATTAGTACCATGGTTTAGATTAATAGCAACGGGTTTATTTTCTCCGAGACGCGTTTAAAAATGGACGATCCGTGCACTTATCTATGGCGATCATTTATTGGGCGAGCCGTTGAGTTTCCCCGAGATGGGTTTAAAAATGGACTTCGCGTCCACTTATCTATGGTGTTCAGTTATTAGACGAGGCGTCGAATTTCCCGAGATACGTCGAATTTCCCGAGATACGTATATAAATCAACACACGAATAATTTATCTATGGTGTTTTATTATAAGATAAAACTTGTAATTTCCTGCGTGCCGTTTATCCGATCAATTCATTTTGATTACGATTATTTACACACGAAGTACGAATAAAAATTTGAGTGTAAAAAAATGCGCACACATAGATATTAATCTTACTGTACTATATATTATCCATTAGCCTATAAAAGTAGTATTCCACCATTGACAAATACGTCAAAAATCGGTAAATCACGATATTCACCTTACCGTGGCCGTACTATATATATTATCCATTATCCTATAAAAATAGCATTCCACTATTGACAAATACGTCAAAAATTGGTAAATCTCGTCCCGGGTAATTATACAATCAGAACTCGGTTCACACAGGTAATGCATATTCATTAAATCACAAATGAATTAACGTGTACATGTGGCCAGAAGTCAACACCACAATGGCAGTGCGATAGACCCGCGACAGAGTTAGACATGTGCTGGCGCCAAAAGAAGTCACCCAGGAAATACGTCTCAATGATTAGTCCATTGATGTTACGTAATCGTGGGATTTGGGTCAATGAAATGTTGACTTTAGTACAACGGTTTTTGTTACACCTAAATACAACCATATTGCATTATATCAGAGGTACATTTATCACAAATAATGCAGGTAGAAGTTATAAAACAAAAGCATTCCAGCAATCAAACAATTAATCCATACTGTAATAGCGGCGTGCGTATTCAAAAACATGGTTTCATATGGCACCCAGACATGTGATCACAGGTGGGAATTAATAAAACAATAGTATTCGTCCAATCAAATCTATATCTATATTGTAATAACAGAAATTAAATAAATTTAAAACATCAAAGTATAAACGGCATATTTGAACACTGATACAAGGATGTCAACAAAGCTACTCGTACATAATGCGAAAAAACTTACTCTTTTTATAATAAGCAGTGCCTAGATGGTAAGCTAAGATTTCTATCCTGCAGAGAAAAGGTGCAAGTGTCATTTCAGATACGAAATTCTATGTGGATTTTTGTTATTTTCAACGAGTTTTATCATTTATTGAACGATGTTTGGAAATTACACGGTATGAATAGAAACTATCGCTAAATCTACCATTTTAGACGATACCATACTTGTAGTGGAAATTGTATCAATGAATGTGATATTTCCTGGAAAAAAGTATTTTTTACATTTTATTTCAATACAACAATATGCAAAAGAAATATAAATATAGTATACAGATGAAAACGTTTCTGGCATGATTGAAATACTGGTTCGGTATAATAATTATATATAATGTTGAGAAAAAAACAAAAAAAATAATACTATCTGAGCCCACTGATACAACAGAATATTAATAATGATTCACCTAACAACCCTGAACATGCAATTATACTTGTTTTTAAATAAAAAACCAATAAAGACATATTATAAGAGATGTCAAATAAGTATACATTTATTTTATAGAAAGAAATACAGTACTAAAAAATAAGAAATGAATGCAATTTTATATACTTCCTCATGCAGTATTCAACAACAACACTCGATGGCATGAGATTTCTCCGATATTAAATAGATTAAAATGATTCAGTGATACTTTGATTTAATCAAATATGGAGGACCGAGACTTAGCTTTGATCAAAAGGTACAGTGGTTGAAATTGTTGAACATGTCTGTCAAACCTTCAAAGGCTAAAATCTTTGTATGAAATTTTCAAATTATTCATTTTACATTATCTACTTTTGAACTATTATAGCAAGAATGGCTAGTTCTTTATCTAAATCTTATATAATGTATCTTTCATTTCATTTTGTCATTTGTTTCTTCGTCAGTTTCATTAGGTGACTTTAATAACACTTAAAAATAAAATATCCCCTACTTTTTTTGAATAGTATATATACATTTTTCATTAAAGTGTTATTAAAGCCACCTAATGAAACTGACGAAGAAACAAATGACAAAATGAAATGAAGTTCACATTCATCGATTTATTCCAAATGATCGTTAGACTAAGTAAGGCACAGACTGACCATTATAAGGGTAAAATGATACCCGGGGTCAAACAGCAAAGTTACCACAGCATCACAACAAAGTCAGTAACGGGTAAATCCTCCTCTGTTTGCCAAACAAACATTGATCCGACGTGGCATACTCCTAATGAGACGTCTAAGGTCATTTTGGTCCAGATTGTCCCATTCCTGTTGCAACGCAGCAGCAAGTTCTTGGACGTTGTTGACGTTAACGTAACCTCTGTCCAAGCATGTCCCAGACATGCTCGATGGGGGAGATGTCGGGACTCAGTGCTGGCCAAGGTGATGTGGTGATGTTCTGTTGTTGGAGGTAACCTGTAACGATCCTGGCCCTGTGACATCTTGCGTTGTCATCCTGGAAGATGAAACGGCGGCCATGACGTCGTGCGAACGGCACAACATGGACTGCCAAGATGTTGTCCCGGTAGTACTGGCCTGTAACACGGCCTGCAACAACATGTAAAGCCGTTCTTCCAGCAAAAGTGATGCCTCCCCACACCATAACAGAACCACCTCCAAATCGATCATGTCTGATGACGTTAACGTCTTGGAAGCGCTCGTTTCGACGACGCCACACCCTCCTACGTCTGTCCAAAAAATCAACAGTGAACCTTGACTCATCTGAAAACATCACATTGCTCCAGCGTCGATTATCCCAGTGTTGATGATCCCTACACCAACGACGTCTTGCCTGAATGTGATGATCTCTCAAACAAGGGATCACGCGAGGACGCCTATGCAGTCGATTCCGAATCGTCTGGCCACTCACTCTCACACCAAGGTCTGTTTGAAGACGAGCGCTGATCTGATTTGCTGCGATGACACGATTTCTCAAGGCCAAGGTACGGATAAATTGATCCTGGGCTTGAGTTGTCTCTCTTGGTCGACCTGAGCATGGTCTGTCCTGTACAGATTGTGTATCACGGTATCTGGACCATAGGCTGCTTATGACAGACTGAGAAACATTCAACGTCCGCGCCACAACCGCCTGTGTTGTGCCGATATGTAGCATGCCAGGGGCACGTAACCTTTCATTTTGGGTAAGCCGACGCATATCAAAATTTGTTTTCTGGTCACTAAAACAATTAAACTGATGTTTCCACCCTGGAATTCAATGCCACAATGACTGTAACATTCAAAGTCAGAGTCGTGCAAATCTTGGGTTGGACCCCCATGATGATGCCAAGCATCCCCTGCATTCCATGCGGTAGCTACTGGTGCGTTTGGGCATCACATGTAACTGGAAATGTTTCTTCTGTTAGGTTCTATAGTGACTTTTTTCGTAGTCATTTGCATATTTTACTATTATGCCCCCAAAATCAAATATCCCCTACTTTTTTTGAATAGTATAATAATAATAACATCATTTATATATAGTGTATTAATACTGGAGAATGGTTTCTAATCTGCTTTTCAGATTTTTATATCCACAGAATCGGGCCCGTCGCCAGCTCATAAAATTGGGGGTGGGGGTACAGAATTTTTTGGAGGGGCTGAGGATGTTGCCGGCTAAGAATACTCCTAAGAAATCATCAATTTTTTGGGGGGTGGGGGGGGGGGGGGCTAAACTGCACAGACTACATGTATTTACACACAGATCAGGTCTTTTGTCCGTATACACTGTACAAAATTAAAAGATATATGCCAGTAAAGAAAAGTACATATAAGAGAAAAACAAACAGTTAACTAAATAAAATGGTTCCAGTAATATGAATAAGAAATGAAATGGAGTTAAACGCCGTCCTACTGTTCTGCTCTTATACATGTACTGGACTAATGAAGACGGGCGTACGCTATACAGTGTACTACGAGGAAAATTTTGCCTGGGCACAGCACTATGGCCTACTCTTATATCGAATTCCAACTGCCAAGGGACCTTTTTACGTGCACACCAATGTTAGACAGGAATTCGGTTTTTCGTCACATTTGAACGACTCGACAGCAGTCCTTGTACCTTGTCAGCCCCTCTGCCCGCACCACTGACAAGGGGAAACCACGCCTGAATTCAATTGGAATAAAAAAGGAAAATAAAAACATATATGTCAACTTAAAATAGCTAAATATGATATGAACATTTATCGATATGTACAGTACATTTTAAAATAGGTTGCCAGGCAACGAAACATACGCCCACACAGCAGCCAAATCGTCCGGCCAGTCAACAAGAGTTGTCACATATTAAGGAATTATCAGAAAATCATTAGAATTTGTTTGGTTTTTATAATCAAACCTGTTTTTTTTTTAAATCAGATAATAATTGTGACCTCCAGAGGCACAACAAGCTAAAAAGGGTGATTTTTCGTACAATCAGGGGACATAATTCAGGAAGTAATGACCCGATGGGCGCAAATATCGAAAGGGACCAAGATCTTTGGGTTATAAACATACATGTCAAGTTTCATCAAAATCGATTCAAAATTGTGACCTTTATAGGGTCCACAACCTTGATATAACATATTTTCACACTATTCGTGTACAAACGGCGGCCATTTTGTTCGTCAATTCTAGTCCGATTTTCACGTAATTCGAACTCTCTCTTCATTACCATGTAATGGTGATATAGTCAAACGTTTTTTTAAATCGGATAATAATTTTGACCTCCAGAGGGACCAAAAGCGAACAAAAGCAATTTTTCGGACAATCAGGGGCCATAATTCAGGAAGTTACGATCCGATGGGCGCAAATATCGAAAGGAACCAAGATCTTTCGGTTATAAACATACATGTCAAGTTTCATCCAAATCGGTTCAAAATTGTGACCTCTATAAGGTCCACAACCTTGATATAACATATTTTCACACTATTCGCGTACAAATGGCGGCCATTTTGTCCGTCAATTTTGGTCCGATTTTCACGAAATTCGAACTCAACCTTCATAACCATGAAACGGTGATATAATCAAACGGTTTTTTTTTAAATCGGATAACAATTTTGACCTCCAGAGGGACCACAAGCTAAAAAGGGCGATTTTTCGGACAATCAGGGGCCATAATTCAGGAAGTTACGATCCGATTGGCGCAAATATCGAAAGGAACCAAGATCTTTGGGTTATAAACATGCATGTCAAGTTTCATCCAAATCGGTTCAAAATTGTGACCTCTACACTGTTCACAACCTTGATATAACATATTTTCACACTATTCGCGTACAAATGGCGGCCATTTTGTCCGTCAATTTTGGTCCGATTTTCACGAAATTCAAACTCAACCTTCATAACCATGGCACGGTGATATAATCAAACGGTTTTTTAAATCGGATAACAATTTTGACCTCCAGAGGGACCACAAGCTAAAATGGGCGATTTTTCGGACAATCAGGGGCCATAATTCAGGAAGTTACGATCTGATTGGCGCAAATATCGAAAGGAACCAAAATCTTTGGGTTATAAACATGCATGTCAAGTTTCATCCAAATCGGTTCAAAATTGTGACCTCTATACTGTTCACAACCTTGATATAACATATTTTCACACTATTCGCGTACAAATGGCGGCCATTTTGTCCGTCAATTTTGGTCCGATTTTCACGAAATTCGAACTCAACCTTCATAACCATGACACGGTGATATAATCAAACGGTTTTTTAAATCGGATAACAATTTTGACCTCCAGAGGGATCACAAGCTAAAATGGGCGATTTTTCGGACAATCAGGGGCCATAATTCAGGAAGTTACGATCCAATTGGCGCAAATATCGAAAGGAACCAAGATCTTTGGTTTATAAACATGTATGTCAAGTTTCGTCCAAATCGGTTCAAAATTGTGACCTCTACACTGTTCACAACCTTGATATAACATATTTTCACACTATTCGCGTACAAATGGCGGCCATTTTGTCCGTCAATTTTGGTCCGATTTTCACGAAATTCGAACTCAACCTTCATAACCATGGCACGGTGATATAATCAAACGGTTTTTTAAATCGGATAACAATTTTGACCTCCAGAGGGACCACAAGCTAAAATGGGCGATTTTTCGGACAATCAGGGGCCATAATTCAGGAAGTTACGATCCAATTGGCGCAAATATCGAAAGGAACCAAGATCTTTGGTTTATAAACATGCATTTCAAGTTTCATCCAAATCGGTTCAAAATTGTGACCTCTACACTGTTCACAAGCTAAAAAACGTCATTTTTCGTACAATCAGGGGCCATAACCCATGAAGTTACGGTCCGATACATGCCAATATCGAAAGGAACCGAGATCTTAGGGTGATAAACCAATTTTTTAAGTTTCATTGAAATCGGATAAAAATTGTGACCTGTAGACTGTTCACAAACAATTGTGGACGGACGGACGTCCGGACGGACGAACAGGGGCGACGACAATATACGTCCACATGAAAATGTGGGCGTATAATTAAAACATGTTTAGAATATTTAATGTAAAAACCACTTACAAAAATACATATGTATACAGGTTTAGGCCTACTCATAAAAATCACAATTTCATCAATATGATTTGGCTGTCACTTTCATATTCGAACAATTTTCACAAATCCATACTAGAAAACTTTCACTTCTAACAAATACATCTATCTGTAGTTCCTATATACATGTACTGGGTTAAGGAAGTCGGGCGTGCGCTATGCAGTTTATTATGAGGGAAATTTTGCCTGGCCACAGCACTATGGCCTCCTCTTATATCGAATTCCAACTGCCAAGGGGTCTTTTTACATGCACACCAATGTCCAAACCGCTTACAAAAATACATATATGTATGTATACAGGTGTAGGCCTATTCATAAAAAATCACGTAATTTCATCAATATCATTTGACTGTCACTTTCATATTCGAACAATTTTCACAAATCCATACTAGAAAGCTTTCACTTGTAACAAATACAACTATCTGTAGCCTAATGCAGCCTGATTTGCATCCACAGAGAAAATATTGTTTGGTTATTTATCTCTATAGTCAACCTAACCCTGTCATTTGTTACAGTAGAGTTTAACAAGAAGGGCATAAATTTCTGCAGATACAGTAAGGCAACTTTAAAGTAATGCACATGGTATTTCACCTCAATGGTGACACAGTCTTTACCATAGACTATAGTGGTCTTTTGTCTTGGTCTGAGTTGTCATACACTTAGGAATAGGAGAATATCTTCATCAACTTGCATTTGCAATAAAATTGGAAAATGTTAAGATATGATCCCCTTAACAAATTAACCAGACCTATTATTCTTTTTCTTATTTCGCTGGTAAAATATTAGCTGCTCTAAACATAGTTCTTTATTCATACACAGTTGTTGGGGGTTTTTTTACGTTGGTAATGTATGTGAGAAGTCTGTATTGTTAGAATGAGAGAGAGTTTTGTCTGCACATTTCTACAATTCTTTGTCCAACATATCAATATTTCCATCTAATTTGATCCACTGGTTAGCACATACCCTAAATTTTTCTCAGTTTCTCACAGTAAACGGTTTTACATCGGTGTTTTAAACAAAATCTACACGGAGTATACAGCTCTAGTTATTCTTCCGCTTTTTTACTATCAAAACGTAAACAAACCGGTGACTTTTCACTCTACACGACCCGTTGACCTTTCGTCGTGTGCGTCTGATTGGTGAGCTTTGTCACGAGATCTATTAAAACCAAATCACCGCGAAATTCAAATACCATCGCACATTGATAAGTAAGCCCATATTTATTTTACGTTTTCTGTCAAACGTCAAAGAATTGATAAAAGAAAAGTTGTGTGGAAATACAAAGTAATACTAGAAGAATTGAATTATGTAGTTTGTTTTCCGCCTGAAAATCGTCGGGATGGAGCAACAGAAGCAAGCTTGCTAGAAATTTCACATCACGGCCTAGTAGTTGATCTGTAGGGACAGCATTTATGCAGACATATATGCGTCTCGTCTCTGGATTGGTAGAAGTCATCTTTTGGGGTTTAGTGTTTAGGTGCCAGACCCGTCTTATCGTGGCCTCCCCTTACTCCACTTATCCCACTTTGTAGGTTTGGTGTCTTTGTAGTGGATTAGTGTTTAGATGCCGAGCCCGTCTTACCGTGACCCTCCCTTACTCCACTAGCCCGCTACTTTGGTGTGTATCCCCTATGTAGTTTAGTGTTTAGATGCCGAGCTCGTCTTATCGAAGCCCCCTCTTACTTCACTATTCTACTTAATCCAACGGTGTTCATTAAATCGTGAATTAGTTCGAAGATTTGCAGCTTCAGATCGGGTCTTGGAAAGAGTAGGTTCTTAGTGTTGAGCGGTATGTTGTTGGTCTCCATCATCTCCACTAGTTCCGTTCTCTCTTCCCTGAATACCTCGCAGTCTACCAGGACATGGTTGGTGGTACATTCTTCTCCGCACTCACAGACGATGACTTGGTGTTTGTAGTCTCGCAGCCGCTCTTTCACCATTAGTTTCGATATAAGTTTGCATATATCTCTTCTAGGGTGATTGATAGCTGTCTTCGTGTAGATCTTGTCATCCAGTCGGAATCTGTATGTGTCAAGGAGTGGTGCTGTGTCCCCGAGACCTTCATTTGCGAGTCTATCTGCTTCCTCGTTTCCTCTAATGTTCACATGTGATGGAATCCACACGAGCTCTAATTTGCTTCCCTTCTCTAGGACCCTCTGGTACAGCTGCCTGATTTCCAAAATGACTTCTGGCCTTGAGTCCGAGTTGTCATTTTGGATTGAAATCAGACTGCTCAGAGAGTCGCTTGGGATGACGAACTTACTAGTCTTTTGATAAGAGATCCATGATATAGCATCACGGATGGCCACAATCTCTGCAGTGTACACCGAACAGTTATTAGGCAGTTTCCTGCTTATTCCCTGTTCCCCGTTTGGCAGGTATATTCCAAACAAGCTGGTGCCCCTTTCAGGATTGCGTGAGCCATCCGTATAAACATGTTCCCAGTCATCCGACGGCCAGTTGTCTTCCAGGTGTTCCAGAGAGAGAGCCCGTGCTGCTGTGGGGTTGTTTTTCTTGTCGGTTTTCTGTAGCAGATCTAGATTGACCGGTGGTATTGGGAGTGTCCAAGGAGCGATCGATGGTGGGTCGTGTTCGTTTATCACGAGCTCCTCCAGTCGTAGTTCCTTGACTGTTTCCCTGATACCCTGGCCGAAGCTTTTCTTTCTAGGATCTCTTACATATCTTGTCTTCTTTAGGCTGACAAAGACCGGGGATCTCTCGCCCAATTGCGAGATCTTAGCCCAATACCTTGTTGCTAGTTCTTTTCTTCTTAGGGATAGGGGCAACTCTCCGGCTTCCTGTAGTAATGCCCCTCTCCTTGTCCCAAGCCCTACGCCAGTCGCAATACACAGAGCTTTGTATTGGATTGTGTCAAGCTTACTTAAGAGTGTTGGCGCGCAGTTCATGAAGACCAAAGATCCGTAGTCTAATACAGAGCGTATTAGAGCACGATACACCATTATAAGTGTAACTCTATTGGCTCCCCAGGTGCTACCCGTTATTTTTCTCATTAAGTTTAGGACTTTGGAGCATCTATCTACAGTCCAGTCGATGTGCGGTTTCTAGGTCAGCCTTCGATCAAAGATTACGCCAAGGAACTTGGTTTGGTCTTTAAACTCGATGGTTTTCCCGTTCATACACAGAGCCATTCTGCTTATCCCTCTATCCCTGCACACAAGCATGCCGACTGTTTTCTTCTCTGAGACCTTAAATCCCCAGTCGTTTACCCATGTCATGAATTTGTCTAAGGCCTTTTGCATATTCTTTTGAAGTTCACAGAACCTCGTCCCTTTCCTCCATATTGTGCTGTCGTCAGCAAATTTTGCTAGCTCAGTTCTGGCGTCGAGATATAAAGTTTTCTGTATGTCATTGATCATAATATTGAAGAGAGTGGGACTGATGATTGACCCCTGAGGCGTGCCATTTTCTAATGTTTGCTCGGCACTCAGGAATCTGCCAACATTCACCTGTATCCTTCTATCGCTCAGAAAGCTTTTGATCCACCGAAACATTGGGCCCGTTATTCCGATACGTCCCAGCTTGAAAAGCTGCCCGTCCAACCAAACTAGTTCGAAAGCCTTGGTTAAATCTACAAACACGGCACATAACAGGTGCCCCGAGAGGAGTGCCTGAGACATGACTTGCTGTAGTTGATCGTCCCTTCCTGAACCCGCTTTGATTTTCGTCGATCAGTCGGTTACTCTCCAGGTAGAACTGAAGTCGGATGTTAACCATTGTCTCCAGGGTTTTGCACAGTGTGGATGTCAAGCTTACTGGTCGATAGGACTCTGCCTTTGTTCTCTCTTTCCCTGGTTTCGGAAGAGGGATGACGTTTGCTTACCGCCATTCTTTAGGTACTTCCCCTGTCAACCAAGATGTGTTGAAGAAGTTCAGTAGTATCTTTTTGGCATTTCTGGGCAGATGTTTGAGCATTGGGTACTTTACTTTGTCCTCACCAGCGGCACTATCCTTCTTGAGAAAAAGGGCCTTATTTAACTCTTCCTCGGAGAAGGGCAGATTGATTGGTTCAGCCTCTACATTAGATAAAATTACTAATGAAGGGTGCTGTGAGTAAAAGATTTCTTTCCTCTTCATGAATTCTGGTGGTTGGTTTTCATCTTTACTTGCATCTGCAAATGTCTTAGCAAGTAAATCTGCCTTTTCATTGCCGTTGGTAACGTAGTTGTCTCCATCTTCAAGGTTTGGTATTTTGAACGATCTGCGTTTTCCGTGCATGGCGTTCAGTTTCTTCCAGACGACACCTGTTTGCGTGTTTTGGTTCAACGCATTACAGAATGTCCTCCAGTGCCCACTTCGTGCCTTCTCGATGGTGTCTCTTGCGTCGTATTTCAACTTCAAGTAATTTTGGTGGTTGACTTCATTGTAGTGGCGTTTTCGTAGACGAAGTGCCTTCTTTCTTTCGTATACTGCCTCTTGACATTCTGAAGACCACCAGGGTTTTGTATTCCTTGGTTTTCTGACAGAAGTCTTTGGAATGGAGTTGTCTGCTGCACCTATAATTGCATTCGTGATATTGGCGGAGTACACGTCGGTGTCGATGATATCTTCTTCCTTCCAGTCGAGGCAGCCTACACGGAAGTTAGCCCAATCAGCTTCTATCATTTTTCAATTGGGTCTTCCGTTATAGACTTCTCTGTTGGTTTCAGCTTGGATGTTAAATTCTATCACCAAATGGTCACTGCCAAGTGTCTCATCTTTATGTACTAGCCAATCGCAGCGGTTTGCCATACCAAGCGTGCAGATTGTGAGATCTAGGTGTGAAGGTGGGGCATTTCCTCCGACAAATGTAGGGCTCTCATCATTCAGTACGCATAGGTCGTTCCCTTCTATTATTGAGCATAGGCTAGTCCCCCTGCAGTCATTCCACAGTGACCCCCACAGAGCGTGCTTTGCGTTGAAGTCTCCACAAAGCACCGATTCGCCCCGTGGAAGCTGATCGAGAAGTGACTGGAAGTTATCGGGTTCTATTGTGACCTCTGGTGGTGCATAGACATTCACTATTGTCAACTTTGTTTTATTGCTCAATGTGATGGCTATGCCCATTGCTTCTAGGGGGTTGGTTACATTCAGTGGAACAGAAATGTAATTTATGTTGTCACTGACGTAAATGGCAAGGCCGCCGCCACGTGTCATGCTGCCCGGTATGTCCCTTCTCTGACAAATATATCCGGGTAGGTAGATGTCGCTCTTCATTGGTAGTAGCTTGGTTTCTTGGAGGCATATTACATCTTTGGGGTTGCGGTTTATGTATTTTCTCAGTTCAGCACACCTGGGAGCCAGTCCATTGATATTAAGTTGGAGGACTTTTACCTGGCCCGCCATGATGACTGCCTGGATGGATGCCTCTCAGTCTTGTGGGTTTACTGATCTATCGGCGTTTCACATTCCATAGTAGGTACCTCATTAGTGTTCGCCTTTGGTGTTAACACCAGCAAGCAACTGGGCATATCGCCAGTGCTGTAGTGACGAACATGCGATATCCTTCTACGGAGCACGAGAATTACTGATTGATCGGCCAATTTAGATTCCTCGTCGTCTTCTTCTCTTGATCTTTTTTTGACTGTATTGATGGAGTTAATCATTACAATCAGTACATCGGCGTTGAGATGTACGTTCGTAGCTTACCGAGGAGACTGGCCATTTTTGTTGTTTGGTCGTCATTGGACACAGCCATCCTCAGGAACTCGATCATGAAGCTCATGAACCCACTCTCCGATTTAAATTTCGGGACGAAGTGGCCTTCATCAGATTTCGTTTTCGGTTCCCCCTCTTTCATCTTGGGTTTTGTCTTTTTCTTGGGTGTGGTTGGTTGTTGCTCCGGGCGGGGTGCCGCGATTGGTTCCTTCGGCTGTACATGCGGTGTCGAAGGAATGGGCTCCGGGATTGGTTTTGCGACCGGAGCCTTATTCCTACCTCTTTGGACTTCCCCTCCTTCTGTTTCAGGATTAATGAGGCTTCATTAAAACTTACTTTTTCTTTCACCTGTATTTTTAATGCTGCCTTGGTGTTTTGAATCTTTGGGCATTCGGGTGATTTCGCTGCGTGACCGCCTTTGCAGTTCGAACATTTATTTGGTATGCCCGCCCTGCAATCGGTCGCCGCACGACTCCCCCCCCACACACACACTGGGCGCACACAGTCTTTCCCTTGCAGTACTTGACTGTGTGTCCCAGTTTCTGGCAGTTGGCATACTGCCTCACCCTCTGAATATACGGGTGGGTACGTCTATTCAGGTACACGATTTTTAGGGCCTCGGGGACTGTTCCTTTCTTGAAGGACAGGGCGACGCTTCCCTGGTCCTTCCCCTCGGCCACTTTAAACCGGTACACCTCGGTTGTCTGGTACCCCCTCTCTGTCAAGTCTTCCAGAATTTCATCCCCGGTATATTCGGCTGGTATCCCATGGACAACCACCTTGTCCATTGACAAGGTGATCGGTTCGGACACCATCACGGACATACCAAGTAGTGCCTTCTGTCCCAACGCCATATCCATGTCAGACCTGCTTTTTAGGGCTAGTCTGAGATGGCCTGGCACTGCAATCTTAATATCGGGTATGCTGGTGATACCCCACTTACTTTTTATCTCCTTCCCCACAGCCGTAAGTTTGGTCCCTTGGAAGGACTTGCCTTCGAGTGGCTTCACTAGAACGACGTGAGTCTGTTCCTCTCTCCTTTTTGTCACAGGAAAGAACTTTGGTGCAGGGCTGCTTTTAAAAGCGTCAGCCATGGACATGGTTGAGCTAGCCTCTGACGCCATCGTTCTCATGCTGCCGAAATAATCAAAAAACAAAAGGAGGGACCGAACAGTGTTGATTGGAGTTTAAAGCTGTTGTTATTTAAGCTCGTAAGCTGATTTAACTGTTGTTAACCCTTTCCACAGAGAGCCGCTAGGCAATCAATGTTCATAGAGTGGGATAGTGGATAAGGGGAGGCCACGATAAGACGGGCCTGGCACCTAATCACTAACCCCAAACGATGACATCAACCAATTGAGAAGCAAACGAGATCATCTACCAAATGATATGATTTTTTTATTAAATAAAGGGAAGAACTTCCCACTAAACCCAATCCATGGCTTAAAGCCAAATAGAAAGATTGCAAAATCATATTCTAAAAAACAGGAATCAGCTTCGACTCTCCTAAGTCTTGTCTGCAATATCACTTATGTGGAAGCAGACGTTAAACACCACGTAGTAGTAGTAGTAGTGGTAATTTTTAATTCATTTGTGATTTAAACCCGAAGATATTACTTGAGGTGTGATTTACCGATTTATTTGTCAGAATGGGAATAGCCCTATTAATGGATAAAACGTACGACCACGGTAAGATCTATGTGTGCACATTTTGAAATTTTTCGTAATTTGACAGATTTTGAAATAGTCATCGATGCAAATCTTAAAAATGTATCGAAACAGGCATAATTGGTTAATTTTCCAATATTTGCCATTTTTTGTTATGTCTAATAAAACAATATTTTAATAGAATAAACACTTAGAATTGCCATGCCAAAACGTTTCGGATTGAAAGAATGGCTTTAAAACTATGAGTACTCAATTTTCTTTATTATGGGAATAGAAGAACCACTTGTCATTATAATGTCAACACGTTTCGGATTGAAACGACGGCTTTAAAACTATGACTGTGCTCACTTTTCTTTATTCTTTGCCGACATACATAAAAGGTAAAGGGCTTCGTAGCACATTGTTGTTTTAAAACAAAATCCAAAACAAAAACAAAACCATAGTAACAAAATACAGCAATTTTTAACCAGTAAAAACGTGTAAATACGAAAATAAAAACAACAAAAAAAAAAAACAAAAAACGAACGCAATATAAATGTTGAAAATGTTATATAGTCGTTCTCTAAGGTTACGCATACGTGTCCTTGACTAGACATGAAGCTGTACGTGACTCCGTTAAAATATAACCTCGTAAAAGTACATTTTTTTATGCAGCGTGGCTATTCACGTCAGGATTATTGAAAAAAACTATTCAACATTTCAAATATCGTGACAGTTTGACAACATCGTGGCAGTATATCTCTTTGACATCAATTACTTATGACAGATAAACATCGTTAATTTTTACATATCAAATTACACCGAGGCCTATCGTGTCACGCGACTATCGTGGCACACGATAGCGACTGCTACACCGAGTAATAATCGTGTCTGGTCAAATCTGCACGGTCCCCGTACTATTAAATATTTGAACTGCATATACCACACAAAAAATTCATAACGTTAACAAGGTAGATTCATTTCTGTTTAATCAAAAATAAAATTATTTAGCTATATTTATGTTCAATTACAGATTTCTGGAAATGCACAAGCCCTGGATATTTTGCTCTATCCAGATGACCTAGACTTAATTTCAATGAAATGTGTCAATCTTTTTTTAAATGTTTTAATTTTAAATCCACTGTTGTACATGATATTCAAACTGGGACTATAGGACAAGCATCTAATGAACTTTGGTTTAAAACGAGAACAAATTTATTAACAGCTTCTAATTTTGAACAAGCTGCTAAATATATTGATAAGGGACGTGGGACTTCTGAGACCTTTATTTCTTCTATTCTTGGAGAAAACAGACTAAATGAAAACTTTTTGCTCCCTCCATTAAAGTGGGGAAGAAGGAAAGAAAGTATAGCTAGAGCAATGTACAATCGTCTCCAAAAACACTGCCATAAAAACTTTAAAATAATTGAAAAGGGTCTTTTGTTAAGTCAGGTATATCCTTGCTTAGGATGTAGCATTGATGGGACGTGTTCATGTAAATGTAAACCCGCACATAATGATTGGAGTATTGAAATTAAATGCCCATTTTCTAAAAGAAATCAAAATCCAAAAGATGTTGCCATTGAAAAGAAATGTGTCCTTGACAGGTCAACAGGTCATTGGGTGGTGACTGCAGAATGTCCATATTATGCCCAAATGCAAGGCCAACTTGGGCTGTACGGCTAACGGGAATGTGACTTGGTAATATACACCTCTCTTGGTATTCATGTTTCCAGATTGATTTTTGATCCCAAATATTTTTCAGATATGGCTATTTTACATAAAATATGTTGTACCAAGGGTCCTGCAGCCATATTTGTAAATATTCATATGTTAGTTCAGTCTCTACCCTTGTAATCTACACTATGTTCCAAGTAACTCTGTTAAAGGTAATTTAAATTACCATACATTTATCTGGAACATTGAATACATACATGTACATGTTTGTGTCTTGCATGAAATTGGTCAAGAAAACAACAACACTTTTTTTTAACGATAATGTTTATATTTAATATTATCATTTGAATTTTTGTCAAAACAACCAGTTAGTGTTAATAAAGCATTATCTCACTAAGAAAATTAATGTTATTTATTTTGAATAATACTGTATAGAAATTACTTGACAAGTCTTGAATCCCAATTCCACAAAGCAGCGCAAACTAAAATCATCTGGTCAACTAAAGGATGCAATTTCAATGGAACAATCCCTTGAAATGTTTTATAATTTTTTAATCGACTAATAGCTCTTTCTACATGAATTCTAGCACTTGCAATTCTTCGAATCTTGGTCACAGCCTTACTGCTAAGCTGTTTCCCCATAGAAAAGGGAGGAATATTAAGAGTTGCATATCGAGTGGCTAATACATCTCGAATTAAAAAACCACGATCTGCCATTACATCATCTCCATATTCAATTTTATCTAAAAATCCACTTTTATCAACAATACGCTTATCAGAAATATTCCCAGAATATAAAACTGAATGATCCAGTTGGTGTTATTCCTACCAAAGCCTTGAAAGTATTGTGATGTTTATACTGGGACCAAGTTAAAGGTTGATATGAGGGTTGACTTGGCTTTTGAACAAATAATTCTGTACAGTCTATAATTACTATTGTTTTTGGAAAATATTTGAATTGATTAGGTAGATTTGCCCTCACCTGTTCTTTTGTTGGCCAGGAAATTAAAAAACTAAGTTCCAAACACAAAAAAATAATCCATGTAGTAAAAATGTGACTGATGCTGGATTGGATGGGTGTAATCCGAATAAATGACCAATAACTTCCACATCAAAACCACGTCTGAGTCGTACAAGTGTCAAGATCAGCTCTTCCTTTATAGAGAGTTTTCTTTTAAGACCAGGTCTTTGATTCTGAAATACATGGATAAGGCAATCTAAAATAGTTATGGAACATGTAGCTAATATTATTATATTAGTAATGTTTTAAATACAAAAATATCAATTTAAATTATTATAAACCAAGAAAAAGATAGACCGCCATGCAATGAAACATTGCAACTACAGGCTTTTTCTCCCTGGGCGTATCGTATCGAAAGACTGATAGATTTCATAACATAAACTCTATACTTGCAACTTTCAAGTGTATTTATTGACTGCATAATATCAATAAGAACTTGCAAATTGTATGACGCAAAAAAACATGGTAATCAGAAATTATTATTTACTCAAGGGTACACAAGGCATAAGCTTAAAAAAGTTGTTCTGAATATATCGGAATCTTATTTCGTTTACATTCATTTTGTGTCTTATTTAGTTCAGTGCCGATCAGCGTCCAGAATGTTTTCTCCGTGCATTTAGTTGTCATGTCGCCATTGTTGTCAACAATTGTCAGTCCGTCTGTAGTAGGGTGTAATAGCCCCTTTAAATATTTTAGTAGGGTGTTATAGTCACTTTAACAAGTTCAGTCAGTTTCTATTGTCCGGTATATCCAGGTACATGTAGTCTTGCATTTCCAGTTGTTATAATTGCTTAGGTGTATAGTTTAAAGTTGCTATTTAAAGATGGTGAGTAGTGTTCCGTTACTTAGCTACTGTCCTAACATCCTGTTTCACCTTGAGTCACTTTTTCTTCTGTCTCCATCTTGGATGCACCGATTTCACTTACTCAGGTAGGTTTATATTTGTTTAACTTGACTTGACATTACTAAATATGACAATTCCTATTTAATTTAAATACTGTTTTATTCTGGCATAAATTATAAATAGGTAAATACAATAAAAATACATAAAATCAATCAAAAAGACAATGCAAAATCAATAGAAACTTTCGACTTTTCTACTTTATATACTATGCTACAACATGCATACCTTAAAAAGAATTTGGATTGGTTCGTGGATAAGGCCTTTAATGGTGCTTTTTGAAAAGGCAGAAATCTGATGGCCATCTACTCACAAGATGCAAGATGGATCATAAAACGGCGCAATGCCAATACTGTAGTTTTCGATAAAGAAAAATTTCAAAATATTATACATTTTCTCATTGACAATGCCATATTTGAGGTTGGGGATCAGATAATACAACAAACTATTGGTTTACCAATGGGAACTGACCCCGCCCCATTTATGGCAAATGCACATTTATATAAATACGAATTCGACTTTCAAGACCATAAAAGAAAAACAGATTACAAGGTAGCAAAAAGTCTAAATTATACCTTCCGTTACATTGATGACATAACACCAATCAATGATAATGGTAATTTCAATAAATACAAAGATGAAATATATCCTCCTGAACTTATATTAAATAAAGAAAATTCGGGCACTATAAATGCATCTGTCCTTGACTTGGACATCAATATAATTAATAACAAATTTAATGTCGGTATATTCGATAAAACGGACAAATTTGGTTTTGAAGTAGTAAAATACCCGTCAGCTCATAGTAACATACCAGATACGACACTATACAATGTTTTCTATTCACAGGCATTACGTTTTTTAAAAATATGCAACAATAAAGAACTATTTCTTTCCCGAATAAAAACTCTTAATTTTAAGTGCACGGCCAAAGGTGGTACACAATTACGCATTTTGAAAGGAATTTCAAAACTTCCATTTCTTCAACATAATAAGTTTTACATTTCTTATAATGATATTACTGACTACATATTGGATAATGATTCTATATAAATTGCTTCTAGATGTCTAGTCCTATCTGGATTATTGCCCTTATTTTTTAGGCTTTTAGGAATACACTAATAACTTACGATTTCTTTAGCATTCCTGTTTTGCATTTCTTACGTGGGACATTATATAATAATTATACTATGGTTTGTACAATTGCATGATCTTTAAAACTAATAGTTTTTATATTTTAACGTAATTTTATCTAGATTATCGCCCTTTTACCGGGAAATTGCACCTTCTCAACCACGACGTCATAACAACTATTACGGCAGATTCACGTCACACCACTCAGTCAGCAGACGGCTGTCTCCCTAGATAGTCTTCTCCTTTGCTTCTTTGTATTCAGTTGTGTTTTTGTTTCTGTGACGGTTGCAATGTTTGTCCTAAATGCATTTATATACTTCAATCCTTTTATTGATTTGGTTTTGAACTAGGCCTACTTCTGATACATTTAACTATGTGGTTACTTGTGTAGCGGAATTTATACAACAATATGCTTGCGTTCGTAATTCTTGCAACATATAATAGATCACGACTCATGCTGACACTATATAATTATTTCTTTGGGTTGCATTCCCAGTTGTTTTCAAATATGAGTGAAGTCTGTGTCACCACAGGCCCGGGACTGTACAGCGCAGTGGACGCTTACGGCTAGCCCCCGGATCCATTCACTCTCTTTGATTTGTTTATGTTTGTGGTCTTTGAGTATGATGTCTTGTCCATATATTTGTTTTTGTGTAAAATTGTGTGTGGTGCAACCCTCCTGCACTTACTATAAGTAATAATTTAAGTTAGATTCCAAACTGTATGTCTAATTTGGTGTTTGTTTTATCTTTTAGTGTTTCGCTATTTTCATAATTTGTATATGGGTTTCCTGCTCTTCTAGTTCTTCCTTTTCCTTATATATTAAGAGCACCTTTCTCAGGGTACGTTTTTATATATTTCCTTATTATATGTATTACGTGTATAATAGTTCTGATTCTTTTAATATTACCTGTAATAGGCAATATATTTCTATGTATAATTATAAATAGTTAATAGTCCTTATAAGCTATATGTACATCCCTTTTTGTATATAAACTAATTTCATTCTTTTTATTATTTCAGTGCTCTTTTCGTCTATTCATCTTTTGATCTATTGTATATAATCCTGTTCCTGTTGTCTCTTTGTGGTTATACTCACGACCTGGAAAGTGGATAGTCTGTCGTCCATCGATCCTGCTACAAAATGGCGCCCAACGTTGTTTAAAGAGACACTGTTCCAGTTTTGTGCTTTGTGATCTGTGTTTGTGTATTTATTGGATGAATATATTATAATTGTATTAATTGTAATATTGAGTAAATTATTGTTGTGGGTGTGAATGTGTATGTATATCTGGGGACGCCTAGATTGTCTATGTCTTAGTCTTATACTCGTGTATAATATTTGTTCTTACTATTAAGGTACATGTATATAAATTACAAATAAGTTGGTAAAATATACATATCGTCTTGATTTAGACAGCTAGATTATTATAAATAATCAAGGTGACTAAAGCATTAAATTCTTTAAATCATAATTAAATACCGGTTATTTTACATAATTTACTTACTCTACTTGTATATAAGTACATATTTTATAGATAATTGTTCATGGTACATCTTACATTATACATTTATGTAGTAAAAATATTCATTTAACATATTAGTACAATCATTAAATAGTCATTTGGTAAAATACATCTTTAACATTACAGATATCAACATTACATAAATATTTAAAAGATAATTAAGGTGCTATTAATTACATGACATTATAATATTAGATCCTGTGTAAACAGACATATTTATTTATAATTAGGTTAGCTTTAAATTTCTCTTATAGGTGATAGGGTACATTGACATTGACCTACTTCCTGTGACATTGACCTAATGACAGGACCGCCATTTTTATTTGTTTACATTTCCCATTGTTCTATAAATTAACAACTTTTGCACTTGCAGGTAACATATCTTATTTTTTCAATACTTCTATTGTCTTAAATTACTTTACCTTTATTGGGTGTTTATACATTTGGTTTATAATATTTGTACTTTGAATTAAATTGATCATGTGGTACTTGTAGTTGGTATTTAGATTTGTTTTATCATAACCAGATAAGGTTTACCATTTTTTTTTGTCGCTGTTTTATATTACAGATTCCTAGCTTGTGTTGTTTGAACTTGTCTTCTCAATTTGTTTATTTATATTTTTTTTTGGACATAGCTTTAATTGAATTAGTTAACATTGTGGTATTAGTATTTCAGTTTATGGACTTATTTGAAATAGTTTGGTTGATTTCTGGCTGATTCTGGACTTAGTCTGGTTAGCTGAGAGTGATAGTTATTTATAGTTTGTCACCTATTTATAATTTTACTTAGATGTTTTGTTATTTTATTAAAGTTCCAATTTCTAGTTTGATAATTTGGGGAATATTTTGTATCCAACTTATTTCAATTTTCTATCTTGTTAGAATGGCTCAATCTCAGGATTCAAATTTAACTAGGGAAGTCGTTAACGAAATTAAAGGTATTATGTCCACTTTAAATCTCGAGTACCAACAGGAAATTTGTCATGATGTTCTTGGTTCTGATCCATCAGTAAGACCCAATCATTCTTCGCCAGTTACTAGTGCAGCTCCACCATACAGATACATTCCTGGTAATTACAGTTTCACTCCACAACCAATTCTTCAACCTCATTCAAATCCATCTAGTTCTACGGTCACTAATGTTAATTCATATAGTATTCCTCCGTCATGTCAACCTGTTTATTCAAATCCACCTTGGCGTTATGCTTCATATTCTCCAACATATGTGACATCTGCTTTTTCGACACCTAGATTGTCTACTTTTTCTGGGGATGGTAATAAGGGGGATGTTTTATATAATCAATGGCGGTTAGAAATTATGGGTCTACAGCAAGAAGGTTCACATTCTGTGCCTGTAATAATTAATACCATTCGTAGAGCCGCACGAGGTACAGCTGCTGAATTTTTAATTGGTATTAATCCGCAAACAGTTGATGAAGTATTTATGCATTTTGATCCATTATTTGGTGATATTTTATCAGTAGAGGTTTTAATGAATAAATTATATACAGCAAAGCAGCAGGAAAATGAATCTATTTCTTCATGGGCATGTAAAATCAAACATATTGTTTCCAAATTAATTACTGCTGGTATTCTAGTTGAACCTGCTTCAAATAAGATATTGAAGGACAGATTTTGGCATGGCCTGAGCAATTCACAGGTCAAATCTAATACTAGGCATATTCTTGATGCTGATGTATCATTTTCAGTTTTAATGACTGCTGTTAGGAAAGCTGAAGAAGAGATGCATATATTTCCAGCCACATCTAATTTTGCTAATTCACCAGTTCACTTAACATCTACAACTTCAAATTCTTTAGACACTTTTCAAAATAAAATTCTTCAACAGATTTCCGGTTTGTCAGAACAGTTGAAGACAGTTAATTCTCGTATATCTGATATGGAACACCAAATGCAGCAACCACGACAGAGGTATTATAGACAGCCACCATCACAGTTTAATTCGTCAAATATAAGAGATTCACATCATCAAGTTCATGTTCCTCCTTTTCCTCCTCCTCCTTTATTCAATCCTGCATTTCGCCCACCGAATCAATTTTCAAATACAAGCAATTATCGTCCTAGGGTAACTCCTGTTGGTTACGCTTGTCAGCAACCTGGTCACAGAAGAGGGGATCGAGAGTGCTCTTTAAACTCACAAGGACTTATTCCACGGGGCGGTCGGTAAGTCCTGATGTTTCATGTCAACAGAATGCCTCATCTTTTATTTCAGATTTGGTTGGTTCATCCAACGTTGCACAGATTTTAATTAATGATATTTTATGTTCTGCATTATTGGATTCCGGTTCAATGGTTTCTACCATTTCTCTTGATTTTCATCGTCGTTTTTTATCCAATTTTCAGATTTATTCACTTAATGATTTATTAGATGTTCGTGCCGCAGGGGGGATTAAAGTTTCATACTTAGGATATATTTCAGTTCCTGTTAGAATTCCTGGTAGCAGTGAAGATTTGCAAGCTTTAATTTTAGTTGTACCTACAAATTCTTTTAATGTTAAGACTCCAATGTTAGTGGGTACAAATATTCTTTCAAGGTTATGTAACACATCAACAGATTCAGATGTTTGGAATTCCACATTTTCACTTTTAACTCCACAAGTTGAATCCAGTAAAGTTCCTTGTTTTTTATAGTCAAGTTCAAATTCGGTTAGAATTCCTGCAAATTCGTCAATGCTTGTAGCTGGTACTTCAAATTAGTTAAACCATTACCTGGTAAATGTTATATGGCGTTAGATGATATATCGCTTCCTGGTTCTCTTCATGTTGTTCCTGGTATAGTTACATGTAATTTTACACAGCCTTCTAATAAAGTGAGAATTAACATCACAAATTCTTCAGACAGACCCATCACTATTCCCGGTAAAGCAGTTCTTTGTCAACGTCAACAGGTAGACGTCGTAAATAGTTCTCCATTTTTATCGTCAAATAATTCTTCAGAAAAGCCGTTCGATGAGTTGTTTAATTTTCAATCTATTCATTCAAAGTGTACAGAAGAAGAAGCTAATCAACTTAAAGATCTTTTACATAGTTATAAAGATGTTTTCAGTTTATCCGATACAGATTTTGGCAGGACAGATATTATTAAACACAGAATTCAACTAACTGATGATACCCCTTTTAAACAACGACATCGCAGAATACCACCTTCAATGTTTCAAGAAGTGAACGACCACATTAATGATATGCTTAAAGCAGATGTAATTCGCCCTTCCAATAGCCCGTTTGCTTCTCCCATAGTTCTTGTTCGTAAAAAAGACGGTTCCCTTCGCTTCTGTGTGGACTACAGAAAACTAAATTCCAGAACAGTTCACGATTCCTATGCACTTCCCAGAATAGACGAAACTCTTGATTCACTTCATGGTTCTAAATATTTTTCTTCGTTAGATTTAAAAAGTGGGTACTGGCAGATAGAAATGGCTGAAGAAGATAAACTAAAGACAGCATTTACAACTGGTAATTTGGGCTTTTGGGAGTTTAATGCTATGCCTTTTGGGTTAACCAACGCGCCCAGTTCTTTTCAGCGTTGTTTGGAGCGATGTATGGCTGATATTCATTTATTTCATTGTCTTATATATATATAGATGACATTATTGTTTTTTCCAAAACATTCGAGGAACATCTTATTCGTTTAGAGTCTGTATTTTCTCGTCTCAGGAAGCATAATCTGAAATTAAAACCTTCGAAGTGTGAATTTCTACAATCTTCATTAAAATATTTGGGACATATTATTTCAGAAGACGGTGTAAAAGCTGATCCTGACAAAATTACTACGCTTAAAAACTGGCCAATTCCTTCTAATGTTTCTGAAATCCGTAGCTTTTTAGGTTTGTGTGGGTATTTTAGAAGATATATTAAAGATACTCAAGAATAGCTAAACCATTAACTGATCTACTTGTTGGTGAGCCTACTTCCAAGAAGCATAAATATTCAAAATCATCAATTAATTCTTTTCATTGGTTACCAGAACATCAAGAAGCTTTCGATACTTTAATTTCATGTTTAACTTCAGCACCAGTTTTAGCTTATGCAGATTTTTCATTATCTTTCTAACTTTTCACTGATGCCAGTTCTCATGGGTTAGGTGCTATATTGTATCAAGTACAAGATGGAAGAAAGCGTGTAATTGCTTATGCTAGCCGTACATTATCTAAATCTGAAAGACATTATCCAGCTCATAAACTTGAATTCCTGGCATTAAAATGGGCAGTGACCAAGAAATTTCACGATTATTTATATGGCAACAAATTCGTAGTAAAGACAGACAACAACCCATTGACATATGTTCTTTCTTCAGCTAAATTGGGTGCTACAGGGCACAGATGGTTAGCCGATCTTTCAGCTTATGATTTTTCATTGGAATATTTACCTGGTATTCATAATGTTGCAGTTGATGCTTTGTCAAGACTCTCAGTTTCAAATCTTAATAATTCTGTTGTATCTGCTATAATTAATTTCACTGACGTTGATCTTGGTAAAATTGAAACTTTTTCTTTTAGTCAGAATGTTCTAGATTATGTTGTTTCTTCTATTGTTGGTGTTCCTGTGGAATATTCAAATTTAATGGATAAGTCCAAAATTTTCAAGGCTCAACAAGACTGTAAAGGGATTCAGTTTATAATTCAAGCAGTTAGAAATGGATGTAAACCTACAGATTTTCATAGTGTTGATAAGGATACAGCTGCTATACTTCGTTCCTGGGATAATTTAATTTTAAAAGATGATATTTTATATAGAAAATACTTACCTTCATCTTCATCTGATACTGTGTTTCAAATTGTTTTACCTGTTTCTCTTCGACAACTTATATTATCATTACTTTATGACAACATGGGTCACATGGGTCGTGATCGCACGTTGGACTTGGTCAAATCGCGCTTCTTCTGGCCTTCGATGTCAACCTATGTAGAAGATTATGTCAGATCTTGTCACAGATGTATCCGTAGAAAGTCACCTCAACATAATATCAGAGCTCCATTAGTAAGTATATCTACATCTGAGCCTTTACAACTTGTTTGTACTGATTTTCTTTCTTTTGGACCATCTAAAGGTGGTATTGAGAATATTTTTATCATAACTGATCATTTTACAAAATTTGCTGTAGCAGCACCAACAAGAAACCAGACCGCAAAAACAACTGCTAAAATCTTAATTCAACATTTTTTCTTACCATATGGCATTCCTTCACGACTTCATTCCGATCAGGGTAGAAATTTTGAATCTAATATTATTAAAGAAGTATGCAGTATCTTGAGAATAAATAAATCCAGAACAACACCTTATCATCCAATGGGTAATGGGTTATGCGAGCGTTTTAACAGAACTTTATTAAATATGCTTGGTACACTCACAGAAGATCAGAAGATTCGTTGGAAAGATTATGTTTCATTTTTAGTATACGTATATAATTCTACAAAACACGAGTCCACTTCTTATTCTCCTTTTTATCTAATGTTTGGCAGAGATCCGAAACTTCCCGTGGATATAATTCTTGGCGACAATTATTCTTCCGGTCTTAATTCTTCATATACAGAATTTGCTTCTCAGCTGCAAGAAAAATTCAATTTTGTTAATGAAATTGCAAGACAAAACATAGAAAAGGCTCAACAAAGACAGAAGTTTCACTATGATACTAAAGTTAAAGGCGCTAACCTTCATGTTGGAGATATTGTTTTGGTAAGGAACGTTCAAATTCGAGGAAAAAATAAATGAGATGATAAGTGGGAGGATATTTGTTACACTGTAGTTTCACAACCTGATTTCAACATTCCAGTGTATATTGTTCAAAAAGATGGCACTTCCGAAAGACGCACCCTTCACAGAAATCTTCTCTTACCTATTTGTTCTTCAGGGCGTCCTATTCCAGCTCCCCGGTCTAAAGTTTCACTTGATACTACTTCGTCAACTGAGTGTAATATTCCTGATGAGTCTTTACGTCAGGTTGGTACTAGTGATGTCATTCCTTCTGATGCAGGTAGTGTTGTTTTTCAGTCTTCTAATGCAAATAAGTCTGTTGTTAATATTAATGATTCTGGTTCTGATGATCATTGTTCTACTGATAGTTCTTTGCATAAGGCTCCAGATATTTTACTACTGGATATTTCTTCTGGTCCAAGTGTGTCAGACAGTTCTTTATCACAGCTTGATTCTAATTCGTCAGAAGATCCGGTTCCTGTAAAACGTCAACGAAAGCCACCTGGGTGGATGAAATCTGATGCTTGAGTTTTAGGGAATACTGTTTGGGTTTGATTTTCATTGACTATATCTACTTTTATAATTGTCCATTTTTGCATAATTAATTCGGTTAAATTAGAAATATATGTAGTTGCAGACAGTTTTTAGTGATGACGACTTGGATTTGTTTATGGATTATGATTTTGGTTTTGTGAGTTGGTTCATGTATATATATGTGTGTGTTGCTTTTATTCAGGTGGATTATAGACTGGTTAAGTCTGTTCGTGTCGGGACGCCACTTCTTGTGCTGGGGGGTTAGTGTAGTAGGATGTAATAGCCCCTTTAAATATTTTAGTAGGGTGTTATAGTCACTTTAACAAGTTCAGTCAGTTTCTATTGTCCGGTATATCCAGGTACATGTAGTCTTGCATTTCCAGTTGTTATAATTGCTTAGGTGTATAGTTTAAAGTTGCTATTTAAAGATGGTGAGTAGTTGTCCGTTACTTAGCTACTGTCCTAACACCCTGTTTCACCTTTAGTCACTTTTTCTTCTGTCTCCATCTTGGATACACCGATTTCACTAACTCAGGTAGGTTTATATTTGTTTAACTTGACTTGACATTACTAAATATGACAATTCCTATTTAATTTAAATACTGTTTTATTCTGGCATAAATTATAAATAAGTAAATACAATAAAAATACATAAGTAATAATTTAAGTTAGATTCCAAACTGTATGTCTAATTTGGTGTTTGTTTTATCTTTTAGTGTTTCGCTATTTTCATAATTTGTATATGGGTTTCCTGCTCTTCTAGTTCTTCCTTTTCTTTATATATTAAGAGCACCTTTCTCAGGGTACGTTTTTATATATTTCCTTATTATATGTATTACGTGTATAATAGTTCTGATTCTTTTAATATTACCTGTAATAGGCAATATATTTCTATGTATAATTAGAAATAGTTAATAGTCCTTATAAGCTATATGTACATCCCTTTTTGTATATAAACTAATTTCATTCTTTTTATTATTTCAGTGCTCTTTTCGTCTATTCATCTTTTGATCTATTGTATATAATCCTGTGTAAATAAACTGTTTTGTGGTGTTCCTGTTGTCTCTTTGTGGTTATACTCACGACCTGGAAAGTGGATAGTCTGTCGTCCATCGATCCTGCTACACGTCTTTAAACTAATAGTCAAAATGTCGTCTTATATAAACTTACAAGCTTTAGTCATTGCAAGGGCGAGATAGATCCACTCTCCAGGTACTTTTCTAGATCATTTGTATTGTGTGCTATTCAGTGTTCTTTGAATTATGTGTCATTTTCAAAGAGTAACCATATTAGTCCCACGTGTGTTCAATATGTCAGGTCCTTATTGTGCTTTAGCTTTTGTCTTTTCAGAATGATCGACATTATATATGAATGCCATATGTAGTAGGGTGTAATAGCCCCTTTAAATATTTTAGTAGGGTGTTATAGTCACTTTAACAAGTTCAGTAGATAAAAGATATATGAATGACATAAATATCGTCTTATCATTAAACATCTATATGTGTCTGAAGTCTTAATGTGTCGTCATTAACGGAAGATCATCGAGCCCTTGAATAATTACTGCGCGAGTAGTCACAACAAAAGTGTGTGCGTGGATAAGGGATGGTACATTTGCATCTATCGTACAACAATAGCATTTTAAAAGGCAATAACATGGAAAGTTATAAATAGAATTTGCGGAAATTCCATATTTGTCTCACTTACATCAACAATGCATTATAGTACAATTGGACTTTACATTGTAATTTCTCAATGGTTCAAGGCATCCTTGGCATACAAAATTACACGTCCACATATTTTTTGCTTTCATAATATTGACTTACATTCTTTGCTTCTGAGGTGCCTTGTCCCCTCCAATAGTTCAGTTTAGCTGCTTTTCCATTAAGCTATGTCAATAAAAGGGTGAAAATGGATATAGACAGTCCTGAAATAAAATAAAGATAGTATAAATAGTCAATCTGATAATAAATATTTGTCTATAAGCTTATGTACCATAAGCAAGCCTATCAAAAAGGCACCTGTCACAGAAAATGTCATTATGGTGCCTGTCATTATGTCCGGGAAATATATATTATTATTTTTTTTAACTGATATTTTTACTATGTCATGTAAAAAGTTACTTATACATGTCGTCTATTCGTTCAGTAACGGTAGTAGTGCCTGTCCATAAGAAAAAATCATTTGCGATAAGGCTACAATTAGTTATGTATCTGACTGTCACACATCAGTGCCTTATGTCAGAATACCGAATGGGGTGGTGGGGCGGTCAAAACTACTTTACAAAAAAAGAATAGTATTAATAGTAATCATGTAATAATGTTGCGTAGGCCTATATGTGACTCACCTGTATAGAATTTACAGCTATCATCATCTTTCGTGACATTACTCAAAAATAAATTCCTCTTCATTTGCTGTTGGACCTTTAAATCAGTAGTAGAATAATGCTTCAGATCATCAAATACAATATCAGTCTGTACGCCAATTTCTATCTTCTCACTCCTACTTTCTTTCTTTTTTTTATCAATTTTACACCCATTGTCCACGGTAATAACATTAAAATTTAAGTTCAAATACGAATCAAAATCATCACTAACATCTGGCTGAGCATCAAAATCATCATCTAGGCCTATATAACATGTATCATCAATGACAATATGCTTGCAACTAGCATTTAAAAAATAATTATGTTCTTCCAAAATTGTTTGACCTGAAAAAAAACTGCTGGCTCTTCTTTAAAAACTTTATTAGGCCTATTACTATTATTAATTATATTATCAATGGTGGTTCGTTGCATTGGAGCTTTTCTCTTGTTTTTTTTATGAATTTTAAATGAAAATCTGTAGCAGTAGCTGGAATAGGGTCGGGAAAAGCTTCATTTGGCCCGTCTTTACTAACAAAATGCTTTGAACATATATAAGTCTCTTTGCGAACATTTTCAAGTCCAAAATATTTTCTTCCACACAAGCGTAACCATCGTTCACATTTATCACGCTGCGTTTTCGGCTTTGGAAATGGAATAAAAAACACACCAGTCATGTCATTTCGCACATGTAAATACCTGGAATCGCTATTACAGTTTCCAGCAGTGCTTAACGGGCATTATGAAAAAATTATAGAAACATATGAAAAATACGATGAAATATTAAAAACTATTCTGGAACCATAGAACCATGAATGTTGTTCGCAATGACGTAATTAAATAGACCGATGACCCCAACCTGTTTACTAATGACGTGATGACAAATCAGTTCTGACTTCCGGTTCAGTCAAGAAGAGCCGAAAGCGTGACGTTTCTAATGTAAACAATACACGTTGTGCGCCTTATTTTTTTTACCGTTATATCGTTTGTAAATAAAAAGACTGATTGGAATTTAGATTTTTTCTGTTATTACCATTGCCGTACAGTTCACAAATAAAATTTTATATTTCTTAGAAGTGATCATATCTTATAATTTCAAGTATATGACTATGAATGGGCATGGACCTTATTTGTTATAAGGTCCATGGAATGGGCAATGCGCTGATTGAGGTCTGGCTGGACTACTTATTTTAATATTAGGATTCATTGGCGTATAACAGCACCCGAAAATTAAAAATGAATATAAAAAGTCTGTTTACGATACCCCTAACGGAAAAACCTAAATAAAGACGTTTTCCCACCGACCCCATTTTTTTAATAGGTATGGAATACACCAATCCTCGGCATGTCAGTTCCTCCAGCTTCCAGATGTATTAAGTATTGGGGAGCAATAATGCGATAAATCTGAAAGCAAGAGGATCAACACAAGTGAAAGACCGTGGGTGGGATTGGGTGGGAAAATTTGACCAAAAAGAGGGACATAGTGTGCATATCTCATGTCCACCAGTACTACTGACTACCGCTCTCGCTGTCTTAATGAAGAATGGTTGAATACATTATACTACGTCATCATCGGAAATGTCACGTGAGGATCTACACCAATCCTCAGCATGTCAGTTCCTCCAGCTTCCAGAAGTATTAAGTATTGGGGAGCAATAATGCGATAAAATATTTTATCTCAGAACCCCCATTCAAACACATTAGGCCAACATATCATCACCCTCTATTCCCAATACTCAAAACAAAAAATATCAAAACATTACAAACATTTTCTTTATTCCATCTCAAATAAATTCAGAAAAATCAAATAACTGAAGTAAATTTGTTAAGTAACACTTGTTCAGCTGTCAGGTGTAAGTCAGGCGATGAGGGAGTACTGTCCCCTGTAATCCACTCTGGCTTAGTTCGGACTGAAATCAAAGTAAGATCGCGGGTACACCTTCTCTACCATTCTGGTATAAATGAACACGGATACTATTAATACTTTCCCTGAAGTGATAATATATTTCATTCTATAAAACATATCAAAATACTAGAACTAAACCAGATCAAATCACACAAGGAGACAGAACTCCCTCACCCCTGACCCACGTGAATAAGAAATCCACTAAAGGCATCAGTGTCCCACGGGTCAGTGGTAAGAAAAATCCCATCTAGATATACAAATCATTACACCCATCATCTAAACAAAACAAATGCGACAGAATCGGACTAAGTGATCACGCCTCATTGTCACAACTCACTTGTTTAAACCCCCCGATCATGGCTGGCGAAACTGCAATTCAATACAAACACGTGCGCTGACCTACTCATCCACAATCAAGCATGAAAACGATTTACACACAAATAAGACGCTTAGTAGTCTGTTGTGTATTCAATTTCTCTTAATAAATTTCTTCACTGAAAATTACAAATTTTGCCACAAATAATTTAACGCCACAAGGCTTTCCTACTTCCATCAGGACTTGTAAAAGTTGAATACCACCAAGGTATTCCAAGCCACCAAGGCTATTGGCTACCTAAGCCAAAATCAATAACAATATAATATGCCACCAAGGCAATTGGCTACCTAAGCCAAAATCAATAAGCCACCTAGGCTATTGGCTACCTAAGCCAAAATCAATATACCACCAAGGTATTTTAAAGTAAAATAAAATCTATTACCGTTTTAATGAAACAAGAACACGTCTGTCCAGCTCGCTGTCTTAATGAAGAATGGTTGAATACATTATACTACGTCATCATCGGAAATGTCACGTGGGGATCTGAAAGAATCCATGTTGGTTTTAAAGAAAAAATCTAAATTGTTTTTGAGCGAAGCGACCTTAAGGCACTTGTATTATTATATTTTCCACATTGTCTAATGATCGAGTGTCATTAGAAATAATGAAAATCACACCCAATTTTCTCGAAAATAACTTTAGCAGCAACCACGGTATTGAACAATTATTTGTAAATATGCTCAAACAAATTACAATGTAATGTGTACATTGTCATAAAATAACTGCAAATAAATTATCTTTTCAGAAAGAAAACAAACAGCAAAATGGCTATTCAAAATTTTAATAAAAATGCATATGATATTGCAGTAGATTATGAAATTTATCACACAAGCGATATCTACTGTAGAATGTGCTATTGGGTGATAATAAACTTATTTTTTTATCATGCTATCTTGTAATATTCAATCCTGCAGTAATATAATGGTACACGATAGATTCATAAGACTTGGTAATACAGAGCTAGCTGTTCTTGCTATAATAGTTTTAAATTGTGTTCGTAGCGTTTGACAAAACATGTCTACATAAAGTCTTTAGCTCTCGGTTAATTACTTGTTTGAGTCAGATGAGTTTTTAAAAGTTTTTTGAATGATGTTAATGTTGTGTGTTGACGAAGGTTCACAGGTAATAAGACCACCTTCTAGCCATCCTGTAACTTGGTATGATCAGTTTTTTATGGTCGCATTTTTCGATTTCGATCACATTTCCGATAGATTGTAAGACTGAATACGTCCACACAGATACTTAGGAGCAGTACCACACTTTTAAACTACGTTATTCTGAGCAAAGTTATGAATGTTTAAAATTTTAAAATAGATTGTCTCTGGCTCTTCATTACAAAACCCACACGCATCATTACCAAGGATTAACAAAAAATGTTGGTACTAATAATTGAGTGGATAGTAGGGTATTGAAGGCACCGTGGGGTTTTCCTAGCCAAAGAGCTGATATTTTGAAAAATATTGTCTCTGGCGGTATATTAGTTCGAAAATTCTAACATGCTATCGTCTAATTTCTAACTTCCATTCATGTAATTTCTATCTTCCATTCATGTATTAGTCTTAATAATAGAAATAAGATGAAAAAGAATTAGGATTTACACTGAACAAATAAAGAAATTGGATTATACTTTGTCTTTTTTTTTTTTTTAGAAATTACAGTTAGAAATTACATGAAAGAAGTAAGAAATTAGACGATAGCATGTTAGAATTTTGAATCTAATATACCGCCATAATTGTCAGCACATTTAAATTATTAGAAAATGATATCATTGTGATATATTGCTTTCTATAACTTTGGTTCGTGGTGTGACTTTTCCTAATATTCACTTTTTATTAATTTGATAAGTTTTTCTTATTTTCTCCTGTCACTTAATAATCTGTGTATGTCATTTACAATTGTTTAAGTGATCTGAAAAATATAACATGTGTATTAAATATCAATTTACCATTTTCGTTTTGAATAAAAATAATCCTGTGAATCTTAAAACATACTAAAATACATTTTTAAAAATATTTTATTAATTACCAAATATTAAAACGTTTATTAAAACTTACAGTTGATTGTAATTTTCATTATCTTAGATAAATGTAGCTTATATGATGAAATTTATCTAAAATGTTAAGATGATATTACTTTAAATGTATTTTTCGCCATATTTCTATCAGTTGCGAAGACTGAAATGTCGTATAGGCCTTACACGTTGGAATAAATGTTTTGTCAAACTAGGCCTATTTACCAAGGGCTTTTCATTTCCATAGCTACACCATTACTCACGGATTTGAGCTTAGCACTGTGAAATTAAAAAAAATATATACCGGTATACATGCAAGTCGATTCATTTTAACTAGGTCAGAAGTGACATTAATTATTATTTCATTATCTTATTAGAGTTATCTAGCATATGATTAAAAATTGTCTGAATACAAAATGTTTAGACTAGATAATTTCATTTTAAATTTAGATGTATTTTTCGCCATATTTCAATAGGCCTTATTACGTCGAAATAAAGTATTTTATTTTGACTAAAATAGGCCTATTCCCCAAGTGCTTTTAAGTTCTGTAGCAAGAACATTACTCACGGATATAGGCTTAGTAATCTGAAATAAAATAGAAAATCAAGTTGACTATTAACTATTCAGAAGTGGCATCATTTTTTATTTACTCTAATCTAAAGTCATAACGTTTCCACAGGCGAAATACCGATTGCCTGTTGTAGCCGCAGGCCTTAGTAGTATTTATTACCGTACATCGCCATGGATATGATTTATCTTATCTTTTATCAATGCAATATTAATATTATTGAAAATTTCGACAGCTAGCCCAATGACGACACACACTGACTTAGCATAAGCCTACGGATGTTCGAATTTAAGCATGAATAATTATAAAACTTGTATAAATAAACTATCGAACTCCTATCTAGTATCTAGGCCTACCCGGTCATACGTATAGGATATTAACCTACCCGATCAATCCGAGGGAGAGTAGGTTTATATCTGACATATACAACGTTCACCCTTAAATTTAATGGACTCTTCTAAAAAAAGGCAACAGTGATTGGTTAATTGCTCGACAGCACGTGACGTGGTTGTTTATACGACGCCATTTTGTAGTAATTGAACTGAAGAAAGCTAAAACAAAATGGATAGTAAAACGAAGTCAGACGAATAAGCAATCCTTTTTAGTCATCATATTGACGATAGAACAGATGTGAATGCAACTATGATGAGGATCTATGCAAAGCCTGAAGAAAATTTGGATCAAAAGGCAATCTTTTCCGATAATTCTGACAGTGAACCGTGACTGAAGGTTACTTTTCGGTATGTTCAGAGAAAGATTTGACCGACTGTTTTGAGTGGATTGTAGCCGTAGCCAAAAATACTTTACAAAGGAACTCTTGGGTGATAAATACTTTCACGTCTTGGGATGTGTGGAGAAATGATTTGGGCAGAAAGAAAATTCTGAAAGATATCTTAGACATGGACTGGAGTGTAGATAACCGATTTAAATAAGCCGATAAGTACGCCGTCTATTTAGGTCCCGAATGCTACAAACTGTACCAAAACAATTTTTTTTTATTGTCAAAAGAATAAAATTTTATTTCTGTGTTCTTTGTATTATTTCGATCATCTACGTCAAGAGCGGTTGATATGAGCCGAATATATCGACCTGTAATGACGTCATCAGCGGTTGATATGAAATATCAACCCCTCAGGACGTCATCAGCGGTTGATATGAACCGAATATATCAACCTCTGATGACGTCACGAGAGGTTGTTATAAGATATAACTGCTATGGACATCAAAGAAAAAAACTACTACCAGTTGTATATTGTTAGAAATTGTCCTCCTTTCATGATTAACATTTTAGCGTCAGCATGAACTATCTGACTTTTTCATCTCTATCTATTGCTACTTTCAACAGCACAGCCCGATGTAATCATGTTAAATAAGTAAACAAATACGTACTAAATGAATAGCATGCTAAAAACGTTTAGAATCTATAAGCTACTTACCGTTACTCTTATCATGTATCCCGCCTTCTGACTGAACCGGATGTTATGACAGGTTTGCTGTCGAGATTGGAGATTTGACATGCGCGCGGTCTAGTTAATATCACTGATATAGATCAGTGGTTAATTATGTATACGTCATTGGTTGTTCGTCTGTCCGGTCGACGGAGTCACTTCCGGTTCGCCGCTTACGTAAAAGAAAAAAAGTCGCTTATATCAATGCAAATCGACTATTGACCAACAATCTTTTTTGTTACGGTACATAAAAGTGTAGTCTAAAGATTGGACGTGGAGTTTATCAGTAAAACGATATATTGGATTATTGCGATATTTTTAATGTTAAAGATCAGATATTGATATTGTCAATAAAATTTAAATATTGCGATAAATTATATTGTCTATCCCTACACTTGAGTGAACATTTATACATTTGTCCAGAACTAAAACATATACATCGGTTACACCTGTGGCTCTATCTGCAACATAAGACTGGGTAACAAAATGGCGCCCACGACGTCAGGTGGTCAGACTCTCTATATAAAAAGCTCGGGGCTTAGTTAGTCTTACTCCTACCTGTTCTCGCATTGTGTTGATATCTTCAATCATTCGAACCACTTTAGAAGTTGCCCACCGATATTCATCTTCCATTTGCTCCATGTATGATGACATGTTACGTCCATAACACACCGCTTTATACGTTTTAACATCACCTGTTCTTGAAGCCGATCTTGGGGATAAACTCATTTTGAAAAATTCAAAACACCGAATAAATCTTTGTTTGGTTAAAAACAAATATGACGTCATTGTGCATGTATGTATATTTCTGACGTCATAATAATTGCGTGTCAAAAAGTATTCATTAGCAACCGCAGGCGTAACTTCTCGATAGTATCTGAATATCATTGTCCCCCGCCTTGAGTATTTTCTGTTTAGCCGAAGCAGGCATTTTTTACAGAGAGGTCGCGAGATAAGCGTGGTAACATCTCTATGAACGTAGTACACGCGCAGTACACACGTGGCAAAGACGCTGCGAAAATTGTACCATTTGCAACGGTGCCTTCATGGCGTCTTCAACACAACCTCGCTTGTCGACCGCAACCCCACGAAGCGTTCTGAGTCCTTATGGCGTTGTCATGGCGATGTTACGGTGATTCCACCACTTTTGCGCAATTGCATCACGACCTCATGGGGCTACCTCTACCTCTTAATACGACCATACCGCGGTTACCAAGCTTGCATTTGTCGCCTATGGCGACCATGCTTTTCATGTACGACTTGCTTTGAAAGGTCATCGTGAAATTTCGAAGCTTATATAGTCGCCGTGATCACGTTGTGGAAACTCACGTGTAGTCCAGATAAGACGCGATGACCGCCGTTGCCAAGCTTATACCTTATAGATCTCAATAGAAACGCCACAAGCGCGGAGATATAGTGACGAGCCCACCGCGAGAATGCTGTACGCACAGGTCGCAGCAAGAACGCGACTTTTTTAAGTTTGTAATTTTGAGGCATTTTTCCGCGTTGTGTTCACGCTCACCGACGACCTTGTGTATTTCCAGACCCCCGTTAGGTCTCAAAGCGCAGTTGGGTCACCACTCCGGTCTGACGGAGGCATTAAGTTTTAGGTTTTATAGGAAGACAAAAATATAGTCATAGTGTTCTTCCAAATAAATTTTTCATTACCTACTTGAGCTGTTTTAGAGGCATATCACATTTTTGAGACTCAAATCAGGAATATTAAGGCCACCTTTCCCCATTTCCCCAATAAGTGGGATGCTCATAAATAAGATTTTGGCCAAAACTAGTAAACTTGTTAATTGTCTCCGCTCATTAAAATATAGGTTAAGTCGTAGATCTCTCCAAACCATGTATATCTCATATATTCTTCCTCATTCCGACTACAGTGACGTTACAGGTCACAAATCGATGGAATACAATATGATAACGACTGGAGAAGCCTAGTCGAAACGTCGCTCAGTAATAAGCAGTAATTGTATTCCATAGAATTGTGACCTGTATACTCTAGTTCAATTACTAAATGTCATTGAAACAGTTTACTGTGACGTTATTTGAGATGGGAGTACCGCCGAGCTAACTCATAAACAAGAACTTTAACAACTCAGGACTACATGCGGTGCTGTGAAAGGTACAAGTCACCAAGCATTATACTAATATAAAGAAACCGGGTTTATTACAATGCAGGAGAGAAGAAGGCGGCATAAATTAACTTTATTCTACAAAATCATAAATCATATCACTCCTGAATGCTTATTTCAATTGATACCACATAATATAAATTCGTATCGCCTAAGAAACAAAGTAACATTCCAACATACTTCTGCAGAATTTCTTTTTTTTCATCCTTCTCATATACCATCTACAATTCGAGAATGGAATCTACTCTATCTATCTACTAGAAACTTACCTACTATATTAACTTTTGGTTTAAATTCACATACTAACAAAACTCATACGGTCATATAGATATCATAAAATTGTTTCTAACTTGTTCGGTTGCCGAGATATAGGCGGTTTTCTAAAAATCACTTTTGTAGGTTTTTGGCCCATAAAAGTGTCAATTATTATTCGATTTTCATAAAATTTTCACCCTTTGAAGCCCAATGTCATAGACGATGTTATAAAACTAATTTAACTTTTTTAGTGTCACCGGAAGTAATGTCGTTTTGGCAAAAACTGTATTTTTAGCCTTCAAAAAAGATATTTTATTCAAATGAGTCTGATTTGTAATGTTTGTTAAAATTATGATATTTGATACCAATCAACAAATAGAATGGACCAATACGATCATACTGATGCCACAAAATCGTTTCTAACCTGTACGGTTGCTTAGAAATAGCTGATTTTCTACAAGTCACTTTTCAAGGTTTTTTGTCTATAAAAGTGGCATATATTATTCGATTTGCATAAAATTTTCACCATGTGATGCCTTTTGCCATTTCTGATTTCATAAAAGTAATTGCACATTTTCATTATCACCGGAAGTACTGTACACTTACATGCAACAAATGTATAAAATGAATTGATATTGCTGGGTTTGGTTGATTCTGTGTCCATTTTATTTGATGTGTGCAATGCTTATGTGGAAACCAGTTTATTGGTTTCTTTGGTACCGGAAGTGACATATGTTCAAGGGTAACGTGGCACCGAAAGTGACACAAGTTCAAAGGTAACGTGGCACCAGTGAAACCCGCCATTCCTGCATGCAGGTGTCGTTGCAGTCGATAAACTCCAGTTACCCACTGACCCTGATCTTTCGCCTGATTCCACAACAGACGTTATAAAAAATAAGTTACCACAAGCTAATCTTTCTACTTATATAACTTCTGATCCACTGAAAATAAATGGTTATACAGAAGACTTCAGTAGTATTCCCGAATTTGGTTTAATTGACAATTTTAACTACTTAATATTTAGCAAGTCTGAGTATGACGGCAAAAAGTTAAAAGGCTATAAGTCATTTGAAGACTATAGATTATTTTCGGATGGTCATGTTATTAGTCTTTTGTTTAATGAAATCCATGAAGAGTCAAAGAGCTGTATTTATAAAGCTAAAGTTAAACCAACCCAGAGAGATAAAACCTATTTACAGAAAGAGTATTATGAGCTATGGTTTGTTGTTGACAAAAAGGATGGATCTGTGATTACTGGCTACTGTGAATGTAAAGGAGGGTACGTGTTTCCATACTGTAAAGCCTGTCTCACGTGGTAAGCAACAAATTTAGATAGAAGACACCTGTTTCATTACGGTACTGATAATGTCAGGCTCCCACAAGTAAGCTTAACAATAACTTGTTTGAATATGCATGCACTAATTGAAATTCTAGAATTCACATTGATTTATAATCTCCTCGCTGTTTTTATGTTACAGGGCTGATGGTGCTTGTCGTCATTTAGCTGCTTCCCTTTACGAGCTAGAAGCCTTCGAAGTAAAAAAATACTGCACAGAAATTGAAAATGTATGGAAGAGAAAGTCTCGACAATCTGATAAAGCCATTGACATCAGAAGTATGAACATTGTTGCTGCAAGGTATAACTCAAGAGACTTTGTTTTGCCACCCAACAAACCTTTAGCGACTTATATGATCCCAGAACAGAATCACAGCGTACTGAGACAACAGAGGAACAAAAAAGAGAATTTTGACTGAGATTAAAAGAGGTTTGTAATTTTGATGCTAATAAAATTTTTACTCGATTTACTTTATTTTTCTACCTGTAAGAAAAACCCTTGCAGATCATTAAACAATTGAGTAGGTTAGTCATCATATACCCCTCCAAAAATGACAGTAATTCCCAAACTAAGGCCGGATCGCGCAGGTTTGATCAAACACGGTATTACCGTGTTTTCTATCGTGGAATTTCATGATTAACCGAGTGAATATTGAGGAAATATAGAGGGACACGATAGCAGTGCCTCGGTGTTAAACACACCATGTGACTCGGTGTTTTAATTAAAACATGCCTCTCGTCGTTTATTTCAGGTGAAATACAGTAGGACATTAATTATTATAGATCAGTTACTACGTTGGCATTTTTCCATTAATCACGAATATTTGATGGCTAGTTCGAAATCGGAAAAGGAATAAACACAATTTTCGGTAAACCCCGGATACTATTACTATTCATTCTTTTTCTAAAGAGAATATGCTTAAAGAAACCAATACGTTATTACTTCATAATATGTTCCATATTTTTAATACTTTCGTCAATCGACTATTACAAATTCATTCATATTAAGGCCGATAAAGGCGATAATATAATGCTGATTTTTCATTTCCACACCAAAGAGTCTAGGGAATGCATACTGTCAATCAAGGTTTGATAATGTAAATTGGCACGTGACATACAAAGAAACCAACTGATAGAAAATTGCACTCCCATTTTACAACAAATTATTATCCTGTTGTAGTCATCTTGACAGTAGGACTTGTATTGTAAATTGTCAGTAGTAAAAACTAACCAAAAAGGTTTGAATCTTTATTTTAAAAAAAAAAACAATCACAATTGTTAAATTGATTCTGATATATATGCAAATGGTTGGCATTCAAGAGGGGTCACAATGGTTTGTTCTTTGCATCTCAATTAGTTTGGGCGTTTCGGTTAAAATTAAACGTAAGCGAAATTTTGAAAAGAGATATCCCGTATTTATTACTGAAATATTTTCTCAATTAGCAGAATGTCAAATTAAAGAAAACCACGCAACACTTACAATATGACTAACTACGGGGTTTGTATTTGGCTGGACACCCCCACCCCTTCCCTACATGTAATACCAATATATGTAACGAGGAATTGTGATTACTGTTTTACGGTAAAAGTCATCTTTTTAGAGATTGTTGAATTATTTAAATCGGTACAGACTCGAAGGTTGACTCCTGCAGATCATGTAATGGGCAAAATAATGTTTAGTCATTTGCAATTGACATAATATTCTGTCAATAAAATCACACCGGTGCTCATTAATAATTTATCAGGTGGTTATTATTTTATTACATTGTGCACAAATGTCAGTCCTTAAATAGCACTAGGCACCTTTAACAACTTAATAAGCGAGTTTTTTGTGATAGGCAATCGCCTCTCTTCGCTTTGATGTGTTGCATTCTTGACTAACTGACACCTCGATAACTCTAATACTACTATTATGAGGGTCACGTGATATCCGGCAACGATGGACGCACGCTTTCTCTCGACCATGACAAACCTCCATCAAAAAGTTACAATCTTAGGTGTTATCCTGCTAATATTGTGTGGTGATATCGAAGCAAATCCAGGGCCAACAACAAGGAAAGGTAATGCTCCCAATATAGAAGAAAATGAAGCAGTCTTGGTCGACAATATGAATGTAAAAGACATGATAAAAGAGCTGTACTTGGAAATGCGAGAAATCAGGTCATGTGTACAAGCCATCCCCACGATAAACGACAACGTCACAAAGCTGACAACTACAGTCAACAACCTAACAACACAGGTAACTGGGCTACAGGAAGAAACAGAAGATGTAAAGAAGAGCTAGAAAAGACACAAAAGGTTTGCGCTAAAATGGAATAGGTTATCGACAAATTAGAAAATAAAACAAAACCACGCCATTTTTTATGGCCTAAATATAGAACAGTCCGACAACAACACAACATGTGAAGAAAAGGTGAGAACTTTTTTTACCGAATGCCTCAACATAAATGAAAAGAATATTGAAATGCTGTCATGCTTTGAAGGGCAATCCTGCTAAAAAGTCAAAAACCCCAATATTGGTAAAATTTATGAAACTCACTGATAAAAATCACATTTTCACAGCTGTTAAAGAACTTGGCAATGAAGAAATCCAAATGTCACATGATTACTCATATGCACTCCGTCAAAAAAGGAAAAAACTAGTCAAGCATATGTTAGCAGCTAGGGAAGAAGGTCAAGTTTCCAAACTAAAACATGATAAACTCATAATATACTATTCAAAAAAAATAGGGGATATTTGATTTTGGGGGCATAATACTAAAATATGCAAATGACTACGAAAAAAGTCACTATAGAACCTAACAGAAGAAACATTTCCAGTTACATGTGACGCCCAAACGCACCAATAGCTACCGCATGGAATGCAGGTGATGCTTGGGATCATCATGGGGGTCCAACCCAAGATTTGCACGACTCTGACTTTGAATGTTACAGTCATTGTGGCATTGAATTCCAGGATGGAAACATCAGTTTAATTGTTTTAGTGACCAGAAAACAAATCTTGATATGCGTCGGCTTACCCAAAATGAAAGGTTACGTGCCCTTGGCATGCTACAGATCGGCACAACACAAGCGGTTGTGGCGCGGACGATGAATGTTTCTCAGTCTGTCATAAGCAGGCTATGGTCCAGATACCGTGATACACAATCTGTACAGGACAGACCACGCTCAGGATCGATTTATCCGTACCTTGCCTTGAGAAATCATGTCATCACAGCAAATCAGATCAGCGCTTGTCTTCAAATAGACACTGGTGTGAGAGTGAGTGGCCAGATGATTCGGAATCGACTGCATAGGGGTCACCTTCGCGCCCGACGTCGTCGCGTGATCCCTTGTTTGAGAGATCATCACATTCAGGCAAGACGTCGTTGGTGTAGGGATCGTCAACACTGGGATAATCGACGCTGGAGCAATGTGATGTTTTCAGATGAGTCAAGGTTCACTGTTGATTTTTTGGACAGACGTAGGAGGGTGTGGCGTCGTCGAAAGGAGCGCTTCCAAGACGTTAACGTCATCAGACATGATCGATTTGGGGGTGGTTCTGTTATGGTGTGGGGAGGCACCACTGTTGCTGGAAGAACGGCTTTACGTGTCGTTGCAGGGCGTGTTTCAGGCCAGTACTACCGGTACAACATCTTGGCAGTGCATGTTGTGCCGTTCGCACGTCGTCATGGCCGCCGTTTCATCTTCCAGGATAACAACGCAAGATGTCACAGGGCCAGGATCGTTACAGGTTACCTCCAACAACAGAACATCACCACATTACCTTGGCCAGCACTGAGTCCCGTCCTCTCCCTGATCGAGCATGTCTGGGACATGCTTGGACAGAGGTTACGTCAACGTCAACAACTTCCTGTCAATGTCCAAGAACTTGCTGCTGCGTTGCAACAGGAATGGGACAATCTGGGCCAAAATGACCTTAGACGTCTCATTAGGAGTATGCCACGTCGGATCAATGCTTGTTTGGCAAACAGAGGAGGATTTACCCGTTACTGACTTTGTTGTGATGCTGTGGTAACTTTGCTGTTTGACCCCGGGTATCATTTTACCCTATAATGGTCAGTCTGTGCCTTACTTAGTCTAACGATCATTTGGAATAAATCGATTAATGTGAACTTCATTTCATTTTGTCATTTGTTTCTTCGTCAGTTTCATTAGGTGACTTTAATAACACTTAAAAATCAAATATCCCCTACTTTTTTTGAATAGTATAAATGGAAAGTCTTACATACTTGAGGACATGGCATTCACAGAATAAACGAAAACTCGCAAGAAGTGATATTTCTAAAGCTTGACAAAGATTTCTTTGGCTGGGAAAATGACATTATCTACGGCTGTCTTTACATTGCACCGGAATCGTCACCAGTACACAAAAATGGCAGTGGAATATATGACCTCGAGACCCAGCTCACACTGATAAACTCGCAGTTCCCAGAAGCAGAATATGTGCTAGGAGGCGACTTCAACGCTAGAACAGGCCAACTTCAAGATTACATATGTGAAGACTCAACGAAATACATTCCAGGCCTGGGTGACGCAGAATATTCGGTCGATGATTTCAAACAGCGCAGGTGTTCATCGGACAATGAAATAAACAATTACGGACTAGAACTAGTTAAGCTCTGTGCAACGTTTAACATTCATATTGCAAATGGGCGAGTGCAAGGAGACTTAGACGGAAAGGTCACCTGTATAACTTACAATGGGACCTCACTGGTCGATTATGTCCTATTGTCTTCTAACTTATTCCCGTTTGCTGAGTACTTGCAGGTGACCCCAAGAACTGAGTCTGACCACTTGCCCATAGAACTTACATTTTTACATGGTAGTCGAACTCGCATCCCAAACTGTAATAGTGTAACACATAACTATTGTAAACTTGTATGGAACAGCGAGAGAGCGCCTTTATATAAACAAAACATAAAAGAAAATTTTGAAGAATTTTTAGAAGAATTTGAAACAATTCTAATAAATGAAAATATAGAAAGCGCTCTATCACTGTTCAAATCCTTTTTTAAAAAATGTGCTAAACACATGGTCTCACATGCCCCAAGTTATAAAAATGTTAGGGAGACACAGCCTGACTGGTTCGATTCAGAATGTCACATGGCTAAAAAGGCTAAATTTGTAGCCTTAACAAAATTGAGAGCCTTTAGCAGTACTATACGCATAGCAAACTATCACTCCCAATGCAGTGAATTCAGAAATCTATGCAAGGCCAAAAAGGCCAAATATCACCAAGAAACCTACGATAAATTACTTCAAAACCTTGATGACCCTGCTCAATTTTGGCAAACGTTAAAGCGCACAAAGCAACATAGGCCCAAAATCTGTAAATCAATTGAGCCTAACGACTGGGCAGACCACTTCAGGGATCTTCTTAACATTGACTTGGAAGTTTTGCATGGAGACCATGAATATACACAATATCTATTCCCGACTTGGAACGAACCAGATGTAAACCTGGTAGAATTCCTTAACACACCGTTTGCAGAACGAGAGGTAACTTTATGTCTAAGGAATTTCAAACCAGGTACATCACCCGGACCAGACGGAATAGGTATAGATTTCCTTAAGACAAGTGAGGAAGTGTTGATACCTGTTATTACCTCCCTTTTTAATGCTGTCTTCAGCACCGGTTATTTCCCTAAGTCTTGGTGTAAAGGCCTGATTACACCAGTTTTCAAAAAAGGTTCAAAATCAGAACCAAACAACTATAGACCAATAACGCTCTTAGATAATCTGGGCAAACTTTACACAGCGGTGCTGAATAACAGATTAAAGAAATGGTCAGATGTAACAGACGGGTACGAGGAGGCACAGGCCGGATACCGTCAGGGCTATTCGACAGTTGACCATATATTCACCCTCCAAGGTTTAGTGCAAAAGTATTTATCAAGAGCCAGAGGTCGCCTTTATTGCCTCTTTGTGGATTTTTCCAAAGCTTTTGATATGATAAACCGTCAAAAACTCATGAAAATTCTGACCTCTAAAGGTATAGGTGGTAACATGTACAACACTCTCCAGTCTATGTACAGACAGGTATCCTCATGTGTTAAACTAGGTAATAAGACCACACCATTTTTCGAATGTAACTCAGGCGTAAGACAGGGGTGCGTAGTCAGTCCCATCCTATTTTGCTTCTACATCAACACGCTTATCTCAATGCTAAGGTTGGCAGACGTTAGAGGCATCTTCACTATCCAAGATGTTAATGACATCCTCCTACTGCTATATGCAGATGACTTATCGATTTTATCAGACACAGTGGGTGATCTCCAACAGAAAATCACTGTACTCGAAAATTTCTGTAGAGCATTCCATCTCAAAGTCAACATTGGGAAAACGAAAGTTATCGTGTTCCGCAATGGCGGGACATTAAGAAATTATGAAAAGTGGTTTTTCAACAATGAACAGATAGAGACAACCACATATTACAATTACCTGGGACTCTGCTTCTCATCCAGACTGGTCTGGACGAAGTGCCTGCAGGACCTAGCTGCTAAAGCAGAAAAAACATTGATTCCTATAAAAGCATTTGTTTACAAAACAGGACACCCCAGTCTGCAAACAAAATTCAAAATATTTGATGGTGTTATCAGGCCCATTCTTATGTGTGGAGCCCAGGTATGGGGATATACATATAGACCAGGAATAGAAAAAATCCAAACAAGTTACTGTAAATTTGCTTTAGGAGTCCATAAAAGTAGCACCAATACAGGTGTACTAGGGGAATGTGGGCGTGTGCCTTTAAGTGTTTACTATATGTCTACATGCATCAAATACTGGCGCAAGATAGTAAATATGCCTCGCCATCGTTATCCAAAACAGGTATTTTCAATGTTGAAGAACCACGATTCAGCAGGAAGAAATAATTGGGCCTCTCAAATAAGGCAAATATTATTCAGTCTTGGCTTTGCATACATTTGGAACGTTACAAGCATAGGTAACATAAATCACTTTATGGCACAATTTAAACAACGGTTAATAGACATAAATATACAAGAATGGTCAAGCAAACTTGCCAAAAGCGAAAGTCTTGTTAATTATCGAAATTTTAAACAAGATCTTGTTCAAGAAAGCTACCTTAGTATAGATTTGATGTTCCATCACAAGAGGAACATAACAAGATTAGGGTTAAACTTGTTACCCTTGGCTGCTAACCAATTCTTAAGAAAACAATGCAGTAGCCCAAGGTGTAAGTTATGCCATTTTGAAAATGAAAACATTGTGCACTTTCTGTTAAATTGTCAATATTTAAACAAGTTGAGAGAGGAGTTTATTCCAAAAAATCTAAATTATCAACAGCTTTGTACATCAGAGAATAAATCTACCCTGTTAGCTGTTTCTAAGTACATTGAAGCTGCTCTAAAACTCAGAAGTGAAAAGCAATAGCCACAAACATTAATCTGAAAAATACTTAAATTAAAACTATTAGCTGAACGATCAAGGCTAAAGATTAAAGATTGGCACAATATTCACTGAAAACCGGTAACAATTAAAGTTGAATACTATAGTTGTAACATGATCTGACATATAGAAAGTAAGGCGGGATGTTTAAGAGTGTTATGTTAAGACTGCTAGCTATAGTAAATCAGGGCCCTGTTTCACGAAGTTTTAACTTAGGATAGGATCCAATTTTGGTAGATGCTTTAGTTTTGATTGACTGAGCACTAAGGTCCATCTGATATTATCCGGTCATATTACTAGGGTTGAGATCTTGTCTTAGTTGGAATTTCGCGAAATAGGCCCCTGATATAGTAAAAGTACAGTTGGGTACTAAGATTGAATAATAAGATTGTTATAATATCTGTACTTGCATAGTTTAATGGTTGGAAACTAGGTTCGAAATGCCTTGAGAATACTAAGCGTGTTAAAAATGTCCATCAAGGAAATATATTTAGGTACATATCTAAACGTGACTGATTGAAAAATTTTATGTTTGTAACTTTGGTCATGGACCCACTTTACTGAAATAAACATATTATTATTATTATTATTATACTACTATTATTAATCTCACTCTCAAAGAGACTTCAATTCATTAGAAATGGTCGTGAGGGGTAAAACAATCAAAATGAATATGACGTGATAATTTTTGGAAACTAAAACAGTTTTATTGATAAGGGTATTTATGGTCTATGCCATGAATACGGTCAAATGTTTGGCAGTGTGAAGTTGAATCGTTTTTCGTTTTTCGTTATTCGTTATTCGTTATTCACCAATAACGAATAACGAGGTAACTTGCCTCGTTATTGGCGAATAACGAGGCAAGTCACCTCGTTATTCGTTATTCGTTATTCAACTTTATATTCGGCATTCCAATATGCAGCTAGCCATGACTAGAATGATGGACGACAAGTATCCCCCAGTAGTATAAAACACAGCAAAACGACATCTAGACCATAAACAGTCAACTTTGTTATTCAAGCAGCGAATAACGACCTGTTTGTTATTCGTTTTTTCACCTCGTTTTTCGTGATTCACATATAAGGTGTTCACGTATCTTTAATGAGGATATTTCAGGATTTAATTATAAACGATCATTAGAAAACAACAGAATAATAGATAGCAAAGTATCCCCTAGCAGTAGAAACAGATTAAATGACGGTTAGTCGGTATATAAACCAGATTGTTATTCAAGCGGTGAATAACGAATAACGAGGTGACTTGCCTCGTTATTCGCCAATAACGAGGCAAGTCACCTCATTATTCGTTATTCAACTTTATATTCGGGATTCCAATATGCAGCTAGCCATGACTAAAATGATGGATGACAAGTATCCCCCAGTAGTATAAAAAACACAGCAAAACGACCTCTAGACCATAAACAGTTCACATTGTTATTCAAGCAGCGAATAACGAGCTGATTGTTAAAGGGACAATAACATTCTTGCTGGCTTGGTAGCTCCAGAAAATAAATAATACCCTTATTCTAAGTACTAGATGTTTAAATGTCTTACCTGTTGTGTAAATTATCCATTACAACCTATTTTATTTGTCAAGAGGGTTCGAAAATATTTTAAAATCCAAGTCACATTTGAAAAGGTTTACGTTAGACTTTTCAAATCAATTGGTTGAATTTTTCCAATTTTTTAAATTAGGTGTGTAAAGATGAAATTTATATCATTATTTAATTGGAATATTCTAAAATAATACGATTTGTTGACCAGAATGAAGATTGGGACATATTTTTCAGTTACAACAAGAGTGTTATTGGGACTTTAATCGGTTTTTTACCTCGTTATTCGGGATTTATATACAGGGTGTTCACGTATCTTTAATGAAGATATTTCAGGATTTAATTCTAAACGATCATTAGAAAACAACAGAATAATGGATTCCAAAGTATCCCCTAGCAGTAGAAACAGATTAAATGACGGTTAGTCGGTAAATAAACCAGATTGTTATTCAAGCGGTGAATAACGAATAACGAGGTGACTTGCCTCGTTATTCGCCAATAACGAGGCAAGTCACGTCGTTATTCATTATTCAACTTTATATTCGGGATTCCAATATGCAGCTAGCCATGACTAGAATGATGGATGACAAGTATCCCCCAATAGTATAAAACAAAGCTAAACGACCCCTAGACCATAAACAGTCCACATTGTTATTCAAGCAGCGAATAACGAGCTGTTTGTTATTCGTTTTTTTTTTACCTCGTTATTTGGGATTCATATACAGGGTGTTCACGTATCTTTAATGAGGATAATTCAGGATTTAATTCTAAACCATCATTAGAAAACAACAGAATAATGGATTGCAAAGTATCGCTTAGCAGTAGAAACAGATTAAATGACGGTTAGTCGGTAAATAAACCAGATTGTTATTCAAGCGGTGAATAACGAATAACGAGGTGACTTGCCTCGTTATTCGCCAATAACGAGACAAGTTACCTCGTTATTCGTTATTCAACTTTATATTCGGGATTCCAATATGCAGCTAGTCTTGACTAGAATGGTGGATGACAATATCCCCCAGTAGTATAAAACACAGCAAAACGACCTCTAGACCATAAACAGTTCACATTGTTATTCAAGCAGCGAATAACGAGCTGTTTGTTATTCGTTTTTTTACCTCGTTATTTTGGATTCATATACAGGGTGTTCACGTATCTTTAATGAAGATATTTCAGGATTTAATTCTAAAAGATCATTAGAAAACAACAGAATAATGGATTGCAAAGTATCCCCTAGTAGTAGAAACAGATTAAATGACGGTTAGTCGGTAAATAAACCAGATTGTTATTCAAGCGGTGAATAACGAATAACGAGGTGACTTGCCTCGTTATTCGCCAATAACGAGGCAAGTCACGTCGTTATTAATAACGAGGCAAGTCACGTCGTTATTCGTTATTCAACTTTATATTCGGGATTCCAATATGCAGCTAGCCATGACTAGAATGATGGATGACATGTATCCCCCAGTAGTATAAAACACAGCAAAACGACCCCTAGACCATAAACAGTCCACATTGTTATTCAAGCAGCGAATAACGAGCTGTTTGTTATTCGTTTTTTACCTCGTTATTTGGGATTCATATACAGGGTGTTCACGTATCTTTAATGAGGATATTTCAGGATTTAATTCTAAACCATCATTAGAAAACAATAGAATAATGGATTGCAAAGTATCCCTTAGCAGTAGAAACAGATTAAATGGCGGTTAGTCGGTAAATAAACCAGATAGTTATTCAAGCGGTGAATAACGAATAACGAGGTGACTTGCCTCGTTATTCGCCAATAACGAGGCGGGTTACCTCGTTATTCGTTATTCAACTTTATATTCGGGATTCCAATATGCAGCTAGCCATGACTAGAATGATGGATGACAAGTATCCCCCAGTAGTATAAAACACAGCAAAACGACCTCTAGACCATAAACAGTTCACATTGTTATTCAAGCAGCGAATAACGAGCTGATAGTTATTCGTTTTTTTACCTCGTTATTCTGGATTCACATACAGGGTGTTCACGTATCTTTAATGAGGATATTTCAGGATTTAATTCTAAATCATCATTAGAAAACAAAAGAATAATGGATTGCAAAGTAGCCTTAGCAGTAGAAACAGATTAAATGACGGTTAGTCGGTAAATAAACCAGATTGTTATTCAAGCGGTGAATAACGAATAACGAGGTGACTTGCCTCGTTATTCGCCAATAACTAGACAAGTTACCCCGTTATTCGTTATTCAACTTTATATTCGGGATTCCAATATGCAGTTAGCCATGACTAGAATGATGGATGACATGTATCCCCCAGTAGTATAAAACACATCAAAACGACCTCTAGACCATAAACAGTTCACATTGTTATTCAAGCAGCGAATAACAGGCTGATTGTTAATCGTTTTTTTACCTCGTTATTCGGGATTTATATACAGGGTGTTCACGTATCTTTAATGAAGATATTTCAGGATTTAATTCTAAACGGTCATTAGAAAACAACAGAATAATGGATTGCAAAGTCTCCCCTAGCAGTAGAAACAGATTAAATGACGGTTAGTCGGTAAATAAACCAGATTGTTATTCAAGCGGTGAATAACGAATAACGAGGTGACTTGCCTCGTTATTCGCCAATAACGAGTCAAGTCACCTCATTATTCGTTATTCAACTTTATATTCGGGATTCCAATATGCAGCTAGCCATGACTAGAATGATAATAATAATAATAATAATGTACATTTATATAGCGCTTAATCCATCCATGAGCATGCTCTAAGCGCTGTAAGTTAATAGCTCCTGTGGATAATACATCGTGAACATATGTGTCTTAAGTCTAGATCGAAATTGAGCAACTGTTTCTGAACACTTTATTTTGTCAGGTAAGTCATTCCATAGTCGTGGACCATATACACTGAAGGCTTTATCACCAAAAGATTTTAATTTAGTTGAAGGTACAACAAGTGATAGATTATTCTGTGAACGGAGTGGTCGGATTGGTACATACGGCTGCATAAGATCTGTGACATATGATGGAGCTGAATCATGCTGAGATTTGTAGACCAGTGTTAGGATTTTAAAGTTTATACGAGCCTCTATTGGTAACCAGTGAAGCGATTTAAGGACAGATGTTATATGTTGGCGTTTTGCTGTTCTTGTGATAATTCTGGCACAGTTGTTCTGAATTATTTGAAGTCGCTTTAATAAATGTTGAGATATTCCAGCCAGAGCACTATTGCAATAGTCCAATCTTGAGAAAATTAGAGACCGCACCAAAAGATGACAAGCAGCAGCAGTCAATAGATGACGAATGTTTCCTATACTGCGGAGATGAAAATTACAAACACGACATAACTGATCAACCTGTTTTTCCATTGTTAAAGACGGATCAAATATAACACCTAGATTTTTAACCCTTGTTGCAAATTCAATGCTAGAGTCGGATATTACAAGACACGAGTCAGGAGTTGATGCGAGACGCTGTGGTGTTCCAACAAGTATTGCTTCTGTTTTTTCATCGTTTAACTTTAATCTATTATTATTCATCCAGGATTTAACAGTTTTGGAGCAGCGAGTGGTATTGTCAAAGGAATCATGAACATTTTCTTGTTTAAACTTACTGATTAACTGTGTATCATCAGCGTAAGAGAAATGGCTTATATCAAACTGGTCTATAACATCCCCCAGACATCGTGTGTACAGCATAAACAATACCGGACCAAGAGCAGATCCTTGAGGCACTCCGCAATTAAGGTTTGCAAACTCGAAATAAGATTTGTTTATAATGATCTTCTGTCTTCTGTCAGTAAGATAAGATTTAATCCATTGTAAGGCCGTACCAGTTATGTGAAAAGTTTGATAAAGTCTTCTTAAGAGAATTTCGTGATCGACAGTATCGAATGCGGCAGACAAATCTAACAGGGTCAAAGACACAAGTTTACCATTGTCTACAGAGCGCAGCAGATCATTTAGCACACAAAGAAAAGTTGTCTCAGTGCTATGATGTGGTCTGTAAGCAGACTGAAATTGGTCTGAGAGATTTCGAGAAACCACGAAAGATTGTAGTCGATTGTTTATGATGGATGACAAGTATCCCCCAGTAGTATAAAACACACCAAAAAGACCCCTAGACCATAAACAGTCCACATTGTTATTCAAGCAGCGAATAACGAGCTGTTTGTTATTCGTTTTTTTACCTCGTTATTCGGGATTCATATATAGGGTGTTCACGTATCTTTAATGAAGATATTTCAGGATTTAATTCTAATCCATCATTAGAAAACAACAGAATAATGGATTGCAAAGTATCCCTTAGCAGTAGAAACAGATTAAATGACGGTTAGTCGGTAAATAAACCAGATTGTTATTCAAGCGGTGAATAACGAATAACGAGGTGATTTGCCTCGTTATTCCCCAATAACGAGACAAGTTACCTCGTTATTCAACTTTATATTCGGGATTCCAATATGCAGCTAGCCATGACTAGAATGATGGATGACAAGTATCCCCCAATAGTATAAAACACAACAAAACGACCTCTAGACCATAAACAGTTTACATTGCTATTCAAGCAGCGAATAACGAGCTGTTTGTTATTCGTTTTTTTACCTCGTTATTCGGGATTTATATACAGGGTGTTCACGTATCTTTAATGAAGATATTTCAGAATTTAAATCTAAACCATCATTAGAAAACAACAGAATAATGGATGTCAAAGTATCCCCTAGCAGTAGAAACAGATTAAATGACGGTTGGTCGGTAAATAAACCAGATAGTTATTCAAGCGGTGAATAAGGAATAACGAGGTGACTTGCCTCGTTATTCGTTATTCAATTTTATATTCGGGATTCCAATATGCAGCTAGCCATGACTAGAATGATGGATGACAAGTATTCCCCAGTAGTATAATAGACAGCAAAACGACCTCTAGATCATAAACAGTCCACATTGTTATTCAAGCAGAATCATTAGAAAACAACAGAATAATGGATTGCAAAGTATCCCTTAGCAGTAGAAACAGATTAAATGACGATTAGTCGGTAAATAAACCAGATTGTTATTCAAGCGGTGAATAACGAATAACGAGGTGATTTGCCTCGTTATTCGCAAATAACGAGACAAGTTACCTCGTCATTCGTTATTCAACTTTATATTCGGGATTCCAATATGCAGCTAGCCATGACTAGAATGATGGATGACAAGTATCCCCCAATAGTATAAAACACAGCAAAACGACCTCTAGACCATAAACAGTTCACATTGTTATTCAAGCAGCGAATAACGAGCTGCTTGTTATTCGTTTTTTTACCTCGTTATTCGGGATTTATATACAGGGTGTTCACGTATCTTTAATGATGATATTTCAGAATTTAATTCTAAACCATCATTAGAAAACAACAGAATAATGGATTACAAAGTATCCCCTAGCAGTAGAAACAGATTAAATGACGGTTAGTCGGTAAATAAACCAGATTGTTATTCAAGCGGTGAATAACGAATAACGAGGTGACTTGCCAAGTTATTCGCCAATAAGTAGGCACGTCACCTCGTTATTCGTTATTCAACTTTATATTCGGGATTCCAATATGCAGCTAGCCATGACTAGAATGATGGATGACAAGTATTCCCTAGTAGTATAATAGACAGCAAAACGACCTCTAGATCATAAACAGTCCACATTGTTATTCAAGCAGCGAATAACGAGCTGTTTGTTATTCGTTTTTTTACCTCGTTATTCTGGATTCATATACAGGATGTTCACATATCTTTAATGGAGATATTTCAGGATACTTGTCATCCATCATTCTAGTCATGGCTTGCTGCATATTGGAACCCCGAATATAAAGTTGAATAACGAGGTGACTTGCCTCGTTATTGGCGAATAACGAGGCAAGTCACCTCGTTATTCGTTATTCACCGCTTGAATAACAATCTGGTTTATTTACCGACTAACCGTCATTTAATCTGTTTCTACTGCAAAGGGATACTTTGCAATCCATTATTCTGTTGTTTTCTAATGATGGTTTAGAATTAAATCCTGAAATATCCTCATTAAAGATACGTGAACACACTGTATCTGAATACCGAATAACGAGGTAAAAAAACGAATAACTAACAGCTCGTTATTCGCTGCTTGAATAACAATGTGAACTGTTTATGGTCTATAGGTCGTTTTGCTGTGTTTTATACTACTGGGGGATACTTGTCATCCATCATTCTAGTCATGGTTAGCTGCATATTGGAATCCCGAATATAAAGTTGAATAACGAATAACGAGGTGACTTGCCTCGTTATTGGCGAATAACGAGGCAAGTCACCTCGTTATTCGTTATTCACCGTTTGAATAACAATCTGGTTTATTTACCGACTAACCGTCATTTAATCTGTTTCTACTCCTAAGGGATACTTTGCAATCCATTATTCTGTTGTTTTCTAATGATGGTTTAGAATTAAATCCTGAAATATCCTCATTAAAGATACGTGAACACCCTATATATGAATCCCGAATAACGAGGTAAAAAAACGATTAACAATCAGCTCGTTATTCGCTGCTTGAATAACAATGTGAACTGTTTATGGTCTAGAGATCGTTTTGATGTGTTTTATACTACTGGGGGGATACTTGTCAGTTATGGCTAGCTGCATATTGGAATCCCGAATATAAAGTTGAATAACGAATAACGAGGTGACTTGCCTCGTTATTGGCGAATATTGGAATCCCGAATATAAAGTTGAATAACGAATAACGAGGTGACTTGCCTCGTTATTGGCGAATAACGAGGCAAGTCACCTCGTTATTCGTTATTCGCCGCTTGAATAACAATCTGGTTTATTTACCGACTAACCGTCATTTAATCTGTTTCTACTACTAGGGAATACTTTGCAATCCATTATTCTGTTGTTTTCTAATGATGGTTTAGAATTGAATTCTGAAATATCTTCATTAAAGATACGTGAACACCCTGTATATAAATCCCGAATAACGAGGTAAAAAAACGAATAACAAACAGCTCGTTATTCGCTGCTTGAATAACAATGTGAACTGTTTATGGTCTAGAGGTCGTTTTGCTGTGTTTTATACTACTGGGGGATACTTGTCATCCGTCATTCTAGTCATGGCTAGCTGCATATTGGAATCCCGAATATAAAGTTGAATAACGAATAACGAGGTAACTTGTCTCGTTATTCGCCAATAACGAGGCAAGTCACCTCGTTATTCGTTATTCACCACTTGAATAACAATCTGGTTTATTTACCGACTAACCGTCATCTAATCTGTTTCTACTGCTAAGGGATACTTTGCAATCCATTATTCTGTTGTTTTCTAATGATGTTTTAGAATTAAATCCTGAAATATCTTCATTAAAGATACGTGAACACCCTGTATATGAATCCCAATAACGAGGTAAAAAAAGAATAACAAACAGCTCGTTATTCGCTGCTTGAATAACAATGTGGACTGTTTATGGTCTAGAGGTCGTTTTGCTGTGTTGTATACTACTGGGGGATACTTGTCATCCATCATTCTAGTCATGGCTAGCTGCATATTGGAATCCCGAATATATGAAGTTGAATAACAAATAACGACGTGACTTGCCTCGTTATTGGCGAATAACGAGGCAAGTCACCTCGTTGTTCTTTTTTAACCGCTTGAATAACAATCTGGTTTATTTACCGACTAACCGTCATTTAATCTTTTTCTACTGCTAGGGGATACTTTGCAATCTATAATTCTGTTGTTTTCTAATTATCGTTTAGAATTAAATCCTGAAATATCCATCATTCTAGTCATGGCTAGCTGCATATTGGAATCCCGAATATAAAGTTGAATAATGAATAACGAGGTGACTTGCCTCGTTATTGGCGAATAACAATGTGAACTGTTAATGGTCTAGAGGTCGTTTTGCTGTGTTTTATACTACTGGGGGATACTTGTCATCCATCATTCTAGTCATGGCTAGCTGCATATTGGAATCCCGAATATAAAGTTGAATAACAAATAACGACGTGACTTGCCTCGTTATTGGCGAATAACAATGTGAACTGTTAATGGTCTAGAGATCGTTTTGCTGTGTTTTATACTACTGGGGGATACTTGTCATCCATCATTCTAGTCATGGCTAGCTGCATATTGGAATCCCGAATATAAAGTTGAATAACAAATAACGACGTGACTTGCCTCGTTATTGGCGAATAACGAGGCAAGTCACCTCGTTATTCGTTATTCACCGCTTGAATAACAATCTGGTTTATTTACCGACTAACCGTCATTTAATCTTTTTCTACTGCTAGGGGATACTTTGCAATCTATAATTCTGTTGTTTTCTAACTATCGTTTAGAATTAAATCCTGAAATATCCATCATTCTAGTCATGGCTAGCTGCATATTGGAATTATAGATTGCAAAGTGTCCCCTAGCAGTAGAAAAAGATTAAATGACGGTTAGTCGGTAAATAAACCAGATTGTTATTCAAGCGGTGAAAAAAGAATAACGAGGTGACTTGCCTCGTTATTCGCCAATAACGAGGCAAGTTACCTCGTTATTCGTTATTCGTTATTGGTGAATAACGAATAACGAAAAACGAATCAACTTCACACTGCCAAATGTTTGTATGTTTCATTCGTATATTGAACGGGTGTCAGTAATCTCGTCCACAAGCTAACAGATACGCAGTTAGGTCGTCCACAGGGCGTGTTTGGTTTTTTATAAGTAATATTTTATTCAGATTTGTATCTGAATAGGGATTGGGGAACGGGCGTAGCCCATATTAAACCCCTCCGCCGTTGTTGTTGTTGTTGTTTAATAATTCAATTGTATTACTCACTGGTTGTTTATATTGTTTTATTTATCCAATAATCCATTATCTTGGCAAGCCGATCAAACCGAGATGAGTTCATCGATGTTTTTGTAATAAAGAACAATAGTATTATTTGTTGATTAGCTTTATGATTTTAAACATAATAATAAAATCACCAATGTTTTTCTAGTAGAGTAAACTCGTATTGTTTGATTTGTTGATTGACCTTATCTCATTATTTAAAATATTTGACACTGGTTAATATCGGGTCAAAAGTAAAAGGGGCAGTAGTTTAAGGAATGATTTTATTGGCAGAATATGCCCACTGCGAATATGCTGATTATACATAGTTTTCGTCATAAGACGTGCTGTTATGTAACAATCTTCAAGTCTGTACCAATTTAAACATTGAATAAACATGTACATCCACAATTTTGAAAGCGTGAGCTTTGCGGTAAAAAATATATAAAATACCTCGTAACATATTAAGATGTATTCTGGGGGGGGGGGTCCATCATGGTCCGTTCTTATTTAACCATGACAACGACAGCGTTTTTGTGTGTGAATCCAGATTGGTCACGTACCAGTTGCAATGTTGTTTTTTTTTAAAAAATGAGGGCAACAATGTTAGGTAATGCCCACTTACTGACAATTTGCAATAAAAGTCATATTGTCTACAAGATTATTTTTTGTTAAAAGGACAAATTGGCATTAGGCAACAAATGGGATTTTTTTAAAAAAAATTCGGATAATAATTTACTCTTTTATAGGAAAAATAACTTGAAAAGTGATGCATGCAAAATTGCACATTTCTCGGCAACTGCTCATATTACAAACTATTTTTGGCATATATTCTCTTCGTCTGGATTATTGCTACGAGTTTATGAAAGTTACGAATAAATATTTCAAAATATGAAGACGTTGAATGGGTTGTAATCACTGAATTTTACACCTTTTTTTTTTACATTTTATTCGAAATTGCCCGAAAATGAAATTGAAATTTAAGAATCTGAGCCAAACATTTTATGCGCCTTTAGGGCGCATACTTTTTGTTATATCAGTTTTCGAAAAAAAAATAATATTTGCTGTCAAAAAAGGTACTTAACTGTCAAAATGGTAGTTTTTGTTAATATTACGCCACTTCCGTTGCGTGCATAAAAATGTCACCGTAACAAAAAAAAATTACAATTGAGATCACGGGGCATATATACTCTGTTTTATACAAATCGAGCAATAAATAATTAATCTAGGTACGAAAAACTAAATTAGCCAATGGCGGATAACGCAAAATACGGAGACAAAATTCTTTATCACTCCTGCTCAAGTAGGGTGATACTTTAACCCTGTGTAAAATACCATCAAAACATATTCATAAATAAAAAAGTTTTCTGTAAAAGTCTAAAAAAAATTTAAAATATCGGATATTTTTCGACTACTTCCGGTTTTTCGATCATTGTCGGGATAGCTTTAACAAATTGTTTTGATACTTAACTTCTTGTACAAAAAGTTTCAGAGACATTCATTGAGCAGTTTTTGAAAAAAAGATAAATAAAAAAGCATTTTCAGTAATTTAATGATTTTTCAACTTTTTTCACAGATTGAGGCCATTTTCGGACCACCTATAATATTTCAATGCTTATAATTTTGGATGCACACTCTAGACCATTGTTGGGACTCTTAGTAAAAAATATTTTAGGAAAATAAATCATAGGCGTTGTTTCGAGAAAAAGGCGTCTCAGAATGCTCCAAAACGGAAAATACTTGGTTTTCGGCGTACCATAATTTATTTACGAACAATCAAATTCGTATCATTTAGATGTCACAAGATAGTCCATGCATGGGACTATTTAACGACTTTTTAGTTGTTTTGGTGTGCTAATATGTGACGGAGAATTTCAGTTTTTAGCAGGAGCGCCAATTTTGTTTACCATTTTTACGTTTTTTTGCCGTTTTTTGAACTACTTCCAATAGACGAAACATTATCGAGTAGTTTTAACATCCGGTTTTGGAGTTTGAAAGGGAACATGACTCTATAATGATATACTACACTAGCCGATCAGATGAAACCCTTCAGAGAAATCCGGTGTTCAAAAGAGTCAAAATTGAAAAAATGTCAAAATATTGAAAATTAAATTTCAATAACTACATACATATTATACATCGTTAGAACCGTAATTACGCCAGCTATCTGAATTTATATCCTTTTTTTGAAAATCTCTTCAAATAAAAAAAAAGTAGAACATTTTCCAAAATTTGTGTCCTATTCCAATTATTTGATGGTCTTAATGGATGGCTTCATGCTAAAGACCACCCACCGAAGGGACCCCGATAGAGAAAGTTTAAGATTAATCGCTGGAGCAGTTTTCGAGATAAAGGAGTCCAAAAACGCTCCAAATTAGAAAATACTTGATTTTCAGCGTGCGATATTTTACTTCCGGGTCATCGTATCTTTATGAAATGGGTACCATACGATACTTCAATTCTCGTACAACCCAACAATACCCTAATCTCTTTAATCCGTTGATATCGGACGAAATAGTCACGTTTTTCCCCAAGGCACCCATTTTTTACATTTTTTTCCAAACATCAGAAATTATTTCGACTACTTCCGGTTTACGGATCGTTGTTGAAATTGCTTTATCCAACTGTCTGACTATATGGCTTTATGTTCTAGAGGTTTCAGAAATATCGATTTTCCTTTCCAAAAAATATAAGGGTTACAAAATGGGTAAAAAATTCGAAAAAAGTCGAAAAATAAAGGGAGATAACTCTGAATGAAACTTATATTACTGGAATCGGATGGATTTCAGGAATCCAAAAATGTAGGTCAAATTTGAATATTTTGAAAAATGACAAAAATTGTCTCATAAACAACGTCTTTTCAATTTTCGAACGATGGAAGTCATAGACGAATGTTCGAAATTGAAAAATGTGAGATAGCCATTATCTCGCAAAAGATTCAGGGTTTCCGAAAATGTCATTTGTTTAAAAATGGGTAAAGAATTGACGAAATTATGGCCCATTTTCAATATCCGGACAACCTACAAAGTTCGGCCACTTCCGGTATGCGCAGAAGTTTGAAAAATATTTTATGTACTAGCCACTACATGTCTTCCCGATAGAAATGTTTGTTCCAGATCGATATCTGTTTTCGATCATGGAGAAATAGGCTCCCGCTGAAAAAAATAATAATAATAATAACTAGACCTGCAGACCTGCAGTGCTGAATCGGCTTTCAGGAATCAAACAGGAAGTGCGTCATCGATCGAGGTACCAAACGGTACTGTAGTTGTTATGATTCAGTGACACCCTCTATCAGATTTGTAAAAGTATTATTTGCTTGCAAATACACCGGTCAAAATTGTAAAATCTGGCAAAATTACTTCACTTCCGGTGCCAAAAGAAATCATTATCGGTAACAAATAAGTTGAGAATTCGCAATTGAGAATTGTTTTATACATATTAGGCAATAAATAATAAACTTAGAACCCATAAACTGAAATTAAAAAGGTAAAAAACATAAAAAGTGATCCTTAGAAAATTGGTTATTTCTCGACAATGGAATATTGATGCTAGAAGCAATTTTTTGATATCTGTATGTTTATACTGATCCAATCTAAATGACCATTAGAATCAAAGGTTATAAAGTTAAACAAATAATAAATATAACTCACTTCAAAAAAATATTAGTTTTGAAGTCTAAAAATACGGTTTTTGCAAATATGACATTACTTCCGGTGATAATGGAAATGTTAAATCAGATCATTGTAATCATAAATGGCATAAGGCATCACGCGGTGAAAATTGTATGAAAATTGAACAATAATTGACACTTTTATAGACCAAAAAGCTTGAAAAGTGACTTGTAGAAAATCGTCTATTTCTCGGCAACCGTACAAGTTAGAAACTTTTTTGTGGTATCTGTATGATCGTATGGGTTCATGCTATTCGGTGATGTGATTCAAATATCATGATTTTGAAAATTATTATAAAAAAACTCATTTGAATAAAAATTTTGTTATTTAGGTTAAAAATACAGTTTTTATACGCCCACATTTTCATGTGGACGTATATTGTCGTCGCCCCTGTTCGTCCGTCCGTCCGTCCACAATTGTTTGTGAACAGTCTACAGGTCACGATTTTTATCCGATTTCGATGAAACTTCAAATATAGGTTTATCACCCTAAGATCTCGGTTCCTTTCGATATTGGCATGTATCGGACTGTAACTTCATGGGTTATGGCCCCTGATTGTACGAAAAATCACGTTTTTTAGCTTGTGAACAGTGTAGAGGTCACAATTTTGAACCGATTTGGATGAAACTTAAAATGCATGTTTATAACCCAAAGATCTTGGTTCCTTTCGATATTTGCGCCAATCGGATCGTAACTTCCTGAATTATGGCCCCTGATTGTCCGAAAAATCGCCCTTTTTAGCTTGCGGTCCCTCTGGAGGTCAAAATTGTTATCCGAATTAAAAAACCGTTTGATTATATCACCGTGCCATGGTTATGGGGGTTGAGTTCGAATTTCGTGAAAATCGGACGAAAATTGACGGACAAAATGGCCGCCGTTTGTACGCGAATAGTGTGAAAATATGTTATATCAAGGTTGTGGACCTTATAGAGGTCACAATTTTGAACCAATTTTGATGAAACTTGACATGTATGTTTATAACCCAAAGATCTTGGTTCCTTTCGATATTTGCGCCCATCGGGTCGTAACTTCCTGAATTATGGCCCCTGATTGTCCGAAAAATCAACCTTTTTAGCTTGTGGTCCCTCTGGAGGTCAAAATTGTTATCGGATTTAAAAAAAACGCTTGATTATATCACCGCTCCATGGTTATGAAGGTTGAGTTCGAATTTCGTGAAAATCAGACCAAAATTGACAGACAAAATGGCCGCCGTTTGTACGCGAATAGTGTGAAAATATGTTATATCAAGGTTGTGGACCTTATAGAGGTCACAATTTTGAACCAATTTTGATGAAACTTGACATGTATGTTTATAACCCAAAGATCTTGGTTCCTTTCGATATTTGCACCCATCGGATCGTAACTTCCTGAATTATGGTCCCTGATTGTCCGAAAAATTGCCCTTTTTAGCTTGTGGTCCCTCTGGAGGTCAAAATTGTTATCGGATTTAAAAAAACGTTTGATTATATCACTGCTCCATGGTTATGAAGAGAGAGTTTGAATTACGTGAAAATCGGACAAGAATTGACGGACAAAATGGCCGCCGTTTGTACACAAATAGTGTGAAAAATATGTTATATCAAGGTTGTTGACCCTATAGAGGTCACAATTTTGAATGGATTTTGATGAAACTTGACATGTATGTTTATAACCCAAAGATCTTGGTTCCTTTCGATATTTGCGCCCATCAGGTCATTACTTCCTGAATTATGTCCCCTGATTTTTCGAAAAATCACCCTTTTTAGCTTGTGGTCCCTCTGGAGGTTACAATTATTATCTGATTTAAAAAAAAAAACGTTTGATTATAAAAACCAAACAAATTCTAATGATTTTCCGATAATTCCTTAATATGTGACAACTCTTGTTGACTGCCCGGACGATTTGGCTGCTGTGTGGGCGTATGTTTCGTTGCCTGGCAACCTATTTTTGCCATTTCTAGTAACAGTGAAACTGTAAAATTGACAACCTAGTCCCAATTGGCATTAGGCATCGAATGAAAAAATATTATTAAAAATCAGATAATAATTTACTATTTTATAGCCAAAATAACGTGAAAAGTGATGCATGCAAAATTGCATATTTCTCGGCAATTGCTCATATTACGACCTATTTTTTTGCATACATTCTCTTCGTCTGGATTATTACTACGAGTTTATGAAAGTTACGAATAAATAGTTCAAAATATGAAGACGTTGAATGGGTTGTAAATAACTGATTGTTACACTTTTTTTTACATTTATTCGAAATTGCCCGAATATGAAATTTAAAAATCGGAGCTAACGATTTGTGCCCCTTTACACCGCGCATCCTTTTTGCTATATCAGATTTCGAAAAAAATAATATTTGCTTTCAAAAAGTGGTACTGAACTGTCAAAATTGTAGTTTTTGTTAATATTATGCCACTTCCGTTGCGTGCAGAAAAATTTCACGGTAACAAGAAAAATTACAATTGAGACCACCGAGAATATGCAATTTGTTTTATACAAATCGAACAATAAATAATTAATCTAGGTACGAAAAACTAAATTAGCCAATGGCGACTAAAGAAAATTACTGAGACAAAACTCTTTTTCACTTCTGCTCAAGTAGGGTTATACTTTAACTCTGTGTAAACTACCATCAAAAAATATTCATAAATAAAAAAGTTTTCTGTAAAAATGTAAAAAAAAAATCAAAATGTCGGCGATTTTTTCGACTACTTACGGTTTTACGACCATTGTCGGAATAACTTTAACAAGTTGATTAGATACTTAACTTCGTCTACCAGAAATGTCAGAAACATTCACTGAGTAGTTTTCGAAAAAAAGATACATAAAAGAGCATTTTCAATAATTTAATGATTTTTCAACTTTTTTAAAAGATTGAGGTCATTTTTGGACCACCTATAATATTGCAACGCTTTTATTATTAAATGCACAGGCTAGGACACCGAAAGGACTCTGAGCAAAAAATGTTTAAGAAAAATCGTAGGCGTCGTTTTCGAGAAAAAGGCGTCTCAGAATGCTCCAAAACGGAAAATGCATAGTTTTCGGCGTACCATAATTTATTTCCTAAGAATCAAATTCGTGTTATTTAGATGTTATACGAACTATCCAACGACACTTAAATTGTTTTGGTCCGCTAATATGTGACGGAGAATTCGAACTTTTGGCAAGAGCTCCAATTTTTTTTCATCTTTTTTACATTTTCATTGTTTTTTGAACTACTTTCGGTATACGAATCATTGTCGAGTAGTTTTCACATCCAGTTTTGGAGTTTGCATGGGAACAGGGCTCTCTAATGATATACGACACTATACGATCAAATAAAATACTTCTGAGAAATCCTATGTTCAAAAGTGTTCAAAATGTCAAAATGTTGAAAATTAAATATCAATAACTGCATGCATATTATACATCATTAGAATTGTAATTAGGACAGCTTTTTAGATATATATCTTTTTTTTGAAAATCTCTTAAAATAAGAAAATAGTAGAGCATTTTCCAAAATTTCACGATTTTTTGACTTTTTTCAATTTTCAGTCCCTTTTTTCTCTTATTCCAATTATATGAAGGTCTTAATGGATGGATCTATGCTAAAGACTACCGAAAGGACCATCGATAGATAAAGTTTAAGAAAAATCGCTGGAACAGTTTTCGAGATAAAGGCGTCCAAAAACGCTCCAAATCAAAAAATCCTTGATTTTCAGCGTGTCATATTTTACTTCTGGATCATCGTATCTGTATGAATTGGGTGTCATACGATACTCCAATTCCGTTGTAAACAAACGATACCTTAATCAATTTGATCGGTTGATATGGGACGAAGAAATCACGTTTATCCAAAAGCCCCCATTTTTTGATTTTTTTTTCAAAAAATCAGACATTATTTCGACTACTTCCGCTTTACGAATCGTTGTTGAAATTGCTTTATGCAACTGTCTGGCAATATGGCTTTATGTTTCAGGGGTTTCAGAAATATCGTTTTATCCTTTCCAAAAAATATAAGGGTTACAAAATGGGCAGAAAATTCGAAAAAAATCGAAAAATAAAGGGCGATAACTCTGAATGAAACTTATATTACTGGAATCGCATAGACTTCAGGAATCCAAAAATGTAGGTCAAATTTGCAAATTTTGAAAAATAACAAAAATTGTCTCATAAACAACGTCTTTCCAATTTTCGAACGATAGAAGTCATAGACGAATGTTCGAAATTGAAAAATGTGATAGCCATTATCTCGCAAAAGATTCAGGGTTTCCAAAAATGTCATTTGATTAAAAATGGGTAGAGAATTGACGAAATTATGGCCGATTTTCAATATCATGACGACCTACAAAGTTCGGCCACTTCTGGTATGCGCAGAAGTTTGAAAACTAGTTTATGCACTAGCCACCACATGTTTTCCCGATAGAAAAGTTTGTTCCAGATCGATATCTGTTTTCGATCATGGAGAAATAGGCTCCCGCGGAAAAAAATAATAATAACTAGACCTACAGACTTGCAGTGCTGAACCGGCTTTCAGGAATCAGGCAGGAAGTGCATCATACAATAGCCGATCCATCGAGCTACCAAACGATACTGTAGTTGTTATGATTCAGTGACACCCTCTATCAGATTTTTAAGTAATATTTGCTTGCGAATACACCGGTCAAAATTGTATAATCTGGCAAAATTACTTCACTCACGGTGCCAAAAGAAATCATTATCGGTAACAAATAAGTTGAGAATTCGCAATTGAGAATTGTTTTATACACACCAGGCAATAAATAATAAACTTGGAACCCATAAACTGAAATTAAAAAAGGTAAAAAACTTAACGGGAGACAAAATATATCTCAAATTAACCGGCACTACCGAGATGAGAGAAATGGGGTTTAACGTCGAATAGACACAAACTATGTCATTTCGGGTCTAGCATGGTTTAATTTTATATCAATAATTCATGTGTAAAATATCATCAAAAAGTATTCATAAATAAAAAAAGGTTTTCGTAAAGGAATTAATTTTTTTCAAAATATCGGACATTTTTTCGACTTCTTCCGGTTTTACGATCGTTGTTGTGATAGCTTTTCGAAATTCTTTGGATATTTAACTTTACGTACCAGAAGTGTCAGAAACATCCATTGAGTAGTTTGGGAAAAAAAGATAAATTAAAGAGCGTTTCCAAAAATTTAACGATTTTTCAATTTTTTTCAAAGTTTGAGGCCATTTTTGGACCATTTATATTATTTCAACGCTTTTTATTTTGGATTCACTATATAGACAACCGATAGGACTTTGGGTAAGAAAAGTTTAAGAAAAATCTGTGGCGTCGTTTTCGAGAAAAGGGCGTCTCAGAATGTTAAAAAATCGGAAAATACTAGATTTTTGGCATACAATAATGTATTTCCTTACCATCGATATCGTATTATTTAGATACCATATGATGGTCCATTAATAGGGCTATCCAGCGACACTTTAGTTCTTTTGGTCCGCTATTACCTAAGTGAGAAATCAAGTTTTTCGCAAGTGCGACAATGTTTTTAACTTTTTTTTTTCATTTTTTGAATACTTCCGGTATGGTTATTATTGTCGGAATAGTTTTAATAGTCGGTTTGGGCACTAAAATAGCCACAGGGCTCTGTCATGATATATTACATTATCTGATCAGATAAAATGCCCCTCAGAAATCCTATGTTCAAAAAATCCAAAAACGCAAAAAAATTAAAATATCGAAAATTAAATTTCAATAACTACATGCATATTATATATCGTTAGAATCGTAATTAGGTCACCTTTCTGAATATACATTTTTTTTTTGAAAATCTCTTAAAATAAAAAAATAGTAGAGCATTTTCCCAAGTTTCACGATTTTTCGACTTTTTTTGATTTTCAGTCCGTTATTTCACCTATTCCAGATATTTCAAAGTCGTAATGGGATGTTTCGTACACAAGACTACCGCAAGGTCTCTCGATAGAGAAAGTTTCATAAAAATCTGTGGCGCAGTTTTCTAGATACAAGCATCCAAAAACGAATTGGGTATCCTACGATAGCACAATCCTAGTGCAATCCAATGGTACCCTAATTCGTCTAATCCATTGATATCGGACGGAGAAATCGCGTTTTTCCCCAAAATACCCATTTTGGCATTTTTTCAAAATATCGGACATTATTTCGACCACTTCCGGTGTACAGATTATTGTTGGAATTGCTTTATTCCTTGCAATGGTCATTTGGCTTCATGCCTCAGAAGTTTCAGAAACGTCACTTCTGCCATAAAACGAAACCCGAGCTCACAAAATGGGTAGAAAATTCGAAAAAAATCGAAAAATAAAGGGCGACAACTCGGAATGAAACTTATATTTCTGGAATCGGATGGTTTTCAGGTATCCAAAAATGTAGGTCAAATTTGAAAATTTTGAAAAATAACAAAAATTGTCTCTCAAACCACATTTTTCATTTTTCGATCGCAAGAAGTCATCGATGAAGTTTCGGAATATCGAAATTTTCAACTGCTATCGCCCGGGAAAAGACTCAGGGTTTCCGAAAATGTCATTTATATGAAAATAGGTATAGAATTGACGAATCTACGGCCGTTTTATAATTTTTTGACACAGCACAAAATTCGACCACTTCCGGTCTGCGCAGAAGTTTCAAAAATAGTTTATCAAGTGGCCAATACATGGTTTCCCAATAAAGAATTAGGTCCCAGATCGGTATCTGTTACAGGCACTGAGAAATAGGCTCCGGCGAAAAAAAAAAATAATAATAAACTAAATCTGCTACTGTCCCATGCAGATATGAAAGCTTTCATATTCATCGTCACGTGTCATTGATTGTATCAAGTATCCTAAATAAAAGGATAAGAAGAAAAAATTATCAAAATTGGTCAAAAACTCGCAAAATTGCAAGTCTAAATATAGTATGAAACATCGCACCCAGGCATAACAATAATCTGAAAACTAAAGGGAAATAACCGAAACTTGTATTACTGTAATGAGACGGATGAGAAAATGAAATGAAAATTGCCGGAAAAAAATTAAAAATGGCAGGTTGGACAGGCGACCTTACTCCTTGTCACATACAACCGGGCATTCGAAAACACGCAAGTTAACTCAATGACAGGCGCGCGTGCTAACCATTCAGCTGCCCAACCCCCTTTGAAATCAGACACGTGCAATATGTCATATAGGAAGAATAACAAGCCGCTCACAACAAAATGGTAAATTAATGAGTTTAGGGCAAAAAGGCGTCTACAGCACCCGGTGTTCCCAGGCGTTCACCCATCCTAGTACTACCCGGGCCCGACGTTGCTTAACTTCAGTGATCGGACGAACCCGTGGACAGAACCCGTAGTTGCTGATTGTGTCTGGAACAACTGTACTAAAGAAAAAAGTGACCAACTAGAATCGCTACATTTAGACGCTATTCGAACTATTACAGGCCTTCCTCGTGGTACTTCTCATAATTTACTTTATAATGAATCTGGATACTCCTCTCTTTTAAAAAGACGCTACGAACATAAAATGGTTTTATTTTTCAAAATTATCAATCTTCAAACACCCTCGCATCTATTCGATTTAGTCCCCAAATCTATAGCGTCCAGTAAACCATACCAACTCAGAAACTCCAATAATCTAATGAGTATTAACTGTAAATCTAATCTTTATCAAAACTCGTTCTTCCCATCATCAGTACAAGAATGGAATCGTCTTGATGAAAACGTCAAAGCCTCAAATTCAATCTCTTCATTCAAATTATTTCAAATTAGAAAAGCATATGGCAAACCTAAATACAATGATCTCTTCAATTTTGGTGACAAGTCGTTACAAATTATTCTTTCTAAATTACGCAACTCTAAATCTGACCCAAATCATCATAAATATCTCATGTATGTATCTGACGATCCATCCTGTTTATGCGGAACAGATGTGAATCTAGTGAACATTATTTCTTTCAGTGTCGCCTTTTTATAGACCAACGCAGACTCACTATCGATACATTGGATGACCATTTCAAGAATATTAATTCACTTTTGTTTGGGATTGACAATCTTCCTAAAATTAAAAATGTGTCTGTACTTTCAGTAGTTCACCAATATATAGCTCTAACCAAACGCTTCAAATCTCGGAAATGAATGTGCCTCCGCTCTGCAAATCACCATTACAACTTGTATATGCGAAAAATGGTTATTACTAGTTTGATCACCTCCTAATCTCCTTTGCACAATCCATAGGTAACCCAGGGTCACGCGAGAAATGTGTAATCAATAACATTGAAACTGCTAAAATAAAAGTATTCTTACAAGCTTTTGGTGCGTGTTAGGCTTTTGGGGTTTTCTGGCGTTGCGTCCCAAACTACTTTCTAATTCAAATCTCTATTCACCCCCCCCCCCCCCCACATCAATGTCCCTATCCTTCGCTACAATTTTTTCTTTCTCTTATTTTATTCGATTTTCCTTATTTTTTTTCACTCAACACTTTTTCTTCTTTCCACCGTTAACTATGAAACCCTAATCTAGATAATAATTTTTATTTTATTTCACTGCCAGCTGATCATTTAAAATTTATATTCAATACACACTATTCTGGAAGCAGTTTTATATAAGCATTTAGTTGCTTGTTACTGTATCCAATTTATTCATATTATTCCCTCCATCGTTGTATATAAGAATTCTGAATAAATACTTTTAAATCACAACCCGTAGTTATACATACTTGAATTGACCCGCTTATTGATTTTTTTTTTTTGGGGGGGGGGGGTCGGTTTTAAAAAGGCGTCTACAGCACCCAGTGTTCCCAGGCGGTCACCCATCCAAGTACTTCAGTGATCGGACGAGAACTGGTGTTTTCAACGTGGTATCGCCGTAGACGAGAGGAGGTGGACAGAACCCGTAGTTATACTTACCTGAATTGACTCGCTTATTGATTTTTTGTTTTGTTTTTTGTTTTAGAGTATTTAATTGTTTTAAAGAGACACGTTAAGGGTTGTTCATAGTTAAATTAAAGTTTAATTTTAAATAAGACCAATAAAATTAGGATTTAATAATGCCAGACTAATATTAAATAAAGTTTTAAATTAAGAATAATTAATTATTGGTCTAATGCAATGAAATGCTTTGATTTGACGGATGAAATGTACGATGGGTGTCCACACTATGTGGCTAAGGCGTTGGCCTGCTAGCCAGGAGGTCGGGTGTTCGATCCCTGCATTGGCCGAGAAAGTTCATCTCGATATTCTGGCCTATCCCCCATCCGCCGTGTACACATTGGAGTGCACGTAAAAGATCCCTTAGCAGTTGGTATTCTATATTGTTGAATAAGCTCTATACGATGACTAAATGTGCAGATTGTAGCCACCCACACTGCATGTTTTGCTTAACAATGAAAGGGTGCGGTTTTCAATTTTCCATCCTTTTATTCTACTACTCCTGATATTTTGGACTGTTGATCTATGGTTTCATATAAAAGACTACCGATAAGACTCTTTGTAGAAGAAGTTCCCCCGAAATATTATGTTGACTTTAGAGAAAAGGACCTTTAAAAATGCTCCAAATCGTAAAAATACGACTTTTTGGATTTTAGATCTCTTTTTTCTGCTACCCATGATATTTAAAAAAAATGATACAATGATTTCACACAACAGGCTAGCTATTAGACTCTCGATTGACAAGAGTTTCATCGCCCTCCCTTCATTATAACCGAAGTTATTGTGCCAAATCAGCATGCTTATCTCTGCTTACCCTAGGCAGAAAATGTTCATCTTTGCACTCAATCATGACATTGACCTAGTGAACGTCTACACCAAGATTGAACATTCTAGTTCAATTAGAAAGAGAGTTATTGTGTTTCAAAGTCTCGGCCCTTCAAATTGCTACTACTTTTCATATTCACTTAAAAATGGCAACCATCAGTTGACCTAAATCAAAATTCTGCTCCCTGCGATTTTTGGGCCATCCTTCAAGGATTCAGAAAATATAACTCCCGTGTCTGTAAGTAAGATAGCAAAAAAGCCTTAGGGATTTTTCATGTTTCAAGATGGTGGCATTTCCGGTTTGATCGACAAACTCCATATTTTGTGTAGGAATCAGTAATTACTTGTCGAGTATCGACGATTTTTTTTAAAACTTTGATCCTTAATTTCACCAAGGGGAGATAATTTAGAAAATTTCTCATTATAATTTTGAAGTCACATTGGTAACATCTACTTAAATACTAAATTTCATGAAAATCGTACAACTATTAAAGAAGTTGTAAAATTGGTCTAAACTTCCGGTTCGAAATCACAGCGACGAATTTTCGAAATTCGAAAATGTGAAACTGCAGATGAAAATGATTTTTTTCAAGGTATTCAAAGAAAAAAGAATTAGTAAAATCGGTCAAAAAATAGCAAAGTTACGACTATGCATTGTTAATTTTTCCGTTCGTAAAATTCGGTGATTTCGAATTCGCAAAACGTTTCGAAAATATATTTAATCAACAGCCACTACCCATTTTTTTTTTGGGGGGGGGGGGTAGGTCAAAGTTTCAGAAACATCCTATGGTTAGATTCTGTGAAATTCGATTTGCAGGAGAAACACACAAAAAAAAAAATAATAATAAACTTAACAGAAACAATAAGCTTTCATATGAAATATGAAAGCTTAATAATAATAATTTTAGTAATCACAATAGGCTTTCAGACGAAATGAAAGCCTAAAAATTTTAGTAATCTCAATAGGCTTTCAGACGAAAGTCTGAAAGCCTCACTAGACCTGCATAGCAGTGCTGAATCGGCTTTCAGGGTCCTTTATATCATTGCCATGCTTTTAAATTTACCTTTATACTCCAAACGACCGATAGGACTCGGGGTAACAGAAGTTTAAGAAGTGAAATAGAAGTAGTTTTCGAGATAAACGAGTCCGAAAAGGCTCCAAAAAAAAGAGGAAAATACTACATTTTCGGCATCTCATAATCTATTGCCTAACCATCGAATTTGTATCATTCTGATATCATATAAAAGTCCAAAAAGGAAAATACTAGATCTTCAGCGTCCCGTAATATTTCTCATTGAACACGCCATCTTGAGTCGGATCGCGCAAAATCTAATTTTGGAGTAAAATTTTGTTTGGAAGTCTAAAAATACGCTTTTTGCAAATATGACATTACTTCCGGTGATAATGGAAATGTTAAATCAGATCATTGCAATCATAAATGGCATAAGGCATCACATGGTGAAAATTTTATGTAAATCGAATAATAATTGCCACTTTTATAGACTAAAAACCTTGAAAAAGGACGTGTAGAACATCGTCTATTTCTCGGCAACTGTACAAGTTAGAAAAATATTTTTTGGTATTTATATGACCGTATGGGTGTAATCTATTTGTTGATTGGAATCAAATATCATAATTGTATAAACATTACAAATCAGACTCATTTGAATAAAATATTTGTTTTGAAGTCTAAAAATACTGTTTTTGCAAATATGACATTACTTCCGGTGATAATGGAAATGTTAAATCAGATCATTGCAATCCTAAAGTGCATAAGGCATCACATGGTGAAAATTGTATGAAAATGGAATAATAATTGACACTTTTATAGACCAAAAAGCTTGAAAAGTGACTTGCAGAAAATCGTCTATTTCTCGGCAACCGTACAAGTTAGAAACTTTTTTGTGGTATCTGTATGATCGTATGGGTTCATGCTATTCGTTGATGGGATTCAAAAGACTCTTTTGAATAAAATATTTGTTTTTTAGGTTAAAAGTATAGTTTTTTTCCAAAATGACGGTAACAGTGAAACTGTAAAATTGGCTTAACCTAGTCCAAATTGGCATTAGGCATCGAATGAAAAAAAAATATTGAAAATCGGATAATAATTTACTCTTTTAGAGACAAAATAACGTGAAAAGTGATGCATGCAAAATTGCATATTTCTCGGCAATTGCTCATATTACGAACTATATTTTGCATAAATTCTCCTCGTCTGGATTATTACTACGAGTTTATGAAATAAATAGTTCAAAATATGAAGACGTTGAATAGGTTGTAAATAAGTGATTGTTACACTTTTTTTTACATTTATTCGAAATTGCCCGAAAATGAAATTGAAATTAAAAAATCTGAGCTAACGATTTGTGCCCCTTTACAGCGTGCATCCTTTTTGCTATATCAGATTTCGAAAAAAATAATATTTGCTTTCAAAAAGTGGTACCGAACTGTCAAAATCGTAGTTTTTGTTAATATTACGCCACTTCCGTTGCGTGCAGAAAAATTTCACGGTAACAAAAAAAATTACAATTGAGACCACGGAGCATATGCACTTTGTTTTACACAAATCGAACAATAAATAATTAATCGAGGTACGAAAAACTAAATTAGCCAATGGCGACTAAAGAAAATGACTGAGACAAAATTCTTTCTCACTTCTGCTCAAGTAGGGTGATACTTTAACTCTGAGTAAACTACCATCAAAAAATATTCATAAATAAAAAAGTTTTCTGTAAAAATGTAAAAAAAATTCAAAATATCGGAGAATTTTTCGACTACTTCCGGATTTTCGATCATTGTCGGAATAGCTTTTACAAGTTGATTAGATACTTAACTTCCTGTACCAGAAATATCAGAAACATCAATTGAGTAATTTCGAAAAAAAGATAAATAAAAGAGCATTTTCAATAATTTAATAATTTTTCAACTTTTTTTTCAAAGATTGAGGTCATTTTTGGACCGCCTATAATATTGCAACGCTTTTATTATTAGATGCACACGCTAGGCCACCGATAGGACTCTGAGTAAAAAATGTTTAAGAAAAATCGTAGGCGTCGTTTTCGAGAAAAAGGCGTCTCAGAATGCTCCAAAACGGAAAATACTTAGTTTTCGGCGTACCATAATTTATTTCCTAAGAATCAAATTCGTGTTATTTAGATGTTATACGATCGTCTATTAATGGAACTATCCAACGACACTTTAATTGTTTTGGTCCGCTAATATGTGACGGAGAATTCGAACTTTTGGCAAGAGCTCCATTTTTTTTCTTGGTGTAGACGTTCACTAGGTCAATGTTATGATTGGGTTCAAAGATGAGCATTTTCTGCTTAGGGTAAGCAGAGATAAGCATGCTAATTTGTTGATTCTTTAGGGCACGATAACTTCGGTTATAATGAAGGGAGGGCGGTGAAACTTTTGTCAATAGAGAGTCTAATAGCTAGCCTGTTGTGTGAAATCATTGTATTATTTTTTCTAAATATCAGGGATAGCCGAAAAAAAGAGATTGAAAATCCAAAAAGTCGTATTTTTACAATTTGGAGCATGTTTAGAGGTCTTTCTCGTAAAGTCAACATACTATTTTTGGGGAACTTCTTCTACAAAGAGTCTTATTGGTAGTCTTTTATATGAAACCATCGATCAACAGTCCAACATATCAGGAGTAGAAGAACAAAAGGATCGAAAATTGAATACTGCACCCTTTCATTGTTAAGCGAAACATGCGGTGTGGGTGACTACAATCTACGCATTTAGTCATCGTATAGAGCTTATTCAACAGTATCGAATTCCAACTGCTTTGGGATATTTTACGTGCACTCCAATGTGTACACGGGACCTTGGTTTTTCGTCCCATCCGAAGGACTAGAGAGCTGTGCTTGTCAGGCCCTCCGTTCTGCCTTACTGACAAGGGAACCACGCCGGGAAATCGAGATGAACTTTCTCTGTGCAGAACTTTCAATTCAGGCAAAACGTTTATTGCATACGATTAAGCTGGTCAGTTGGAGCTTATTTTCAAAAGTTTTGTAATAATCGGTTGGTAATTAAAGTACCGTGCACATTAAACTGTTAAAACAGAAAATTTCGCCCGGTTGAAATGTTTCTTGCTATAAGTCAGCAATTTTCCGAATTCAGGGAGGCTGAATGGCTGAATGGTTAGCATGTGCGCGCTGTATCGTAACGTCTGTCATTGAGTCAACGGGCGTCGTTTCGATCTCCAGGTTGCACGTGACATGGAGTATGATGTCCAACCTCGTGTGTTTTCTCAGTGTCCTTCGGTTTCCTCCCAACGGCTAAAGACCAGTAAGCGCAAGGGGAGTTTTTAAATAAAATTAAAAAACATATGTTAGTCCCGAAATGACCTAGTTTGTGTCGAATGGACGTTAGGCCGCATTTCTCTCTTTCTCTTTTTAAAGTTTTGTAATAATCGGTTGGTAATCAAAGGTACTGTTAAAGTGATAAAACAGAAAATTTGGCCCGGTTGTAAAGTTTCTCACTTTAAATTCAGCAATTTGTCGATTTTAAGGGGCAAACGTTTATTGCGAACGATTAAGCTGGTCAGGGGGAGCTTATTTTTAAAAGTTTTGTAATATTCGGTTGATAACTAAAGGTACCGTGCAAATTAAACTGTTAAAATAGAAAATTTGGCCTGGTTGAAATGTTTCTCGCTGTAGGTCAGCAATTTGCCGATTTTAGGGAGGTTGCGTGGCTGAATGGTTAGCACGTGCGCTCTGTATCATAACGTCTGTCATTGAGTCAACTGTCCTTGTTTCGATTTCTTGGTTGTACGTGACAAGGAGTATGGTCGCCTTACCAACCTCGTAGGCCGTAACGCCGCTGCCCGGGTAAAATTTCCCTTATGGCGTATGCCCGTCTTCATTAGCCCATTGTAGGAGCAGAACAGTAGGACGTTAAACCCCATTCAATTTCATTTCATTTTCTCTATGTTGCTTATTTATTATAGTGGATAAATATTTTTCTGGTTCTAGCAATTATTTAATTTCTGCATAGAAATCTCTGGCCAGTTTTTTTTTTATTGCAGAGTGCCATTCTTGTATATTGCAGTCTATGACCCTTTGTTTAAAACATGCTTAAGAAGTCGTCACGATTTCCTACTTATAACCAAACATATTGGAAACCATAATTATATAACATATCTTGGAAGCCCGATTACAGCTATACAAGTTTTAGTTATTTCCCTTTAGTTTAAAGATTATATTTTTGCCCGGGTGCAATGTTTCTCACTACATTTAAATTTGTAACTTTGTGAGTTTTTGACCGATTTTGATATTATGTCTTTATAATTTTCCAAATCTACATATTTAACGTACATATTCAAACAGTTGAGTTCAACCTGATTCAAAAAGTTTTAGTTTTGTTCAAAGTTATCTCATTCATCCCGATTACAGCAACACAAGTATCAGTTATTTCCCTTTAGTTTTCAGATTACTCAATGTTTCATACTATATTTAGACTTTTAACTTCGCGAGTTTTTGACCAATTTTGATAGTTTGTTATTCTTATCCTTTTATTTGAGATACTTGATATAATCGATGACACGTGACGATGAATATGAAAGCTTTCATATCTGCATGGGACAGTAGCAGATCTAGTTATTCTTATTTTTTTTTTTGTGTTTTATCCACAAATCGGATTTCTCAGAATCTAACCACAGTATCTTTATGAAACTTTTACCTACCCCCCCAAAAATGGGTGGTAGCTGTTGATTAAATATATTTTCAAAACGTTTTACGAATCCGAAATCACCGAAATTTACGAACGACAAAATGGACAATGCATAGTCGTAACTTTATTGTTTTTTGACCGATTTTACTAAATCTTTTTTCTTTGAATACCTTGAAAAAAATCATTTTCATCAGCAGTTTCACATTTTCGAATTTCGAAAATTCGTCGCTGTGATTTCGAACCGGAAGTTTAGACCAATTTGACAACTTCTTTAATAGTTGTGCGATTTTCATTCAATTTAGTATATAAGTAGATCCTACCGATGTGACTTCAAAAATATAATTATAAATTTTCTAAATTATCTCCCCTTGGTGAAATTAAGGATCAAAGTTTTCAAAGAAATCGTCGAAATATAGGTCAGAATGACCTAATTTTTTTTTCGATACTAGACAAGGAATTACTGATTCGTACACAAAATATGGAGTTTGTCGATCGAACCGGAAGTGCCACCATCTTGAAACGTGAAAAATCAATAAGGCTTTTTTGCTATTTTACTTACAGACTCGGGGGTTATATTTTCTGAATCCTTGTAGGAAGGCCTAAAAAATGTCGCGAACAGAATTTTGATTAAGGTCAACCGGGAGTCACCATTTTGAATTGAAAATCAAAAATAGAAGCAATTTGAAGGGCCGAGAATTTTGAGCACAATAACTCTCATTCTAATTAAGCTAGAATGTTCTAACTTGGTGTAGACGTTCACTAGGTCAATGTTATGATGAAGTTCAAAGATGAGCATTTTCTGCTTAGGGTAAGCAGAGATAAGCATATTGATTTGTTGATTCTTTAGGGCACGATAACTTCGGTTATAATGAAGGGAGGGCGGTGAAACTTTTGTCAATAGAGAGTCTAATAGCTAGCCTGTTGTGTGAAATCATTGTATCATTTTTTTTTAATATCAGGGATAGCCGAAAAAAGGAGATTGAAAATCCAAAAAGTCGTATTTTTACAACTTGGAGTATGTTTAGAGGTCTTTCTCGTAAAGTCAACATAATATTTGTTGGGAACTTCTTCTACAAAGAGTCTTATTGGTAGTCTTTTATATGAAACCATCGATCAACAGTCCAACATATCAGGAGTAGAAGAACAAAAGGATCGAACATTGAAAACGGCACCCTTTCATTGTTAAGCGAAACATGCAGTGTAGGTGACTACAATCTACACATTTAGTCATCGTATAGAGCTTATTCAACAGTATCGAATTCCATCTGCTTAGGGATATTTTACGTGCACTCCAATGTGTACACGGGACCGTGGTTTTCGTCCCATCCGAACTAGACAGCCGTTCTGCCTCACTGACAAGGGGGAACCACGCCGGGAAATCGAGATGAACTTTCTCCGTGCAGAACTTTCAATTCAAGCCAAACTTTTATTGCATACGATTACGCTGGTCAGTTGGAGCTTATTTTCAAAAGTTTTGTAATAATCGGTTGGTAATTAAAGTACCATGCACATTAAACTGTTAAAACAGAAAATTTCGCCCGGTTCAAATGTTTCTTGCTATAAGTCAGCAATTTTCCGAATTCAGGGAGGCTGAATGGCTGAATGGTTAGCATGTGCGCGCTGTATCGTAACGTCTGTCATTGAGTCAACGGGCGTCGTTTCGATCTCCAGGTTGCACGTGACATGGAATATGATGTCCAACCCCGTTTATTGCGAACGATTAAGCTGTTCAGGGGGAGCTTATTTTTAAAAGTTTTGTAATATTCGGTTGATAACTAAAGGTACCGTGCAAATTAAACTGTTAAAATAGAAAATTTGGCCCGGTTGAAATGTTTCTCGCTGTAGGTCAGCTAGAATGTTCAAACTTGGTGTAGACGTTCACTAGGTCATTGTCTTGATCGAGTTCACAGCAGAAATAACAGTGAAACGATCAACGAACTCATAGCAGAAATAACAGTGCAAAACTTAACGAATTCATAGCATAAATAGCAGAAATGAAATGGGGTTTTACGTCCTACTCTTCTGCACCTGACCTGGGCTAATGGAAGACGGGCATACGCCATACAGTGTGCTATGAGGGAATTTTTGCCCGGGCAGCGGCGCTACGGCCTACTCAGGTTCTAATCAGTTTGGATTGAAGAATCGGGTTGGTATATGTGTGTGTGATGGGGTGGGGGTGGTGGCACAAGACGCTATATCCCATTCGCAACCACACACCTAACAAATGCAGGGTATACGTTGCGATCAGTTCTTTCAAGATTTTCATATATTTAAGCCACTTTATTACACGCCTCATCTGAAAATGTCTGTGTTAGTGTAGATAAATGTTGACCAAATAACATCTTTCACCATTTTGACTTTCAGTTACAGAACTAGCATAGGGGCGGTTTAAGGTTTATCATGGCGGAGGCTGTACTATTTTGAGGGCCCTCTGTCGCGAGGGGAGGTTCTTGATTGATGATTGTCATCCCAATGCAATGGCTGCATTCTCATTCAGTAGTGGATTCGACAGTAACAGTGTATAGAAAACGATTGAGCTGGCCTCGGGGGCCCTTTCCCTTGGCCCTAGGGACCCTTTTGTCATTCGTGGGACCCTTTTGTCTGTCTTTAGAGCCCTCCCTAACTGGGGTACATTTTCATTTTTCGCATCGGTTTTAGCATTTTTCTCCCGTTTTATTTTTTCAACTGCTTTGATTTTTTTCGCGGGGAGGCTGGCGCCTCCAGCGCCTCAGCTATAAAACGCTTTTGAACTAGCAGTACTATTGACATAATACCGTTTTTTCCAGTAATGGTAACTCACTCGTTTCTTCAAGAATCATTCGGCATTCCAGGTATGCTACATTCTATTCGCTGTCTTCCATAGGAGCGGTAAGATGAGACCTGTTTGTGGGAAAATCCCTAAACAATATGCGAGGGTGGAATAATTGTACATTACTTTAAGGTTTGCGTGAAGTAATTGACATATCGAAATGACAGTTATATGCACTGAATAACCATGACACGGAGAGAGAGCGAGAGAGAGAGAGAGAGAGAGAGAGAGAGAGAGAGAGAGATGGGGTTTAACGTCCACTCGACGCAAACTAGGTCATTTTGGGACTAACATATGGTTTAATTTTATTTCAATAATCTGCTTGCGCATATTAACAGTGGGAGGAAACCGCAGGTCCCGGGATAAACCCAGGAGATTGGACAGGCGAGATTGTAGGTTAGGGTTAGGGTAAGCGCTAAGGTTAGGTCTTGGGTTAGGATTAGGATTAGCGATATCCCTATTTACATCTCGTGACCTTTGACCAAACGTAATGAAGACAGGATGTGACGTATCGTATATATGCACATTGAGGTTATCAAGCTATAGACCGGACTAGTAGTAAGCTATAAACGGATAAATAACAAGAGTTTATATGTATATTATTTTATTAAATTTATATATATCTTAACTCCCTGATTTACGTATATACATTATGCATGAACAATAGAAACTATATACTAGTATTTATAAGTATTAAAGCTATGGTAATATTATGCTATCAAATGGCCGTATTGTCTTAATATTTGTTGTTACCGCAACCTTGATAGTTATTGTAAGAAGGATAACGGTTGTAGTTGTTGTATCCGTTACCGTGTCCGTTGTTATTGTAGTTGTTATATCCCTTCCCATATTCGTTGTTATTGTGGCCATTGCTGTAACCGTTGTTGTAATTGTAGGGACCGTTGTAACTATTATATCCTTTATTATTGTATAGTCCGTTGTTGTATCGGTTGTATGGGCCGTTGTTGTACCCGTTGTAGTTGTATGATTGTTTGTAAGCTCCAATCTTTCCATGTCCAACAAGTCCGTTTCCAATTATACCGTGTCCGATACCGTTACCAACGATACCATGACCAATTCCGTGTCAAACAATACCGTGTCCGATACCGTTACAAACGATGTCATGCCCAATGCCGTTACCAATCTTTCCATGTCCAATAAGTCCGATTCCGTTTCCAATGATACCATGTCCGATACCGTTACCAACGATACCATGCCCAATGCCGTTACCAATCTTTCCATGTCCAATAAGTCCGTGTCCGATTTTGTTTCCAATGATACCATGTCCGATACCGTTACCAACGATACCATGACCAATTCCGTTTCCAACAATACCGTGTCCGATACCGTTACCAACAATCCCATGACCAATTCCGTTACCAATAACACCAACTTTGCCAACAACTACTATTCTGTGTCTGAGTCGGTTTCCTTGGATACCATGTCCAAAACCATGATTGAGTCCGTTGCCAATAGCTCCTACACCAACAAGAGCATGTCCAACACCGGCATGTCCTCTTCCAAATCCTTTAACAATTCCGTTTCCAGAGACACCAACACCATGTCCGAAACCGTGTCCGATTTTAGCATTGATGTATTGGGAAGCAGCTACTGTCAAACAGACAGCGAAAGCGACGAAAGCCTGAAAAAGAAAAAAAAAACATGTGTTTTACAGAAATAGCCATAGATTTGATTCCATACTAAAAAAAAATCGCGAGGGTTTATTTATAACCAAAAACTTGACAATCAAGAAATTTTACTGTGCCGCCATTATTTAGTACATGATCGAGTTTTGGCGTTACCAGGCAAAATCACAAATAATGTTCAACTCTGGGTAATAATTTACACTTTTTATAATTTACCGTTCTGGCCCTATGAATATAAAACTGCCTTTAATACAATGTCAAGGGCGATAAGCAATAATACAACAGTGACGATGCAATACCATGTTCAACCCTCGGTAATTTCTACCAGTTTTAAATTTAAAGATGGACCTATGGGTATGAATGCCAAGTGCGATAAGCAATCATATAAAAATTTAGTAAGTAATGAAACTTATTAGTGCTATACCAAATTAGATATCAGGTTTCTTGTCTAGAAAGTTCAGGTATATCCCATCTGGGTCACGATCCTTGTCACTACATACCGGTAATTGGAAGTATTGAAGATTATTTAGTCAACAAGTTAAATTTACTCTCTGTAGATTGATACAATGTTTTACTGTATTAGCCCAGTCTGTACAGAACAGAGGGGCGAAAAAGCAAGTCCCATTTAAGATTTCAGGGACCGGATATGCTTATCTTAAAACTTCAAAGATTTGAAATCTTATACGGAGTAGGGCAAAAGTCCTACTTTATACACCGACTGGACCATTGAAGACAAACAGATAGATTTTGCCCGGATATCTATATCACGATATACTCTATCAAGGAATATTTTACGTGCACGCCAATGTGCACACTGAACATTGCTTTTCGTCCCATCCTGACAATTAGACACTATTCCCTGTCAGACTGGGCAGACCTACTGTCCTGTACAGCTAACAAGGGCAGTCAAGCCTGTACAATTGACTTTCTGGTCAAACCCCGGGAGAGAGCCAAAGACCTACTGGTTAGTTAATCAGTGTCTCTTATCACTGAGCCACCATACATTAAAACGTGGAGTTCGTAGATGAGCATATTATGCTTAGGGTAAGCAGAGATAAGCAATTAGATTGGTTGATGATTTCGGAAATTTTCACTTCAGTCAGAGTGATGAAACTTGGTGTATAGTTTCATTACATCAATACCTTGAATACGTTCGACGATGAGCATTGTCTGCCCTGGATAAGCAGAGCGATGAGCAATTTGATTGGTCGAGAATTTGAAACAAAATAACTCTCCTTCTAATTGGGGCAGAATGTTCAATCTTGGTGAAGGCGTTCATTAGGTCAGTGCCATGAAGGAGTGCGAAGATGAGCATTGTCTGCTTACAGTAAGCAGAGATAAGAAATCTGATTGGTTGATTCTTTGGGGCGCGATAACTTTGGTTATAATGAAGTTAGAGTGACAAAATTCCAAATATACATTCTATGCATAACTTGATTATTAACATTTGTAACTGTAAATATGTTATTGTATTTGATTTATTACGTACCCTACAACCCCAACCTTATTATAATCATTTTGGATTAATGCCCGTAACCTATTTTGAATATTTTGTATTAATGCCATTAACATGTCATATTATACCATATACTTTAGCCAGTGCCCTAACTTATATTCTATTAATACTTTCAGGCGATGTAGAACTTCATCCTGACCCAGCCCCTAATAACTTATTAATAGTACATCTGAATGTAAGGGGCATTCGTAATAAGATAGATTTGATAGCGTCTGAGCTGGATAGGTATGATATTCTCTCGATATCTGAAATGTGGTTAAATAGTAATATTATAGATAGTTCAATCTCCATTTCATCATACCATACACCTATTAGAAAAGATCGCACAAGTAACACACAGGGTGGCGGTATTGCAGTCTATATTAGAAATTCTCTTTCTTATAAAAGACGCTGCGACTTAGATTTTAACATTGACATGTATTCCAAAAGTAACTCATTCATTCATGATGCCATTAATATGTTTGATTTAAGTCAACTCATTAACGAACCCACGAGGTATAGTGAAACTGGCGCTAAAACTTTATTAGATTTAATATTAACAAACGTTCCAGATTTTATTAAAAATTCAGGTTGTCTGGATAAATTCTGCAGTGATCACTGTCAAGTGTATTGCCAACTTATATTTCGCAGTCAACATAAATTATGTTATAAACGACTAATTTGGGATTATACAAAAATTGACTATGATTCTTTAAAAAACGAAATTCTTAAAACAGATTGGAACACATTACTAATACAACCGTCTTTAGATGAATCATGTAGTAGTTTTACAAATGTTTTAATGAAAATTGCTAAACAAAATATTCCAAACAAACTTGTAACCATTAGACCAAGAGACAAACCGTGGATGAATAACACAATCAGGAAAATGAGTAAACTAAACAATAAAATTCATAAAAAAGCTAAAAAGTCAGATTTGGCAGACCACTGGGTAGAATTTAGAAAAATCAGGAATGAATATATTAACCTTATTAGAACCTGTAAAGAACAATATTACTCGAATTTGGATGATAAAATTAACGATAAAAATAATTTTCGCTCTAAAACCTGGTGGAAACTAATAAATTCATTTGTAAAAGACAACGGTTCATCAAAAGACGAAATACCACCTCTAACTGTAGACAATGACACAGTATTCTCACAAAAAGGAAAGGCAAATGCACTTAACAACTACTTTATAAGGCAAACACAACTAAATGACACAAAGCACCCTCTTCCCACAACACAAAACACAGAAGCAACACTGACTAACATCACATTAACTCAACAAGAAGTAAAAGATATGCTTTTATCAATAGATGTATCTAAAAGTTCTGGTCCTGATAATATTAGTGGAAAATTACTAAAAACAGTTGCCTTAGAAATCTCATTACCTCTCTGCTCTTTATTTGACTTGTCAATTCAGAACGAGACCTATCCAAGTCCATGGAAATTTGCAAATGTTTTGGCCTTACACAAAAAAGACAGCAAAAGTGAATGTTCAAATTATAGACCCGTATCCTTATTATGCTTAATTTCAAACATTTTTGAAAAATGTATATACAAGCATATCTTTAACTTCTTTTTAGATAACAAAATAATAACAAAGTGTCAAAGTGGTTTTATGAAAGGAGATTCAACTATCTATCAACTTATTGATCTTAATCATTTCTTTTCAAGAGCAATCGATTCCGGCAGCTACACGAGAACGGTGTTCTGTGACATCAGCAAAGCTTTTGATAGAGTCTGGCATACCGGACTTTGTCACAAGCTAGGCAGTGCAGGGATCCGAGGAGGACTTCTTAATTGGATGAAAAGTTACTTAAGTAACAGAAAACAGTGTGTAATTATAAGTGGCGCCTCCTCCGACCCCTCCATTGTCCCTGCTGGTGTTCCGCAGGGCTCCGTTCTCGGACCACTATTGTTTTTACTTTATATTAATGATATAATTGAAAATTTACAATCCAACGTAAAATTTTTTGCTGATGATACGACATTATATTTATTAATTGAAGATTCGACAGAAGGCGCGGAAATTTTAAATTCAGATATTGAGAGAATTAACGAATGGGCATCAAAGTCGCTGGTTACCTTCAATCCCACGAAAACTGAATCACTCACAATTTCGTCACGCAGGCCTTTCGATTCACCACCACTATTCATGAACGGCATTAAAATAAAAGAAGTACAAGAGCACAAACACTTAGGTTTATTTTTTCAACACAATTCTAAATGGGATTTCCACATCAACAGTATTTGCAAAAAAGTTAGTAAACTTATTAATTGCTTTAGATCCTTCAAATATCGTCTAAATAGAAAATCTCTTCACACTATCTACTCCTTGTTTATCTTACCTCATTTTGATTATGCAGACATTATCTGGGATGGGTGTACTGATCAGTTATCTAACCAACTAGAAAAACTTCACTTAGACGCACTGCGCACCATATGTGGCACTGTGGAGGGAACCAGCCATGCATTAATTTATAAAGAAACGGGTACTATAACTCTCAAAGAGCGGCGCAAACGACACAAACTAGTAATGTTTTTTAAAATAATAAACCATCAAACTCCCGAATACCTATCCAGCAACTTAAAAAAGAAACCACAAAGATATTCATTAAGAGTAGATAATGTTCCCGAGTTCTATTGTAAGACAACGTTATACTACAACTCTTTTTTCCCATCCGCAACTAGACTCTGGAACACTTTAGATTCATCTATCAAAACATCAAAATCTCTATCTACATTCAAAAAACAACTATGTAAATTTGACAACTCCGTTCCTTCCTATTATTTTATCGGCAAACGTAAGTTCCAAATTATTCATTCTAAATTTAGACTTGGATGTAGTGACCTGAATGGACATCTCTTTCTTCGCCATATCTCCGATTCGCCTTTTTGTTCTTGTGGACATCATTTCGAAGACGTCTATCACTTTCTTCTCGTTTGCCCCTTACATTCAGATATCAGACAGAATACGATTCATTGCCTAACTCATTCCAACATCAACATTACTACTTTACTCTTTGGAAATAATGAACTCTCGGATGCTGAAAATATTAATATTTTTAAACAGGTGCATAGGTTTATTGAATATTCGAAACGTTTTAATTAATTGAAGCCTCATTGTTAATTAATACTCCTAATTTATGTAATATTTATTATAATAACAGGGTAGCAATACATGTATATATTATTAATTTATTAATTCATAAAATTTATAATAGGGTACTTTACTTTACTGTACTTTACTCATTTATAAATGTAAGGCTTATTACAATGTAAATATGTTATAACTTTGTTTTGGAGAGGGGTGATATAGGCCTTGTCCTGTTCCCCAATCCTTTCAGTTACCTGAATAAATATTGTTTAAAAAAAAAAAAAAAAAAAAAAAAAAAAGATTCATTATGTCATTACCATGACTAAGTTTGATGTTGAGAATTTCTGCGTAGATTTAGGAGCAATAAGCAATTTGACTGATCACATTGGAACATAACACCTCTGTTTTTAATTAAGGTAGAATTTGAACCGGTTGAATTGTTTCTCGTTTTTGGCGGATTTCATTAATTCTTTTTCCTTTTTAAGATTCTTTATATAACTCATGAGATGCGACAGAAACTGACCGTGAATATGAAAGCTTTAATATCTGCTTAGCAGATCTAGTTAAGCTTTCATATGTATTACATATGAAAGCTTATTGTTTCTGTTAAAGTTATTATTATTAAGCTTTCATATTTCATATGAAAGCTTATTGTTTCTGTTAAGATTATTAAGCTATGATATTACATATGAAAGCTTATTGTTTCTGTTAAAGTTATTATTATTAAGCTTTCATATTACATATGAAAGCTTATTGTTTCTGTTAAGATTATTATTAAGCTTTCATATTACATATGAAAGTTTCTGTTAAGATTATTATTATTTTTTTTTGTGTATATTCTGCAAATCGGATTTCTCAGAATCTAACCATGGGATCTTTCTGAAACTTTGACCTACCCCCCCAAAAATGGGGTGCGAACGTTGTTTAAATATATTTTCAAAACGTTTTACGAATCCGAAATCACCGAATTTTACGAACGTAAAAACTGACAATGCATAGTCGTAACTTTGTTATTTTTTGACCGATTTTACTAATTCTTTTTTCTTTGAATACCTTGAAAAAAATCGTTTTCATCTGCAGTTTCACATTTTCGAATTTCGAAAATTCGTTGCTGTGATTTCGAACCGGAATTTTAGACCAATTTGACAACTTCTTTAATAGTTGTACGATTTTCATGAAATTTAGTATACAAGTAGATCTTACCAATGTGACTTCAAAAATATAATTAGAAATTTTCTAAATTATCTCCCCTTGGTGAAATTAAGGATCAAATTTTTCAAAAAAATCGTCGAAATATAGGTCAGAATGACCTAAAAAAAATTTTCTATACTCGACAAGTAATTACTGATTCCTACACAAAATATGGAGTTTGTCGATCGAACCGGAAGTGCCACCATCTTGAAACATGAAAAATCCCTAAGGCTTTTTTGCTATTTTACTTACAGACACGGGAGTTATATTTTCTGAATCCTTGAAGGATGGCCCAAAAATCGTAGGGAGCAGAATTTTGATTTCGGTCACGTGATGGTCACCATTTTGAATTGAAAATGAAAAGTAGTAGCAATTTGAAGGGCCGAGACTTTGAAACACAATAACTCTCCTTCTAATTGAGCTAGAATGTTCAAACTTGGTGTAGACGTTCACTAGTTCAATGTCATGATTGAGTTCAAAGATGAGCATTTTCTGTCTAGGGTAAGCAGAGATAGGCATGCTGATTTGTTGATTCTTTAGGGCACGATAACTTCGGTTATAATGAAGGGAGGGCTGTGAAACTTTTGTCAATAAAGAGTCCAATAGCTAGCCTGTTGTGTGAAATCATTGTATCATTTATTTTAAATATCAGGGATAGGCGAAAAAAAGAGATTGAAAATCCAAAAAGTCGTATTTTTACAATTTGGAGCATGTTTAGAGGTCTTTCTCGTAAAGTCAACTTAATATTTTTTGGGAACTTCTTCTACAAAGAGTCTTATTGGTAGTCTTTTATATAAAACCATCGATCAACAATCCAACATATCAGGAGTAGAAGAACAAAAGGATCGAACATTGAAAACGGCATCCTTTCATTGTTAAGCGAAACATGCAGTGTGGGTGACTACAATCTTCACATTTAGTCATCGTATACAGCTTATTCAACAGTATGGAATTCCAACTGCTTAGGGATATTTTTTTTTCGTCCCATCCGAACGACTAGACAGCTGTGCTTGTCAGGCCCTTCGTTCTGCCTCAATGACAACGGGGAACCACGCCTGGAAATCAAGATGAACTTTTTCCGTGCAGAACTTTCAATTCAGGCCAAACGTTTATTGCATACGATTAAGCTGGTCAGTTGGAGCATATTTTCAAAAGTTTAGTAATAATCGGTTGGTAATTAAAGTACCGTGCACATTAAACTGTTAAAACAGAAAATTTCGCCCGGTTGAAATGTTTCTTGCTATAAGTCAGCAATTTTCCGAATTCAGGGAGGCTGAATGGCTGAATGGTTAGCATGTGCGCGCTGTATCGTAACGTCTGTCATTGAGTCAACGGGCGTCGTTTCGATCTCCAGGTTGCACGTGACATGGAGTATGATGTCCAACCTCGTGTGTTTTCTCAGTGTCCTTCGGTTTCCTCCCAACGGCTAAAGACCAGTAAGCGCAAGGGGAGTTTTTAAATAAAATTAAAAAACATATGTTAGTCACGAAATGACCTAGTTTGTGTCTAATGGACATTAGGCCGCATTTCTCTCTTTCTCTTTTATTTTTAAAGTTTTGTAATAAACGGTTGGTAATCAAAGGTACTGTAAAAGTGATAAAACAGAAAATTTCGCCCGGTTGTAATGTTTCTCACTTTAAATTCAGCAATTTGCCGATTTTAAGGGGCAAACGTTTATTGCGAACGATTAAGCTGGTCAAGGGGAGCTTATTTTTAAAAGTTTTGTAATATTCGGTTGATAACTAAAAGTACCGTGCAAATTAAACTGTTAAAATAGAAAATTTGGCCCGGTTGAACTGTTTCTCGCTGCAGGTCAGCAATTTGCCGATTTTAGGGAGGTTGCGTGGCTGAATAACGTCTGTCTTTGAGTCAACTGGCGTTGTTTCGATTTCTTGGTTGTACGTGACAAGGAGTATGTTCGCCTGTCCAACTTCGTAGGCCGTAACGCCGCTGCCCAGGTAAAATTTCCCTCATTGCACACTTTATGGCATATGCCCGTCTTCATTAGCCCATTTTAGGAGCAGAACAGTCGGACGTTAAACCCCATTCAATTTCATTTCATTTTCTCTATGTTGCTTATTTATTATAGTGGATAAATATTTTTCTGGTTCTAGCAATTATTTAATTTCTGCATAGAAATCTTGCTTTGACCAGTTTTTTTATTGCAGAGTGCCATTCTTGTATAATTCAGTCTATGATCCTTTGTTTAAAACATGCTTAAGAAGTCGTCACGATTTCCTACTTATAACCAAACATATTGGAAATATTAGTCTGGCATTATTAAATCCTAATTTTATTGTTCTTATTTAAAATTAAACTTTCATTTAACTATGAACAACCCTTAACGTGTCTCTTTAAAACTATTAAATACTCTAAAACAGTAGCTCAACCTTTTGACCTAAACTCATTAATTTACCATTTTCTTGTGAGCGACTTCTTATTCTTCCTATATGACATATTGCACGTGTCTGATTTCAAAGGGGGGTTGGGTGGCTGAATGGTTAGCACGCGCGCCTGTCATTGAGTTAACTAGCGTGTTTTCAAATGCCCGGTTGTACGTGACAAGGAGTAAGGTCGCCTGTCCAACCTGCCATTTTTAATTTGTTTTTCCCGCCATTTTCATTTCATTTTCTCATCCGTCTCATTACAAGTTTCAGTTATTTCCCTTTAGTTTTCAGATTATTGTTATGCCTGGGTGCAATGTTTCATACTATATTTAGACTTGTAACTTCGAGAGTTTTTGACCAATTTTGATAATTTTTTCTTCTTATCCTTTTATTTAGGATACTTGATACAATCAATGACACGTGACGATGAATATGAAAGCTTTCATATCTGCATGGGACAGTAGCAGATCTAGTTATTTATTTTTTTTGTGTATTTTCTGCAAATCGGATTTCTCAGAATCTAACCATGGGATCTTTCTGAAACTTTGACCTACCCCCCCGAAAATGGGGTGCGAACGTTGTTTAAATATATTTTCAAAACGTTTTACGAATCCGAAATCACCGAATTTTACGAACGTAAAAACTGACAATGCATAGACGTAACTTTGTTATTTTTTGACCGATTTTACTAATTCTTTTTTCTTTGAATACCTTGAAAAAAATCGTTTTCATCTGCAGTTTCACATTTTCGAATTTCGAAAATTCGTCGCTGTGATTTCAAACCGGAAGTTTAGACCAATTTGACAACTTCTTTAATAGTTGTACGATTTTCATGAAATTTAGTATACAAGTAGATCTTACCAATGTGACTTCAAAAATATAATTAGAAATTTTCTAAATTATCTCCCCTTGGTGAAATTAAGGATCAAAGTTTTCAAAAAAATCGTCGAAATATAGGTCAGAATGACCTAAAAAAAATTTTCGATACTCGACAAGTAATTACTGTTTCCTACACAAAATATGGAGTTTGTCGATCGAACCGGAAGTGCCACCATCTTGAAACATGAAAAATCCCTAAGGCTTTTTTGCTATTTTACTTACAGACACGGGAGTTATATTTTCTGAATCCTTGAGGGATGGCCCTTGAGGGATGTAGACGTTCACTAGGTAAATGTCATGATTGAGTTCAAAGATGAGCATTTTCTGTCTAGGGTAAGCAGAGATAGGCATGCTGATTTGTTGATTCTTTAGGGCACGATAACTTCGGTTATAATGAAGGGAGGGCGGTGAAACTTTTGTCAATAGAGAGTCCAATAGCTAGCCTGTTGTGTGAAATCATTGTATCATTTATTTTAAATATCAGGGATAGGCGAAAAAAAGAGATTGAAAATCCAAAAAGTCGTACTTTTACAATTTGGAGCATGTTTAGAGGTCTTTCTCGTAAAGTCAACTTAATATTTTTGGGGAACTTCTTCTACAAAGAGTCTTATTGGTAGTCTTTTATATAAAACCATCGATCAACAATCCAACATATCAGGAGTAGAAGAACAAAAGGATCGAACATTGAAAACGGCATCCTTTCATTGTTAAGCGAAACATGCAGTGTGGGTGACTACAATCTACACATTTAGTCATCGTATACAGCTTATTCAACAGTATCGAATTCCAACTGCTTAAGGATTTTTTTTTTCATCCCATCCGAACGACTAGACAGCTGTGCTTGTCAGGCCCTCCGTTCTGCCTCAATGACAACGGGGAACCACGCCGGGAAATCAAGATGAACTTTTTCCGTGCAGAACTTTCAATTCAGGCCAAACTTTTATTGCATACGATTAAGCTGGTCAGTTGGAGCATATTTTCAAAAGTTTAGTAATAATCGGTTGGTAATTAAAGTACCGTGCACATTAAGCTGTTAAAACAGAAAATTTCGCCCGGTTGAAATGTTTCTTGCTATAAGTCAGCAATTTTCCGAATTCAGTGAGGCTGAATGGCTGAATGGTTAGCATGTGCGCGCTGTATCGTAACGTCTGTCATTGAGTCAACGGGCGTCGTTTCGATCTCCAGGATGCACGTGACATGGAGTATGATGTCCAACCTCGTGGGTTTTCTCCGTGTCCTTCGGTTTCCTCCCAACGGCTAAAGACCAGTAAGCGCAAGGGGAGTTTTTAAATAAAATTAAAAAACATATGTTAGTCACGAAATGACCTAGTTTGTGTCTAATGGACATTAGGCCGCATTTCTCGCTTTCTCTTTTATTTTTAAAGTTTTGTAATAAACGGTTGGTAATCAAAGGTACTGTAAAAGTGATAAAACAGAAAATTTCGCCCGGTTGTAATGTTTCTCACTTTAAAGTCAGCAATTTGACGATTTTAAGGGGCAAACGTTTATTGCGAACGATTAAGCTGGTCAAGGGGAGCTTATTTTTAAAAGTTTTGTAATATTCGGTTGATAACTAAAGGTACCGTGCAAATTAATCTGTTAAAATAGAAAATTTGGCCCGGTTGAACTGTTTTTCGCTGCAGGTCAGCAATTTGCCGATTTTAGGGAGGTTGCGTGGCTGAATAACGTCTGTCTTTGAGTCAACTGGCGTTGTTTCGATTTCTTGGTTGTACGTGACAAGGAGTATGTTCGCCTGTCCAACTTCGTAGGCCGTAACGCCGCTGCCCAGGTAAAATTTCCCTCATTGCACACTTTATGGCATATGACCGTCTTCATTAGCCCATTTTAGGAGCAGAACAGTAGGACGTTAAACCCCATTCAATTTCATTTCATTTTCTCTATGTTGCTTATTTATTATAATGGATAAATATTTTTCTGGTTCTAGCAATTATTTAATTTCTGCATAGAAATCTTGCTTTGGCCAGTTTTTTTTATTGCAGAGTGCCCTTCTTGTATAATTCAGTCTATGATCCTTTGTTTAAAACATGCTTAAGAAGTCGTCACGATTTCCTACTTATAACCAAACATATTGGAAATATTAGTCTGGCATTATTAAATCCTAATTTTATTGGTCTTATTTAAAATTAAACTTTCATTTAACTATGGACAACCCTTAACGTGTCTCTTTAAAACTATTAAATACTCTAAAACAGTAGCTCAACCTTTTGACCTAAACTCATTAATTTACCATTTTGTTGTGAGCGACTTCTTATTCTTCCTATATGACATATTGCACGTGTCTGATTTCAAAGGGGGGTTGGGTGGCTGAATGGTTAGCACGAGCGCCTGTCATTGAGTTAACTAGCGTGTTTTCAAATGCCCGGTTGTACGTGACAAGGAGTAAGGTCGCCTGTCCAACCTGCCATTTTAAATTTGTTTTTCCCGCCATTTTCATTTCATTTTCTCATCCGTCTCATTACAGTAATACAAGTTTCAGTTATTTCCCTTTAGTTTTCAGATTATTGTTATGCCTGGGTGCAATGTTTCATACTATATTTAGACTTGTAACTTCGAGAGTTTTTGACCAATTTTGATAATTTTTTCTTCTTATCCTTTTATTTAGGATACTTGATACAATCAATGACACGTGACGATGAATATGAAAGCTTTCATATCTGCATGGGACAGTAGCAGATCTAGTTAAGCTTTCATATGTATTACATATGAAAGCTTATTGTTTCTGTTAAGATTAATATTATTAAGCTTTCATATGTATTACATATGAAAGCTTATTGTTTCTGTTAAGATTAATATTATTATTAAGCTTTCATATTACATATGAAAGCTTATTGTTTCTGTTAAGATTATTATTATTTTTTTTTTGTGTTTTATCCACAAATCGGATTTCTCAGAATCTAACCACAGTATCTTTATGAAACTTTTACCTAACCCCAAAAAATGGGTGGTAGCTGTTGATTAAATATATTTTCAAAACGTTTTACGAATCCGAAATCACCGAAATTTACGAACGACAAAATGGACATTGCATAGTCGTAACTTTATTGTTTTTTGACCGATTTTACTAAATCTTTTTTCTTTGAATACCTTGAAAAAAATCATTTTCATCAGCAGTTTCACATTTTCGAATTTCGAAAATTCGTCGCTGTAATTTCGAACCGGAAGTTTAGACCAATTTGACAACTTCTTTAATAGTTGTGCGATTTTCATTCAATTTAGTATATAAGTAGATCCTACCAATGTGACTTCAAAAATATAATTAGAAATTTTCTAAATTATCTCCCCTTGGTGAAATTAAGGATCAAAATTTTCAAAAAAATCGGCGAAATATAGGTCAGAATGACCTAAATTTTTTTTTTGATACTAGACAAGGAATTACTGATTCGTACACAAAATATGGAGTTTGTCGATCGAACCGGAAGTGCCACCATCTTTAAACGTGAAAAATCACTAAGGCTTTTTTGCTATCTTACTTACAGACACGGGAGTTATATTTTCTGAATCCTTGAAGGATGGCCCAAAAATCACAATTTTGAATTGAAAATGAAAAATAGAAGCAATTTGAAAGGCCCGGACTTCGGAACACAATAACTCTCCTTCTAATTAAGCTAGAATGTTCAAACTTGGTGTAGATGTTCACTAGGTCAATGTTATGATTGAGTTCAAAGATGAGCATTTTCTGCTTAGGGTAAGCCGAGATAAGCATGCTGATTTGTTGATTCTTTAGGGCACGATAACTTCGGTTATAATGAAGGGAGGGCGGTGAAACTTTTGTCAATAGAGAGTCTAATGGGTAGCCTGTTGTGTGAAATGATTGTATCATTTTTTTTAAATATCAGGGATAGCCGAAATAAAGAGATTGAAAATCCAAAAAGTCGTATTTTTACAATTTGGAGCATGTTTAGAGGTCTTTCTCGTAAAGTCAACATACTATTTTTTGGGAACTTCTTCTACAAAGAGTCTTATTGGTAGTCTTTTATATGAAACCATCGATCAACACTCAACATATCAGGAGTAGAAGAACAAAAGGATCGAACACTGAAAACGGCACCCTTTCATTGTTGAGCGAAACATGAAGTGTGGGTGACTACAATCTACGCATTTAGTCATCGTATAGAGCTTATTCAACAGTATCGAATTCCAACCGCTTAGGGATATTTTACGTGCACTCCAATGTGTACACGGGACCTTGGTTTTTCGTCCCATCCGAAGGACTAGTTATTATTATTAATATTTTTTTTTTTTTTGTGTATTTTCTGCAAATCGGATTTCTCAGAATCTAACCATAGGATCTTTCTGAAACTTTGACCTACCCCCCCAAAAATGGGGTGCGAACCTTGATTAAATATATTTTCAAAACGTTTTTCGAATCCGAAATCACCGAATTTTACGAACGAATGCTTTTGACCTACAATGCTGTAACTTTGTGACTATTTGACCTATTTAATTAATTCTTTTTTCTATGAGTACTTTGAGACATTTACTTCAAATCTGCAATTTCGGATTTTCGAATTTCGAAAATTCGTCGCTCTGATTTCGAACCGGAAGTTTAGACCAACTCGACAACTTCTTTAGTAGTTGTACGATTTTCATGAAATTTAATATGTAAGTAAACCTTAATGATGCGACTTGAAAAAATACTTTAGAAATTTTCTAAATTATCTCCCCTTGGAGAAATTGAGGATCGAAATTTTCAAAAAAATCGACGAAATATAGGTCAAATCATCTTGAATTTGTTTTTTAGGTACTAGCTACGAAACCACTGATTCGTACACAAAAAATGGAGTTTGTAGCTCAATCCGGAAGTGCCACCATCTTGAAATGTAAAAACCTCAAACGCCATTTTGCTATTTTACATACAGACACGGGGGTTATATTTTCTGAATCCTTGAAGGGATGGCTATAAAATGTTGGCGGTAGAATTTTGATTTAAGTCAATGGATAGTCACCATATTGAATTGAATATCAGAAATAGTGAAAAATGGACATTAACGGGCATGTAAATTATCAGAACAGACCGTAGTTTGTTGAATTCGTTTCTTATCTTTGAAATTAATACATTTGGGGATAGCCTGGCTCATTGTCGAATTTTTGGTATTTGCAAATTTCAAAATTTCAAATTTCACCTTTGATGTTTTCCGTGCCGACAAATTTGTTTTCGCGTGAATAACTCCGATTAATAGCTTGAAAATAATCAAATGGATCGCAGTTTCGCGATTTCGTCTCAAATCTGGGAAATCAATACATTTCTGGTTAGCCGCCTTTGAAAAATGGGTGGTGGCCTTGGAATCAATATATTTTCAAAACGTTTTGCGAATCCAAAATCACCGAAAACAACTGATGAAAAAATTGACCTTGACAGCTGTGTTACTTCGTGATTTTGTGATCTATTTTACTTTTCTGGTTAGCCTCCTTTCAAAAATGGGTGGTGGCCTTGGAATCAATATATTTTCAAAACGTTTTGCGAATCCAAAATCACCGTAAATAACTGATGAAAAAATTGAGCTTTGATGGAAACTATATAGAAAAATAAAAGGAAACATCAACAATATATAGGTCTTGCACACATAGGCTTAGAACTTTGCAGCCAGTCCTCATATTAATTGAAATTGAATAGGTTTGATTTGATATAATTATTTGTTTTCTATTTTAAAACTATCTAAAAAAAATATTTGTAATCATTTATGTTATTGATTTAGATTAATACTGTTTATATTGTGTACATTTTAACACCTTCATCGATTAATAATGGTTTGCATAGTCATCGTATAGAGATTATTCAACAGTATCGAATTCCAACTGCTTAGGGATATTTTACGTGCACTCCAATGTGTACACCGGACCTTGGTTTTTCGTCCCATCTATATGTTAGTTTGTGTCGAATGGACGTTAAGCCGCATTTATCTCTTTCTCTTTTATTTTTAAAGTTTTGTAATAATCGGCTGTACTGTACTGTACTGTAAAAGTTATAAAACAGAAAATTTCGCCCGGTAGTAATGTTTCTCACTTTAAAGTCACCAATTTGCTCATTTTAGGGGGCAAACGTTTATTGCGAACGATTAAGCTGGTCAAGGGGAGCTTATTTTTAAAAGTTTTGTAATATTCGGTTGATAATTAAAGGTACCGCGCAAATTAAACTGTTAAAATAGAAAATTTCGCCCGGTTGAAATGTTTCTCCTTGTAGGTCAGCAATTTGCCAAATTTAGGGAGGTTGCGTGGCTGAATAACGTCTGTCTTTGAGTCAACTGGCGTTGTTTCGATTTCTTGGTTGTACGTGACAAGGAGTATGTTCGCCTGTCCAACTTCGTAGGCCGTAACGCCGCTGCCCAGGTAAAATTTCCCTCATTGCACAATTTATGGCATATGCCCGTCTTCATTAGCCCATTTTAGGAACAGAACAGTAGGACGTTAAACCCCATTCAATTTCATTTCATTTTCTCTATGTTGCTTATTTATTATAGTGGATTTTTCTGGTTCTAGCAATTATTTAATTTCTGCATAGAAATCTTGCTTTGGCCATTTTTTTTATTGCAGAGTGCCATTCTTGTATAATTCAGTCTATGATCCTTTGTTTAAAACATTCTTAAGAAGTCGTCACGATTTCCTACTTATAACCAAACACATTGGAAATATTAGTCTGGCATTATTAAATCCTAATTTTATTGTTCTTATTTAAAATTAAACTTTCATTTAACTATGAACAACCCTTAACGTGTCTCTTTAAAACTATTAAATACTCTAAAACAGTAGCTCAACCTTTTGACCTAAACTCATTAATTTACCATTTTCTTGTGAGCGACTTCTTATTCTTCCTATATGACATATTGCACGTGTCTGATTTCAAAGGGGGGTTGGGTGGCTGAATGGTTAGCACGCGCGCCTGTCATTGAGTTAACTAGCGTGTTTTCAAATGCCCGGTTGTACGTGACAAGGAGTAAGGTCGCCTGTCCAACCTGCCATTTTTAATTTGTTTTTCCCGCCATTTTCATTTCATTTTCTCATCCGTCTCATTACAGTAATACAAGTTTCAGTTATTTCCCTTTAGTTTTCAGATTATTGTTATGCCTGGGTGCAATGTTTCATACTATATTTAGACTTGTAACTTCGAGAGTTTTTGACCAATTTGGATAATTTTTTCTTCGTATCCTTTTATTTAGGATACTTGATACAATCAATGACACGTGACGATGAATATGAAAGCTTTCATATCTGCATGGGACAGTAGCAGATCTAGTTATTTTTTTTTTGTGTTTTATCCACAAATCGGATTTCTCAGAATCTAACCATAGGATCGTTCTGAAACTTTTACCTATCCCCCCAAAAATGGGTGGTGGCTGTTGATTAAATATATTTTCAAAACGTTTTACGTATCCGAAATCACCGAATTTTACGAACGAATGCATTTGACCTACAATGCTGTAACTTTGTGACTATTTGACCTATTTTACTAAATCTTTTTTCTTTGAGTACCTTGAGACAATTACTATAAATCTGCAGTTTCAGATTTTCGAATTTCGAAAATTCGTCGCTGTGATTTCGAACCAGAAGTTTAGACCAATTTGACAACTTCTTTAATAGTTGTACGATTTTCATGAAATTTAGTATCTAAGTAGATCTTACCGACGTGACTTCGAAAATATAATTAGAAATTTTCTAAATTATCTCCCCTTGAAGAAATTAAGGATCAAAATTTTCAAAAAAATCGTCGAAATATAGGTCAGAATGACCTAATTTTTTTTTTGGATACTAGATAAGTAATTACTGATTTGTACGCAAAATATGGAGTTTATCGATCGAACCGGAAGTGCAGCCATATTTAAAAGTGAAAAATCAATAAGGCTTTTTTGCTATTTTACTTACAGACTCGGGAGTTATATTTTCTGAATCCTTGATGGAAGGCCTAAAAAATGTCGCGAATAGAATTTTGATTTCGGTCACGTGATGGTCACCATTTTGAATTGAAAATGAAAAATAGAAGCAATTTGAAGGGTCGGGACTTTGGAACACAATTATTCTCCTTCTAATTAAGCTAGAATATTCAAACTTGGTGTAGATGTTCACTAGGTCAATGTTATGATTGAGTTTAAAGATGAGCATTTTCTGCTTAGGGTAAGCAGAGATAAGCATGCTGATTTGTTGATTCTTTAGGGCACGATAACTTCGGTTATAATGAAGCGAGGGCGGTGAAACTTTTGTCAATACAGAGTCTAATAGCTAGCCTGCTGTGTGAAATCATTGTATTATTTTTTCTAAATATCAGGGATAGCCGAAAAAAAGAGATTGAAAATCCAAAAAGTCGTATTTTTACAATTTAGAGCATGTTTAGAGGTCTTTCTCGTAAAGTCAACATAATATTTTTAGGGAACTTCTTCTACAAAGAGTCTTATTGGTAGTCTTTTATATGAAACCAACGATCAACAGTCCAACATATCAGGAGTAGAAGAACAAAAGGATCGAACATTGAAAACGGCACCCTTTCATTGTTAAGCGAAACATGCAGTGTGGGTGACTACAATCTACACATTTAGTCATCGTATAGAGCTTATTCAACAGTATCGAATTCCAGCTGCTTAGGGATATTTTACGTGCACTCCAATGTGTACACGCGACCTTGGTTTTTCGTCCCATCCGAATGACTAGACAGCTGTGCTTGTCAGGCCCTCCGTTCTGCCTCACTGACAAGGGGAACCACGCCGGGAAATCGAGATGAACTTTCTCCGTGCAGAACTTTCAATTCAGGCGAAAACGTTTATTGCATACGATTAAGCTGGTCAGTTGGAGCATATTTTCAAAAGTTTTGTAATAATCGGTTGGTAATTAAAGTACCGTGCACATTAAACTGTTAAAACAGAAAATTTCGCCCGGTTGAAATGTTTCTTGCTATAAGTCAGCAATTTTCTGAATTCAGGGAGGCTGAATGGCTGAATGGTTAGCATGTGCACACTGTATCGTAACGTCTGTCATTAAGTCAACGGGCGTCGTTTCGATCTCCAGGTTGCACGTGACATGAAGTATGATGTCCAACCTCGTGGGTTTTCTCCGTGTCCTTCGGTTTCCTCCCAACGGCTAAAGACCTGTAAGCTCAAGGGGAGTTTTTAAATAAAATTAAAAACATATGTTAGTCCCGAAATGACCTAGTTTGTGTCGAATGGACATTAGGCCGCATTTCTCTCTTTCTCTTTTATTTTTAAAGTTTTGTAATAATCGGTTGGTAATCAAAGGTACTGTAAAGTGATAAAACAGAAAATTTCGCCCGGTTGTAATGTTTCTCACTTTAAAGTCAGCAATTTGCCGATTTTAAGGGGCAAACGTTTATTGCGAACGCTTAAGCTGGTCAGGGGGAGCTTATTTTTAAAAGTTTTGTAATATTCGGTTGATAACTAAAGGTACCGTGCAAATTAAACTGTTACAATAGGTTACAATAGAAAATTTGGCCCGGTTGAAATGTTTCTCGCTGTAGGTCAGCAATTTGCCGATTTTAGGGAGGTTGCGTGGTTGAATGGTTAGCACGTGCGCTCTGTATCATAACGTCTGTCATTGAGTCAACTGGCGTTGTTTCGATTTCTTTGTTGTACGTGACAAGGAGTATGGTCGCCTGTCCAACCTCGTAGGCCGTAACCTCCGCTGCCCGGGTAAAATGTCCCTCATTGCACACTTTATGGCATATGCCCGTCTTCATTAGCCCATTTTAGGAGCAGAACAGTCGGACGTTAAACCCCATTCAATTTCATTTCATTTTCTCTATGTTGCTTATTTATTATAGTGGATAAATATTTTTCTGGTTCTAGCAATTATTTAATTTCTGCATAGAAATCTTGCTTTGGCCAGTTTTTTTTTATTGCAGAGTGCCATTCTTGTTTAAACAAACATGATCCTTTGTTTAAAACATGCTTAAGAAGTCGTCACGATTTCCTACTTATAACCAAACATATTGGAAATATTAGTCTGGCATTATTAAATCCTAATTTTATTGGTCTTATTTAAAATTAAACTTTCATTTAACTATGAACAACCCTTAACGTGTCTCTTTAAAACTATTAAGTACTCTAAAACAGTAGCTCAACCTTTTGACCTAAACTCATTAATTTACCATTTTGTTGTGAGCGACTTCTTATTCTTCCTATATGACATATTGCACGTGTCTGATTTCAAAGGGGGGTTGGGTGGCTGAATGGTTAGCACGCGCGCCTGTCATTGAGTTAACTAGCGTGTTTTCGAATGCCCGGTTGTACGTGACAAGGAGTAAGGTCGCCTGTCCAACCTGCCATTTTTATTTTTTTTTCCCGCCATTTTCATTTCATTTTCTCATCCGTCTCATTACAGTAATACAAGTTTCAGTTATTTCCCTTTAGTTTTCAGATTATTGTTATGCCTGGGTGCAATGTTTGATACTATATTTAGACTTGTAACTTCGCGAGTTTTTGACCAATTTTTTATAATTTTTTCTTCTTATCCTTTTATTTAGGATACTTGATACAATCAATGACACGTGACGATGAATATGAAAGCTTTCATATCTGCATGGGACAGTAGCAGATCTAGTTATTATTTTTTTTTTTTTGTGTTTTATCCACAAATCGGATTTCTCAGAATCTAACCATAGGATCGTTCTGAAACTTTTACCTATCCCCACAAAAATGGGTGGTGGCTGTTGATTAAATATATTTTCAAAACGTTTTACGTATCCGAAATCACTGAATTTTACGAACGAATGCATTTGACCTACAATGCTGTAACTTTGTGACTATTTGACCTATTTTACTAAATCTTTTTTCTTTGAGTACCTTGAGACAATTACTATAAATCTGCAGTTTCAGATTTTCGAATTTCGAAAATTCGTCGCTGTGATTTCGAACCGGAAGTTTAGACCAATTTGACAACTTCTTTAATAGTTGTACGATTTTCATGAAATTTAGTATCTAAGTAGATCTTACCGATTTGACTTCAAAAATATAATTAGAAATTTTCTAAATTATCTCCCCTTGACGAAATTAAGGATCAAAATTTTCAAAAAAATCGTCGAAATATAGGTCAGAATGACCTGATTTTTTTTGGGGGTACTAGATAAGTAATTACTGATTTGTACGCAAAATATGGAGTTTGTCGATCAAACCGGAAGTGCCGCCATATTTAAAAGTGAAAAATCAATAAGGCTTTTTTGCTATTTTACTTACAGACTCGGGAGTTATATTTTCTGAATCCTTGATGGAAGGCCTAAAAAATGTCGCGAATAGAATTTTGATTTCGGTCACGTGATGGTCACCATTTTGAATTGAAAATGAAAAATAGAAGCAATTTGAAGGGTCGGGACTTTGGAACACAATTATTCTCCTTCTAATTAAGCTAGAATATTCAAACTTGGTGTAGACGTTCACTAGGTCAATGTTATGATTGAGTTTAAAGATGAGCATTTTCTGCTTAGGGTAAGCAGAGATAAGCATGCTGATTTGTTGATTCTTTAGGGCACGATAACTTCGGTTATAATGAAGCGAGGGCGGTGAAACTTCTGTCAATACAGAGTCTAATAGCTAGCCTGTTGTGTGAAATCATTGTATTATTTTTTCTAAATATCAGGGATAGCCGAAAAAAAGAGATTGCAAATCCAAAAAGTCGTTTTTTACAATTTAGAGCATGTTTAGAGGTCTTTCTCGTAAAGTCAACATAATATTTTTTGGGAACTTCTTCTACAAAGAGTCTTATTGGTAGTCTTTTATATGAAACCAACGATCAACAGTCGAACATATCAGGAGTAGAAGAACAAAAGGATCGAACATTGAAAACGGCACCCTTTCATTGTTAAGCGAAACATGCAGTGTGGGTGACTACAATCTACACATTTAGTCATCGTATAGAGCTTATTCAACAGTATCGAATTCCACCTGCTTAGGGATATTTTACGTGCACTCCAATGTGTACACGAGACCTTGGTTTTTCGTCCCATCCGAATGACTAGACAGCTGTGCTTGTCAGGCCCTCCGTTCTGCCTCACTGACAAGGGGAACCACGCCGGGAAATCGAGATGAACTTTCTCCGTGCAGAACTTTCAATTCAGGCGAAAACGTTTATTGCATACGATTAAGCTGGTCAGTTGGAGCTTATTTTCAAAAGTTTTGTAATAATCGGTTGGTAATTAAAGTACCGTGCACATTAAACTGTTAAAACAGAAAATTTCGCCCGGTTGAAATGTTTCTTGCTATAAGTCAGCAATTTTCTGAATTCAGGGAGGCTGAATGGCTGAACGGTTAGCATGTGCACACTGTATCGTAACGTCTGTCATTGAGTCAACGGGCGTCGTTTCGATCTCCAGGTTGCACGTGACATGAAGTATGATGTCCGACCTCGTGGGTTTTCTCCGTGTCCTTCGGTTTCCTCCCAACGGCTAAAGACCTGTAAGCGCAAGGGGAGTTTTTAAATAAAATTAAAAACATATGTTAGTCCCGAAATGACCTAGTTTGTGTCGAATGGACATTAGTCCGCATTTCTCTCTTTCTCTTTTATTTTTAAAGTTTTGTAATAATCGGTTGGTAATCAAAGGTAGTGTAAAAGTGATAAAACAGAGAATTTCGCCCGGTTGTAATGTTTCTCACTTTAAAGTCAGCAATTTGCCGATTTTAAGGGGCAAACGTTTATTGCGAACGCTTAAGCTGGTCAGGGGGAGCTTATTTTCAAAAGTTTTGTAATATTCGGTTGATAACTAAAGGTACCGTGCAAATTAAACTGTTACAATAGAAAATTTGGCCTGGTTGAAATGTTTCTCGCTGTAGGTCAGCAATTTGCCTATTTTAGGGAGGTTGCGTGGCTGAATGGTTAGCACGTGCGCTCTGTATCATAACGTCTGTCATTGAGTCAACTGGCGTTGTTTCGATTTCTTGGTTGTACGTGACAAGGAGTATGGTCGCCTGTCCAACCTCGTAGGCCGTAACCGCCGCTGCCCGGTTAAAATTTCCCTCATTGCACACTTTATGGCATATGCCCGTCTTCATTAGCCCATTTTAGGAGCAGAACAGTCGGACGTTAAACCCCATTCAATTTCATTTCATTTTCTCTATGTTGCTTATTTATTATAGTGGATAAATATTTTTCTGGTTCTAGCAATTATTTAATTTCTGCATAGAAATCTTGCTTTGGCCAGTTTTTTTATTGCAGAGTGCCATTCTTGTTTAAACAAACATGATCCTTTGTTTAAAACATGCTTAAGAAGTCGTCACGATTTCCTACTTATAACCAAACATATTGGAAATATTAGTCTGGCATTATTAAATCCTAATTTTATTGGTCTTATTTAAAATTAAACTTTCATTTAACTATGAACAACCCTTAACGTGTCTCTTTAAAACTATTAAGTACTCTAAAACAGTAGTTCAACCTTTTGACCTAAACTCATTAATTTACCATTTTGTTGTGAGCGACTTCTTATTCTTCCTATATGACATATTGCACGTGTCTGATTTCAAAGGGGGGTTGGGTGGCTGAATGGTTAGCACGAGCGCCTGTCATTGAGTTAACTAGCGTGTTTTCAAATGCCCGGTTGTACGTGACAAGGAGTAAGGTCGCCTGTCCAACCTGCCATTTTAAATTTGTTTTTCCCGCCATTTTCATTTCATTTTCTCATCCGTCTCATTACAGTAATACAAGTTTCAGTTATTTCCCTTTAGTTTTCAGATTATTGTTATGCCTGGGTGCAATGTTTCATACTATATTTAGACTTGTAACTTCGCGAGTTTTTGACCAATTTTAATAATTTTTTCTTCTTATCCTTTTATTTAGGATACTTGATACAATCAATGACACGTGACGATGAATATGAAAGCTTTCATATCTGCATGGGACAGTAGCAGATCTAGTTAAGCTTTCATATTACATATGAAAGCTTATTGTTTCTGTTAAGATTATTATTAAGCTTTCATATTACATATGAAAGCTTATTGTTTCTGTTAAAGTTATTATTATTATTATTATTATTTTTTTTTTTTTGTGTCATTTCTGCAAATCGGATTTCTCAGAATCTAATCATGGGATCTTTCTGAAACTTTGACCTACCCCCCCCCCCCATAAATGGGGTGCGAACCTTGATTAAATATATTTTCAAAACGTTTTACGAATCCGAAATCACCGAATTTTACGAACGAATGCATTTGACCTACAATGCTGTAACTTTGTGACTAGTTGACCTATTTAATTAATTCTTTTTTCTATGAGTACCTTGAGACATTTACTTCAAATCTGCAATTTCGGATTTTCGAATTTCGAAAATTCGTAGCTGTGATATCGAACCGGAAGTTTAGACCAACTCGACAACTTCTTTAGTAGTTGTACAATTTTCATGAAATTTAATATGTAAGTAAACCTTAATGATGCGACTTGAAAGATGACTTCAGAAATTTTCTAAATTATCTCCCCTTGGAGAAATTGAGGATCGAAATTTTCAAAAAAATCGACGAAATATAGGTCAAATCATCTTGAATTTTTTTTGGGTTACTAGTTCCGAGACCACTGATTCGTACACAAAAAATGGAGTTTGTAGCTCAACCCGGAAGTGCCACCATCTTGAAATGTAAAAACCTCAAACGCCATTTTGCTATTTTACTTACAGACACGGGAATTATATTTTCTGAATCCTCGGAGGAAGGCCTAAAAAACGTCGGGAGTAGAATTTTCATTTAGGTCAACTGGGAGTCACCATTTTGAATTGAAAATGAAAAATAGAAGCAATTTGAAGGGCCGAGTTTTTGGAACACAATAACTCTCCTTCTAATTAAACTAGAATGTTTAAACTTGGGTTAGACGTTCAATAGGTCAATGTCATGATTGAGTGTAAAGATGAGCATTTTCTGCCTGGGGTAAGCAGAGATAAGCATGCTGATTTGTTGATTCTTTAGGGCACAATAACTTCGGTTATAATGAAGGGAGGGTGGTGAAACTCTTGTCAATCGAGAGTCTAATAGCTAGCCTGTTGTGTGAAATCATTGTATCATTTTTTTTAAATATCAGGGATAGCAGAAAAAAGAGATCGAAAATCCAAAAAGTGGTATTTTTACGATTTAGAGCATATTTAAAGGTCCTTTTCTCTTAAAGTGAACATAATATTTTTGGGGAACTTCTTGTACAAAGAGTCTTATCGGTAGTCTTTTTTATGAAACCATCGATCAACAGTCCAAAATATCCAATGTGTACACGCCGGTGGGAGGACACGCCAGAAAATCGAGATGAACTTTCTCGGCCAATGCAGGGATCGAACACCCGACCTCCTGGCTAGCAGGTCAACGCCTTCGCCACATAGTGTGGACACCCATCGTACATTTCATCCGTCAAATCAAAGCATTTCATTGCATTAGACCAATAATTAATTATTCTTAATTTGAAACTTTATTTTAATATTATTAAATCCTCATTTTATTGGTAGACGTTCGTCTTATTTAAAATTAAACTTTCATTTAACTATGAACAACCCTTAACGTGTCTCTTAACAAAACAATTAAATACTCTAAAATAGTAGCTCAACCTTTTGACCTAAGCTCATTAATTTACCATTTTGTATGTGAGCGACTTGTTATTCTTCTTATATGACATATTGCACGTGTCTGATTTCAAAGGGGAGTTTGGTGGCTGAATGGTTAGCACGCGCGCGCTGTATCATAAAGCCTGTCATCGAGTCAGCTAGCGTGTTTTCGAATCTCCGGTCGTACCTGACAAGGAGTAAGGTCGCCTGTCCATCTTGGTGGGTTTTCGTCATTTCCTCCGGTTTCCTTCCACTGCCAAAGACCTCTACGCGCAAGCGAAATATTGAAATAAAATCGAACTATATGTTAGTCCCGAAATGATCTAGTTTGGGACACAATAACTCTCTTTCTAATTCAGCTAGACTTGGTGTGGGTGTTTATTAGGCCAATACCTTGATGACTCTGGAACACAATAACTCTTCTTCTAATTGGGGTACAATGTTCAAACTTGGTATAGGCATTCACTAGGTCAATGTCTTGATGAAGTTCGAAGTAGAATTTTGATTTAGGTCAACTGGTAGTCACCATTTTGAAGTGAATATGAAACATAGTGAAAAATCGACATTTACGGACTTGTAAACAAACACAATAGAGCATAGTATGTTCAATGTGTCTCCTATGTCTGACATTAATACATTTCAAGATAGTCGGGATACGGTATTTGAATATTTCAAAAATTCGATTTTTGCCTTTGATGTTTTTCGTGCTGACAAAATTCTTTACGAGTGAAAAATCACATTAACTTTACTAGATTGTGACCGATTTTAATGATTTTTTTTCCTTGTTCGGATTATTCATATGACCCATGACATGTGACAGGAAGTGACTGTGAATATGAAAGCTTTTCATATCTGCATGGGACAGTAGCAGATCTAGTTAAGCTTTCATATTACATATGAAAGCTTATTGTTTCTGTTAAAGTTATTATTAGTAAGCTTTCATATTACATATGAAAGCTTATTGTTTCTGTTAAGATTATTAAGCTTTCATATTACTTATGAAAGCTTATTGTTTCTGTTAAGATTATTATTATTTTTTTTTGTGTTTTATCCACAAATCGGATTTCTCAGAATCTAACCACAGTATCTTTATGAAACTTTTACCTACCCCCCCAAAAATGGGTGGTAGCTGTTGATTAAATATATTTTCAAAACGTTTTACGAATCCGAAATCACCGAAATTTACGAACGACAAAATGGACATTGCATAGTCGTAACTTTATTGTTTTTTGACCGATTTTACTAAATCTTTTTTCTTTGAATACCTTGAAAAAAATCATTTTCATCAGCAGTTTCACATTTTCGAATTTCGAAAATTCGTTGCTGTGATTTCGAACCGGAAGTTTAGACCAATTTGACAACTTCTTTAATAGTTGTGCGATTTTCATTGAATTTAGTATATAAGTAGATCCTACCAATGTGACTTCAAAAATATAATTAGAAATTTTCTAAATTATCTCCCCTTGGTGAAATTAAGGATCCAAATTTTCAAAAAAATCGGCGAAATATAGGTCAGAATGACCTAAATTTTTTTTTTGATACTAGACAAGGAATTACTGATTCGTACACGAAATATGGAGTTTGTCGATCGAACCGGAAGTGCCGCCATCTTTAAACGTGAAAAATCACTAAGGCTTTTTTGCTATCTTACTTACAGACACGGGATTTTCTGAATCCTTGAAGGATGGCCCAAAAATCGTAGGGAGCAGAATTTTGATTTCGGTCATGTGATGGTCACAATTTTGAATTGAAAATGAAAAATAGAAGCAATTTGAAAGGCCCGGACTTCGGAACACAATAACTCTCCTTCTAATTAAGCTAGAATGTTCAAACTTGGTGTAGATGTTCACTAGGTCAATGTTATGATTGAGTTCAAAGATGAGCATTTTCTGCTTAGGGTAAGCCGAGATAAGCATGCTGATTTGTTGATTCTTTAGGGCACGATAACTTCGGTTATAATGAAGGGAGGGCGGTGAAACTTTTGTCAATAGAGAGTCTAATGGGTAGCCTGTTGTGTGAAATGATTGTATCATTTTTTTTAAATATCAGGGATAGCCGAAATAAAGAGATTGAAAATCCAAAAAGTCGTATTTTTACAATTTGGAGCATGTTTAAAAAGGTCTTTTCTCGTAAAGTCAACATACTATTTTTTGGGAACTTCTTCTACAAAGAGTCTTATTGGTAGTCTTTTATATGAAACCATCGATCAACAGTCCAACATATCAGGAGTAGAAGAACAAAAGGATCGAACACTGAAAACGGCACCCTTTCATTGTTGAGCGAAACATGAAGTGTGGGTGACTACAATCTACGCATTTAGTCATCGTATAGAGCTTATTCAACAGTATCGAATTCCAACCGCTTAGGGATATTTTACGTGCACTCCAATGTGTACACGGGACCTTGGTTTTTCGTCCCATCCGAAGGACTAGTTATTATTATTATTATTAAGCTTTCATATTACATATGAAAGCTTATTGTTTCTGTTAAAGTTATTATTATTATTATTTTTTTTTTTGTGTGTTTTCTGCAAATCGGATTTCTCAGAATCTATCCATAGGATCTTTCTGAAATTTTGACCTACCCCCCCAAAAATGGGGTGCGAACCTTGATTAAATATATTTTCGAAACGTTTTACGAATCCGAAATCACCGAATTTTACGAACGAAAAAAATGACAATGCATAGTCGTAACTTTGTTATTTTTTGACCGATTTTACTAATTCTTTTTTCTTTGAATACCTTTAAAAAAAACCATTTTCATCTGCAGTTTCACATTTTCGAATTTCGAAAATTCGTCGCTGTGATTTCGAACCGGAAGATTAGACCAATTTGACAACTTCTTTAATAGTTGTACGATTTTCATGAAATTTAGTATCTAAGTAGATCCTACCGATGTGACTTCAAAAATATAATTAGAAATTTTCTAAATTATCTCCCCTTGACGAAATTAAGGATCAAAATTTTCAAAAAAATCATCGAAATATAGGTCAGAATGACCTGATTTTTTTTTTGGATACTAGATAAGTAATTACTGATTTGTACACAAAATATGGAGTTTGTCGATCGAACCGGAAGTGCCGCCATATTTAAAAGTGAAAAATCAATAAGGCTTTTTTGCTATTTTACTTACAGACTCGGGAGTTATATTTTCTGAATCCTTGTAGGAAGGCCTAAAAAATGTCGCGAATAGAATTTTGATTTCGGTCACGTGATGGTCACCATTTTGAATTGAAAATGAAAAATAGAAGCAATTTGAAGGGTCGGGACTTTGGAACACAATTACTCTCCTTCTAATTAAGCTAGAATGTTCAAACTTGGTGTAGACGTTCACTAGGTCAATGTTATGATTGAGTTCAAAGATGAGCATTTTCTGCTTAGGGTAAGCAGAGATAAACAAGCTAATTTGTTGATTCTTTAGGGCACGATAACTTCGGTTATAATGAAGGGAGGGCGGTGAAACTTTTGTCAATAGAGAGTCTAATAGCTAGCCTGTTGTGTGAAATCATTGTATTATTTTTTCTAAATATCAGGGATAGCCGAAAAAAAGAGATTGAAAACCCAAAAAGTCGTATTTTTACAATTTGGAGCATGTTTAGAGGTCTTTCTCGTAAAGTCAACATAATATTTTTTGGGAACTTCTTGTACAAAGAGTCTTATTGGTAGTCTTTTATATGAAACCATCGATCAACAGTCCAACATATCAGGAGTAGAAGAACAAAAGGATCGAACATTGAAAACGGCACCCTTTCATTGTTAAGCGAAACATGCAGTGTGGGTGACTACAATCTACACATTTAGTCATCGTATAGAGCTTATTCAACAGTATCGAATTCCAACTGCTTAGGGATATTTTACGTGCACTCCAATGTGTACACGGGACCTTGGTTTTTCGTCCCATCCGAATGACTAGACAGCTGTGCTTGTCAGGCCCTCCGTTCTGCCTCACTGACAAGGGGAACCACGCCGGGAAATCGAGATGAACTTTCTCCGTGCAGAACTTTCAATTCAGGCGAAAACGTTTATTGCATACGATTAAGCTGGTCAGTTGGAGCTTATTTTCAAAAGTTTTGTAATAATCGGTTGGTAATTAAAGTACCGTGCACATTAAACTGTTAAAACAGAAAATTTCGCCCGGTTGAAATGTTTCTTGCTATAAGTCAGCAATTTTCTGAATTCAGGGAGGCTGAATGGCTGAATGGTTAGCATGTGCGCACTGTATCGTAACGTCTGTCATTGAGTCAACGGGCGTCGTTTCGATCTCCAGGTTGCACGTGACATGAAGTATGATGTCCAACCTTGTGGGTTTTCTCCGTGTTCTTCGGTTTCCTCCCAACGGCTAAAGACCTGTAAGCGCAGGGGGAGTTTTTAAATAAAATTAAAAAACATATGTTAGTCCCGAAATGACCTAGTTTGTGTCGAATGGACATTAGGCCGCATTTCTCTCTTTCTCTTTTATTTTTAAAGTTTTGTAATAATCGGTTGGTAATCAAAGGTACTGTAAAAGTGATAAAACAGAAAATAATCGGTTGGTAATCAAAGGTACTGTAAAAGTCATAAAACAGAAAATTTCGCCCGGTTGTAATGTTTCTCACTTTAAAGTCAGCAATTTCCCGATTTTAAGTGGCAAACGTTTATTGCGAACGCTTAAGCTGGTCAGGGGGGAGCTTATTTTTAAAAGTTTTGTAATATTCGGTTGATAACTAAAGGTACCGTGCAAATTAAACTGTTACAATAGAAAATTTGGCCCGGTTGAAATGTTTCTCGCTGTAGGTCAGCAATTTGCCGATTTTAGGGAGGTTGCGTGGCTGAATGGTTAGCACGTGCGCTCTGTATCATAACGTCTGTCATTGAGTCAACTGCCGTTGTTTCGATTTTTTGGTTGTACGTGACAAGGAGTATGGTTGCCTGTCCAACCTCGTAGGCCGTAACCGCCGCTGCCCGGGTAAAATTTCCCTCATTGCACACATTATGGCATATGCCCGTCTTCATTAGCCCATTTTAGGAGCAGAACAGTCGGACGTTAAACCCCATTCAATTTCATTTCATTTTCTCTATGTTGCTTATTTATTATAGTGGATAAATATTTTTCTGGTTCTAGCAATTATTTAATTTCTGCATAGAAATCTTGCTTTGGCCAGTTTTTTTTATTGCAGAGTGCCATTCTTGTTTAAACAAACATGATCCTTTGTTTAAAACATGCTTAAGAAGTCGTCACGATTTCCTACTTATAACCAAACATATTGGAAATATTAGTCTGGCATTATTAAATCCTAATTTTATTGGTCTTATTTAAAATTAAACTTTCATTTAACTATGAACAACCCTTAACGTGTCTCTTTAAAACTATTAAGTACTCTAAAACAGTAGCTCAACCTTTTGACCTAAACTCATTAATTTACCATTTTGTTGTGAGCGACTTCTTATTCTTCCTATATGACATATTGCACGTGTCTGATTTCAAAGGGGGGTTGAGTGGCTGAATGGTAAGCACGCGCGCCTGTCATTGAGTAAACTAGCGTGTTTTCGAATGCCCGGTTGTACGTGACAAGGAGTAAGGTCGCCTGTCCAACCTGCCATTTTTAATTTTTTTTTCCCGCCATTTTCATTTCATTTTCTCATCCGTCTCATTACAGTAATACAAGTTTCAGTTATTTCCCTTTAGTTTTCAGATTATTGTTATGCCTGGGTGCAATGTTTCATACTATATTTAGACTTGTAACTTCGCGAGTTTTTGACCAATTTTAATAATTTTTTCTTCGTATCCTTTTATTTAGGTTACTTGATACAATCAATGACACGTGACGATGAATATGAAAGCTTTCATATCTGCATGGGACAGTAGCAGATCTAGTTATTATTATTTTTTTTTTGTGTGTGTTTTCTGCAAATCGGATTTCTCAGAATCTATCCATAGGATCTTTCTGAAATTTTGACCTACCCCCCCAAAAATGGGGTGCGAACCTTGATTAAATATATTTTCGAAACGTTTTACGAATCCGAAATCACCGAATTTTACGAACGAAAAAAATGACAATGCATAGTCGTAACTTTGTTATTTTTTGACCGATTTTACTAATTCTTTTTTCTTTGAATACCTTTAAAAAAACCATTTTCATCTGCAGTTTCACATTTTCGAATTTCGAAAATTCGTCGCTGTGATTTCGAACCGGAAGATTAGACCAATTTGACAACTTCTTTAATAGTTGTACGATTTTCATGAAATTTAGTATCTAAGTAGATCCTACCGATGTGACTTCAAAAATATAATTAGAAATTTTCTAAATTATCTCCCCTTGACGAAATTAAGGATCAAAATTTTCAAAAAAATCATCGAAATATAGGTCAGAATGACCTGATTTTTTTTTTGGATACTAGATAAGTAATTACTGATTTGTACACAAAATATGGAGTTTGTCGATCGAACCGGAAGTGCCGCCATATTTAAAAGTGAAAAATCAATAAGGCTTTTTTGCTATTTTACTTACAGACTCGGGAGTTATATTTTCTGAATCCTTGTAGGAAGGCCTAAAAAATGTCGCGAATAGAATTTTGATTTCGGTCACGTGATGGTCACCATTTTGAATTGAAAATGAAAAATAGAAGCAATTTGAAGGGTCGGGACTTTGGAACACAATTACTCTCCTTCTAATTAAGCTAGAATGTTCAAACTTGGTGTAGACGTTCACTAGGTCAATGTTATGATTGAGTTCAAAGATGAGCATTTTCTGCTTAGGGTAAGCAGAGATAAACAAGCTAATTTGTTGATTCTTTAGGGCACGATAACTTCGGTTATAATGAAGGGAGGGCGGTGAAACTTTTGTCAATAGAGAGTCTAATAGCTAGCCTGTTGTGTGAAATCATTGTATTATTTTTTCTAAATATCAGGGATAGCCGAAAAAAAGAGATTGAAAACCCAAAAAGTCGTATTTTTACAATTTGGAGCATGTTTAGAGGTCTTTCTCGTAAAGTCAACATAATATTTTTTGGGAACTTCTTGTACAAAGAGTCTTATTGGTAGTCTTTTATATGAAACCATCGATCAACAGTCCAACATATCAGGAGTAGAAGAACAAAAGGATCGAACATTGAAAACGGCACCCTTTCATTGTTAAGCGAAACATGCAGTGTGGGTGACTACAATCTACACATTTAGTCATCGTATAGAGCTTATTCAACAGTATCGAATTCCAACTGCTTAGGGATATTTTACGTGCACTCCAATGTGTACACGGGACCTTGGTTTTTCGTCCCATCCGAATGACTAGACAGCTGTGCTTGTCAGGCCCTCCGTTCTGCCTCACTGACAAGGGGAACCACGCCGGGAAATCGAGATGAACTTTCTCCGTGCAGAACTTTCAATTAAGGCGAAAACGTTTATTGCATACGATTAAGCTGGTCAGTTGGAGCTTATTTTCAAAAGTTTTGTAATAATCGGTTGGTAATTAAAGTACCGTGCACATTAAACTGTTAAAACAGAAAATTTCGCCCGGTTGAAATGTTTCTTGCTATAAGTCAGCAATTTTCTGAATTCAGGGAGGCTGAATGGCTGAATGGTTAGCATGTGCGCACTGTATCGTAACGTCTGTCATTGAGTCAACGGGCGTCGTTTCGATCTCCAGGTTGCACGTGACATGAAGTATGATGTCCAACCTTGTGGGTTTTCTCCGTGTTCTTCGGTTTCCTCCCAACGGCTAAAGACCTGTAAGCGCAGGGGGAGTTTTTAAATAAAATTAAAAAACATATGTTAGTCCCGAAATGACCTAGTTTGTGTCGAATGGACATTAGGCCGCATTTCTCTCTTTCTCTTTTATTTTTAAAGTTTTGTAATAATCGGTTGGTAATCAAAGGTACTGTAAAAGTGATAAAACAGAAAATAATCGGTTGGTAATCAAAGGTACTGTAAAAGTCATAAAACAGAAAATTTCGCCCGGTTGTAATGTTTCTCACTTTAAAGTCAGCAATTTCCCGATTTTAAGTGGCAAACGTTTATTGCGAACGCTTAAGCTGGTCAGGGGGGAGCTTATTTTTAAAAGTTTTGTAATATTCGGTTGATAACTAAAGGTACCGTGCAAATTAAACTGTTACAATAGAAAATTTGGCCCGGTTGAAATGTTTCTCGCTGTAGGTCAGCAATTTGCCGATTTTAGGGAGGTTGCGTGGCTGAATGGTTAGCACGTGCGCTCTGTATCATAACGTCTGTCATTGAGTCAACTGCCGTTGTTTCGATTTTTTGGTTGTACGTGACAAGGAGTATGGTTGCCTGTCCAACCTCGTAGGCCGTAACCGCCGCTGCCCGGGTAAAATTTCCCTCATTGCACACATTATGGCATATGCCCGTCTTCATTAGCCCATTTTAGGAGCAGAACAGTCGGACGTTAAACCCCATTCAATTTCATTTCATTTTCTCTATGTTGCTTATTTATTATAGTGGATAAATATTTTTCTGGTTCTAGCAATTATTTAATTTCTGCATAGAAATCTTGCTTTGGCCAGGTTTTTTTATTGCAGAGTGCCATTCTTGTTTAAACAAACATGATCCTTTGTTTAAAACATGCTTAAGAAGTCGTCACGATTTCCTACTTATAACCAAACATATTGGAAATATTAGTCTGGCATTATTAAATCCTAATTTTATTGGTCTTATTTAAAATTAAACTTTCATTTAACTATGAACAACCCTTAACGTGTCTCTTTAAAACTATTAAGTACTCTAAAACAGTAGCTCAACCTTTTGACCTAAACTCATTAATTTACCATTTTGTTGTGAGCGACTTCTTATTCTTCCTATATGACATATTGCACGTGTCTGATTTCAAAGGGGGGTTGAGTGGCTGAATGGTAAGCACGCGCGCCTGTCATTGAGTAAACTAGCGTGTTTTCGAATGCCCGGTTGTACGTGACAAGGAGTAAGGTCGCCTGTCCAACCTGCCATTTTTAATTTTTTTTTCCCGCCATTTTCATTTCATTTTCTCATCCGTCTCATTACAGTAATACAAGTTTCAGTTATTTCCCTTTAGTTTTCAGATTATTGTTATGCCTGGGTGCAATGTTTCATACTATATTTAGACTTGTAACTTCGCGAGTTTTTGACCAATTTTAATAATTTTTTCTTCGTATCCTTTTATTTAGGTTACTTGATACAATCAATGACACGTGACGATGAATATGAAAGCTTTCATATCTGCATGGGACAGTAGCAGATCTAGTTTTTTTTTTTTTTTGTATTTTCTGCAAATCGGATTTCTCAGAATCTAACCATAGGATCTTTCTGAAACTTTGACCTACCCCCCCAAAAATGGGATGCGAACCTTGATTAAATATATTTTCAAAACGTTTTTCGAATCCGAAATCACCGAATTTTACGAACGAATGCTTTTGACCTACAATGCTGTAACTTTGTGACTATTTGACCTATTTAATTAATTCTTTTTTCTATGAGTACTTTGAGACATTTACTTCAAATCTGCAATTTCGGATTTTCGAATTTCGAAAATTCGTCGCTCTGATTTCGAACCGGAAGTTTAGACCAACTCGACAACTTCTTTAGTAGTTGTACGATTTTCATGAAATTTAATATGTAAGTAAACCTTAATGATGCGACTTGAAAAAATACTTTAGAAATTTTCTAAATTATCCCCCCTTGGAGAAATTGAGGATCGAAATTTTCAAAAAAATCGACGAAATATAGGTCAAATCATCTTGAATTTGTTTTTTAGGTACTAGCTACGAAACCACTGATTCGTACACAAAAAATGGAGTTTGTAGCTCAATCCGGAAGTGCCACCATCTTGAAATGTAAAAACCTCAAACGCCATTTTGCTATTTTACATACAGACACGGGGGTTATATTTTCTGAATCCTTGAAGGGATGGCTATAAAATGTTGGCAGTAGAATTTTGATTTAAGTCAATGGATAGTCACCATATTGAATTGAATATCAGAAATAGTGAAAAATGGACATTAACGGGCATGTAAATTATCAGAACAGACCGTAGTTTGTTGAATTCGTTTCTTATCTTTGAAATTAATACATTTGGGGATAGCCTGGCTCATTGTCGAATTTTTGGTATTTGCAAATTTCAAAATTTCAAATTTCGCCTTTGATGTTTTCCGTGCCGACAAATTTGTTTTCGCGTGAATAACTCCGATTAACAGCTTGAAAATAATCAAATGGATCGCAGTTTCGCGATTTCGTCTCAAATCTGGGAAATCAATACATTTCTGGTTAGCCGCCTTTGAAAAATGGGTGGTGGCCTTGGAATCAATATATTTTCAAAACGTTTTGCGAATCCAAAATCACCGAAAACAACTGATGAAAAAATTGACCTTGACAGCTGTGTTACTTCGTGATTTTGTGATCTATTTTACTTTTCTGGTTAGCCTCCTTTCAAAAATGGGTGGTGGCCTTGGAATCAATATATTTTCAAAACGTTTTGCGAATCCAAAATCACCGTAAATAACTGATGAAAAAATTGAGCTTTGATGGAAACTATATAGAAAAATAAAAGGAATCATCAACAATATATAGGTCTTGCAAACATTGGCTTAGAACTTTGCAGCCAGTCCTCATATTAATTGAAATTGAATAGGTTTGATTTGATATAATTATTTGTTTTCTATTTTAAAACTATCTAAACAAAATATTTGTAATCATTTATGTTATTGATTTAGATTAATACTGTTTATATTGTGTACATTTTAACACCTTCGTCGATTAATAATGGTTTGCATAGTCATCGTATAGAGATTATTCAACAGTATCGAATTCCAACTGCTTAGGGATATTTTACGTGCACTCCAATGTGTACACCGGACCTTGGTTTTTCGTCCCATCTATATGTTAGTTTGTGTCGAATGGACGTTAAGCCGCATTTATCTCTTTCTCTTTTATTTTTAAAGTTTTGTAATAATCGGTTGTACTGTACTGTACTGTAAAAGTTATAAAACAGAAAATTTCGCCCGGTAGTAATGTTTCTCACTTTAAAGTCACCAATTTGCTCATTTTAGGGGGCAAACGTTTATTGCGAACGATTAAGCTGGTCAAGGGGAGCTTATTTTTAAAAGTTTTGTAATATTCGGTTGATAATTAAAGGTACCGTGCAAATTAAACTGTTAAAATAGAAAATTTCGCCCGGTTGAAATGTTTCTCCTTGTAGGTCAGCAATTTGCCAAATTTAGGGAGGTTGCGTGGCTAAATGGTTAGCACCTGCGCACTGTATCGTAACGTCTGTCATTGAGTCAACTGGCGTTGTTTCGATTGAAATGCCCGGTTGAAATGTTTCTTGCTATAAGTCAGCAATTTATCGATTTTAGGGAGCCTGAATGGCTGTATGGTTAGCATGTGCGCGCTGTATCGTAACGTCTGTCATTGAGTCAACCGGCATCGTTTCGATTTCCAGGTTGCACGTGACATGGAGTATGGTGTCCAACCTCGTGGGTTTTCTCCGTGTCCTTCGGTTTCCTCCCATGGCTGATTTCAGATTATTGTTATGACTGGGTGCAATGTTTCATACTATATTTAGATTTGTAACTTCGCGAGTTTTTGACCAATTTTGATAATTTTTTCTTCTTATCCTTTTATTTAGGATACTTGATACAATCAATGACACGTGACGATGAATATGAAAGCTTTCATATCTGCATGGGACAGTAGCAGATCTAGTTTTTTTTTTTTTTTTTGTGTATTTTCTGCAAATCGGATTTCTCAGAATCTAACCATGGGATCTTTCTGAAACTTTGACCTACCACCCCAAAAATGGGGTGCGAACGTTGTTTAAATATATTTTCAAAACGTTTTACGAATCCGAAATCACCGAATTTTACGAACGTAAAAACTGACAATGCATAGTCGTAACTTTGTTATTTTTTGACCGATTTTACTAATTTTTTTTTCTTTGAATACCTTGAAAAAAATCGTTTTCATCTGCAGTTTCATATTTTCGAATTTCGATAATTCGTCGCTGTGATTTCGAACCGGAAGTTTAGACCAATTTGACAACTTCTTTAATAGTTGTACGATTTTCATGAAATTTAGTATACAAGTAGATCTTACCGATGTGACTTCAAAAATATAATTAGAAATTTTCTAAATTATCTCCCCTTGGTGAAATTAAGGATCAAAGTTTTCAAAAAAATCGTCGAAATATAGGTCAGAATGACCTAAAAAAAAATTCGATACTGGACAAGTAATTACTGATTCCTACACAAAATATGGAGTTTGTCGATCGAACCGGAAGTGCCACCATCTTGAAACATGAAAAATCCCTAAGGCTTTTTTGCTATTTTACTTACAGACACGGGAGTTATATTTTCTGAATCCTTGAAGGATGGCCCAAAAATCGTAGGGAGCAGAATTTTGATTTCGGTCACGTGATGGTCACCATTTTGAATTGAAAATGAAAAGTAGTAGCAATTTGAAGGGCCGAGACTTTGAAACACAATAACTCTCCTTCTAATTGAGCTAGAATGTTCAAACTTGGTGTAGACATTCACTAGGTCAATGTCATGATTGAGTTCAAAGATGAGCATTTTCTGCCTGGGTAAGCAGGGTCCTTCTAATTAAGCTAGAATGTTTAAACTTGGGGTAGACGTTCACTAGGTCAATGTCATGATTGAGTGTAAAGATGAGCATTTTCTGCCTGGGTAAGCAGAGATAGGCATGCTGATTTGTTGATTCTTTAGGGCACGATAACTTCGGTTATAATGAAGAGAGGGCTGTGAAACTTTTGTCAATAGAGAGTCCAATAGCTAGCCTGTTGTGTGAAATCATTGTATCATTTATTTTAAATATCAGGGATAGGCGAAAAAAAGAGATTGAAAATCCAAAAAGTCGTATTTTTACAATTTGGAGCATGTTTAGAGGTCTTTCTCGTAAAGTCAACTTAATATTTTTAGGGAACTTCTTCTACAAAGAGTCTTATTGGTAGTCTTTTATATAAAACCATCGATCAACAATCCAACATATCAGGAGTAGAAGAACAAAAGGATCGAACATTGAAAACGGCACCCTTTCATTGTTAAGCGAAACATGCAGTGTGGGTGACTACAATCTACGCATTTAGTCATCGTATAGAGTTTATTCAACAGTATCGAATTCCAACTGCTTAGGGATATTTTACGTGCACTCCAATGTGTACACGGGACCTTGGTTTTTAGTCCCATCCGAAAGCTGTGCTTGTCAGGCCCTCCGTTCTGCCTCAATGACAACGGGGAACCACGCCGGGAAATCAAGATGAACTTTTTCCGTGCAGAACTTTCAATTCAGGCCAAACGTTTATTGCATACGATTAAGCTGGTCAGTTGGAGCATATTTTCAAAAGTTTAGTAATAATCGGTTGGTAATTAAAGTACCGTGCACATTAAACTGTTAAAACAGAAAATTTCGCCCGGTTGAAATGTTTCTTGCTATAAGTCAGCAATTTTCCGAATTCAGGGAGGCTGAATGGCTGAATGGTTAGCATGTGCGTGCTGTATCGTAACGTCTGTCATTGAGTCAACGGGCGTCGTTTCGATCTCCAGGTTGCACGTGACATGGAGTATGATGTCCAACCTCGTGGGATTTCTCCGTGTCCTTCGGTTTCCTCCCAACGGCTAAAGACCAGTAAGCGCAAGGGGAGTTTTTAAATAAAATTAAAAAACATATGTTAGTCACGAAATGACCTAGTTTGTGTCTAATGGACATTAGGCCGCATTTCTCTCTTTCTCTTTTATTTTTAAAGTTTTGTAATAAACGGTTGGTAATCAAAGGTACTGTAAAAGTGATAAAACAGAAAATTTCGCCCGGTTGTAATGTTTCTCACTTTAAAGTCAGCAATTTGCCGATTTTAAGGGGTAAACGTTTATTGCGAACGATTAAGCTGGTCAAGGGGAGCTTATTTTTAAAAGTTTTGTAATATTCGGTTGATAACTAAAGGTACCGTGCAAATTAAACTGTTAAAATAGAAAATTTGGCCCGGTTGAACTGTTTCTCGCTGCAGGTCAGCAATTTGCCGATTTTAGGGAGGTTGCGTGGCTGAATAACGTCTGTCTTTGAGTCAACTGGCGTTGTTTCGATTTCTTGGTTGTACGTGACAAGGAGTATGTTCGCCTGTCCAACTTCGTAGGCCGTAACGCCGCTGCCCAGGTAAAATTTCCCTCATTGCACACTTATGGCATATGACCGTCTTCATTAGCCCATTTTAGGAGCAGAACAGTAGGACGTTAAACCCCATTCAATTTCATTTCATTTTCTCTATGTTGCTTATTTATTATAGTGGATAAATATTTTTCTGGTTCTAGCAATTATTTAATTTCTGCATAGAAATCTTGCTTTGGCCAGTTTTTTTATTGCAGAGTGCCATTCTTGTATAATTCAGACTATGATCCTTTGTTTAAAACATGCTTAAGAAGTCGTCACGATTTCCTACTTATAACCAAACATATTGGAAATATTAGTCTGGCATTATTAAATCCTAATTTTATTGGTCTTATTTAAAATTAAACTTTCATTTAACTATGAACAACCCTTAACGTGTCTCTTTAAAACTATTAAGTACTCTAAAACAGTAGCTCAACCTTTGACCTAAACTCATTAATTTACCATTTTCTTGTGAGCGACTTCTTATTCTTCCTATATGACATATTGCACGTGTCTGATTTCAAAGGGGGGTTGGGTGGCTGAATGGTTAGCACGCGCGCCTGTCATTGAGTTAACTAGCGTGTTTTCAAATGCCCGGTTGTACGTGACAAGGAGTAAGGTCGCCTGTCCAACCTGCCATTTTTAATTTGTTTTTCCCGCCATTTTCATTTCATTTTCTCATCCGTCTCATTACAGTAATACAAGTTTCAGTTATTTCCCTTTAGTTTTCAGATTATTGTTATGCCTGGGTGCAATGTTTCATACTATATTTAGACTTGTAACTTCGAGAGTTTTTGACCAATTTTGATAATTTTTTCTTCTTATCCTTTTATTTAGGATACTTGATACAATCAATGACACGTGACGATGAATATGAAAGCTTTCATATCTGCATGGGACAGTAGCAGATCTATTTATTATTATTTATTTTTTTTGTGTGTTTTCTGCAAATCGGATTTCTCAGAATCTATCCGTAGGATCTTTCTGAAATTTTGACCTACCCCCCCAAAAATGGGGTGCGAACCTTGATTAAATATATTTTCAAAACGTTTTACGAATCCGAAATCACCGAAATTTACGAACGACAAAATGGACAATGCATAGTCGTAACTTTGTTATTTTTTGACCGATTTTACTAATTCTTTTTTCTTTGAATACCTTTAAAAAAAACATTTTCATCTGCAGTTTCACATTTTCGAATTTCGAAAATTCGTCGCTGTGATTTCGAACCGGAAGTTTAGACCAATTTGACAACTTCTTTAATAGTTGTACGATTTTCATGAAATTTAGTATATAAGTAGATCTTACCGATGTGACTTCAAAAATATAATTAGAAATTTTTTAAATTATCTCCCCTTGACGAAATTAAAGATCAAAATTTTCAAAAAAATCATCGAAATATAGGTTAGAATGACCTGATTTTTTGGGGGGATACTAGATAAGTAATTACTGATTTGTACACAAAATATGGAGTTTGTCGATCGAACCGGAAGTGCCGCCATATTTAAAAGTGAAAAATCAATAAGGCTTTTTTGCTATTTTACTTACAGACTCGGGAGTTATATTTTCTGAATCCTTGTAGGAAGGCCTAAAAAATGTCGCGAATAGAATTTTGATTTCGGTCACGTGATGGTCACCATTTTGAATTGAAAATGAAAAATAGAAGCAATTTGAAGGGTCGGGACTTTGGAACACAATTGCTCTCCTTCTAATTAAGCTAGAATGTTCAAACTTGGTGTAGACGTTCACTAGGTCAATGTTATGATTGGGTTCAAAGATGAGCATTTTCTGCTTAGGGTAAGCAGAGATAAGCATGCTAATTTGTTGATTCTTTAGGGCACGATAACTTCGGTTATAATGAAGGGAGGGCGGTGAAACTTTTGTCAATAGAGAGTCTAATAGCTAGCCTGTTGTGTGAAATCATTGTATTATTTTTTCTAAATATCAGGGATAGCCGAAAAAAAGAGATTGAAAATCCAAAAAGTCGTATTTTTACAATTTGGAGCATGTTTAGAGGTCTTTCTCGTAAAGTCAACATACTATTTTGGGGGAACTTCTTCTACAAAGAGTCTTATTGGTAGTCTTTTATATGAAACCATCGATCAACAGTCCAACATATCAGGAGTAGAAGAACAAAAGGATCGAAAATTGAATACTGCACCCTTTCATTGTTAAGCGAAACATGCGGTGTGGGTGACTACAATCTACGCATTTAGTCATCGTATAGAGCTTATTCAACAGTATCGAATTCCAACTGCTTTGGGATATTTTACGTGCACTCCAATGTGTACACGGGACCTTGGTTTTTCGTCCCATCCGAAGGACTAGAGAGCTGTGCTTGTCAGGCCCTCCGTTCTGCCTTACTGACAAGGGAACCACGCCGGGAAATCGAGATGAACTTTCTCTGTGCAGAACTTTCAATTCAGGCAAAACGTTTATTGCATACGATTAAGCTGGTCAGTTGGAGCTTATTTTCAAAAGTTTTGTAATAATCGGTTGGTAATTAAAGTACCGTGCACATTAAACTGTTAAAACAGAAAATTTCGCCCGGTTGAAATGTTTCTTGCTATAAGTCAGCAATTTTCCGAATTCAGGGAGGCTGGATGGCTGAATGGTTAGCATGTGCTCGCTGTATCGTAACCTTTGTCATTGAGTCAACGGGCGTCGTTTCGATCTCCAGGTTGCACGTGACATGGTGTATGATGTCCAACCTCGTGGGTTTTCTCCGTGTTCTTCGGTTTCCTCCCAACGGCTAAAGACCAGTACGTGCAAGGGGAGTTTTTAAATAAAATTAAAAAACATATGTTAGTCCCGAAATGACCTAGTTTGTGTCGAATGGACGTTAGGCCGCATTTCTCTCTTTCTCTTTTTAAAGTTTTGTAATAATCGGTTGGTAATCAAAGGTACTGTTAAAGTGATAAAACAGAAAATTTGGCCCGGTTGTAAAGTTTCTCACTTTAAATTCAGCAATTTGTCGATTTTAAGGGGCAAACGTTTATTGCGAACGATTAAGCTGGTCAGGGGGGAGCTTATTTTTAAAAGTTTTGTAATATTCGGTTGATAACTAAAGGTACCGTGCAAATTAAACTGTTAAAATAGAAAATTTGGCCTGGTTGAAATGTTTCTCGCTGTAGGTCAGCAATTTGCCGATTTTAGGGAGGTTGCGTGGCTGAATGGTTAGCACGTGCCCTCTGTATCATAACGTCTGTCATTGAGTCAACTGTCCTTGTTTCGATTTCTTGGTTGTACGTGACAAGGAGTATGGTCGCCTTACCAACCTCGTAGGCCGTAACGCCGCTGCCCGGGTAAAATTTCCCTTATGGCGTATGCCCGTCTTCATTAGCCCATTGTAGGAGCAGAACAGTAGGACGTTAAACCCCATTCAATTTCATTTCATTTTCTCTATGTTGCTTATTTATTATAGTGGATAAATATTTTTCTGGTTCTAGCAATTATTTAATTTCTGCATAGAAATCTCTGGCCAGTTTTTTTTTTATTGCAGAGTGCCATTCTTGTATATTGCAGTCTATGACCCTTTGTTTAAAACATGCTTAAGAAGTCGTCACGATTTCCTACTTATAACCAAACATATTGGAAACCATAATTATATAACATATCTTGGAAGCCCGATTACAGCTATACAAGTTTTAGTTATTTCCCTTTAGTTTAAAGATTATATTTTTGCCCGGGTGCAATGTTTCTCACTACATTTAAATTTGTAACTTTGTGAGTTTTTGACCGATTTTGATATTATGTCTTTATAATTTTCCAAATCTACATATTTAACGTACATATTCAAACAGTTGAGTTCAACCTGATTCAAAAAGTTTTAGTTTTGTTCAAAGTTATCTCATTCATCCCGATTACAGCAACACAAGTATCAGTTATTTCCCTTTAGTTTTCAGATTACTCAATGTTTCATACTATATTTAGACTTGTAACTTCGCGAGTTTTTGACCAATTTTGATAGTTTGTTATTCTTATCCTTTTATTTGAGATACTTGATATAATCGATGACACGTGACGATGAATATGAAAGCTTTCATATCTGCATGGGACAGTAGCAGATCTAGTTATTAGGGTTTCACACTGCGTAGCTTGTGTGAAACACTATTGTTTTTGTTAAAATTATTATTCTTATTATTATTATTATTATTATTATTATTATTATTCAGATTCCAATTTGAATAGATCTCAGCAACTACGTGTCGCATCGTTACGATTTCTTCGGTTTTACTGGGAAAGTGGGTGTGACTTAGAGGATAAAGCTATTTTGAACGTTCTGCGACAATGCGAAATGTCCGAAATCACCGAAGTTATCGTTTTTAAAAATATTGCAGTAATTTTAACAATAATCATTGGATTTTAACTTTCGATACATTTTGGCATAGCCGGAGACAGGGCACATAGCTACGCTACTTTCGATTTTTGATTTTCGGCAAATCTTCGAAGATATTAGGCGCCAAATTTCGAAAATTTAAAATTTTACAAAAAACTTTTTTATTTATGAATATTTTTTAGTCGTGTTGTGCACAGAATTAAAGAGTCGTCTGACTAGCGCAAAAATGTTAAAAAAATTTGTCGCAGTAATTTTCCTTGGCCGCCATTGGCTAATTCACTTTTTCAGTCCTAGATTAAATTTTTATTGTTCGATTTGTATAAAACAAAGTTCATATGCTTCGTTGTCTCAATTGTCATTTTTTTTATTACCAAAAGTGTTATCTGTCGGCACCGGAAGTGGCATAATTTTATCAAAAACTACAATTTTGACGGTTAGTTTCCTTCTTCTTAAACAAATATTAGTTTTTGGAAAAATTATATGACTCAAAGAGTGTGTCCTTTCAAGGCGCAAAAAATGTAGGAAGCAGTTTTTTTAATTTCTATTTCATTTTCTAGCAAATTGGATTAAGAGGTGAAAAAAGGCGTAAAATTGACCTATTTACAACCCATTCAGGCTTTTCAGATTTTAAAATATTTTTACTTAACTTTTATAAACCTGTAACTATAATCCATACGAAGAGAATGTATGTTAAAATTAGTTTCTAAAATAAGCAGTTGCCGAGAAATGGGCAGTTTTGCATAAGTCACTGTTTTCGTAATTTTGCCTGTAAAATAGTCAATTATTAATGGATATTCACAAAAGTGACATCATTTGATTCAAAAAGCAAGTCTGCGTCATATCATGTTGATTACTATTTAAAATTGACACCGGAAGTGACGTCATTTAGTCAAAAACTCAATTTTTAACTTTTAAAATCGATATTTTTTTCAACCAAGAATTATGTCACATATAATAATAAAATTAATTTTTGGTTTAAATTCACATACTAACAAAACTCATACGGTCAAAAAGATATCATAAAATTGTTTCTAACTTGTTCGGTTGCCGAGATATAGGCGATTTTCTAAAAGTCACTTTTGAAGGTTTTTGGCCCATAAAAGTGTCAATTATTATTCGATTTTCATAAAATTTTCACCCTTTGAAGCCTAATGTCATAGACGATGTTAAAAAACTAATTTAAAGTTTTCATTATCACCGGAAGTAACGTCATTTTGGCAAAAACTGTATTTTAAGCCTTCAAAGCCGATATTTTATTCAAATGAGTCTGATTTGTAATGTTTATACAATTATGATATTTGATTCCAATCAACAAATAGATTAAACCCATACGGTCATATAAATACCAAAAAATGGTTTCTAACTTGTACGGTTGCCGAGAAATAGACGATTTTCTACACGTCACTTTTCAAGGTTTTTGGTCTATAAAAGTGGCTATTATTATTCGATTTACATAAAATTTTCACCATGTGATGCCTTATGCCATTTCTGATTTCATAAAACTAATGGAACATTTACATTATCACCGGAAGTACTGTAATTTTGTCAGGATCAATTACATGTAACAAATGTATAAAATGAAATGATATTGCTGGATTTGTTTGATTCTGTTTCCATTTTATTTGATGTGTGCAATTCTTATGTGGAAACCTGTATATTGGTTTCATTGGTACCGGAAGTGACATATGTTCAAGAGTAACGTGGCACCGAAATTGACACAAGTTCAAGTTCAAAGGTAACATGGCACCAGTGAAACCCGTCATTCCTGCATGCAGGTCTAGTTGTTATTTTTTTTTTTTGTGTTTTATCCACAAATCGGATTTCTCAGAATCTAACCACAGTATCTTTATGAAACTTTTACCTACCCCCCCAAAAATGGGTGGTAGCTGTTGATTAAATATATTTTCAAAACGTTTTACGAATCCGAAATCACCGAAATTTACGAACGACAAAATGGACAATGCATAGTCGTAACTTTATTGTTTTTTGACCGATTTTACTAAATCTTTTTTCTTTGAATACCTTGAAAAAAATCATTTTCATCAGCAGTTTCACATTTTCGAATTTCGAAAATTCGTCGCTGTGATTTCGAACCGGAAGTTTAGACCAATTTGACAACTTCTTTAATAGTTGTGCGATTTTCATTCAATTTAGTATATAAGTAGATCCTACCGATGTGACTTCAAAAATATAATTATAAATTTTCTAAATTATCTCCCCTTGGTGAAATTAAGGATCAAAGTTTTCAAAAAAATCGTCGAAATATAGGTCAGAATGACCTAATTTTTTTTTCGATACTAGACAAGGAATTACTGATTCGTACACAAAATATGGAGTTTGTCGATCGAACCGGAAGTGCCACCATCTTGAAACGTGAAAAATCAATAAGGCTTTTTTGCTATTTTACTTACAGACTCGGGGGTTATATTTTCTGAATCCTTGTAGGAAGGCCTAAAAAATGTCGCGAACAGAATTTTGATTAAGGTCAACCGGGAGTCACCATTTTGAATTGAAAATCAAAAATAGAAGCAATTTGAAGGGCCGAGAATTTTGAGCACAATAACTCTCATTCTAATTAAGCTAGAATGTTCTAACTTGGTGTAGACGTTCACTAGGTCAATGTTATGATGAAGTTCAAAGATGAGCATTTTCTGCTTAGGGTAAGCAGAGATAAGCATATTGATTTGTTGATTCTTTAGGGCACGATAACTTCGGTTATAATGAAGGGAGGGCGGTGAAACTTTTGTCAATAGAGAGTCTAATAGCTAGCCTGTTGTGTGAAATCATTGTATCATTTTTTTTTAATATCAGGGATAGCCGAAAAAAGGAGATTGAAAATCCAAAAAGTCGTATTTTTACAACTTGGAGTATGTTTAGAGGTCTTTCTCGTAAAGTCAACATAATATTTGTTGGGAACTTCTTCTACAAAGAGTCTTATTGGTAGTCTTTTATATGAAACCATCGATCAACAGTCCAACATATCAGGAGTAGAAGAACAAAAGGATCGAACATTGAAAACGGCACCCTTTCATTGTTAAGCGAAACATGCAGTGTGGGTGACTACAATCTACACATTTAGTCATCGTATAGAGCTTATTCAACAGTATCGAATTCCAACTGCTTAGGGATATTTTACGTGCACTCCAATGTGTACACGGGACCGTGGTTTTCGTCCCATCCGAACTAGACAGCCGTTCTGCCTCACTGACAAGGGGGAACCACGCCGGGAAATCGAGATGAACTTTCTCCGTGCAGAACTTTCAATTCAAGCCAAACTTTTATTGCATACGATTACGCTGGTCAGTTGGAGCTTATTTTCAAAAGTTTTGTAATAATCGGTTGGTAATTAAAGTACCATGCACATTAAACTGTTAAAACAGAAAATTTCGCCCGGTTCAAATGTTTCTTGCTATAAGTCAGCAATTTTCCGAATTCAGGGAGGCTGAATGGCTGAATGGTTAGCATGTGCGCGCTGTATCGTAACGTCTGTCATTGAGTCAACGGGCGTCGTTTCGATCGCCAGGTTGCACGTGACATGGAATATGATGTCCAACCCCGTTTATTGCGAACGATTAAGCTGTTCAGGGGGAGCTTATTTTTAAAAGTTTTGTAATATTCGGTTGATAACTAAAGGTACCGTGCAAATTAAACTGTTAAAATAGAAAATTTGGCCCGGTTGAAATGTTTCTCGCTGTAGGTCAGCTAGAATGTTCAAACTTGATCGAGTTCACAGCAGAAATAACAGTGAAACGATCAACGAACTCATAGCAGAAATAACAGTGCAAAACTTAACGAATTCATAGCAGAAATGAAATGGGGTTTTACGTCCTACTCTTCTGCACCTGACCTGGGCTAATGGAAGACGGCCATACGCCACATAGTGTGCTATGAGGGAATTTTTGCCCGGGCAAGGGATCTTTTACGTGCACTCCAATGTGTACACGGGACCTCGGTTTTTCGTCCCATCCGAACGACTAGGCAGCTGTCCTTATCAGGCCCTCCTTATGCATCACTGACAAGAGGAAACCACGCCGGAAAATCGAGATGAGCTTTCTCGGCCAATGCAAGGATCGAACAGCCGACCTCCAGGCTAACGAGCCAGCGCCTTGCCCACCTAGCCACCGTGATTCCCATAAATAGCAATGAAACGATCAACGAATTTATAGCAGTAATAACACTTCAACAATTAACGAATTCGTAGCAGAAATAACGATGAAACAATTAACGAATTCGTAGCAGAAATAACAATGAAACGTTCAACGAAATAATAGCCGAAATAAGAGTGGAACAATGAACGAATTAATAGTAGACGAGTTCATAGTAGAAAAAACAGCGAAACAATGAACGAATCATAGCAGAAACCAGAAGGCTATCAATACACTGTGAAATTTGAAACCTAAATGGCCCGGCTAGGAACAATATCTACATGCCCGTAAAAGACTACTTAACAGTTGGAATTCGAAAGAAAAGACCGTAACGACGCTGTCCGATCAAACTTTAGTTAATTCAGTCGGCGCAAAAAGATAGGTCGTTAAAACCATTTCTGTTCAGTTCATTCCATTTCCTTAAATCTATGAAAGTTGTATGAATTGGGAATCGCGTATTACTCAACAGTTTCAGGGGAGATAAGCCGTCTTTGAGATTGGAAATCAATTTTTGATATCGACTGTGTATGATTGCTACTAGATCGATTGTGATTCAGGTTCTAATCAGTTTGGATTGAAGAATCGGGGTGGTATATGTGTGTGTGATGGGGTGGGGGTGGTGTCACAAGACGCTATATCCCATTCGCAACCACACACCTAACAAATGCAGGGTATAGGTTGCGATCAGTTCTATCAAGATTTTCATATATTTAAGCCACTTTATTACACGCCTCATCTGAAAATGTCTGTGTTAGTGTAGATAAATGTTGACAAAATAACATCTTTCACCATTTTGACTTTCAGTTACAGAACTAGCATAGGGGCGTTTTAAGGTTTATCATGGCGGAGGCTGTACTATTTTGAGGGCCCTCTGTCGCGAGGGGAGGTTCTTGATTGATGATTGTCACCCCAATGCAATGGCTGCATTCTCATTCAGTAGTGGATTCGACAGTAACAGTGTATAGAAAACGATTGAGTTGGACTCGGGGGCCCTTTCCCTTGGCACTAGGGACCCTTTTGTCATTCGTCGGACCCTTTTGTCTGTCTTTAGAGCCCTCCCTAATTAGGGCACATTTTCATTTTTCGCATCGGTTTTAGCATTTTTCTCCCGTTTTATTTTTTCAACTGCTTTGATTTTTTTCGCGGGGAGGCTGGCGCCTCCAGCGCCTCAGCTATAAAACGCTTTTGAACTAACAGTACTATTGACATAATACCGTTTTTTCCAGTAATGGTAACTCACTCGTTTCTTCAAGAATCATTCGGCATTCCAGGTATGCTACATTCTATTCGCTGTCTTCCATAGGAGCGGTAAGATGAGACCTGTTTGTGGGAAAATCCCTAAACAATATGCGAGGGTGGAATAATCGTACATTACTTTAAGGTTTGCGTGAAGTAATTGACATATCGAAATTACAGTTATATGCACTGAATAACCATGACACGGAGAGAGAGAGAGAGAGAGAGAGAGAGAGAGAGAGAGAGAAATGGGTTTAACGTCCACTCGACGCAAACTAGGTCATTTTGGGACTAACATATGGTTTAATTTTATTTCAATAATCTGCTTGCGCATATTAACAGTGGGAGGAAACCGCAGGTCCCGGGATAAACCCATGAGATTGGACAGGCGAGATTGTAGGTTAGGGTTAGGGTAAGCGCTAAGGTTAGGTCTTGGGTTAGGATTAGCGATATCCCTATTTACATCTGGTGACCTTTGACCAAACGTAATGAAGACAGGATGTGACGTATATATGCACATTGAGGTTATCAAGCTATATACCGGACTAGTAGTAAGCTATAAACGGATAAATAACAAGAGTTTATATGTATATTATTTTATTAAATTTATATATATCTTAACTCCCTGATTTACGTATATACATTATGCATGAACAATAGAAACTATATACTAGTATTTATAAGTATTAAAGCTATGGTAATATTATGCTATCAAATAGCCGTATTGTCTTAATATTTGTTGTAACCGCAACCTTGATAGTTATTGTAAGAAGGATAACGGTTGTAGTTGTTGTATCCGTTACCGTATCCGTTGTTATTGTAGTTGTTATATCCCTTCCCATATTCGTTGTTATTGTGGCCATTGTTGTAACCGTTGTTGTAATTGTAGGGGCCGTTGTAACTATTGTATCCTTTATTATTGTATTGGTTGTACTTGTATAGTCCGTTGTTGTATCGTTACCAACGATACCATGACCAATTCCGTGTCCAACAATACCGTGTCCGATACCGTTACCAACGATGTCATGCCCAATGCCGTTACCAATCTTTCCATGTCCAATAAGTCCGTGTCCGATTCCGTTTCCAATGATACCATGTCCGATACCGTTACCAACGATACCATGACCAATTCCGTTTCCAACAATACCGTGTCCGATACCGTTACCAACGATGCCATGCCCAATGCCGTTACCAATCTCTCCATGTCCAATAAGTCCGTGTCCGATTCCGTTTCCAATGATACCATGTCCGATACCGTTACCAACGATACCATGACCAATTCCGTTTCTAACAATACCGTGTCCAATACCGTTACCGATACCGTTACCAACAATACCATGACCAATTCCGTTACCAATAACACCGACTTTGCCAACAGCTACTATTCCGTGTCTGAGTCGGTTTCCTTGGATACCATGTCCAATACCATGGTTGAGTCCGTTGCCAATAGCTCCTACACCAACAAGACCATGTCCAACACCGGCATGTCCTCTTCCATATCCTTTACCAATTCCGTTTGCAAAGACACCAACACCATGTCCGAAACCGTGTCCGATTTTAGCATTGATGTATTGGGAAGCAGCTACTGTCAAACAGACAGCGAAAGCGACGAAAGCCTGAAAAAGAAAAAAACAACATGTGTTTTACAGAAATAGCCGTAGATTTGATTCCATACTAAAAAAAAAATCGCGAGGGTTTATTTATAACCAAAAACTTGACAATCAAGAAATTTTACTGTGCCGCCATTATTTAGTACATGATCGAGTTTTGGCGTTACCAGGCAAAATCACAAGTAATGTTCAACTCTGGGTAATAATTTACACTTTTTATAATTTACCGTTCTGGCCCTATGAATATAAAACTGCCTTTAATACAATGTCAAGGGCGATAAGCAATAATACAACAGTGACGATGCAATACCATGTTCAACCCTCGGTAATTTCTACCAGTTTTAAATTTAAAGATGGACCTATGGGTATGCATGCCAAGTGCGATAAGCAATCATATAAAAATTTAGTATGTAATGAAACTTATTAGTGCTATACCAAATTAGATATCAGGTTTCTTGTCTAAAAAGTTCAAGTATATCCCATCTGGGTCACGATCCTTGTCACTACATACCGCTAATTAGAAGTATTGAAGATTATTTAGTCAACAAGTTAAATTTACTCTCTGTAGATTGTTACAATGTTTTACTGTATTATTCCAGTCTGTACAGAACAGAGGGCGAAAAAGCAAGTCCCATTTAGGATTTCAGGGACCGAGTATGCTTATCTTAAAACTTCAAAGATTTGAAATCTTATACGGAGTAGGGCAAAAGTCCTACTTTATACACCGACTGGACCATTGAAGACAAACAGGTAGATTTTGCCCGGACATCTGTATCACGATATACTCTATCAAAAAATCTTTTACGTGCACGCCAATGTGCACACTGAACATTGCTTTTCGTTCCATCCTGACAATTAGACACTATTCCCTGTCAGACCGGGCAGACCTACTGTCCTGTACAGCTAACAAGGGCAGTCAAGCCTGTACAATTGACTTTCTGGTCAAACCCCGGGAGAGAGCCCAAGACCTACTGGTTAGTTAATCAGTGTCTCTTATCACTGAGCCACCATGATCCCCATACATTAAAAACGCGGAGTTCGTAGATGAGCATATTATGCTTAGGGTAAGCAGAGATAAGCAATTAGATTGGTTGATGATTTTGGACACTTTCACTTCAGTCAGAGTGATGAAACTTGGTGTATAGTTTCATTACATCAATATCTTGAATACGTTCGACAATGAGCATTGTCTGCCCTGGATAAGCAGAGCGATGAGCAATTTGATTGGTCGAGAATTTGAAACAAAATAACTCTCCTTCTAATTGGGGCAGAATGTTCAATCTTGGTGAAGGCGTTCATTAGGTCAGTGCCATAAAGGAGTGCGAAGATGAGCATTGTCTGCTTACAGTAAGCAGAGATAAACAATCTGATTGGTTGATTCTTTGGGGCACGATAACTTTGGTTATAATGAAGTGAGAGTGACAAAATTCCAAATATAGATTCATTATGTCATTTCCTTGACTAAGTTTGATGTTGAGAATTTCTGCGTAGATTTAGGAGCAATAAGCAATTTGACACATCACATTGGAACATAACACCTCTGTTTCTAATTAAGGTAGAATTTGAACCGGTTGAATTGTTTCTCGTTATAACTCGGTGAGTTTTTGGCGGATTTCATTAATTCTTTTTCCTTTTTAAGATTCTTTATATAACTCTTGAGATGCGACAGAAACTGACCGTGAATATGAAAGCTTTAATATCTGCTTAGCAGATCTAGTTAAGCTTTCATATTACATATGAAAGCTTATTGTATCTGTTAAGATTATTATTATTTTTTTTTTTTGTGTATTTTCTGCAAATCGGATTTCTCAGAATCTAACCATGGGATCTTTCTGAAACTTTGACCTACCCCCCCAAAAATGGGGTGCGAACGTTGTTTAAATATATTTTCAAAACGTTTTACGAATCCGAAATCACCGAATTTTACGAACGTAAAAACTGACAATGCATAGTCGTAACTTTGTTATTTTTTGACCGATTTTACTAATTCTTTTTTCTTTGAATACCTTGAAAAAAATCGTTTTCATCTGCAGTTTCACATTTTCGAATTTCGAAAATTCGTCGCTGTGATTTCGAACCGGATTTTTAGACCAATTTGACAACTTCTTTAATAGTTGTACGATTTTCATGAAATTTAGTATACAAGTAGATCTTACCAATGTGACTTCAAAAATATAATTAGAAATTTTCTAAATTATCTCCCCTTGGTGAAATTAAGGATCAAAGTTTTCAAAAAAATCGTCGAAATATAGGTCAGAATGACCTAAAAAAAATTTTCGATACTCGACAAGTAATTACTGATTCCTACACAAAATATGGAGTTTGTCGATCGAACCGGAAGTGCCACCATCTTGAAACATGAAAAATCCCTAAGGCTTTTTTGCTATTTTACTTACAGACACGTGAGTTATATTTTCTGAATCCTTGAAGGATGGCCCAAAAATCGTAGGGAGCAGAATTTTGATTTCGGTCACGTGATGGTCACCATTTTGAATTGAAAATGAAAAGTGGTAGCAATTTGAAGGGCCGAGACTTTGAAACACAATAACTCTCCTTCTAATTGAGCTAGAATGTTCAAACTTGGTGTAGACGTTCACTAGGCCAATGTCATGATTGAGTTCAAAGATGAGCATTTTCTGTCTAGGGTAAGCAGAGATAGGCATGCTGATTTGTTGATTCTTTAGGGCACGATAACTTCGGTTATAATGAAGGGAGGGCTGTGAAACTTTTGTCAATAGAGAGTCCAATAGCTAGCCTGTTGTGTGAAATCATTGTATCATTTATTTTAAATATCAGGGATAGGCGAAAAAAAGAGATTGAAAATCCAAAAAGTCGTATTTTTACAATTTGGAGCATGTTTAGAGGTCTTTCTCGTAAAGTCAACTTAATATTTTTTGGAAACTTCTTCTACAAAGAGTCTTATTGGTAGTCTTTTATATAAAACCATCGATCAACAATCCAACATATCAGGAGTAGAAGAACAAAAGGATCGAACATTGAAAACGGCATCCTTTCATTGTTAAGCGAAACATGCAGTGTGGGTGACTACAATCTACACATTTAGTCATCGTATACAGCTTATTCAACAGTATCGAATTCCAACTGCTTAAGGATATTTTTTTTTCGTCCCATCCGAACGACTAGACAGCTGTGCTTGTCAGGCCCTCCGTTCTGCCTCAATGACAACGGGGAACCACGCCGGGAAATCAAGATGAACTTTTTCCGTGCAGAACTTTCAATTCAGGCCAAACGTTTATTGCATACGATTAAGCTGGTCAGTTGGAGCATATTTTCAAAAGTTTAGTAATAATCGGTTGGTAATTAAAGTACTGTGCACATTAAACTGTTAAAACAGAAAATTTCGCCCGGTTGAAATGTTTCTTGCTATAAGTCAGCAATTTTCCGAATTCAGGGAGGCTGAATGGCTGAATGGTTAGCATGTGCGCGCTGTATCGTAACGTCTGTCATTGAGTCAACGGGCGTCGTTTCGATCTCCAGGTTGCACGTGACATGCAGTATGATGTCCAACCTCGTGGGTTTTCTCCGTGTCCTTCGGTTTCCTCCCAACGGCTAAAGACCAGTAAGCGCAAGGGGAGTTTTTAAATAAAATTAAAAAACATATGTTAGTCACGAAATGACCTAGTTTGTGTCTAATGGACATTAGGCCGCATTTCTCTCTTTCTCTTTTATTTTTAAAGTTTTGTAATAAACGGTTGGTAATCAAAGGTACTGTAAAAGTGATAAAACAGAAAATTTCGCCCGGTTGTAATGTTTCTCACTTTAAAGTCAGCAATTTGCCGATTTTAAGGGGCAAACGTTTATTGCGAACGATTAAGCTGGTCAAGGGGAGCTTATTTTTAAAAGTTTTGTAATATTCGGTTGATAACTAAAGGTACCGTGCAAATTAATCTGTTAAAATAGAAAATTTGGCCCGGTTGAACTGTTTCTCGCTGCAGGTCAGCAATTTGCCGATTTTAGGGAGGTTGCGTGGCTGAATAACGTCTGTCTTTGAGTCAACTGGCGTTGTTTCGATTTCTTGGTTGTACGTGACAAGGAGTATGTTCGCCTGTCCAACTTCGTAGGCCGTAACGCCGCTGCCCAGGTAAAATTTCTCTCATTGTACACTTTATGGCATATGACCGTCTTCATTAGCCCATTTTAGGAGCAGAACAGTAGGACGTTAAACCCCATTCAATTTCATTTCATTTTCTCTATGTTGCTTATTTATTATAGTGGATAAATATTTTTCTGGTTCTAGCAATTATTTAATTTCTGCATAGAAATCTTGCTTTGGCCAGTTTTTTTATTGCAGAGTGCCATTCTTGTATAATTCAGTCTATGATCCTTTGTTTAAAACATGCTTAAGAAGTCGTCACGATTTCCTACTTATAACCAAACATATTGGAAATATTAGTCTGGCATTATTAAATCCTAATTTTATTGGTCTTATTTAAAATTAAACTTTCATTTAACTATGAACAACCCTTAACGTGTCTCTTTAAAACTATTAAATACTCTAAAACAGTAGCTCAACCTTTTGACCTAAACTCATTAATTTACCATTTTCTTGTGAGCGACTTCTTATTCTTCCTATATGACATATTGCACGTGTCTGATTTCAAAGGGGGGTTGGGTGGCAGAATGGTTAGCACGCGCGCCTGTCATTGAGTTAACTAGCGTGTTTTCAAATTCCCGGTTGTACGTGACAAGGAGTAAGGTCGCCTGTCCAACCTGCCATTTTTAATTTGTTTTTCCCGCCATTTTCATTTCATTTTCTCATCCGTCTCATTACAGTAATACAAGTTTCAGTTATTTCCCTTTAGTTTTCAGATTATTGTTATGCCTGGGTGCAATGTTTCATACTATATTTAGACTTGTAACTTCGAGAGTTTTTGACCAATTTTGATAATTTTTTCTTCTTATCCTTTTATTTAGGATACTTGATACAATCAATGACACGTGACGATGAATATGAAAGCTTTCATATCTGCATGGGACAGTAGCAGATCTAGTTATTATTATTATTTTTTTCCGCGGGAGCCTATTTCTCCATGATCGAAAACAGATATCGATCTGAAACCAACTTTTCTATCGGAAAAATATGTGGTGGCTACTTGATCAACTATTTTTCACACTTCTGCGCATACCGGAAGTGGCCGAACTTTGTACGTCGTCTAAAAATTGAAAATAGGCCATAGTTTCGTCAATTCTTTACCCATTTTAAAACAAATGACATTTTCTGGAACCCTGAATCTTTTCGGAGATAATGGCTATCTCACATTTTTCGATTTCGAAAATTCGTCTGGGACTTCTGTCGTTCTAAAATTGAAAACACGTTGTTTATGACACAATTTTTGTTATTTTTCAAAATTTTCAAATTTGACCTACATTTTTGGATTCCTGTGGTCTATGCGATTCCAGTAATATAAGTTTCATTCAGAGTTATCGCCCTTTATTTTTCGAATTTTTTCGAATTTTCTGCCCATTTTGTAACCCTTATATTTTTTGGAAAGGATAAAACGATATTTCTGAAACCCCTGAAACATAAAGCCATATTGCCAGACAGTTGCATAAAGCAATTTCAACAACGATTCGTAAACCGGAAGTAGTCGAAATAATGTCTGATTTTTTAAAAAAAAACTCAAAAAATGGGGGCTTTGGGAAAAACGTGATTTCTTCGTCCCATATCAACCGATCAAATGGATTAAGGTATCGTTGGTTTACATCGGAATTGGAGTATCGTATGATACCCAATTCATACAGATACGATGATCCAGAAGTAAAATATCACACGCTGAAAATCAAGCATTTTTTTGATTTGGAGCGTTTTTGGACGCCTTTATCTCGAAAACTGCTCCAGCGATTTTTCTTAAACTTTATCTATCGATGGTCCTTCCGGTAGTCTTTAGCATGGATCCATCCATTAAGACCTTCATATAATTGGAATAAGACAAAAAAGGGACTGAAAATTGAAAAAAGTCAAAAAATCGTGAAATTTTGGAAAATGCTCCACTATTTTTTTATTTTAAGAGATTTTAAAAAAAAGATATATACCTAAAAAGATGACTTAATTACGATTCTAATGATGTATAATATGTATGCAGTTATTGATATTTAATTTTCAATATTTTGACATTTTGACATTTTTAACACTTTTGAACATAGGATTTCTCAGAAGTATTTTATTTGATCGTATAGTGTCGTATATCATTAGAGAGCCCTGTTCCCATGCAAACTCCAAAACTGGATGTGAAAACTACTCGGCAATGATTCGTAAACCGAAAGTAGTTCAAAAAAACGAAGAAAAATGTAAAAAAGATGAAACAAAATTGGAGCTCTTGCCAAAAGTTCGAATTCTCCGTCACATATTAGCGGACCAAAACAATTAAAGTGTCGTTGGATAGTTCCATTAATAGACGATCGTATAACATCTAAAACTATGTATTTTCCGTTTTGGAGCATTCTGAGACGCCTTTTTGTCGAAAACGACGCTTACGATTTTTCTTAAACATTTTTTACTCAGAGTCCTATCGGTGGCCTAGCGTGTGCATTTAATAATAAAAGCGTTGCAATATTTTAGGTGGTCCAAAAATGACCTCAATCTTTGAAAAAAGTTGAAAAATCATTAAATTATTGAAAATGCTCTTTTATGTATCTTTTTTTCGAAAACTACTCAATGAATGTTTCTGACATTTCTGGTACAGGAAGTTAAGTATCTTATCAACTTGTTAAAGTTATTCCGACAATTGTCGTAAAACCGGAAGTAGTCGAAAAAATCTCCGACATTTTGATTTTTCTTTACATTTTTACAGAAAACATTTTTATTTATGAATATTTTTTGATGGTAGTTTACACAGAGTTAAAGTATAACCCTACTTGAGCAGAAGTGAGAAAGAATTTTGTCTCGCTAATTTTCTTTAGTCGCCATTGGCTAATTTAGTTTTTCGTCTTTAGATTAATTATTTATTGTTCGATTTGTATAAAACAAAGTGCATATGCTCCGTGGTCTCAATTGTAATTTTTTTTGTTACGGTGAAATTTTTCTGCACGCAGCGGAAGTAGCGTAATATTAACAAAAACTACAATTTTGACAGTTCAGTACCACTTTTTGAAAGCAAATATTATTTTTTTTCGAAATCTGATATAGCAAAAAGGATGCGCGGTGTAAAGGGGCACAAATCGTTAGCTCCGATTTTTATATTTCAATTTCATTTTCGGGCAATTTCGAATAAATGTAAAAAAAAAAGTGTAACAATCAGTTATTTACAACCTATTCAACGTCTTCATATTTTGAACTATTTATTCGTAACTTTCATAAACTAGTAGTAATAATCCAGACGAGGAGAATGTATGCAAAAAATAGGTCGTAATATGAGCAATGGCCGAGAAATGTGCAATTTTGCATGCATCAATTTTGCATGCATTTTGCCTATAAAATAGTCAATTATTATCTGATTTTCAATAATATTTTTTCATTGGATGCCTAATGCCAATTTGGACTAGGTTAAGCCAATTTTACAGTTTCACTGTGACCGGAAATGACGTCATTTTGACAAAAACTGTATTTTTATCCTAAAAAACAAATATTTTATTCAAATGAGTCTTTTTTTATAATATATTTAAAATTATGATACTTGAATCCCATTAACGAATAGCATGAACCCATACGAACATACAGATACCACAAAAAAGTTTCTAACTTGTACGGTTGACGAGAAATAGACGATTTTCTACAAGTCACTTTTTAAGCTTTTTGGTCTATAAAAGTGTGAATTATTATTCAATTTTCATACAATTTTCACCATGTGATGCCTTATGCCATTTATGATTGCAATGATCTGATTTAACATTTCCATTGTCACCGGAAGTAATGTCATATTTGCAAAAACCGTATTTTTAGACTTCAAAACAATTTTTTTTTTGGAGTGGGTTATATTTATGATTTGTTTAACGTTATAACGTTTGATTCTAATGGCCATTTAGATTGGATCAATATAATCATACTGATATCAAAAAATTGCTTCTAGCATATTCCCTTGTCGAGAAATAACCAATTTTCTAAGGAACACTTTTTAAGTTTTTTACCTTTTTAATTTCAGTTTATGGGTTCTAAGATTATTATTTATTGCCTGATATGTATAAAACAATTCTCAATTGCGAATTCTCAACTTATTTGTTACCGATAATTATTTCTTTTGGCACCGGAAGTGAGGTAATTTTGCCAGATTTTACAATTTTGACCGCTATATTTGCAAGCAAATATTACTTTTACAAATCTGATAGAGGGTGTCACTGAATCATAACAAAAACAGTATCGTTTGGTAGCTCGATGGATCGGCTATTATATGACGCACTTCCTGTCTGATTCCTGAAAGCCGATTCAGCACTGCAGGTCTGCAGGTCTAGTTATTATTATTATTTACCGCGGGGGCCAAGTTCTCCATGATCGAAAGCAGATATCGATCTGAAATCAACTTTTCTTTCGGGAAACCATGTGTTGGCTACTTGATAAAGTAATTTCGAAAATTCTGCGCATACCGAAAGTGGCAGATCTTTGTACGTTGTCAAAAAATTGAAAATTGGCCATAGTTTCGTCAATTATTTACCCATTTTCAAACAAATGACATTTTCGGAAACCCTGAATCTTTTCCGAGCCAATAGCAATCTAAGATTTTGTAATTTCGAAACTTCGTCGCTGACTTCTAGCGTTCGAAAATTGAAAAATTTTGTTTAAAAGACAATTTTTTTCATTTTTCAAAATTTTCAAATTTGACTTATATTTTTGGATACCTTAAGTCCATCCGATTCCAGAAATATAAGTTTCATTTAGAGTTATCGCCCTTTATTTTTCGATTTTTTTCGAATTTTCTACCAAATGACCATTGCAAGGGATAAAGCAATTTCAACAATGATCCGTAGACCGGAAGTAGTCGAAATAATGTGCAATATTTTGAAAAAAATGCAAAAAATGGATAGTTTTGGGTAAAACGAGATTTCTCCGTCAGATATCAATGGATTAAACAAATTAGGGTACCATTGGACTGCACTAGAATTGTACTATCGTATGATACCCAATTCATACGGACACTATGATCAGGAAGCAAAATATGGCACGCTGAAAATCAAGTATTTTCTGATTTTTAGCATTTTTGGACGCCTGTATCTCAAAAACTACGCCAGTTATTTTTATGAAACTTTCTCTATCGAGAGACCTCGTGGTGGTCTTGCGTCCGAATCATTCCATTACCACTTTGAAATATCTGGAATAGGTGAAATAAGGGACTGAAAATCGAAAAAAGTCGAAAAATCGGGAAATTTTGGAAAATTCTCCACCATTTTTTTATTTTAAGAGTTTTTCAAGAAAAGGTTGTATATTCAGATAGCTGACCTAATTACGATTCTAACGATGTATAATATGTATGTGGTTATTGAAATTTAATTTTCGATATTTTAATTTTTTTGCATTTTTGGCACTTTTGAACACCAGACTTCCCAGGGGCACTTTATCTGATCAGATAATGTAATACATCATTACAGAGCACAATTTTTATGGGAAACAATCACATTAATTTATTATAAGTGTTATCCATATCTTAGTAAATGGTTTCATCTCTATTACCTCAGTGAAACAACATAGCAGCATCCAACGGCTCCCTTTGATGGTCTTCATAATTAGCTAAATGTTTTCCATTTGTTGTTGATTGTCTAATTAACTACCCTACTTATCTTATGTCTAATTTGTTTAATCCTTTATCTTTATTGTTATTGTTATTATATCTTATTATATGGTTTCACCATGTCCACTCTTATATATTCAACTGAAGTTTATGAAATGTCATTGTGCTTGATAACGATAAGAGGATACTTGTCGAAACGTCGTGCTTTTAGAATAAACCAGTGATTGTTTCCCATAAAAATTGTGTTCTATTAATGTGTTTTCCAATCGCTAAATGCCACTTAAAGATTATCATTACAGAGCCCTGTGGCTATTATAATGCCCAAACCGGCTATTAAAACTATTCCGACAATAATAACCACACCGGAAGTATTCAAAAAAGGTTAAAAAAAATTGTCGCACTTGCGAAAAACTTGATTTCTCCCTTAGGTAATAGCGGACCAAAAGAACTAAAGTGTCGTTGGATAGCCGTATTAATGGACCATCATATGGTATCTAAATAATATGATTTCAATGGTAAGGAAATAAATTATTGTATGCCAAAAATCAAGTATTTTCCGCTTTTTTAACATTCCGAGACGCCCTTTTCTCGAAAACGACGCCTACGATTTTTCTTAAACTTTTCTTACTCAAAGTCCTATCGGTTGTCTATATAGTGAATCCAAAATGAAAAGCATTGAAATAATATAGGTGGTCCAAAAATGGCCTCAAACTTTGAAAAAAATTGAAAAATCGTTAAATTTTTGGAAACGCTCTTTACTTAATCTTTTTTTCCAAAACTACTCAATGGATGTTTCTGACACTTCTGGTACAGAAAGTTAAGTATCCAAAGAACTTCGTAAAGCTATCACGACAATGATCGTAAAACCGGAAGTAGTCGAAAAAATGTCAGACATTTTGAAAAAAAAATTTTTTTTTACGAAAACCTTTTTCATTTATGAATATTGTTTGATGGTATTTTACACAGGGTTAAAATATCATCCTACTTGAACAGAAATGAGAAAAAAAATTGTCTCGGTAATTTGCGTTAGCTGCCATCGGCTAATTGAGTTTTTCGTACCCAGAACAATTATTTATTGTTCGATTTGTATGAAACAAAGTTCATATGCTCCGTGATCCCAATTGTAATATTTTTTGTTACGGTGAAATTTTTCTGTCGGCAACGGAAGTGACGTAATATTAACAAAAACTACAATTTGGACAGTTCTGTACCACTTTTTGAAAGCAAATGTTATTTTTTTCAAAACTGATATAACTAAAAGGATGCACCCTGCAAAGGTGCACAAAATCTTTAGCTCAGATTTTTTAATTCCAATTTCATTTTCGGGCAATTTCGAATAAAATGTAAAATAAAGTGTAAAATTCAGTTATTTACAAATCATTCAGCGTCTTCATATTTTGAAATATTTATTTGTTATTTTCATAAACTCGTAGCATTAATCCAGACGAAGAGAATGTATGGGAAAATTAGTTTGTAATATGAGCAGTTGCCGAGAAATATGCAATTTTGCATGCATCACTTTTCACGTTATTTTGCCTATAAAGGAGGGAATTATTATTCGATTTGCAATTTTTTTTTCTCCATTTGATGCTTAATGCCAATTTGGACTAAGTCAAGCCAATTTTACAATTTCACTGTGACCGGAAATGACGTCATTTGGGCAAAAACTGTATTTTTAACCTAAAAAACAAATATTTTATTAAAATGAGTCTGCCTTATAATATTTTTAGAATTATGATATTTGATTCCCATCAACGAATAGAATGAAGCCATACGGCCATACAGATACCACAAAATGGTTTCTAACTTGTACGGTTACAGAGAAATAGGCGATCTTCTATAAGTTACTTTTCAAGGGTTTTCGTCCATAAAAGTGTCAATAATTATACGATTTTAATAATTTGTTTACCATTTGATGCCTTATGCCATTTATGATTTATGACTAAATTAACATTTTCAATATCACCGGAAGTAATGTAATTTTTGCAAAAAAAAATATTTTTAGCCTTCAAAACAAACATTTTTTTGAAGGGATTTATATTTATCATTCGTTTAACTTTATAACGTCTAACTCTAATGGGCAGTAAGATTGAATCAATACCATCATATTGATATCAAGAAAAGGCTTCTAGCATGTTCCCTTGTTGAATAATAGCCAATTTTCCCAGGGTCACTTTTAAGTTTTTTACCTTAATTATTTATTGCCCGATATGATAAAACAAAGTTTGTATTTTGTATGTCGCGAATTTTCGACTTATTTTTCACCTATAAAAATTTCTTTCGGCACCGGAAGTGACGTAATTTTGCCATAATTTACAATTTTGACCGGTCTTTTCGCCAGCAAATATTACTTTAACATATGGTAGAGGGTGTCACTGAAGCAAAACAACTAAAGTATAGTTTGGTAGCTCAATGGATCGGCTATGGTATAATAAATTTTCTGTATGATTCCTGAAAGCCGGTTCAGTGCTGCTTGCAGGTCTAGTTCTTATTATTATTCTTATTATTATTCCAATTCGACTTTGACTATATCTCAGCAACTTCTTGTCGCATCGTTACGATTTCTTCGGTTTTACTGGGAAAGTGGGTGTGACTTAGAGGATAAAGCTATATTGAACGTTCTTCGACAATGCGAAGTGTCCGAAATCACCGAAGTTATCGTTTTTGAAAATATTGCAGTAATTTTAACAATAATCATAGGATTTTAACTTTCGATACATTTTGGCATAGCCAGAGGCAGGGCACATAGCTACGCTACTTTCGATTTTTGATTTTCGGCAAATCTTCGAAGATATTAGGCGCCAAATTTCGAAAATTTAAAATTTTACAAAAAACTTTTTTATTTATAAATATTTTTTAGTCGTGTTGTGCACAGAATTAAAGAGTCATCTGACTAGCGCAAAAATGTTAAAAAAAATTGTCTCAGTAATTTTCCTTGGTCGCCATTGGCTAATTCAGTTTTTCAGTCCTAGATTAATTTTTTATTGTTCGATTTGTATAAAACAAAGTTCATATGCTTCGTTGTCTCAATTGTCATTTTTTTTATTACCAAAGGTGTTATCTGTCGGCACCAGAAGTGGCATAATTTTACCAAAAACTACAATTTTGACAGTTATTTTCCTTCATCGAAAACAAATATTATTTTTTTGAAAAATTATATGACTCAAAGAGTGTGCCCTTTCAAGGCGCAAAAAATGTCGGAAGCAGTTTTTTTAATTTCGATTTCATTTTCGAGCAAATTCGATTAAGAGGCTAAAAATGGTGTAAAATTGACCTATTTACAACCTATTCAGGTTTTTCAAATTTTAAAATATTTCTTTGTAACTTTTATAAACTTGTAGCTATCATCCATACGAAGAGAATATGCGTGAAAATTAGTTTGTAATATAAGCAGTTGCCGAGAAATAGGCAATTTTGCATGAGTCACTGTTCACGTAATTTTGGCTGTAAAAGAATCAATTATTATTCGATTTTGAATTTTCTTTCGCCATTGGATGCCTAATGCCATAGTGGACTATTTCAAACCATTTTACCTCTTACGCTGCCACCGGAAATGACGTCATTTGCTCAAAACTTAAATTTTAGCCTTTAAAAACAATATTTTATTCAAATGAGTCGTACTTGTTATTTTTTTTCAAATTATGATATTTGATTCTATTGATCAAATAGATTGAACCCATACGATCATACAGATACCACAAAATGGTTTCTAACTTGTACGGTTGCAGAGAAATGGGCGATTTTCCTTAAGTCACTTTACAAGGTTTTTGGTCTATAAAAGTGTCAGTTATTATTCGATTTTCATAACATTTTCACCATATGATATCTTATGTCATTGATGATTTCATAGAACTAATTTAACATTTTCAGTATCACCGAAAGTAATGTCATTTTGGCAAAAACTGTATTTTTAGCCTTCAAAACAGATACTTTTTTCAAATGAGTCTGATTTGTAATATATTTCAAATTATGATATTTGATTCCAATCAACAAATGGATTGAACCCATACGATCATATAGATACCAAAAAATAGTTTTTATCATGTACGGTTGCCGAGAAATAGACGATTTTCTACAAGTCACTTTTCAAGGTTTTTGGTCTATAAAAGTGGCAATTCTTATTCGATCTACATACAATTTTCGCCATATGATGCCTTATGCCATTTTCAAGTTTTTTGGTCTTTAAAAGTGGCAATTTTTTTTCACTATATTATGATATCTATGCAATTTCTGATTTCATAAAACTAATTGAACATTTTCATTATCACCGGAAGTAATGAAATTTTTCCAGGATCACTTACAAGTAACATATATATATATAAAATGAATTGATATCGCTGGATTTGGTTGATTCTTCGTCCATTTTATTTGATGTTTACAATGCTTATGTGGAAACCTGTTCGATGGTTTCATTGGTATCGGAAGTGACATATGTTCAAGGGTAACGTGGCACCCAAAGTGACGTGGCACCAGTGAAACCCGTGACTAATTCAGTTTTTCAGTCCTAGATTATTTTTTTATTGTTCGATTTGTATAAAACAAAGTTCATATGCTTCGTTGTCTCAATTGTCATTTTTTTTATTACCAATAGTGTTACCTGTCGGCACCGGAAGTGGCATAATTTTACCAAAAACTACAATTTTCACAGTTATTTTCCTTCTTCGAAAACAAATATTATTTTTTTGAAAAGAGTGTGTCCTTTCAAGGCGCAAAAAATGTCGGAAGCAGTTTTTTTAATTTCGATTTCATTTTCGAGCAAATTCGATTAAGAGGCTAAAAATGGTGTAAAATTGACCTATTTACAACCTATTCAGGCCTTTCAGATTTTAAAATATTTCTTCGTAACTTTTATAAACTTGTAACTATAATCCATACGAAGAAAATGTATGTTAAAATTAGTTTGTAATATAAGCAGTTGCCAAGAAATGGGCAGTTCTGCATAAGTCACTGTTTTCGTTATTTTGCCTGTAAAATAGTCAATTATTATTGGATTTTTATAAAAGTGACATCATTTGATTCAAAAAGCATGTAGCGCCATATCAAGTTGATTACAATTTAAAATTGACATCGGAAGTGACGTCATTTTGTCAAAAACTGCATTTTAAACTTTTAAATCAATGTTATATTCAACCAAGAATTATTTAATATGTATTAATAATTTTAACTTTTGGTTTAAATTCACATATAAACAAAACTCATATGGTCATATAGATATCATAAAATTGTTTCTAACTTATTCGGTTGCCGAGAAATAGACGGTTTTTTACAGGTCACTTTTGAAGGGTTTGGGGCCATAAAAGTGTCAATTATTATTCGATTTTCATAAACTTTACACCATGTTATACCTAATGTCATTTCGGATTTTAATACAAGTAATTTAAGATTTTCATTATCACCGGAAGTAACGTCATTTTGGCAAAAACTCTATTTTTAGCCTTCAAAACAGATATTTTATTCAAATGAGTCCGTTTTGAAATCTTTTTCAAATTATGATATTTGATGCCAATCAACAAATAGAATGAACCCATACGATCATACAGATACCATAAAATGGTTCGTAACTTGTCCGGTTGCAGAGAAATAGCCGATTTTCTACAAGTCACTTTTCAAGTTTTTTGGTCTTTAAAAGTGGCAATTATTATTAGATTTACAATTTTTTTTCACTATATTATGATATCTATGCAATTTCTGATTTCATAAAACTAACTGAACATTTTCATTAACACCGGAAGTAATGTAATTTTGTCAAGATCATTTACAAGTAACAAATGTATAAAATGAATTGATATTGCTGGATATGGTTGATTCTGCGTCCATTTTATTTGATGTGAGCAATGTTTATTTGGAAACCTGTTTAGTGGTTTCGTTGGTACCGGAAGTGACATATGTTCAAGGGTAACTTGGCACCGGAAGTGATATGTTCAAGGGTAACGTGGCACCAGTGAAACCCGTCATTCCTGCATGCAGGTCTAGTTTTTTTTATTATTATTATTTACCGCGGGAGCCTATTTCTCTATGATCGAAAAGAGATACCGATCTGCAGTTCATCTTTCTATCGGGAAACCATGTGGTGGCTACTCAATAAAGCAATTTTTGAACTTCTGCGCAGACCGGAAGTGGCTGAATTTTGAACGTTGGTAAAAAATTAAAAATCGGCCATGGTTTCGTCAATTCTCTACCTATATTCAAACAAATCACATTTTTGGAAAGCCTGAGACTTTTCCGAGAAAATAGCAATCTCACATTTTGCAATTTCGAAACTTCGTTGCTGACTTCTATCGTTCGAAAATTGAAAACACGTCGCCTACGAGACAATTTTTGTTATTTTTCAAAATTTGCAAATTTGACCTACATTTTTGGATACCTGACGTCAATCCAATTCCAGTAATATAAGTTTCATTCAGAGTTATCGCCCTTTATTTTTCGATTTTTTTCGAATTTTCTTCCCATTTTGTGAGCTGTGGTTTCGTTTTACGGCCAAAATGATGTTTCTGAAACTTATGGAACATGAAGTTAAAGTCCAATACCAACTGATAAAGCAATTTCGGCACGGATCTTTAAACCGGAAGTGGTCGAAATAGTGCGCAATATTTTGAAAAAAATGCAAAAAATGGATGTTTTCGGGGAAAGCCTGATAGCTCCGTCCGATATCAACGGATTAAAACGATCAAGGTATCGTTGGGTTGCATGGGAATTGCAGTATCGTATGATACCCAATTCGTACGGATACGACGAGCAGGAAGCAAAATATGGCACGCTGAAAATCAAGTATTTTCTGATTTGGAGCGTTTTTGGATGCCTGTATCTCGAAAACTTAACCTACAATTTTTTTTTTAATTTTTTCTATCGAAAGTCCTTTTGGTGGTTTTTTACATGAAGCCATCCAATAAGACTTTGAAATGTCTGGAATAGGATATAAAAGGGACTGATAATCGAAAAAAGTCGAAAAATCGTAATTTTTTTGAAAATGCTCTATTTTTTTTTTTATTTTAAAAGATTTTCAAAAAATAGTTACAAATTCGGATAGCTGACCTAAATCTGATTCTAACGATGTATAATATGTATTGAAATACTGAAATTTAATTTTCGATATTTTGATATATTTGCATTTTTGGCACTTTTACGTAGGATTTCTCAGGTGTATTTTATCTGATTAGATAATGTAATACATTCTTACAGAGCCCTGCGGCTATTTAATTGCCCAAAGCGGTTATTAAAACTATCTCGACAATAATCACCATAGGGGAAGTATTCAAAAAATGGAAAAAAAAAGTTAAAAAAAATGTGCGCTCTTGCGAAAAGCTGAATTACTCTGTCAGATATTACCTGACCAGAAAAAGTAAAGTGTCTGTGGATAGCTCCATTAATGGACTATCATATGGCATCTCAATGGTACGATTTCGATGGTTAGAAAATAAATAATGGTACGCCAAAAATAAATTATGGTACGCCGAAAATCTAGTATTTTCCGTTTTTGGAGCCTTTTTATACGCCTTTTTCTCTAAAACGACATCTACGATTTTTCTGAAACTTTTTTAACGCAGAGTTATATCGGTGGTCTGTGGCGTGAATCCAAAAGGAAAAGGTTTGAAATAATATAATGGGTCCAAAAATGGACTCAATCTTTGAAAAAAGTTTAAAAATCGTTAAATTATTGAAAATGTTCTTTTATTTATCTTTTTTACAAAAAATTACTGAATAGATGTTTCTGACACTTCTGTGACAGAAAGTTAAGTATCTGAACAACTTGTTAAAACTATCCCGACAATGATCCAAAAACCGGAAGTACTCGAAAAAATATCCTATATTTTTGAAATAAAACCGTAAAAAGTAAAAGTCAATCGCATAGTCCAGTGAATTAACTTTCGTATGACATACGTCCTGTTCAGTGCTGCTGGGCTATTTTATGACATATATGTACTTCCTCTCTGATTCCTGAAAGCCGGTTCAGTGCTGCTTGTAGGTCTAGTTAGGCTTTCAGACTTTCGTCTGAAAGCCTATTGAGATTACTAAAATTATTATTATTAGGCTTTCAGACTTTCGTCTGAAAGCCTATTGTGATTACATATGAGCCTATTGATATTACATATGAAAGCTTATTGTTTCTGTTAAGATTATTATTATTTTTTTTTTTTTTTTTTTGTGTATTTTCTGCAAATCGGATTTCTCAGAATCTAACCATGGGATCTTTCTGAAACTTTGACCTACCCCCCCCCCCCCCAAAAAAAAATGGGGTGCGAACGTTGTTTAAATATATTTTCAAAACGTTTTACGAATCCGAAATCACCGAATTTTACGAACGAAAAAACTGACAATGCATAGTCGTAACTTTGTTATTTTTTTACCGATTTTACTAATTCTTTTTTCTTTGAATACCTTGAAAACAATCATTTTCATCTGCAGTTTCACATTTTCGAATTTTGAAAATTCGTCGCTGTGATTTCGAACCGGAAGTTTAGACCAATTTGACAACTTCTTTAATAGTTGTACGATTTTCATGAAATTTAGTATATGAATAGATCTTACCGATGTGACTTCAAAAATATAATTAGAAATTTTCTAAATTATCTCCCCTTGACGAAATTAAGGATCAAATTTTTCAAAAAAATCAAAGAAATATAGGTCAGAATGACCTAATTTTTTTTTCGATACTAGACAAGGAATCACTGATTCGTACACAAAATATGGAGTTTGTCGATCGAACCGGAAGTGCCACCATCTTTAAAAGTGAAAAATCAAAAAGGCTTTTTTGCTATTTTACTTACAGACTCGGGAATTATATTTTCGGAATCCTCGAAGGAATGCCTAAATATCTGTCGGATCAGAATTTCGATTTCGGTCACGTGATGGTCACCATTTTGAATTGAAAATGGAAAATAGAAGCAATTTAAAGGGTCGGGACTTCGGAACACAATTACTCTCCTTCTAATTAAGCTAGAATGTTCAAACTTGGTGTAGACGTTCACTAGGTCAATGTTATGATTGAGTTCAAAGATGAGCATTTTCTGCTTAGGGTAAGCAGAGATAAGCATGCTGATTTGTTGATTCTTTAGGGCACGATAACTTCGGTTATAATGAAGGGAGGGCAATGAAACTTTTGTCAATAGAGAGTCTAATAGCTAGCCTAGTGTGTGAAATCATTGTATCATTTTTTTTTTAAATATCAGGCATAGCCGAAAAAAAGAGATTGAAAATCCAAAAAGTCGTATTTTTACAATTTGGAGCATGTTTAGAGAGGTCTTTCTCGTAAAGTCAACATAATATTTTTTGGGAACTTCTTCTACAAAGAGTCTTATTGGTAGTCTTTTATATGAAACCATCGATCAACAGTTCAACATATCAGGAGTAGAAGAACAAAAGGATCGAACATTGAAAACGGCACCGTTTTACAAATAAGTTGAGAATTCGCAATTGAGAATCGTTTTATACATATCAGGCAATAAATAATCAACTCAGAAACCATAAACTGAAATTAAAAAGGTAAAAAACATAAAAAGTGATCCCTAGAAAATCGGTTATTTCTCGACAATGGAATATGCTAGAAGCAATTTTTTGATATCTGTATGTTTATACTGATCCAATCTAAATGGTCATTAGAATCAAACGTTATAACGTTAAACAAATAATAAATATAACTCACTTCAAAAAAATATTTGTTTTGAAGTCTAAAAATACGGTTTTTGCAAATATGACATTACTTCCGGTGATAATGGAAATGTTAAATCAGATCATTGCAATCATAAATGGCATAAGGCATCACATGGTGAAAATTGTATGAAAATTGAATAATAATTGACACTTTTATAGACCAAAAAGCTTGAAAAGTGACTTGTAGAAAATCGTATTTCTCGGCAAGCGTACAAGTGTACTTGTTTGTGGTATCTGTATGATAGTACGGGTTCATGCTATTCGTTGATGGGATTTAAATATCATAATTTTAAAAATATTATAAAAGAGACTCATTTGCTATTCGGTCATGGGATTCAAATATCATAATTTTAAAAAATATTATAAAAAACCCTCATTTGAATAAAATATTTGTTATTTAGGTTTAAAATACAGTTTTTTTTCCAAAATGACGTCATTTCCGGTAACAGTGAAACTGTAAAATTGGCTTAACCTACTCCAAATTGGCATTAGCCATCGAATGAAAAAAATATATTGAAAATCGGATAATAATTTACTCTTTTATAGGCAAAATAACGCGAAAAGTGATGCATGCAAAATTGCATATTTCTCGGCAATTGCACATATTACACACTATTTTTTGCATACATTCTGCTCGTCTGGATTATTACTACGAGTTTATGAAAGTTACGAATAAATAGTTCAAAATGTGAAGACGCTGAATGAATTGTAAATAACTGAATTTTACACTTTATTTTACATTTTATTCGAAATTGCCCAAAAATGAAATTGAAATTAAAAAATCTGAGCTAAAGATTTTGTGCACCTTTGGAGGGTGCATCCTTTTAGTTATATCAGTTTTGAAAAAAATAATATTTGCTTTCAAAAAGTGGTACCGAACTGTCAAAATTGTAGTTTTTGTTAATATTACGTCACTTCCATTGCCGACAGAAAAATTTCACCGTAACAAAAAAAATTACAATTGGGACCACGGAGCATATGAACTTTGTTTTATACAAATCGAACAATAAATAATTAATCTAGGTACGAAAAACTAAATTAGCCAATGGCGACTAAAGAAAACTACCGAGTCAAAATTCTTTCTCACTTTTGCTCAAGTAGGGTGATACTTTAACTCTGTGTGAACTACCATCAAAAAATATTCATAAATAAAAAAGTTTTCTGTAAAAATGTAAAAAAAAATAAAAAAATATCGGAGATTTTTTTCGACTACTTCCGGTTTTTCGATCATTGTCGGAATAGCTTTAACAAGTTGATTAGATACTTAACTTCCTGTACCAGAAATATCAGAAATATTCATTGAGTAATTTTTGAAAAAAAGATACATAAAAGAGCATTTTCAATAATTCAATGATTTTTCAACTTTTTTCAAAGTTTGAGGTCATTTTTGTACTACCTATGATATTGCAACGCTTTTATTATTAAATGCACACGCTAGGCCACCGATGGGACTCTGAGTAAAAAAAGTTTAATAAAAATCGTAGGCTTTGTTTCGAGAAAAAGGTGTCTCAGAATGATCCAAAACGGAAAATACTTAGTTTTCGGCGTACCATAATTTATTTCCTAAGAATCAAATTCGTGTTATTTAGATGTTATACGATCGTCTGGTAATGGAACTATCCAACGACACTTTAATTGTTTTGGTCCGCTAATATGTGACAGAGAATTCGAACTTTTGGCAAGAGCTCCAATTTTTTTTTCATCTTTTTTTTACATTTTTCTTCGTTTTTTGAACTACTTCCGGTATACGAATGATTGTCGAGTAGTTTTCACATCCAGTTTTGGAGTTTGCATGGGAACAGGGCTGTCTAATGATATAGGACACTATACGATTAAATAAAATACTTCTGAGAAATCCTATGTTCAAAAGTGTTAAAAATGTCAAAATATTGAAAATTAAATTTCAATAACTGCATACATATTATACATCATTAGAATCGTAATTAGGTCAGCTTTTTAGACATATATCTTTTTTTTGAAAATCTCTTAAAATAAAAAAATAGTGGAGCATTTTCCAAAATTTCACCATTTTTTGACTTTTTTCAATTTTCAGTCCCTTTTTTGTCTTATTCCAATTATATAAAGGTGTAAATGGATGAATTCATGCTATAGACGACCGAAAGGAACATCGATAGATAAAGTTTAAGAAAAATCGCTGGAGCAGTTTTCGAGATAAAGGCGTCCAAAAACGCTCCAAATCAAAAAATACTTGATTTTCAGCGTGTCATATTTTACTTCTGAATCATCGTATCTGTATGAATTGGGTATCATACGATACTCCAATTCCAATGTAAACCAACGATACCTTAATCCATTTGATCGGTTGATATGGGACGAAGAAATCACGTTTTTCCCAAAGCCCCCATTTTTTGAGTTTTTTTCAAAATATCAGACATTATTTCGACTACTTCCGGTTTACGAATCGTTGTTGAAATTGCTTTATGCAACTGTTTTGCAATATGGCTTTATGTTTCAGCGGTTTCAGAAATATCGTTTTATCCTTTCCAAAAAATATAAGGGTTACAAAATGGGCAGAAAATTCGAAAAAATTCGAAAAATAAAGGGCGATAACTCTGAAGGAAACTTATATTACTGGAATCGCATAGACTACAGGAATCCAAAAATGTAGGTCAAATTTGAAAATTTTGAAAAATAACAAAAATTGTGTCATAAACGTGTTTTCTATTTTAGAACGATAGAAATCCTACACGAATTTTCGAAATCGAAAAATGTGAGATAGCCATTATCTCCGAAAAGATGCAGGGTTCCCGAATGTGTCATTTGTTTTAAAATGGGTAAAGAATTGACGAAACTATGGTCTATTTTCAATTTTTAGACGACGTACAAAGTTCGGCGGTATGCACAGAGGTTTGAAAAATAGTTTATCAAGTAGCCACCACATGTTTTCCCGATAGAAAAGTTTGTTCCAGATCGATATCTGTTTTCGATCATGGAGAAATAGGCTCCCGCGGTAAAAAATAATAATAACTAGACCTGCAGACCTGCAGTGCTGAATCGGCTTTCAGGAATCAGACAGGAAGTGCGTCATACAATAGCCGATCCATCGAGCTACCAAACGATACTGTAGTTGTTATGATTCAGTGACACCCTCTATCAGATTTGTAAAAGTAATATTTGCTTGCAAATAAATACACCGGTCAAAATTGTAAAATCTGGCAAAAAAACTTAACTTCCGGTGCCAAAAGAAATCATTATCGATAACAAATCAGTTGAGAATTCGCAATTGAGAATTGTTTTATACATATCAGCCAATAACATAATAAACTTAGAACCCATAAACTGAAATTAAAAAGGTAAAAAACTTAAAAAGTGATCCTTAGAAAATTGGTTATTCATCGACAAGGGAATATACTAGAAGCAATTTTTTGATATCAGTATGATTATATTGATCCAATCTAAATGACCATTAGAATCAAACGTTATAACGTTAAACAAATAATAAATATAACTCACTTCAAAAAAATATTTGTTTTGAAGTCTAAAAATACGGTTTTTGCAAATATGACATTACTTCCGGTGATAATGGAAATGTTAAATCAGATCATTGCAATCATAAATGGCATAAGGCATCACATGGTGAAAATTGTATGAAAATTGAATAATGATTGACACTTTTATAGACCAAAAAGCTTGAAAAGTGACTTGTAGAAAATCGTCTATTTCTCGGCAACCGTACAAGTTAGAAACTTTTTTTGTGGTATCTGTATGATCGTATGGGTTCATGCTATTCGTTGATGGGATTTAAATGTCATAATTTTAAAAATATTATAAAAGAGACTCATTTGAATAAAATATTTGTTTTTTAGGTTAAAAATACAGTTTTTGCCAAAATGACGTCATTTCCGGTAACAGTGAAACTGTAAAATTGGCTTAACCTAGTCCAAATTGGCATTAGGCATCAAATAAAAGAAAAATATTGAAAATCGGATAATAATTTACTCTTTTATAGGCAAAATAACTTGAAAAGTGATGCATGCAAAATTGCATATTTCTCGGCAACTGCTCATATTACAAACTATTTTTGGCATACATTCTCTTCCTCTGGATTATGGCTACGAGTTTATGAAAGTTACGAATAAATAGTTCAAAATATAAAGACGTTGAATGGGTTGTAATAACTGAATTTTATTCGAAATTGCCCGAAAATGAAATTGAAATTTAAGAATCTGAGCCAAACATTTTATGCGCCTTTACAGGGCGCATACTTTTTGCTATATCAGTTTTCGAAAAAAAATAATATTTGCTGTCAAAAAGTGGTACTTAACTCTCAAAATTGTAGTTTTTGTTAATATTACGCCACTTCCGTTGCGTGCAGAAAAATGTCACCGTAACAAAAAATATTACAATTGACATCACGAAGCATATGCACTTTGTTTTATACAAATCGAACAATAAATAATTAATCTAGGTACGAAAAACTAAATTAGCCAATGGCGACTAAAGAAAATTACTGGGACAAAATTCTTTCTCACTTATGCTCAAGTAGGGTGATACTTGAACTCTGTGTAAACTACCATCAAAAAATATTCATAAATAAAAAAGTTTTCTGTAAAAATGTAAAAAAAATTCAAATTATCGGAGATTTTTTCGACTACTTCCGGTTTTTCGATCATTGTCGGAATTGCTTTAACAAGTTGATTAAATACTTAACTTCCTGTAGCAGAAATATCAGAAACATTCATTAAGTAATTTTTGAAAAAAAGATAAATAAAAGAGCATTTTCAATAATTTAATGATTTTTCAACTTTTTTCAAAGATTGATGTCATTTTTGTACTACCTATGATATTGCAACGCTTTTATTATTAAATGCACACGCTAGGCCACCGATAGGACTCTGAGTAAAAAAAGTTTAATAAAAATCGTAGGCTTTGTTTTCGAGAAAAAGGTGTCTCAGAATGCTCCAAAACGGAAAATACTTAGTTTTCGGCGTACCATAATTTATTTCCTAAGAATCAAATTCGTGTTATTTAGATGTTATACGATCGTCTGGTAATGGAACTATCCAACGACACTTTAATTGTTTTGGTCCGCTAATATGTGACAGAGAATTCGAACTTTTGGCAAGAGCTCCAATTTTTTTTCATCTTTTTTACATTTTTCTTCGTTTTTTCAACTACTTCCGGTATACGAATCATTGTCGAGTAGTTTTCACATCCAGTTTTGGAGTTTGCATGGGAACAGGGCTCCCTAATGATATACGACACTATACGATTAAATAAAATACTTCTGAGAAATCCTATGTTCAAAAGTGTTAAAAATGTCAAAATATTGAAAATTAAATTTCAATAACTGCATACATATTATACATCATTAGAATCGTAATTAGGTCAGCTTTTTAGACATATATCTTTTTTTTGAAAATCTCTTAAAATCAAAAAATAGTGGAGCATTTTCCCAAATTTCACGATTTTTTGACTTTTTTCAATTTTCAGTCACTTTTTTGTCTTATTCCAATTATATAAAGGTGTTAATGGATGAATCCATGCTAAAGACGACCGAAAGGAACATCGATAGATAAAGTTTAAGAAAAATCGCTGGCGCAGTTTTCGAGATAAAGGCGTCCAAAAACGCTCCAAATCAAGAAATACTTGATTTTCAGCGTGTCATATTTTACTTCTGAATCATCGTATCTGTATGAATTGGGTATCATACGATACTCCAATTCCAATGAAAACCAACGATACCTTAATCCATTTGATCAGTTGATATGGGACGAAGAAATCATGTTTTTCCCAAAGCCCCCATTTTTTGAGTTTTTTTCAAAATATCAGACATTATTTCGACTACTTCCGGTTTACGAATCGTTGTTGAAATTGCTTTATGCAACTGTTTGGCAATATGGCTTTATGTTTCAGGGGTTTCAGAAATATCGTTTTATCCTTTCCAAAAAATATAAGGGTTACAAAATGGACAGAAAATTCGAAAAAATTCAAAAAATAAAGGGCGATAACTCTGAATGAAACTTATATTACTGGAATCGCATAGACTACAGGAATCCAAAAATGTAGGTCAAATTTGAAAATTTTGAAAAATAACAAAAATTGTGTCATAAACAACGTGTTTTCAATTTTAGAACGATAGAAATCCTACACGAATTTTCGAAATCGAAAAATGTGAGATAGCCATTATCTCCGAAAAGACTCAGGGTTCCCGAAAATGTCATTTGTTTTAAAATGGGTAAAGAATTGACGAAACTATGGCCTATTTTAAATTTTTAGACGACGTACAAAGTTCGGTCACTTCCGGTATGCGCAGAGGTTTGAAAAATAGTTTATCAAGTAGCCACTACATGTTTTCCCGATAGAAAAGTTTGTTCCAGATCGAAATCTGTTTTCGATCATGGAGAAATAGGCTCCCGCGGTAAAAAATAATAATAACTAGACCTGCATAGCAGTGCTGAATCGGCTTTCAGGGTCCTTTATATCATTGCCATGCTTTTAAATTTACCTTTACACTCTAAACGACCGATAGGACTCGGGGTAACAGAAGTTTAAGAAGTGAAATAGAAGTAGTTTTCGAGATAAACGAGTCCGAAAAGGCTCCAAAAAAAGAGGAAAATACTACATTTCGGCATCTCATAATCTATTGCCTAACCATCGAATTTGTATCATTCTGATATCATATAAAAGTCCAAAAAGGAAAATACTAGATCTTCAACGTCCCGTAATATTTGTCATTGAAAACGCCATCTTGAGTCGGATCGCGCAAAATCTAATTTTGGAGTAAAATTTTGTTTGGAAGTCTAAAAATACGCTTTTTGCAAATATGACATTACTTCCGGTGATAATGGAAATGTTAAACCAGATCATTGCAATCATAAATGACATAAGGCATCACATGGTGAAAATTTTATGTAAATCGAATAATAATTGCCACTTTTATAGACTAAAAACCTTGAAAAGTGACGTGTAGAACACCGTCTATTTCTCGGCAACTGTACAAGTTAGAAACCATTTTTTTGGTATTTATATGACCGTATGGGTTTAATCTATTTGTTGATTGGAATCAAATATCATAATTGTATAAACATTACAAATCAGACTCATTTGAATAAAATATTTGTTTTGAAGTCTAAAAATACGGTTTTTGCAAATATGACATTACTTCCGGTGATAATGGAAATGTTAAATCAGATCATTGCAATCCTAAAGTGCATAAGGCATCACATGGTGAAAATTGTATGAAAATTGAATAATAATTGACACTTTTATAGACCAAAAAGCTTGAAAAGTGACTTGTAGAAAATCGTCTATTTCTCGGCAACCGTACAAGTTAGAAACTTTTTTGTGGTATCTGTATGATCGTATGGGTTCATGCTATTCGTTGATGGGATTCAAAATATCATAATTGTTAAAATATTATAAAAAAGACTCTTTTGAATAAAATATTTGTTTTTTAGGTTAAAAGTATAGTTTTTTCCAAAATGACGTTATTTCCGGTAACAGTGAAACTGTAAAATTGGCTTAACCTAGTCCAAATTGGCATTAGGCATCGAATGAAAAAAAAAATATTGAAAATCGGATAATAATTTACTCTTTTATAGACAAAATAACGTGAAAAGTGATGCATGCAAAATTGCATATTTCTCGGCAATTGCTCATATTACGAACTATATTTTACATACATTCTCCTCGTCTGGATTATTACTACGAGTTTATGAAAGTTACGAATAAATAGTTCAAAATATGAAGACGTTGAATACGTTGTAAATAAGTGAGTGTTACACTTTTTTTTACTTTTATTCGAAATTGCCCGAAAATGAAATTGAAATTAAAAAATCTGAGCTAACGATTTGTGCCCCTTTACAGCGCGCATCCTTTTTGCTATATCAGATTTCGAAAAAAATAATATTTGCTTTCAAAAAGTGGTACCGAACTGTCAAAATCGTAGTTTTTGTTAATATTACGCCACTTCCGTTGCGTGCAGAAAAATTTCACGGTAACAAAAAAAATTACAATTGAGACCACGGAGCATATGCACTTTGTTTTACACAAACTTTTTTTCAAAGATTGAGGTCATTTTTGGACCACCTATAATATTGCAACGCTTTTATTATTAGATGCAAACGCTAGGCCACCGATAGGACTCTGAGTAAAAAATGTTTAAGAAAAATCGTAGGCGTCGTTTTCGAGAAAAAGGCGTCTCAGAATGCTCCAAAACGGAAAATACTTAGTTTTCGGCGTACCATAATTTATTTCCCAAGAATCAAATTCGTGTTATTTAGATGTTATACGATCGTCTATTAATGGAACTATACAACGACACTTTAATTGTTTTGGTCCGCTAATATGTGACGGAGAATTCGAACTTTTGGCAAGAGCTCCATTTTTTTTCTTCTTTTTTACATTTTTCTTCGTTTTTTGAACTACTTCCGGTATACGAATCATTGTCGAGTAGTTTTCACATCCAGTTTTGGAGTTTGCATAGGACAAAGGCTCTCTAATGATATACGACACTATACGATCAAATAAAATACTTCTGAGAAATCCTATGTTCAAAATTGTTAAAAATGTCAAAATGTCAAAATATTGAAAATTAAATTTCAATAACTGCATACATATTATACATCATTAGAATCGTAATTAGGTCAGCTTTTTAAATATATATTTTTTTTTGAAAATCTCTTAAAATAAAAAAATAGTAGAGCATTTTCCAAAATTTCACGATTTTTTGACTTTTTCAATTTTCAGTGCCTTTTTTGTCTTATTCCAATTATACGAAGGTCTTAATGGATGGATCCATGCTAAAGACTATCGGAAGGACCATCGATAGATAAAGTTTAAGAAAAATCGTTGGAGCAGTTTTCGAGATAAAGGCGTCCAAAAACGTTCCAAATCAAAAAATGCTTGATTTTCAGCGTGTCATATTTTACTTCTGGATCATCGTATCTGTATGAATTGGGTATCATACGATACTCCAATTCTGATGTCAACCAACGATACCTTAATCCATTTGATCGGTTGATATGGGACGAAGAAATCACGTTTTTCCCCAAGCCCCCATTTTTTTAGTTTTTTTTCAAAAACTCAGACATTATTTCGACTACTTCCGGTTTACGAATCGTTGTTGAAATTGCTTTATGCAGCTGTTTGGCAATATGGCTTTATGTTTCAAGGGTTTCAGAAATATCGTTTTATCCTTTCCAAAAAATATAAGGGTTACCAAATGGGCAGAAAATTCGAAAAAATTCGAAAAATAAAGGGCGATAACTCTGAATGAAACTTATATTACTGGAATCGCATAGACTTCAGGAATCCAAAAATGTAGGTCAAATTTGCAAATTTTGAAAAATAACAAAAATTATCTCATAAACAACGTCTTTTCAATTTTCGAACGATAGAAGTCATAGACGAATGTTCGAAATTAAAAAATGTGAGATAGCCATTATCTCGCAAAAGATTCAGGGTTTCCGAAAATGTCATTTGATTAAAAATGGGTAAAGAATTGACGAAATTATGGCCGATTTTCAATATCATGACAACCTACAAAGTTCGGCCACTTCCGGTATGCGCAGAAGTTTGAAAAATAGTTTATGCACTAGCCACCACATGTTTTCCCGATAGAAAAGTTTGTTCCATATCGATATCTGTTTTCGATCATGGAGAAATAGGCTCCCGCGGAAAAAAATAATAATAATAAGAACTAGACCTGCATAGCAGTGCTGAATCGGCTTTCAGGGTGCTTTATATCATTGCCATGCTTTTAAATTTACCTTTATACTGTAAACGACCGATAGGAGTCGGGGTAACAGAAGTTTAAGAAGTGAAATAGAAGTAGTTTTCGAGATAAACGGGTCTGAAAAGGCTCCAAAAAAAAAGAGGAAAATACTACATTTTCGGCATCTCATAATCTATTGCCTAACCATCGAATTTGTATCATTCTGATATCATATAAAAGTCCAAAAAGGAAAATACTAGATCTTCAGCGTCCCGTAATATTTGTCATTGAACACGCCATCTTGAGTCGGATCGAGCAAAATCTAATTTTGGAGTAGAGGCAAATAAGTAAAAATATTGATGAGATGTTCTCAAAAATGAGTCTATAAATATACTATCTATCGACACAAAAGATCAAAATAGCAATAAAAGATTTTAGAACACCTTTATTTGAACGTTTTGTAAGAGTACCGTATTTTTAAATCTGTCCTATTTCTTAAAATTCTCGGCGAAATTAGATATGTTTCTTCGCTCGCTATTGAACGACCTCTGCAGACCTGCAATGCTAAATCGGCTTTCAGGAATCAGACAGGAAGTGCGTCATACAATAGCCGATCCATCGAGCTACCAAACGATACTGTAGTTGTTATGATTCAGTGACACCCTTTATCAGATTTGTAAAAGTAATATATGCTTGCAAATACACCGGTCAAAATTGTAAGATCTGGCAAAATTACTTCACTTCCGGTGCCAAAAGAAATCATTATCGGTAACAAATAAGTTGATAATTCGCAATTGAGAATTGTTTTATACATATCAGGCAATAAATAATAAACTTGGAACCCATAAACTGAAATTAAAAGGTAAAAAAACGTAAAAAGTGATCCTTAGAAAATTGGTTATTTCTCGACAAGGGAACATGCTAGAAGCAATTTTTTGATATCAGTATGATTATATTGATCCAATCTAAATGGCCATTAGAATCAAACGTTATAACGTTAAACAAATAATAAATATAAATCACTTCAAAAAAATATTTGTTTTGAAGTCTAAAAATACGGTTTTTGCAAATATGACATTACTTCCGGTGATAATGGAAATGTTAAATCAGATCATTGCAATCATAAATGGCATAAGGCATCACATGGTGAAAATTGTATGAAAATTGAATAATGATTGACACTTTTATAGACCAAAAAGCTTGAAAAGTGACTTGTAGAAAATCGTCTATTTCTCGGCAACCGTACAAGTTAGAAACTTGTTTTGAAGTCTAAAAATACGTTTTTTGCAAAAAAGACATTACTTCCGGTGATAATAAAAATCTTAAATTAGTTTAATGCAATCATAAATGGCATAAGGCATCAAATGGTGAAAATTGTATGAAAATTGAATAATAATTGACACTTTTATGGGCCAAAAAGCTTGAAAAGTGACTTGTAGAAAATCGTCTATTTCTCGGCAACAGTACAAGTTAGAAACTTTTTTGTGGTATCTGTATGATCGTATGGGTTCATGCTATTCGGTGATGGGATTCAAATATCATAATTTTAAAAATATTATAAAAAAGACACATTTGCATAAAATATTTGTTTTTTAGGTTAAAAATACAGGTTTTGCCAAAATGACGTCATTTCCGGTCACAGTGAAACTGTAAAATTGGCTTAAACTAGTCAAAATTGGCATTAAGCATCGAATGAAAAAAAAATATTGAAAATCGGATAATAGTTTACTCTTTTATAGGCAAAATAACGTGAAAAGTGATGTATGCAAAATTGCATATTTCTCGGCAATTGCTCATATTACGAACTATTTTTTGCATACATTTTCCTCGTCTGGATTATTACTACGAGTTTATGAAAGTTACGAATAAATAGTTCAAAATATGAAGACGTTGAATGGGTTGTAAATAACTGATTGTTACACTTTTTTTTTACATTTATTCGAAATTGCCCGAAAGCGAAATTGAAATTAAAAAATCTGAACTAACGATTTGTGCCCCTTTACAGCGCGCATTCTTTTTGCTATATCAGATTTCGAAAAAAATAATATTTGCTTTCAAAAAGTGGTACTGAACTGTCAAAATTGTAGTTTTTGTTAATATTACGCCACTTCCGTTGCGTGCAGAAAAAAATTCACGGTTCCAAAAAAAATTACAATTGAGACCACGGAGCATATGCACTTTGTTTTATACAAATCGAACAATAAATAATTAATCTAGGTACGAAAAACTAAATTAGCCAATGGCGACTAAAGAAAATTACTGAGACAAAATTCGTTCTCACTTCTGCTCAAGTAGGGTGATACTTTAACTCTGTGTGAACTACCATCAAAAAATATTCATAAATAAAAAAGTTTTCTGTAAAACTTTTAAAAAAATTCAAAATATCGGAGATTTTTTCGACTACTTCCGGTTTTTCGATCATTGTCGGAATAGCTTTAACAAGTTGATTAGATACTTAACTTCCTGTACCAGAAATGTCAGAAAGATTCATTGAGTAGTTTTCGAAAAAAAGATAAATAAAAGAGCATTTTCAATAATTTAACGATTTTTCAACTTTTTTCAAAGATCGAGGTCATTTTTGGACCACCTATAATATTGCAACGCTTTTATTATTAAATGCACACGCTAGGCCACCGATAGGACTCTGAGTAAAAAATGTTTAAGAAAAATCGTAGGCGTTGTTTTCGAGAAAAAGGCGTCTCAGAATGCTCCAAAACAGAAAATACTTAGTTTTCGGCGTACCATAATTTATTTCCTAAGAATCAAATTCGTGTTATTTAGATGTTATACGATCGTCTATTAATGGAACTATCCAACGACACTTTAATTATTCTGGTCCGCTAATATGTGACGGAGAATTCGAACTTTTGGCAAGAGCTCCATTTTTTTTTCATCTTTTTTACATTTTTCTTTGTTTTTTGAACTACTTCCGGTATACGAATCATTGTCGAGTACTTTTCACATCCAGTTTTGGAGTTTGCATGTGACAAAGGCTCTCTAATGATATACGACACTATACGACCAAATAAAATACTTCTGAGAAATCCTATGTTCAAAATTGTTAAAAATCCAGTTTTGGAGTTTGCATGGGAACGGGGCTCTCTAATGATATACATCACTATACGATCAAATAAAATATTTCCGAGAAATCCTATGTTCAAAAGTGTTAAAAATGTCAAAATGTCAAAATATTGAAAATTAAATTTCAATAACTGCATACATATTATACATCATTAGAATCGTAATTAGGTCAGCTTTTTAAATATATATTTTTTTTTTTTTGAAAATCTCTTAAAATAAAAAAATAGTAGAGCATTTTCCAAAATTTCACGATTTTTTGAACTTTTTTCAATTTTCAGTGCCTTTTTTGTCTTATTCCAATTATACGAAGGTCTTAATGGATGGATCCATGCTAAAGACTATCGGAAGGACCATCGATACATAAAGTTTAAGAAAAATCGTTGGAGCAGTTTTCGAGATAAAGGCGTCCAAAAACGTTCCAAATCAAAAAATGCTTGATTTTCAGCGTGTCATATTTTACTTCTGGATCATCGTATCTGTATGAATTGGGTATCATACGATACTCCAATTCTGATGTAAACCAACGATACCTTAATCCATTTGATCGGTTGATATGGGACGAAGAAATCACGTTTTTCCCAAAGCCCCCATTTTTTGAGTTTTTTTTCAAAAAATAAGACATTATTTCGACTACTTCCGGTTTACGAATCGTTGTTGAAATTGCTTTATGCAGCTGTTTGGCAATATGGCTTTATGTTTCAGGGGTTTGAGAAATATCGTTTTATCCTTTCCAAAAATATAAGGGTTACCAAATGGGCAGAAAATTCGAAAAATAAAGGGCGATAACTCTGAATGAAACTTATATTACTGGAATCGCATAGACTTCAGGAATCCAAAAATGTAGGTCAAATTTGCAAATTTTGAAAAATAACAAAAATTGTCTCATAAACAACGTCTTTTCAATTTTCGAACGATAGAAGTCATAGACAAATGTTCGAAATTGAAAAATGTGAGATAGCCACTATCTCGCAAAAGATTCGGGGTTTCAGAAAATGTCATTTGATTAAAAATGGGTAAAGAATTGACGAAATTATGGCCGATTTTCAATATCATGACAACCTACAAAGTTCGGTCACTTCCGGTATGCGCAGAAGTTTGAAAAATAGTTTATGCACTAGCCACCACATGTTTTCCCGATAGAAAAGTTTGTTCCAGATCGATATCTGTTTTCGATCATGGAGAAATAGGCTCCCGCGGAAAAAAATTATAATAATAAGAATAATAATAATAACTAGATCTGCTACTGTCCCATGCAGATATGAAAGCTTTCATATTCATCGTCATGTGTCATTGATTGTATCAAGTATCCTAAATAAAAGGATAAGAAGAAAAAAATTATCAAAATTGGTCAAAAACTCGCGAAGTTACAAGTCTAAATATAGTATGAAACATTGCACCCAGGCATAACAATAATCTGAAAACTAAAGGGAAATACCTCAAACTTGTATTACTGTAATGAGACGGATGAGAAAATGAAATGAAAATGGCGGGAAAAAAATTAAAAATGACCGGTTGGACAGGCGACCTTACTCCTTGTCACGTACAACCGGGCATTCGAAAACACGCTAGTTAACTCAATGACAGGCGCGCGTGCTAACCATTCAGCCACCCAACCCCCCTTTAAAATCAGACACGTGTAATATGTCATAGGAAAAATAACAAGTGGCTCACAAAAAATGGTAAATTAATGAGTTTAGGTCAAAAGGTTGAGCTACTGTTTTAGAGTATTTTTTTTATGTTTTAAAGAGACACGTTAAGGGTTGTTCATACTTAAATGAAAGTTTAATTTTAAATAAGACCAATAAAATTAGGATTTAATAATGCCAGACTAATATTAAAATAAAGTTTTCAATTAAGAATAATTAATTATTGGTCTAATGCAATGAAATGCTTTGATTTGACGGATGAAATGTACGATGGATGTCCACACTATGTGGCTAAGGCGTTGGCCTGCTAGCCAGGAGGTCGGGTGTTCGATCCCTGCATTGTCCGAGAAAGTTCATCTCGATTTTCTGGCGTGTCCCCCCACCCGCCGTGTACACATTGGAGTGCACGTAAAAGATCCCTTAGCAGTTGGAATTCGATACTGTTGAATAAGCTCTATACGATGACTAAATGTGCAGATTGTAGCCACCCACACTGCATGTTTTGCTTAACAATGAAAGGGTGCCGTTTTCAATGTTCGATCCTTTTGTTCTTCTACTCCTGATATGTTGGATTGTTGATCGATGGTTTTATACAAAAGACTACCAATAAGACTCTTTGTAGAAGAAGTTCCCAAAAAATATTAAGTTGACTTTACGAGAAAGACCTCTAAACATGCTCCAAATTGTAAAAATACGACTTTTTGGATTTTCAATCTCTTTTTTTCGCCTATCCCTGATATTTAAAATAAATGATACAATGATTTCACACAACAGGCTAGCTATTGGACTCTCTATTGACAAAAGTTTCACAGCCCTCCCTTCATTATAACCGAAGTTATCGTGCCCTAAAGAATCAACAAATCAGCATGCCTATCTCTGCTTACCCTAGACAGAAGATGCTCATCTTTGAACTCAATCATGACATTGACCTAGTGAACGTCTACACCAAGTTTGAACATTCTAGCTCAATTAGAAGGAGATTTATTGTGTTTCAAAGTCTCGGCCCTTCAAATTGCTACTACTTTTCATTTTCAATTCAAAATGGTGACCATCACGTGACCGAAATCAAAATTCTGCTCCCTACGATTTTTGGGCCATCCTTCAAGGATTCAGAAAATATAACTCCCGTGTCTGTAAGTGCAATATCGCAAAAGTTCATTTGTTTTTTCACGTTTCAAGATGGTGGCACTTCCGGTTCGATCGACAAACTCCATATTTTGTGTAGGAATCAGTAATTACTTGTCGAGTATCGAAAAAATTTTTTAGGTCATTCTGACCTATATTTCGACGATTTTTTTGAAAATTTTGATCCTTAATTTCACCAAGGGGAGATAAATTAGAAAATTTCTAATTATATTTTTGAAGTCACATCGGTAAGATCTACTTGTATACTAAATTTCATGAAAATCGTACAACTATTAAAGAAGTTGTCAAATTGGTCTAAACTTCCGGTTCGAAATCACAGCGACGAATTTTCGAAATTCGAAAATGTGAAAGTGCAGATCAAAACGATTTTTTTCAAGGTATTCAAAGAAAAAAGAATTAGTAAAATCGGTCAAAAAATAACAAAGTTACGACTATGCATTGTCAGTTTTTTCGTTCGTAAAATTCGGTGATTTCGGATTCGTAAAACGTTTTGAAAATATATTTAAACAACGTTCGCACCCCATTTTTGGGGGGGTAGGTCAAAGTTTCAGAAAGATCCCATGGTTAGATTCTGAGAAATCCGATTTGCAGAAAATACACAAAAAAAAAAAATAATAATAATCTTAACAGAAACAATAAGCTTTCATATGTAATATGAAAGCTTAATAATTTTAGTAAAAACAATAGTCTTTCAGACGAAAGTCTGAAAGCCTAATAATAATAATAATTTTAATAATTCTAGTAAAAACAATAGTCTTTCAGACGAAAGTCTGAAAGCCTAATAATAATAATAATTTTAGTAAAAACGATAGTCTTTCAGACGAAAGTCTGAAAGCCTAATAATAATAATTTTAGTAAAAACAATAGTCTTTCAGACGAAAGTCTGAAAGCCTAATAATAATCTTTTTAAAAACAATAGTCTTTCAGACGAAAGTCTGAAAGCCTAACTAGACCTGCATAGCAGTGCTGAATCGGCTTTCAGGGTTCTTCATATCATTGCCATGCTTTTAAATTTACCTTTATACTCTAAACGACCGATAGGACTCGGGGTAACAGAAGTTTATGAAGAGAAATAGTAGTAGTTTTCGAGATAAACGAGTCTGAATGGGCTCCAAAAAAAAAGGAAGGAAATACTACATTTTCGGCATCTCATAATCTATTGCCTAACTATCGAATTTGTATTCTGATATCATATAAAAGCCGAAAAAGGAAAATACTAGATCTTCAGCGTGCCGTAATATTTGTGATTGAACACGCCATCCTGAGTCGGATTGCAAAATATGTGAAAATATTGATGAGATTTTCTCAAAAATTAGTCTATAAATATACTATCTATCGACACAAAAGATCAAAATAGCAATAAAAGATTTTAGAACACCTTTATTTCAACGTTTTGTAAGAGTACCGTATTCTTAAATCTGTCCTTTTCTTAAAATTCTCGGCGAAATTAGTTATGTTCCTTCGCTCGCTTTGGAACGACATGTCATTCCTCTTGCATAATAATTGGCATCGTTGTAAAACGGAGAATCTCCAGATATCAAATATTATCAAAATATTATCGCTGAATTGATTTTGAGCGGACAAGCTCGAGTTTTAAAACCCCTAGAAAATATAAACAAAAACCATGTGGCCATGCTGTCTTCACAACTCGTTTGCTGATTGGCCCAGACATCGCGTGCAAAGCATTATGGTTACGAGGAAGGCTGAGGGGGCGATAAATATTTGGTTTAGGGAATTATGTTTTGGGGTTACCTGCATGAGATTCACTCTGATAAGTGACAGAAAAAGATTAATTCTCATCGTATATAGATTGACGTTGAGTGTTAATCAAAACCATGTAGCTGATTATGCAAATTAATCGGCAAGCGGTGTGTCGTTGAGTAATACTAATCAACTGTCACGGGTCAATGATAAAGCCGTCGACAACTCATTATTTACTGCGAATAATATCTCATACCATCTTTAAAAAATAATTTATAGGCCTTAAATGGAAATAAAAATGGCCAATTATTTTCTTTTTGAAGGGAATTTTATCGATGGCTGAATTCTGTTAACTGTTGCTTCTTCATACGGCATGTAAAATAAGGAATACGTATTGGATATCATTGTTTAAAATGTTCTTATCACCATGGGTCGAAAAAATGAAAACGACCAACGAGCCGAAATGCGACAATTCTCGAACCTGCCATTGCTTAATTACATCAAAGCCAAAATGCACAAAAGTGAACGTAAGCTTTATTTGACTATTAAATTGGTAGCTATCTATAGGGACTCACATTTTGATAACGTTATGTACACGCAAAATCTTAGTTTAATCCACGTGTTAACTGAAAACACGTACAATTGTGGCGGCTGCTTTGATGATTACCTAATCGACAATAATCTTAATCTCCTGTCCACTAGCTGGCACTAAGGTGCTAATTAATTGATGAAATTAACTTCAGTTAATCCTACCAAAGTTATAATATACAAATTACTACTAATGTATAGATTGTTCTTTGATATCGTCTGATCAAATTTTTACTACGATTTAAGTCTTTAGCACCCCTGAAAACGCCTGAAAAGATATGTTCAACGGCAAAAAAAAAATAAATGGCCCGTTTGCTATGGCAGCTGTCCAGACAGATAATCCATTGAAACAAACTGCATGACATATTCCACTTTTCATTAGCCAGGTTATTCTTGGTAGGCATTCCTTTTGGTAGCCTTGATTGTAAGTCACTAACTTGTAGGTCCCATGTCCAATCCCTGCATTTATCGAGAAATATTCAGATTTGTCAGCACAGTTCTTCCCTTGTCAAAGGTGTAGGGGTGGTGTTCGAAAATAATAGATCAGAGTAGATGCGAAACCGAGGTCCTATGTACACATTTGCTTGCACGTAAAACACCCCGGGTGCCAGTCACATATCTAAGAAGGGGGGGGGTGTCCAAATGTACATGCCAGTCCAACCTGCTGCATGTCCTCCACAGCACCGAATCGGCTATCAGGAATCAGACAGGAAATACGTCATACAATAGCCGATCTATCCAACTACCAAACGATACTGTATTTTTTTATTCATTGACACCCTCTATCAGACTTGTAAAAGTAATATTTGCTTGCGAAAAGATCGGCCAAAATTGTAAAATCTGGCAAAATTACGTCACATCCGGTGCCAAAAGAAATCATTATCGGCAGCAAATAAGTTGAGAATTTGCAACATGAAACATACAAACTTTGTTTTATACGGTATTTGCAAATAGGACATTACTTCCGGTGATACTGGAAATGTTAAATCAGATCACTGCAATCATAAATGGCATAAGGCATCACATGGTGAAAATTGTATGAAAATTGAATAATAATTGACACTTTTATAGACCAAAAAGCTTGAAAAGTGACTTGTTGAAACTCGTCTATTTCTCGACAACCGTACAAGTTAGAAACTTGTTTGTGGTATCTGTATTATCGTATGGGTTCATGCTATTCGTTGATGGGATTCAAATATCATAATTTTAAAAATATTATAGAAAAGACTCATTTGAATAAAATATTTGTTTTTTAGGTTAAAAATACAGTTTTTGCCAAAATGGTGTCATTTCAGGTCACAGTGAAACAGTAAAATTGGCGTAACCTAGTCCAAATTGGCATTAGGCATCGAATGAAAAAAATATATTGAAAATCGGATAATAGTTTACTCTTTTATAGGCAAAATAAGGTAAAAAGTGATGCATGAAAAACTGCATATTCCTCGGTAATTGCTCATATAATGAACTGTTTTTTTGCATACATTCTTACGTTACGTTATTATAAAAAAATATTCTTAAATAAAAAAGTTTTCTGTAAAAATTTTAAAAAAAAATAAAAATCGGAGATTTTTTCGACTACTACCGGTTTTTCGATCATTGTCGGAATAGCATTAACAAATTGATTAGATACTTAACTTCCTGTACCAGAAATATTAGAAACATTCGTTGAGTAATTTTCGAAAGAAAGATACATAAAAGATCATTTTCAATAAATTAATGCTTTTTCAACTTTTTTCAAAGTTTGAGGTCATTTTCGAACTACCTATAATATTGCAACGCTTTTATTATTAGATGCACACGCTAGGCCACCGATAGGACTCTGAGTAAAAAATGTTTAAAAAAAATGGTAGGCGTCGTTTTCGAGAAAAAAGGCGCCTCAGAATGCTCCAAAACAGAAAATACTTAGTTTTCGGCGTACCATAATTTATTTCCTAAGAATCAAATTCGTGTTATTTAGATGTTATACGATCGTCTATTAATGGAACTATCCAACGACACTTTAATTATTCTGGTCCGCTAATATGTGACGGAGAATTCGAACTTTTGGCAAGAGCTCCAATTTTTTTTTTATCTTTTTTACATTTTTCGTCGTTTTTTGAACTACTTCCGGTATACGAATCATTGTCGAGTAGTTTTCACATCCAGTTTTGGAGTTTGCATGGGAACAGGGCTCTCTAATGATATACTACACTATACGATTAAATAAAACACTTCTGAGAAATCCCATGTTCAAAAGTGTTAGAAATGTAAAAATGTCAAAATATTGAAAATTAAATTTCAATAACTACATGTACATACATATTATACATCGTTAGAACCGTAATTAGGTCAGCTATCTGAATTTATATCCTTTCTTTGAAAATCTCTTCAAATAAAAAAATAGTAGAGCATTTCCCAAAATTTCACGATTTTTCGACTTTTTTTCGATTTACAGTCCCTTTTTTGTCTTATTCCAAATATTTCAAGGTCTTAACGGATGGATCCATGCTAAAGACTACCGGAAGGACCATCGATAGATAAAGTTTAAGAAAAATCGCTGGAGCAGTTTTCGAGATAAAGGCGTCCCAAAACGCTCCAAATTAAAAAATACATGATTTTCAGCGTGCCATATTTTACTTCCGGGTCATCGTATCTTTATGAAATGGGTACCATACGATACTTCCAATCCCTAGCAACCCAACGAAATCATAATCTCTTTAATCCGTTGATATCGGACGAAATAATGACGTTTTTCCCCAAAGCTCCCATATTTTGCATTTTTTTCCAAACATCAGAAATTATTTCGACTACTTCCGGTTTACGGATCGTTCCTGAAATTGCTTTATCCAACTGTCTGACTATATGGCTTTATGTTCCAGAGGTTTCAGAAATATCGATTTATCCTTTCCAAAAAATATAAGGGTTTGAAAATGGGTTGAAAATTCGAAAAAACTCGAAAAATAAAGGGAGATAACGCTGAATGAAACTTATGTTACTGGAATCGGATGGACTTCAGGAATCCAAAAATGGAAATGTTAAATCAGATCATTGCAATCATAAATGGCATAAGGCATTTTTGACTTTTTTCAATTTTCAGTCCCTTTTTTGTCTTATTCCAATTATATAAAGGTGTTAATGGATGAATCCATGCTAAGGAACCGTAAGGAACATCGATAGATAAAGTTTAAGAAAAATCGCTGGAGCAGTTTTCGAGATAAAGGCGTCCAAAAACGCTCCAAATCAAAAAATACTTTATTTTCAGCGTGTCATATTTTACTTCTGAATCATCGTATCTGTATGAATTGGGTATCATACGATACTCCAATTCCAATGTAAACCAACGATACCTTAATCCATTTGATCGGTTGACATGGGACGAAGAAATCACGTTTTTTCCCAAAGCCCCCATTTTTTTAGTTTTTTTCAAAATATCAGACATTATTTCGACTACTTCCGGTTTACGAATCGTTGTTGAAATTGCTTTATGCAACTGTTTGGCAATATGGCTTTATGTTTCAGGGGTTTCAGAAATATCGTTTTATCCTTTCCAAAAAATATAAGGGTTACAAAATAGGCAGAAAATTCGAAAAAATTCGAAAAATAAAGGGCGATAACTCTGAATGAAACTTATATTACTGGAATTGCATAGACTACAGGAATCCAAAATTGTAGGTCAAATTTGAAAATTTTGAAAAATAACAAAAATTGTGTCATAAACAACGTGTTTTCAATTTTAGAACGATAGAAATCCTACACGAATTTTCGAAATCGAAAAATGTGAGATAGCCATTATCTCCGAAAAGATTCAGGGTTCCCGAAAATGTCATTTGTTTTAAAATGGGTAAAGAATTGACGAAACTATGGCCTATTTTCAATTTTTAGACGACGTACAAAGTTCGGCCACTTCCGGTACGCGCAGAGGTTTGAAAAATAGTTTATCAAGTAGCCACCACATGTTTTCTCGATAGAAAAGTTTGTTCCAGATCGATATCTGTTTTCGATCATGGAGAAATAGGCTCCCGCGGTAAAAAATAATAATAATAATAACTAGACCTGCAGACCTGCAGTGCTGAATCGGCTTTCAGGAATCAGGCAGGAAGTGCGTCATACAATAGCCGATCCATCGAGCTACCAAACGATACTGTATTTGTTATGATTCAGTGACACCCTCTATCAGATTTGTAAAAGTAATATTTGCTTGCAAATACACCGGTCAAAATTGCCAAAAGAAATAATTATCGGTAACAAATAAGTTGAGAATTCGCAATTGAGAATTGTTTTATACATATCAGGCAATAAATAATAAACTTAGAACCCATAAACTGAAATTAAAAAGGTAAAAAACTTAAAAAGTGATCCTTAGAAAAATGGTTATTTCTCGACAAGGGAATATGCTAGAAGCAATTATTTGATATCAGTATGATTATATTGATCCAATCTAAATGACCATTAGAATCAAACGTTATAATGTTAAACAAATAATAAATATAACTCACTTCAAAAAAATATTTGTTTTGAATTCTAAAAATACGGTTTTTGCAAATATGACATTACTTCCGGTGATAATGCAAATGTTAAATCAGATCATTGCAATCATAAATGCCATAAGGCATCACATGGTGAAAATTGTATGAAAATTGAATAATAATTGACACTTTTAAAGACCAAAAAGCTTGAAAAGTGACGTGTAGAAAATCGTCTATTTCTCAGCAACCGTACAAGTTAGAAACTTTTTTCTGGTATCTGTATGATCGTATGAGTTCATGCTATTCGGTGATGGGATTCAAATATCATAATTTTAAAAACATTATAAACAAGACTCATTTGAATAAAATATTTGTTTTTTAGGTTAAAAATACAGTTTGTGGCAAAATGACGTAATTTCCGGTCACAGTGAAACTGTAAAATTGGCTTAACCTAGTCCAAATTGGCATTAGGCATCGAATTAAAAAAAATTATTGAAAATCAGATAATAATTTACTATTTTATAGGCAAAATAACGTGAAAAGTGATGCATGCAAAATTGCATATTTCTCGGCAATTGCTCATATTACGACCTATATTCAAAGTTTGAGGTCATTTTTGTACTACCTATGATATTGCAACGCTTTTATTATTAAAAGCACACGCTAGGCCACCGATAGGACTCTGAGTAAAAAAAGTTTAATAAAAATCGTAGGCTTTGTTTTCGAGAAAAAGGTGTCTCAGAATGCTCCAAAACGGAAAATACTTAGTTTTCGGCGTACCATAATTTATTTCCTAAGAATCAAATTCGTGTTATTTAGATGTTATACGATCGTCTGGTAATGGAACTATCCAACGACACTTTAATTGTTTTGGTCCGCTAATATGTGACAGAGAATTCGAACTTTTGGCAAGAGCTCCATTTTTTTTCATCTTTTTTACATTTTTCTTCGTTTTTTGAACTACTTCCGGTATACGAATGATTGTCGAGTAGTTTTCACATCCAGTTTTGGAGTTTGCTTGGGAACAGGGCTCTCTAATGATATACGACACTATACGATTAAATAAAATACTTCTGAGAAATCCTATGTTCAAAAGTGTTAAAAATGTCAAAATGTCAAAATATTGAAAATTAAATTTCAATAACTGCATACATATTATACATCATTAGAATCGTAATTAGGTCAGCTTTTTAAATATATATCTTTTTTTTTGAAAATCTCTTAAAATAAAAAAATAGTGGAGCATTTTCCAAAATTTCACGATTTTTTGACTTTTTTCAATTTTCAGTCCCTTTTTTGTCTTATTCCAATTATATAAAGGTGTTAATGGATGAATCCATGCTAAGGAACCGTAAGGAACATCGATAGATAAAGTTTAAGAAAAATCGCTGGAGCAGTTTTCGAGATAAAGGCGTCCAAAAACGCTCCAAATCAAAAAATACTTTATTTTCAGCGTGTCATATTTTACTTCTGAATCATCGTATCTGTATGAATTGGGTATCATACGATACTCCAATTCCAATGTAAACCAACGATACCTTAATCCATTTGATCGGTTGACATGGGACGAAGAAATCACGTTTTTTCCCAAAGCCCCCATTTTTTGAGTTTTTTTCAAAATATCAGACATTATTTCGACTACTTCCGGTTTACGAATCGTTGTTGAAATTGCTTTATGCAACTGTTTGGCAATATGGCTTTATGTTTCAGGGGTTTCAGAAATATCGTTTTATCCTTTCCAAAAAATATAAGGGTTACAAAATAGGCAGAAAATTCGAAAAAATTCGAAAAATAAAGGGCGATAACTCTGAATGAAACTTATATTACTGGAATTGCATAGACTACAGGAATCCAAAATTGTAGGTCAAATTTGAAAATTTTGAAAAATAACAAAAATTGTGTCATAAACAACGTGTTTTCAATTTTAGAACGATAGAAATCCTACACGAATTTTCGAAATCGAAAAATGTGAGATAGCCATTATCTCCGAAAAGATTCAGGGTTCCCGAAAATGTCATTTGTTTTAAAATGGGTAAAGAATTGACGAAACTATGGCCTATTTTCAATTTTTAGACGACGTACAAAGTTCGGCCACTTCCGGTACGCGCAGAGGTTTGAAAAATAGTTTATCAAGTAGCCACCACATGTTTTCTCGATAGAAAAGTTTGTTCCAGATCGATATCTGTTTTCGATCATGGAGAAATAGGCTCCCGCGGTAAAAAATAATAATAATAATAACTAGACCTGCAGACCTGCAGTGCTGAATCGGCTTTCAGGAATCAGGCAGGAAGTGCGTCATACAATAGCCGATCCATCGAGCTACCAAACGATACTGTATTTGTTATGATTCAGTGACACCCTCTATCAGATTTGTAAAAGTAATATTTGCTTGCAAATACACCGGTCAAAATTGCCAAAAGAAATAATTATCGGTAACAAATAAGTTGAGAATTCGCAATTGAGAATTGTTTTATACATATCAGGCAATAAATAATAAACTTAGAACCCATAAACTGAAATTAAAAAGGTAAAAAACTTAAAAAGTGATCCTTAGAAAAATGGTTATTTCTCGACAAGGGAATATGCTAGAAGCAATTATTTGATATCAGTATGATTATATTGATCCAATCTAAATGACCATTAGAATCAAACGTTATAATGTTAAACAAATAATAAATATAACTCACTTCAAAAAAATATTTGTTTTGAATTCTAAAAATACGGTTTTTGCAAATATGACATTACTTCCGGTGATAATGGAAATGTTAAATCAGATCATTGCAATCATAAATGCCATAAGGCATCACATGGTGAAAATTGTATGAAAATTGAATAATAATTGACACTTTTAAAGACCAAAAAGATTGAAAAGTGACGTGTAGAAAATCGTCTATTTCTCAGCAACCGTACAAGTTAGAAACTTTTTTCTGGTATCTGTATGATCGTATGAGTTCATGCTATTCGGTGATGGGATTCAAATATCATAATTTTAAAAACATTATAAACAAGACTCATTTGAATAAAATATTTGTTTTTTAGGTTAAAAATACAGTTTGTGGCAAAATGACGTAATTTCCGGTCACAGTGAAACTGTAAAATTGGCTTAACCTAGTCCAAATTGGCATTAGGCATCGAATTAAAAAAAATTATTGAAAATCAGATAATAATTTACTATTTTATAGGCAAAATAACGTGAAAAGTGATGCATGCAAAATTGCATATTTCTCGGCAATTGCTCATATTACGACCTATTTTTTGCATACATTCTCCTCGTCTGGATTATTACTAAGAGTTTATGAAAGTTACGAATAAATAGTTCAAAATATGAAGACGTTGAATGGGTTGTAAATAACTGATTGTTACACTTTTTTTTACATTTATTCGAAATTGCCCGAAAATGAAATTGAAATTAAAAAATCTGAGCCAACGATTTGTGCCCCTATACAGCGTGCATCCTTTTTGCTATATCAGATTTCGAAAAAAATAATATTTGCTTTCAAAAAGTGGTACTGAACTGTCAAAAGTGTAGTTTTTGTTAATATTACGCCACTTCCGTTGCGTGCAGAAAAATTTCACGGTAACAAGAAAAATTACAATTGAGACCAGGGAGCATATGCACTTTGTTTTATACAAATCGAACAATAAATAATTAATCTAGGTACGAAAAACTAAATTAGTCAATGGCGACTAAAGAAAATTACTGAGACAAAATTCTTTCTCACTTATGCTCAAGTAGGGTGATACTTTAACTCTGTGTAAACTACCATCAAAAAATATTCATAAATAAAAAAGTTTTCTGTAAAAATGTAAAACAAATTCAAAATATCGGAGATTTTTTCGACTACTTCCGGTTTTTCGATCATTGTCGGAATAGCTTTAACAAGTTGATTAGATACTTAACTTCCTGTACCAGAAATATCAGAAACATTCATTAAGTAATTTTTGAACAAAAGATAAACAAAAGAGCATTTTCAATAATTTAATGATTTTTCAACTTTTTTCAAAGATTGATGTCATTTTTGGACCACCTATAATATTGCAACGCTTTTATTATTAGATGCACACGCTAGGCCATCGATAGGACTCTGAGTAAAAAATGTTTAAGAAAAATCGTAGGCGTCGTTTTCGAGAAAAAGGCGTCTCAGAATGCTCCAAAACGGAAAATACTTAGTTTTCGGCGTACCATAATTTATTTCCTAAGAATCAAATTCCTGTTATTTAGATGTTATACGATCGTCTATTAATGGAACTATCCAACGACACTTTAATTGTTTTGGTCCGCTAATATGTGACGGAGAATTCGAACTTTTGGCAAGAGCTCCAATTCTTTTTTATCTTTTTTACATTTTTTGTCGTTTTTTGAACTACTTCCGGTATACGAATCATTGTCGAGTAGTTTTCACATCCAGTTTTGGAGTTTGCATGGGAACGGGGCTCTCTAATGATATACATCACTATACGATCAAATAAAATATTTCCGAGAAATCCTATGTTCAAAAGTGTTAAAAATGTCAAAATGTCAAAATATTGAAAATTAAATTTCAATAACTGCATACATATTATACATCATTAGAATCGTAATTAGGTCAGCTTTTTAAATATATATCTGGTTTTTTTTAAAAATCTCTTAAAATAAAAAAATAGTAGAGCATTTTCCAAAATTTCACGATTTTTTGACTTTTTTCGATTTTCAGTCCCTTTTTTGTCTTATTCCAATTATTGGAAGATTGTAATGTATTGCTTCATGCTAAAGACCATCGAAGGGTCTCTTAAGAGAGAAAGTTTAAGAAAAATCGCTGGAGCAGTTTTCGAGATAAAGGCGTCCAAAAACGCTCCAAATCAGAAAATACTTGATTTTCAGCGTGCCATATTTTGCCTCCAGCTCATCGTATCTGTACTAATTGGGTATCATTCAGTGGTCCAATCACCGCTAGACCAAATGATACCTTAATTTGTTTAATCCGTTGATATCGGACGGAGAAATCGTGTTTTTACCCAAGACACAATTTTTTCACGTTTTTTTCAAAATATCGCATATTATTTCGACTACTTCCGGTTTACGGATTGTTGTTGAAATTGCTTTAAACGGTGGTTTGACAATATTGCTTCATGTATCAGGAATTTGAGAAACGTTGATCCGGCCGTAAAACGACACTTAAGCTCACAAAATGTGAAGAAAATTCGAAAAAACATCGAAAAATAAAGGGCGATAACTCGGAATGAAACTTATATTACTGGAACCAGAATGTCTTCAGGTATCCAAAAATGTAGGTCAAATTTGAAAATTTTGAAAAATAACAAAAATTGTCTCTCAAATAAAATTTTTCATTTTTCGATCGCAAGAAGTCAGCCATGAAGTTTCGAAATATCGAAATTTTCAACTGCTATCGTCCGAGAAAAGACTCAAGGTTTCCGAAAATGTCATTTGTATGAAAATAGGTACAGAATTGACGAATCTCCGGCCGTTTTTTAATTTTTTGACACAGCACGAAATTCGACCACTTCCGGTCTGCGCAGAAGTTTCAAAAATAGTTTATCAAGTAGCCAACACATGGTTTCCCTATAGAGAATTAGGTCCCAGATCGGTATCTGTTACAGGCGCTGAGAAATAGGCTCACCCGAAAAATAAAATAATAATAATAAACTAGATCTGCTACTGTCCCATGCAGATATGAAAGCTTTCATATTCATCGTCACGTGTCATAGATTATATCAAGTATCTCAAATAAAAGGATAAGAATAACAAACTATCAAAATTGGTCAAAAACTCGCGAAGTTACAAGTCTAAATATAGTATGAAACATTGCATAATCTGAAAACTAAAGGGAAATAACTGATACTTGTGTTGCTGTAATCGGGATGACTTCCCACTTCAAAACTTTCAGAAAAATGAAATGAAAATGGTAAGAAAACATCGAAAAATTAAATGAGAAAACTTTGAACTAAACTAAAAACTTTTGAATCATGTTGATTCCAATTGTTTGAATATTTACGTTAAATATGTAAATTTGGACAATTATAAAGACATAATTATCAAAATCGGTCAAAACTCACAAAGTTACAAATTTAAATGTAGTGAGAAACATTGCACCCTCGGCAAAAAAATAATCTTTAAACTAAAGGGAAATAACCCAAACTTGTATAGCTGTAATCGGGCTTCCAAAATTAGAGATATGTTATATAATTATGGTTTCCAATATGTTTGGTTATAAGTAGGAAATCGTGACAACTTCTTAAGCATGTTTTAAACAAAGGGTCATAGACTGCAATATACAAGAATGGCACTTTGCAATAAAAAAAAAACTGTTCAAAGCAAGATTTCTATGCAGAAATGAAATAATTAATAGAACCAGAAAAACATTTATCCACTATAATAAATAAGCAACATGGAGAAAATGAAATCAAATTGAATGGTTGTTTAACGTCCTACTGTTTTGCTCCTAAAATGGGCTAATGAAGACGGGCATAAGCCATAAAGTGTGCAATGAGGGAAATTTTACCCGGGCAGCGGCGTTACGGCCTACGAGGTTGGACAGGCGACCATACTCCTTGTCACGTACAACCAAGAAATCGAAACAACGCCAGTTGACTCAATGACAGACGTTATGATACAGAGCGCACGTGCTAACCATTCAGTCACGCAACCTCCCTAAAATCTGCAAATTGCTGACCTACAGATAGAAACATTTCAACCGGGCGAAATCTTCTATTTTATTAGTTTAATTTGCACGGTACCTTTAGTTATCAACCGAATATTACAAAACTTTTAAAAATAAGCTCCCCCTGACCAGCTAAATCGTTCGCAATAAACGTTTTCCCCTTAAAATCGGCAAATTGCTGACTTTAAAGTGAGAAACATTACAACCGGGTGAATTTTTCTGTTTTATCACTTTTACAGTATCTTTGATTACCAACCGATTATTACAAAACTTTAAAAATAAAAAAAAAGAGAGAAATGCGGCTTAACGTCCATTCGACACAAACTAGGTCATTTCGGGACTAACATATGTTTTTTAATTTTATTTAAAAACTTCCCTTGCGCGTACTGGTCTTTAGCTGTTGGGAGGAAACTGAATGGCACGGAGAAAACCCACGAGGTTGGAACCATACTCCATGTCACGTGCAATCTCGAAATCGAAACGACGCCCGTTGACTCAATGACAGACGTTACGATACAGCGTGCACATGCTAACCATTCAGCCATTCAGCCTCCCTTAAAAATAAGCTCCCCCTGACCAGCTTAATTGTTCGCAATAAACATTTGCCCTCTAAAATCGGCAAATTGCTGACTTTAAAGTGAGAAACATTATAACCGGGCGAAATTTTATGTTTTAACAGTTTAATTCGCACGGTATTTTAATTACCAACCGATTATTACAAAACTTTTGAAAATAAGCTCCAACTGACCAGCTTAATCGTATGCAATAAACGTTTGGCCTGAATTGAAAGTTCTGCAACGAGGAAGATCATCTCGATTTTCCGGCGTGGTCCCCCCTTGTCAGTGAGGCAGAACGGAGGGCCTGACAAGGACAGCTGTCTAGTCGTTCGGGTGGGACGAAAAACCAAGGTCGCGTGTACACATTGGAGTGCACGTAAAATATCCCTAAGCAGTTGGAATTCGATACTGTTGAATAAGCTCTATACAATGACTAAATGTGCAGATTGTAGTCACACACACTATATGTTTCGCTTAACAATGAAAGGGTGCCGTTTTCAATGTTCGATCCTTTTATTCTTCTACTCCAGATATTTTGGACTGTTGATCGAAGTTTTCATATAAAAGACTACCGATAAGACTCTTTGTAGAAGAAGTTCCCAAAAAGTATTATGTTGACTTTAAGAGAAAAGAACCTTTAAAGATGCTCCAAATCGTAAACATACGACTTTTTGGATTTTCGATCTCTTTTTTTCAGCTATCCCTGATATTTAAAAAAAAGATACAACGATTTCACACAACAGGCCAGCTATTACACTCTCGATTAACAAGAGTTTCACCGCCCTCCCTTCATTATAACCGAAGTTATCTTGCCCTAAAGAATCAACAAATCAGCATGCTTATTTCTGCTTACCCTAGGCAGAAAATGCTCATCTTTGAACTCAATCATGACATTGACATAGTGAACGTCTACACCAAGATTGAACATTCTAGCTCAATTAGAAGGAGAGTTATTGTGTTTCAAAGTTTCGGCCCTTCAAATTGCTACTACTTTTCATATTCACTTCAAAATGGCAACCATCAATTGACCTAAATCAAAATTCTTCTCTGAACAATTTTTAGATCATCTTTCAAGGATTCAGAAAACATAAATCCCGTGTCTGTAAGTAAAATAGCAAAAAAGCCTTAGGGATTTTTCACGTTTCAAGATGGTGGCACTTCCGGTTCGATCAACAAACTTTATATTTTGTGTACAAATCAGTAATTACTTGTCTAGTATCAACAAAAAAAAATCAGGTCATTCTGACCTATATTTCGATGATTTTTTTGAAAATTTTGATCTTTAATTTCGTCAAGGGGAGATAATTTAGAAAATTTCTAATTATATTTTTGAAGTCACATCGGTAAGGTCTACATATATACTAAATTTCATGACAATCGTACAACTATTAAAGAAGTTGTCAAATTGGTCTAAACTTCCGGTTCGAAATCACAGCGACGAATTTTCGAAATTCGAAAATGTGAAACTGCAGATGAAAATGATTTTTTTCAAGGTATTCAAAGAAAAAAGAATTAGTAAAATCGGTCAAAAAATAACAAAGTTACGACTATGCTTTGTCCATTTCGTCGTTCGTAAATTTCGGTGATTTCGGATTCGTAAAACGTTTTGAAAATATATTTAATCAAGGTTCGCACCCCATTTTTGGGGGGGTAGGTCAAAATTTCAGAAAGATCCTACGGATAGATTCTGAGAAATCCGATTTGCAGAAAACACACACAAAAAAAAAATAATAATAATAATCTTAACAGAAACAATAAGCTTTCATATGTAATATGAAAGCTTAATAACTAGATCTGCTACTGTCCCATGCAGATATGAAAGCTTTCATATTCATCGCCACGTGTCATTGATTGTATCAAGTATCCTAAATAAAAGGATAAGAAGAAAAAATTATCAAAATTCGTCAAAAACTCGCAAAATTACAAGTCTAAATATAGTATGAAACATTGCACCCAGGCATAACAATAATCTGAAAACTAAAGGGAAATAACCGAAACTTGTATTACTGTAATGAGACGGATGAGAAAATGAAATGAAAATTGCCGGAAAAAAATTAAAAATGACAGATTGGACAGGCGACCTTACTCCTTGTCACGTACAACCGAGCATTCGAAAACACGCTAGTTAACTCAATGACAGGCGCGCGTGCTAACCATTCAGCCGCCCACCCCCCCCTTTGAAATCAGACACGTACAAGCCACTCACAAAAAAATGGTAAATTATTGAGTTTAGTGCAAAAAGGCGTCTACAGCACCCGGTGTTCCCAGGCGGTCACCCATCCTAGTACTAACCGGGCCCGACGTTGCTTAACTTGAGTGATCGGACGAGAACTGGTGTTTTCAACATGGTATGACAGTAGACGAGAGAAGGTGGACAGAACCCGTAGTTATACATACTTGAATTGACCCGCTTATTGATTTGTTTTTGGGGGGGGGGGTTGTCGGTTTTAAAAAGCACAGCACAGCACCCGGTGTTCCCAGGCGGTCACCCATCCAAGTACTGACCGGGCCCGACGTTGCTTAACTTCAGTGATCGGACGAGAACTGGTGTTTTCAACGTGGTGTGGCCGTAGGAGAGAGAAGGTGGACAGAACCCGTAGTTATACTTACCTCAATTGACCCGCTTATTGATTTTTTTTTTGTTTTTTGTCGGTTTTAAAAAGGGGCCTACAGCACCCGATGTTCCCAGGCGGTCAACCATCCAAGTACTGACCGGGCCCGACGTTGCTTAACTTCAGTGATCGGACGAGAACTGGTGTTTTCAACGTGGTGTGGCCGTAGACGAGAGAAGGTGGACAGAACCCGTAGTTATACTTACCTCAATTGACGCGCTTATTGATTTTTTTTTTGTTTTTTTGTCGGTTTTAAAAAGGGGCCTACAGCACCCGATGTTCCCATGAGGTAACCCATCCAAGTACTGACCGGGCCCGACGTTGCTTAACTTCAGTGATCGGACGAGAACTGGTGTTTTCAACGTGGTATGGCCGTAGACGAGAGGTGGTGGACAGAACCCGTAGTTATACTTACCGGAATTGACCCGCTTATTGATTTTTGGGGCGGTTTTTGTTGGTTTTAAAAAGGCGTCTATAGCACCCGGTGTTCCCAGGCGGTCACCCATCCAAGTACTAACCGGGCCCGACGTTGCTTAACTTCAGTGATCGGACAAGAACTGGTGTTTTCAACGTAGTGTGGCCGTAGACGAGAGAAGGTGGGCAGAACCCGTAGTTATACTTACCTGAATTGACCCGCTTATTGATTTTTTTTTTTGTGGGGGGGGGGGAGGTGTCGGTTTTAAAAAGGCGTCTACAGCACCCGGTATTCCCAGGCGGTCACCCATCCAAGTACTGACCGGGCCCGACGTTGCTTAACTTCAGTGATCGGACGAGAACTGGTGTTTTCAACGTGGTGTGGCCGTAGACGAGAGAACGTGGACAGAACCCGTAGTTATACTTACCTGAATTGACCCGCTTATTGATTTTTTTTTTTTGGGGGGGTGGTCGGTTTTAAAAAGGCGTCTACAGCACCCGGTGTTCCCAGGCGGTCACCCATCCAAGTACTGACCGGGCCGGACGTTGCTTAACTTCAGTGATCGGACGAGAACTGGTGTTTTCAACGTGGTGTAGCCGTAGACGAGAGAAGGTGGACAGAACCCATACTTGTGCTTACTTAAATTCTTTTTGTGTCTTATTCCCTGGGGAGACGGGCCGAGCGCAGAGCTGGAGTGGTGCAAAAGAGTGCGCGCTGTGGTCTGATTCGCGCAAAATTGATTTTTTCACGAAGAATCAGGGCAAAAAGACGTCTACAGCACCCGGTGTTCCCAGGCGGTCACCCATCCAAGTACTAACCGGGCCCGACATTGCTTAACTTCAGTGATCGGACGAGAACTGGTGTTTTCAACGTGGTATGGCCGTAGACGAGAGAAGCTGGACAGAACCCGTAGTTATACTTACCTGAATTGACCCGCTTATTGATTTTTTGTTTTGTTTTTTGTTTTAGAGTATTTAATTGTTTTAAAGAGACACGTTAAATTAAAGTTTAATTTTAAATAAGACCAATAAAATTAGGATTTAATAATGCCAGACTAATATTAAATAAAGTTTTAAATTAAGAATAATTAATTATTGGTCTAATGCAATGAAATGCTTTGATTTGACGGATGAAATGTACGATGGGTGTTCACACTATGTGGCTAAGGCGTTGGCCTGCTAGCCAGGAGGTCGGGTGTTCGATCCCTGCATTGGCCGAGAAAGTTCATCTCGATATTCTGGCGTGTCCCCCCATACGCCGAGTACACATTGGAGTGCACGTAAAAGATCCCTTAGCAGTTGGAATTCTATATTGTTGAATAAGCTCTATACGATGACTAAATGTGCAGATTGTAGCCACCCACACTGCATGTTTTGCTTAACAATGAAAGGGTGCGGTTTTCAATTTTCGATCCTTTTATTCTACTACTCCTGATATTTTGGACTGTTGATCTATGGTTTCATATAAAAGACTACCGATAAGACTCTTTGTAGAAGAAGTTCCCCCAAAATATTATGTTGACTTTAAGAGAAAGGGACCTTGAAAAATGCTCCAAATCGTAAAAATACGACTTTTTGGATTTTCGATCTCTTTTTTCTGCTACCCCTGATATTTAAAAAAAAATGATACAATGATTTCACACAACGGGCTAGCTATTAGACTCTCGATTGACAAAGTTTCATCACCCTCCCTTCATTATAACCGAAGTTATTGTGCCCTAAAGAATCAACAAATCAGCATGCTTATCTCTGCTTACCCTAGGCAGAAAATGTTCATCTTTGCACTCAATCATGACATTGACCTAGTGAACGTCTACACCAAGATTGAACATTCTAGCTCAATTAGAAGGAGAGTTATTGTGTTTCAAAGTCTCGGCCCTTCAAATTGCTACTACTTTTCATATTCACTTCAAAATGGCAACCACCAGTTGACCTAAATCAAAATTCTGCTCCCTACGATTTTCGGGCCATCCTTCAAGGATTCAGAAAATATAACTCCCGTGTCTGTAAGTAAGATAGCAAAAAAGCCTTAGGGATTTTTCATGTTTCAAGATGGTGGCATTTCCGGTTTGATCGACAAACTCCACATTTTGTGTAGGAATCAGTAATTACCTGTCGAGTATCGAAAAAAAATTTCAGGTCATTCTGACCTATATTTTGACGATTATTTTTAAAACTTCGATCCTTAATTTCACCAAGGGGAGATAATTTAGAAAATTTCTCATTATAATTTTGAAGTCACATTGGTAAGATCTACTTAAATACTAAATTTCATGAAAATCGTACAACTATTAAAGAAGTTGTCAAATTGGTCTAAACTTCCGGTTCGAAATCACAGCGACGAATTTTCGAAATTCGAAAATGTGAAACTGCAGATGAAAATGATTTTTTTCAAGGTATTCAAAGAAAAAAGAATTAGTAAAATCGGTCAAAAAATAGCAAAGTTACGACTATGCATTGTCAGTTTTTTCGTTCGTAAAATTCGGTGATTTCGAATTCGCAAAACGTTTTGAAAATATATTTAATCAACAGCCACCACCCATTTTTGGGGGGGTAGGTCAAAGTTTCAGAAACATCCTATGGATAGATTCTGTCAAATCCGATTTGCAGGAGAAACACAAAAAAAAAATAACTAGACCTGCATGCAGGAATGAGGGGTTTCACTGGTGCCACGTTACCCTTAAACATGTCACTTCCGGTGCCAAGTTACCCTTGAACATATGTCACTTCCGGTACCAGCAAAACCACTAAACAGGTTTCCAAATTAACATTGCACACATATAAAATGGACGCAGAATCAACAAAATCCAGCAATATCAATTCATTTTATACATTTGTTACTTGTAAATGATCTTGACAAAATTAAATTACTCCCGGTGTTAATGCAAATGTTCAATTAGTCTTATGAAATCAGAAATGGCATACGATATCATATAGTGAAAATTTTATGTAAATCGAATAATAATTGCCACTTTTAAAGACCAAAAAACTTGAAAAGTGACTTGTAGGAAATCGGCTATTTCTCTGCAACCGTACAAGTTAGAAACCATTTTGTGGTATCTGTATGATCGTATGGGTTCATTCTATTTGTTGATTGGCATCAAATACCATACTTTGAAAAAGATTTCAAAACAGACTCATTTGAATAAAATATCTGTTTTAGAGGCTAAAAATACAGTTTTTGCCAAAATGACGTTACTTCCGGTGATAATGAAAATCTTAAATTACTTGTATGAAATCCCAAATGGCATTAGGTATAACATGGTGTGACGTTTATGAAAATCGAATAATAATTGACCCTTTTATGGCCCCGAAACCTTCAAAAGTGACCTGTAGAAAACCGTCTATTTCTCGGCAACCGAACAAGTTAGAAACCATTTTATGATATCTATATGACCATATGAGTTTTGTTTATATGTGAATTTAAACCAAAAGTTAAAATTATTAATACATATTAAGTTATTTTTGGTTGAATAAAACATTGATTTAAAAAGTTTAAAATGCATTTTTTGACCAAATGATGTCACTTCCGGTGTCAATTTTAAATTGTAATCAACTTGATATGACGCTACGTGCTTTTTGAATCAAATGATGTCACTTTTTTAAAAATCCAATCATAATTGACTATTTTACAGGCAAAATAACGAAAACAGTGACTTGTACATAACTGCCCATTTCTTGGTAACTGCTTATAGTACAAACGAATTTTAACATACATTTTCTTCGTATGGATTATAGCTACAAGTTTATAAAAGTTACGAAGAAATATTTTAAAATCTGAAAAGCCTGAATAGGTTGTAAATAGGCCAATTTTACACCATTTTTAGCCTCTTAATCGAATTTGCTCGAAAATGAAATCGAAATTAAAAAAACTGCTTCCTACATTTTTTGCGCCTTGAAAGGGCACACTCTTTGAGTCAAATAATTTTTCCAAAAAATGATATTTGTTTTTGAAGAAGGAAAATAACTGTCAAAATTGTAGTTTTTGGTAAAATTATGCCACTTCCGGTGCCGACAGATAAAACTTTTGGTAATAAAAAAAATGACAATTGATACAACGAAGCATATGAACTTTGTTTTATACAAATCGAACAATAAAAAATTAATCTAGGACTTAAAAACTGAATTAGCCAATGGCGGCCAAGGTAAATTACTGAGACAAAATTCTTTAACATTTTTGCACTAGTCAGATGACCCTTTAATTCTGTGCATAATACGACTAAAAAATATTCATAAACAAAAAAGTTTTTTGTAAAATTTTAAATTTTCAAAATTTGGCGCCTAATATCTTTGAAGATTTACCGAAAATCAAAAATCGAAAGTAGTGTAGCTATGTGCCCTTTCTCCGGCTATGCCAAAATGTATCGAAAGTTAAAATTAAATGATTATTGTTAAAATTACTGCAATATTTTAAAAAATGATAATTTGGTGATTTCGGACATTTCGCATTGTCGCAGAACGTTCAAAATAGCTTTATCCTCTAAGTCACACCCACTTTCCCAGTAAAACCGAAGAAATCGTAACGATGCGACAAGCAGTTGCTGAGATCTACTCAAAACAAAAGAAGAATAATAATAATAAGAACTAGACCTGCATGCAGGAATGACGGGTTTCACTGGTGCCATGTTACCCTTAAACATGTCACTTCCGGTGCCAAGTTACCCTTGAACATATGTCACTTCCGGTACCAGCGAAACCACTAAACAGGTTTCCAAATTAACATTGCACACAAATAAAATGGACGCAGAATCAACAAAATCCAACAATATCAATTCATTTTATACATTTGTTACTTGTAAATGATCTTGACAAAATTAAATTACTTCCTGTGTTAATGAAAATGTTCAATTAGTCTTATGAAATCAGAAATGGCATACGATATCATATAGTGAAAATTTTATGTAAAATTTTAAGACCAAAAAACTTGAAAAGTGACTTGTAGAAAATCTGCTATTTCTCTGCAACCGTTAAAGTTACAAACCATTTTGTGGTATCTGTGTGATCGTATGGGTTCATTCTATTTGTTGATTAGCATCAAATACCATAATTTGAAAAAGATTTCAAAACAGACTCACTTGAATAAAATATCTGTTTTGAAGGCTAAAAATACAGTTTTTGCCAAAATGACGTTACTTCCGGTGATAATGAAAATCTTAAATTACTTGAATGAAATCCCAAATGGCAGTAGGTATAACACGGTGTAACGTTTATGAAAATCGAATAATAATTGACACTTTTATGGCCCCGAAACCTTCAAAAGTGACCTGTAGAAAACCGTCTATTTCTCGGCAACCGAACAAGTTAGAAACAATTTTATGATATCTATATGACCATATGAGTTTTGTTTATATGTGAATTTAAACCAAAAGTTAAAATTATTAATACATATTAAGTTATTCTTGGTTGAATAAAACATTGATTTAAAAAGTTTAAAATGCAGTTTTTGACCAAATGATGTCACTTCCGGTGTCAATTTTAAATTGTAATCAACTTGATATGACGCTACATGCTTTTTGAATCAAATGATGTCACTTTTATAAAAATCCAATAATAATTGACTATTTTACAGGCAAAATAACGAAAACAGTGACTTGTACAGAACTGCCCATTTCTTGGTAACTGCTTATATTACAAACGAATTTTAACATACATTTTCTTCGTATGGATTATAGCTACAAGTTTATAAAAGTTACGAAGAAATATTTTAAAATCTGAAAAGCCTGAATAGGTTGTAAATAGGTAAATTTTACACCATTTTTAGCCTCTTAATCGAATTTGCTCGAAAGTGAAGTCGAAATTAAAAAAACTGCTTCCTACATTTTTTGCGCCTTGAAAGGGCACACTCTTTGAGTCAAATAATTTTTCCAAAAATTAATATTTGTTTTCGAAGTAGGAAAATAACTGTCAAAATTGTAGTTTTTGGTAAAATTATGCCACTTCCGGTGCCGACAGATAACACTTTTGGTAATAAAAAAAATGACAATTGATACAACGAAGCATATGAATTTTGTTTTATACAAATCGGACAATAAAAAATTAATCTAGGACTGAAAAACTGAATTAGCCAATGGCGGCCAAGGAAAATTACTGAGACAAATTTTTTTAACATTTTTGCACTAGTCAGATGACTCTTTAATTCTGTGCACAATACGACTAAAAAATATTCATAAATAAAAAAATTTTTTGTAAAATTTTAAATTTTCGAAATTTGGCGCCTAATATCTTCGAAGATTTGCCGAAAATCAAAAATCGAAAGTAGCGTAGCTATGTGCCCTGTCTCAGGCTATGCCAAAATGTATCGAAAGTTAAAATCCAATGATTATTGTTAAAATTACTGCAATATTTTCAAAAACGATAACTTCGGTGATTTCGGACATTTCGCATTGTCGCAGAACGTTCAAAATAGCTTTATCCTCTAAGTCACACCCACTTTCCCAGTAAAACCGAAGAGATCGTAACGATGCGACACGTAGTTGCTGAGATCTATTCAAATTGGAATCTGAATAATAATAATAATAATAATAAGAATAATAATTTTAACAAAAACAATAGTGTTTCACACAAGCTACGCAGTGTGAAACCCTAATAATAATTTTAACAAAAACAATAGTGTTTCACACAAGCTTCGCAGTGTGAAACCCTAATAATAATCTTAACAGAAACCATAAGCTTTCATATGAAATATGAAAGCTTAACTAGATCTGCTACTGTCCCATGCAGATATGAAAGCTTTCATATTCATCGTCACGTGTCATTGATTGTATCAAGTATCCTAAATAAAAGGATAAGAAGAAAAAATTATCAAAATTGGTCAAAAACTCGCAAAATTACAAGTCTAAATATAGTATGAAACATTGCACCCAGGCATAACAATAATCTGAAAACTAAAGGGAAATAACCGAAACTTGTATTACTGTAATGAGACGGATGAGAAAATGAAATGAAAATTGCCGGAAAAAAATTAAAAATGGCAGGTTGGACAGGCGACCTTACTCCTTGTCACATACAACCGGGCATTCGAAAACACGCAAGTTAACTCAATGACAGGCGCGCGTGCTAACCATTCAGCCGCCCTTTGAAATCAGACACGTGCAATATGTCATATAGGAAGAATAACAAGCCGCTCACAACAAAATGGTAAATTAATGAGTTTAGGGCAAAAAGGCGTCTACAGCACCCGGTGTTCCCAGGCGTTCACCCATCCTAGTACTACCCGGGCCCGACGTTGCTTAACTTCAGTGATCGGACGAACCCGTGGACAGAACCCGTAGTTGCTGATTGTGTCTGGAACAACTGTACTAAAGAAAAAAGTGACCAACTAGAATCGCTACATTTAGACGCTATTCGAACTATTACAGGCCTTCCTCGTGGTACTTCTCATAATTTACTTTATAACGAATCTGGATTCTCCTCTCTTTTAAAAAGACGCTACGAACATAAAATGGTTTTATTTTTCAAAATTATCAATCTTCAAACACCCTCGTATCTATTCGATTTAGTCCCCCAATCTATAGCGTCCAGTAAACCATATCAACTCAGAAACTCCAATAATCTAATGAGTATTAACTGTAAATCTAATCTTTATCAAAACTCGTTTTTCCAATCATCAGTACAAGAATGGAATCGTCTTGATGAAAACGTCAAAGCTTCAAATTCAATCTCTTCATTCAAATTTCAAATTAGAAAAACATATGGCAAACCTAAATACAATGATCTCTTCAATTTTGGTGACAGGTCGTTACAAATTATTCTTTCTAAATTACGCAACTCTAAATCTGACCTAAATCATCATAAATACCTCATGTATGTATCTGACGATCCATCCTGTTTATGCGGAAACAGATGTGAATCTAGTGAACATTATTTCTTTCAGTGTCGCCTTTTTATAGACCAACGCAGACTCACTATCGATACATTGGATGACCATTTCAAGAATATTAATTCACTTTTGTTTGGGATTGACAATCTTCCTAAAATTAAAAATGTGTCGGTACTTTCAGTAGTTCACCAATATATAGCTCTAACCAAACGCTTCAAATCTCGGAAATGAATGTGCCTCCGCTCTGCAAATCACCATTACAACTTGTATATGCGAAAAATGGTTATTACTAGTTTGATCACCTCCTAATCTCCTTTGCACAATCCATAGGTAACCCAGGGTCACGGGAGAAATGTGTAATCAATAACATTGAAACTGCTAAAATAAAAGTATTCTTACAAGCTTTTGGTGCGTCTTTTGCTTTTTGGGTTTTCTGGCGTTGCGTCCCAAACTACTTTCTAATTCAAATCTCTATTCACCCCCCCCCCCTACATCAATGTCCCTATCCTTCGCTACAATTTTTTCTTTCTCTTATTTTATTCGATTTTCCTTATTTTTTTTTACTCAACACATTTTCTTCTTTCCACCGTTAACTATGAAACCCTAATCTAGATAATAATTTTTATTTTATTACACTGCCAGCTGATCATTTAAAATTTATATTCAATACATACTATTCTGGAAGCATTTTTATATAAGCATTTAGTTGCTTGATACTGTACCCAATTTATTCATATTATTCCCTCCATCGTTGTATATAAGAATTCTGAATAAATACTTTTAAATCACAACCCGTAGTTATACATACTTGAATTGACCCGCTTATTGATTTTTTTTTTTTGGGGGGGGGGGGGTGTCGGTTTTAAAAAGGCGTCTACAGCACCCGGTGTTCCCAGGCGGTCACCCATCCAAGTACTGACCGGGCCCGACGTTGCTTAACTTCAGTGATCGGACGAGAACTGGTGTTCTCAACGTGGTGTGGCCGTAGACGAGAGCAGGTGGACAGAACCCGTAGTTATACTTACCTGAATTGACCCGCTTATTGATTTTTTTTCCCAGGCGGTCACCCATCCAAGTACAGACCGGGCCAGACGTTGCTTAACTTCAGTGATCGGACGAGAACTGGTGTTTTCAACGTGGTATGGCCGTAGACGAGAGGGGGTGGACAGAACCCGTAGTTATACTTACCGGAATTGACCCGCTTATTGATTTTTGAAGCGGTTTTTGTCGGTTTTAAAAAGGCGTCTATAGCACCCGGTGTTCCCAGGCGGTCACCCATCCAAGTACTAACCGGGCCCGACGTTGCTTAACTTCAGTGATCGGACAAGAACTGGTGTTTTCAACGTGGTGTGGTCGTAGACGAGAGAAGGTGGACAGAACCCGTAGTTATACTTACCTGAATTGACCCGCCTATTGATTTTTTTTTTAGGGGGGGGGGCGGTTTTAAAAAGGCGTCTACAGCACCCGGTGTTCCCAGGCGGTCACCCATCCAAGTACTGACGGGGCCCGACATTGCTTAACTTCAGTGATCGGACGAGAACTGGTGTTTTCAACGTGGTGTGGCCGTAGACGAGAGAACGTGGACAGAACCCGTAGTTAAGAAATCGAGAGTCTAATAGCTAGCCTGTTGTGTGAAATCATTGTATCATTTTTTTTTTTAAATATCAGGGGTAGCAGAAAAAAGAGATCGAAAATCCAAAAAGTCGTATTTTTACGATTTGGAGCATTTTTAAAGGCCCTTTTCTCTAAAGTCAACATAATATTTTGGGGGAACTTCTTCTACAAAGAGTCTTATCGGTAGTCTTTTATATGAAACCATAGATCAACAGTCCAAAATAACAGGAGTAGTAGAATAAAAGGATCGAAAATTGAAAATCGCACCCTTTCATTGTTAAGCAAAACATGCAGTGTGGGTGGCTACAATCTGCACATTTAGTCATCGTATAGAGCTTATTCAACAATATAGAATTCCAACTGCTAAGGGATCTTTTACGTGCAATCCAATGTGTACACGGCGGATGGGTGGACACGCCAGAATATCGAGATGAACTTTCTCGGCCAATGCAGGGATCGAACACCCTGACCTCTCTTTTTTCTGCTACCCCTGATATTTAAAAAAAAAATGATACAATGATTTCACACAACAGGCTAGCTATTAGACTCTCGATTGACAAGAGTTTCATCACCCTCCCTTCATTATAACCGAAGTTATTGTGCCCTAAAGAATCAACAAATCAGCATGCTTATCTCTGCTTACCCTAAGCCGAAAATGTTCATCTTTGCACTCAATCATGACATTGACCTGGTGAATGTCTACACCAAGATTGAACATTCTAGCTCAATTAGAAAGAGAGTTATTGTGTTTCAAAGTCTCGGCTCTTCAAATTGCTACTACTTTTCATATTCACTTAAAAATGGCAACCATCAGTTGACCTAAATCAAAATTCTGCTCCCTGCGATTTTTGGGCCATCCTTCAAGGATTCAGAAAATATAACTCCCGTGTCTGTAAGTAAGATAGCAAAAAAGCCTTAGGGATTTTTCATGTTTCAAGATGGTGACATTTCCGGTTTGATCGACAAACTCCATATTTTGTGTAGGAATCAGTAATTACTTGTCGAGTATCGAAAAAAATTTTCAGGTCATTCTGACCTATATTTCGACGATATTTTTTAAAACTTTGATCCTTAATTTCACCAAGGGGAGATAATTTAGAAAATTTCTCATTATAATTTTGAAGTCACATTGGTAAGATCTACTTAAATACTCAATTTCATGAAAATCGTACAACTATTAAAGAAGTTGTAAAATTGGTCTAAACTTCCGGTTCGAAATCACAGCAACGAATTTTCGAAATTCGAAAATGTGAAACTGCAGATGAGATTGATTTTTTTCAAGGTATTCAAAGAAAAAAGAATTAGTAAAATCGGTTGAAAAATAGCAAAGTTACGACTATGCATTGTCAGTTGTTTCGTTCGTAAAATTCGGTGATTTCGAATTCGCAAAACGTTTTCAAAATATATTTAATCAACAGCCACCACCTATTTTTGGGGGGGTAGGTCAAAGTTTCAGAAACATCCTATGGTTAGATTCTGCGAAATCCGATTTGCAGGAAAAACACAAAAAAAAAAATAATAATAATCTTAACAGAAACAATAAGCTTTCATATGAAATATGAAAGCTTAACTAGACCTGCATGCAGGAATGACGGGTTTCACTGGTGCCAAGTTACTCTTAAACATGTCACTTCCGGTGCCAAGTTACCCTTGAACATATGTCACTTCCGGTATCAACGAAACCACTAAACAGGTTTCCAAATTAACATTGCACATAAATAAAATGGACGCAGAATCAACCAATCAATCCAGCAATATCAAGTCATTTTATACATTTGTTACTTGTAAATGATCTTGACAAAATTAAATTACTTCCTGCTTTAATGAAAATGTTCTATTAGTCTTGTGAAATCAGAAATGGCATACGATATCATATTATATAGTGAAAATTGTATGTAAATCGAATAATAATTGCCACTTTTAAAGACCAAAAAACTTGAAAAGTGACTTGTAGAAAATCTGCTATTTCTCTGCAACCGTACAAGTTACAAACCATTTTGTGGTATCTGTATGATCGTATGGGTTCATTCTATTTGTTGATTAGCATCAAATACCATAATTTGAAAAAGATTTCAAAACAGACTCATTTGAATAAAATATTTGTTTTGAAGGCTAAAAATACAGTTTTTGCCAAAATGACGTTACTTCCGGTGATAATGAAAATCTTAAATTACTTGTATGAAATCCCAAATGGCATTAGGTATAATATGGTGTGAAGTTTATGAAAATCGAATAATAATTGACACTTTTATGGCCCCAAAACCTTCAAAAGTGACCTGTAGAAAACCGTCTATTTCTCGACAACCGAACAAGTTAGAAACCATTTTATAATATCTATATGACCATATGAGTTTTGTTTATATGTGAATTTAAACCAAAAGTTAAAATTATTAATACATATTAAGTTATTCTTGGTTGAATAAAACATTGATTTAAAAAGTTTAAAATGCATTTTTTGACCAAATGATGTCACTTTCGGTGTCATTGTAATCAACTTGATAATGACGCTACATGCTTTTTGAATCAAATGATGTCACTTTTATAAAAATCCAATCATAATTGACTATTTTACTGGCAAAATAACGAAAACAGTGACTTGTACAGAACTGCCCATTTCTTGGTAACTGCTTATATAACAAACGAATTTTAACATACATTTTCTTCGTATGGATTATAGCTACAAGTTTATAAAAGTTACGAAGAAATATTTTAAAATCTGAAAAGCCTGAATAGGTTGTAAATAGGCCAATTTTACACCATTTTTAGCCTCTTAGTCGAATTTGCTCGAAAATGAAATCGAAATTAAAAAAACTGCTTCCTACATTTTTTGCTCCTTGAAAAGACACACTTTTTGAGTCATATAATTTTTCAAAAAAATAATATTTGTTTTCGAAATAAGAAAATAACTGTCAAAATTGTAGTTTTTGGTAAAATTATGCCACTTCCGGTGCCGACAGATAACATTATTGGTAACAAAAAAAATGACAATTGAGACAACGAAGCATATGAACTTTGTTTTATACAAATCGAACAATAAAAAATTAATCTAGGACTGAAAAACTGAATTAGCCAATGGCGGCCAAGGAAAATTACTGAAACAAAAATTTTTAACATTTTTGCACTAGTCAGATGACTCTTTAATTCTGTGCACAATACGACTAAAAAATATTCATAAATAAAAAAATTTTTAGTAAAATTTTAAATTTTCGAAATTTGGCGCCTAATATCTTCGAAGATTTGCCGAAAATCAAAAATCGAAAGTAGCGTAGCTATGTGCCCTGTCTCAGGCTATGCCAAAATGTACCTTAAGTTAAAATCCAATGATTATTGTTAAAATTACTGCAATATTTTCAAAAACGATAACTTCGGTGATTTCGGACATTTCGCATTGGCGCAGAACGTTCAAAATAGCTTTATCCTCTAAGTCACACCCACTTTCCCAGTAAAACCGAAGAAATCGTAACGATGCGACACGTAGTTGCTGAGATCTATTCAAATTGGAATCTGAATAATAATAATAATAATAAGAAGAATAACTAGACCTGCATGCAGGAATGACGGGTTTCACTGGTGCCATGTTACCCTTAAACATGTCACTTCCGGTGCCAAGTTACCCTTGAACATATGTCACTTCCGGTACC